>OZ004727.1:18491828-19149659 GCA_963924685.1 Dexiosoma caninum
TATTTTCAAATAGAAAAATTGATTTATTCTCAACTTGCTGTCAAATGTTATTTTCAAATGTTTTCCAAATATGGATTGTAATACAATGTGGAACACAAATTAAAACTTATCTTGGCTTTATGCATTCATATTTCTTTTGTTTTATTTTTTTTTAATTAGAATTTGTTTTGTTTTCAGTTTGTTTGATTGACGTTTATTAAAGTTGGCCATCTCTATAAGTTTTGGGCTTTTTGCCAATGGAAGAAGGCCTTCAATGTTGATATTAAGCCTGAAACAATTTGCAGCAACTTCAATTTCAGTCTAAATGATAAAAACATCTCGTATTTTTTCTCATGACCATTAGTGTGTCTCTGAGTGTCAGTTATTGGCAGTTTCAGTGGCGAAGGCATTGTTCACTGAACAGTACCGTAAACAATCCACAGGCACATCGAAACGCCCTCCTTCCTTCCTCGGTATTGTGTAGCACCGTCGAAGTAAAATAATTACTAAACATGGCTACTAAAATGAAGGTTCAAAATTTAATACGACTGCTTGACATCAGAGGCGGTTCAACATTGCTATAAAAGAAAGAACTTGCACAAGCAGAGTTGAGATAGTGAAGTTTCACCTCCTGTCATTTCTCTAACTATCCCTTTACTATAGTTCCAGAACAATGGTCATCTCCTGAGTGTTGTTACAAGTTTAAAAAAATTAATAGAAAAAAATCTACTTTAAACTTGTAGTCTGAAATAATTGTTAAATAACTTGCCAACATTTTATAGCTTTAAAAAAATACGCTTTATTTCAGTATATTTATATTTTACAGGAGTTGGATTTTTAAAAGGCAAACATTTACAATAATTGTTTGTTGCCATTTAATTTGTCAACATCAGAAACTTTAGTTGTAACTATTTACTATTTATTTATTTACTATTTGCTTTGGTGCTTTTTGCAGAGTTTCGAAAACTTTACATACATGTTTTATCAGAGAGAAACACAGTTTTTGCGTAATTTTTATTTATTTTATATGGTTTTATGTTCTGAATTATTTTCTTATTACCGTAGTCATGTTATGTTTTTCAAAAACATGATAATGCAGGGTTTCACGTATCACCTACACACTAATTTCAAGCTCCAACAGCAGGCAAATCGTTAATGATTATATACTAATTTTTTGATAAGTTTTAGTCTATTATAAACAGGGTGGGCCAACTTCGATTATTCGATTTTCGCAGTTGTTTTATTTAATTTTTTTTTGGAGGTAATAAACAATTTAATAGAATTTTATAATGTCATTATACTCAACGCAAGCAAGTGCCAAAAATTATCAATTATGTTTTCGAACGATCAATTGTCACAACACAGAGAAAGTACTGTCAACATTTTAATACTGCAACAGGTCCCAGGTTTGGGAACTATACTTCAGTATCTAATGAACTACATAGAACTGTTGCTCGACCTGTTCACACTGGAGAAGCTATAGATGCTACAATATGCCAATAGATTGATTTTCATTGCGAGAGAAGTTTTTTTAACAAACTCCTTATGAGCGATGAAGCAGATTTTTATTTAAATAATTATTTAAATAGCTGCCGAATTTAGGGAATTATGACTGATATAGTTATCGGTTCATATTTTTAGAAAAATAATGCTGGGGACGCTTTCTGGGTCTCCGGGACGATGATAGAAAATATTTTACGTCCAGTAGTTTTCAATAATCCCGACATATGGCTCCAGGAAGATGGAGCTACAGCTCATAGCAATTCCACGAGAACTTTTTGATGGCTAATTTTAAAAAAAGCTGATTTTGCGTAGGCACCTCGATTTCCATTTTTGACGGTCCGTTTCTTGAAGGAACGCACTTATGTCAACAAATCACAAAACACGCTGCTCTTAACACCGGGTGAATTTGGTGACGTTCACCACCGCCTCCATGAGTACTTAGGAACCACATAATGTAATTACTAAGTACACATAGTTTGCAATCCTCTTTGTAGTTATCCCTGACTAATGATGTAGACCTTGCCGAGGTATTTTGGGCTGTCTAAACTCGTGGCACATCAGAGAGTTTAACGCCACGATCGGTTAGTGCAAGATCTTCATGTAAAAATATATTGAATCTACCCGAAGATAGAACACCTTTGCAACTACGACCCTACAACGAGCGAACTCCTGCCGATGACTACTGTTGAATGGCAATAGCATCTAAATTAGTATCGAGTCGCACAATGGCACATGTCATAAAGAGGACGATATGTCCCGTGATGTATCAAAAACCACTCCCTCTGCATAACTTAATGTACATATCAACTACAGATACCACGAATCGAAACCCATAACCGTAGCGTGTCCGCGAATCCATGGGACCAACCAAAACTCAGACTATGCTAATGGTACTCGTGTTGAGGCAGAGGCCTCCAGTGTGTGAAACTTTTATTCACAATACGTATACACAAATTTCATAAAAGCCGTTTGATGTGTAAGTGACATGTCAAACATTTCTAAAAATCATTTTAAGTTTTTTAATTTTTATTTTAAAAATAACCTACTTTTTATTTAAACAAATTGTGCCTCCTTAAAGCAATATAGTTTGGGAAAATAATTTTAATATTTGCAATTTCAAGAACCTGTAACATGGCAATTGGTTGGTGATGGCTGCGGTATTAAGTGAATTTTCGAGCCCAGTCAGAGTCAAAAAGTTTCAATGGCGAAGGTCACTAATAGTGGACAATCATTGCCTGAGTGTACTTCTCTTTATAAAAAAAATTATAATTCTGTTGAAGACCTTCCTCGCGCTAAAAGTTTTGCTCAATTTGATATAAGTTTGTACCTGACAAATTCTGAGCACCTCTTAATTCTCGACAGGTCAAGTTTCCTGCACTTTGCTCACTTCTTTTCTCTACCATTGCAGCAATGTTTTAACTTGAGAAAAATGTATAATAAATCGGTTCCTATAACAATAAATTTTGTTTTGTTTTTTTTTTTGTAAACAGCTGTCTTTTGTTTTGCTAATTGATTAACTTGCCACATTGATAATGTTGCCACGGTATTTATATAAAAAAAAATGTTTCAACACTTTCTTCGGAATGACATAAAACTCGGAAATATGTGACACCGAAAACAATTTCCAACGGAAAGGTAAATATGAATCAAACCATTCCGAACGAATTCTGTTAAACGGCTGTATATCTAACGTTTATGTCAGAAAGAAAAAACGCCATAAAAGTGAAAGGACAACTTCATAATTATGATGACATCATCCGTCAAATTATTTTCTCAAAATTTTAAATATTGTATTTTACAACTAAATTCTTAACCGCCGCTAATGAACAGATAGACACACACCAGTTCACGAGAGTTGCATGATGCTATTTACAAGATTTAACATAATAATCTACATATGTATGTATGTACTAAAGATACACATATGCACATGTGTATTTGAATGTTAATTCTTTGCATAAAAGCTCCGGTTTTATCTTTATGCATCGTTTTTCCTTTACATAGTGCTGTTAAGTTTTCTAATTAGTTGAGTATTTAATTTATTTACTTCTTTATATTTCTTTATTTACCTTCATTTCTACCTGTAACACCACCACTGTGTATGTTTTTATCGCAGTATTTAATTAAACTCTGCATTTACAATGTCACTGGCTACATTTTTATTTGTATCAGGTATATGAATGACAGCTCGAGACACCAAGTGTACTTCTGGTGCAATCTGTTTGAAATGTTCGAAAATTTGTGAAAACGAATCCACGAACATTTTTATATTTTAAGATTTTATAAAAATTTCAGCGTACCTACGGCAATTACGCATTCCCAATCGCAAACTTTGTATTCATATTATCATTTCAATATTTATATAGAAATGCAGCTCGCCATTTAACAAATAACAGTCTGCTTAGAAATGATCAACTTCCTTTAATTATCGTTTAACAAAATAAAAACTTTTAACAACATTTCAACGTTTTATAAGGACTGACCAATTTCATTGAAGACTATACTCGTTTGAGTGCTTTCTATACACTCACATGTCTGAAAAAATTGTAGAAAAATTAAACTTTGAATTGTCTCAAAGTATAAATATTACTCAAGTCAGAAAATAGATGTTTCATTCATAAAAACTGAATTTCTTTGCTACGGCGCACTATACTGAGTGTAAAATTTGCAATGCGTGTAAAAGAAAATATTAACTCAAAAGGAATAAACGAACAAATTGCTAACAAACAGTTGCTGGTGTTCCATTCACAAAGAAGGGCTGTCACAGACATGTAGCAGGCTACATTAACATTTGTCACGTGAAAGGAATAATAATAAAAATGGCAGAAAATAAATATGCCCTTAATTAGACGTCGACATGTTCGTTGTGCCCGTCATTTGTTGATGAATAAAATTTTTTAATAATAACGATTACATAAATGTTATTAATAAAACAAAATATCGTCACCTAAAATCCAAAAAGTTCTATCATCACTTTTAAAAATTTGACAGGAGAGGCAAAAACTTAATAAAATGAAAAGTGTTGTGGCTACAAATATGATTTTTGGGCAATATCATCCAAATAAAATGATGAGTCTATTTACAACGTTAAAAATTATGTCTCCAAAAGAGTAAAAAGGTGGCGATGGCACGATGGATGGTAGTCTGCACGTTGACTACACAACCAAAAAACAGACCTGTGTTCAACCCCAGTTTCAGACAAAAAAAAAAAATTGTTTTAAATAAAAATAAACATCTCGCATTTTTCTGATGTGCATTAGTGTGTCTTTGTGTGTCAGTTGTTGTCGGAAGGTTTCAGTGGCGAAGGCATAGTGACTGGTCACTGAACAATACCGGCTTCAGCTGATAGCAATCCACAATCACATCAGAACGCCCTCCTTCGTCGGTATTGTGTAGCACCGGCGAAGTAAAATAATAATAAAAATGGCTTCTAAACCGAAGCTTCAGCACTGCTACGAGTATAACCAAAGAACATGCGAAAGCAGAGCTGCAAAATAATTAATTAAGCTTCACCTCCTGTCGTTTCTCCTACTATCCCTTTCCTATAGTTCCCAGCACAATGCTTCGCATGTGTAGGAGTCATCTCCTGAGTGCTGGTCCTAGATCAAAAAAAAAAAAAAAAAAAAAAAGGTGGTAACATTTTTCCATTAATTTATTATTTCTCAACAGCAAGAAATACATTTATTTTGAAAGCATAGTAAAACTGTCTTTTGAATTTCTTTAATAAAGTCATAATTTTTAAAAATAGAAAGTTAAAAATTTGTGAACACGTTGTAACAATATCCATTAAAAACTCAATTTTGAGTTTTTTGATAGTAAGGGCCTTTTCAATTTCAGGTGACGATATGCAGCCTTCGTTTTTATTAAATTATTAAATAAATTATTAATTAAATAAATTATTAAATAAATTAAATTTATAAATAAATAGTATATATATAAATAGTATTTGACAATTAATATACAATAACGGCTATAAAATTGTAGCAATAAAAATATTTATTTATTTAATTATATATATTATTAGGGATAATTATAAATTATTACCTAATGATTAATATATATGTACATATATCTATATATATATGTATATATGTATCTACATATTAATATATATGTATATATCTACATTGTACATATATTTTTTATTTTTATTTTTTTTTCTTGACTCCCTCCTTCGTTGGTATTCAAAGCTTCAAAATTGAATACGTCTCCTCGACATCAGTGTTGTAAAAATAGTGTCACCTCTATCACTATCCCTTGCTATAAAATGTAACAGCTTGTAGTTGGCAAAAAAAAAAATTTTGGAAAAAGTACATAGAGCTAAAACAGCCTTATAGATGCAAAAAGATTTTCTCTATGAAATGTTTTTAGGATAAGAAGTATCCCAACAGAAAGATTGATTCTATTAAGTTTTCTGCTGAATTGTATATGTATTGTATTTAATATTTAGTATTAGTATTTCATTAGGTTCCTATATGATCATGTGTAAATTATCATCTAAACCGTAAGTTTTCTTCTTGATTTTTTCAAAAAGTTATTCCTTATAAAAATAATAAGAAATCCTTCTAGAAAAAAATCAAAAGAGATATCTTTTTTTTTTTTTTTTTTTTTTTTTATCTTGGACCAGTGCTCAGGGGCTATCCCCTACATATGCAATGCATTGCACTGGAACTAGAGAGAAGGATAGGGAAGAAACAGACAGGTGGTGAAAGTGGTAGAAAGATAGAGCTTAATTCTTGCACAACTTTGCAGTTGCGTGTAAATTATAAAGCAAAGTTGCGGCGTCTCTGATGTTTTTTTTTTTTGACGAATTATTTTTAAGCTAATGGAGCCATTTTATTTATTATTTTACTTCGCCGACGTTTTATTGCTCAAATACCGACGAAGGAGAGTGCTGTAGCACAGAAAACTCAGAAAAAACTTTTTTCTGATTTGACCCGGCTGGGATTCGAACCTGGGTCTTTCTGGTTGCAGAGCCAACACGCTGACTACTCGCCATCAGCACCCCCAATTTTTTAATTTTGTTCTATTTTATTTTTTCTCTGTAAGCCAAAATTGGAGCAACAGGGCAACATTTACATGATATAATCATTCATTTATCAGATCAAATAAATATTTCATTCAGTGTTTCAGTTTTCAGCGTTTTATTTCAATTTCCAAAACCCAAACGGTTGAAAAATAAGTAAATGCTTAGTCGCTTAGTCCCCGTCCTGAAATATTTGCTGCAGAAACTTACCTAGATTGTCTTTTAAAACTTTCTTTCTTCTTCTTATTTCTTGAAAAGTTTGTACATGAAATGTTGTACTTTTTTCCATTCTTCTTCGTTTTTTATTCAAAACGAAAAAGTTTCCTGGGTTGTACCCCTGTTTCAGAATCATAAAAACATCTCGCATTTTTTCTGATGTGCATTTGTGTGCCTTTGTGTCAGTTGTTGTCGCAAGGTTTCAGTGGCGAAAGCATAGTCACTGGTCACTGAACAGTAACGGCTTCAGCTGTATCCAATCCACAACCACATCAGAACGCCCTCCTTCGGTGGTATTGTGTAGCACCGACGAAGTAAAATAATTACTAAAAATGGCTACTAAAAACGAAGCTTCAAATTTAATACATCTCCTTGACATCAGAGACGCTACAACACTGCTGTAAAAACAAATAAAGTGCAAAAAGCAGTGTTGTAAGATAGTGAAGCTTTACCTGTTATCATTTCTCCTACTATCCCTTTCCTCTAGTTCCAGCACAATGCATCGCATGTGTAGGGGTCATCTCCTGAGTGCTGGTCCAAGTTAAAAAAAATCATTTTCATTTTAATTTAACTTAAAGAAACAATATAAATTAATAACCAACCTTGAACCACGTGTGGCACACACGAAAATTGTATATAGTTAATTTCAAATGAACCCACTTACGGAAATGTAAATTTATTGTTGATTCAGCATAAATGCAAAATAAACACAAACAAACAATTGAATTGATCAAATTTAATTGCTTATCCATTCTTGATTAACTTCATTGTTGTCTTAGCATAAACACCTAATTTAATGCACACACACACACACATACACTAAACAAACAATTTACTGAACACTTGTTTGCCAATACAAAATTCTTAAAGGCGTATATCCTTGCGAGTGATAAAATATTATCTGAAATATAAAATATTTTAAACAATTTATTTATTTATTGTGACAACATGGATACACGCACGGACATGTGAATTTGCGAATGCAAATAGGATATGTAATATATTTTTAATATTAAATTCATTTGTTCCCTTGATATAGTTATCAGACTTTCTTCAACAATAATAAAATGTAACCGCATACATATTGGTATGCGTCATTTCTAATATTTTGCAATTGTCAAATTCACAAACTCGCTGTATCATTGGCGCGGTCACATTAAATACAATGATGCAAACTTGTTGATAATTTTCATATGAAACACAATTATACATTTTTATTTTATATGTTTTTGAGAAGTTGTATTGTTTTCCGTGCTATCAAATATGTGAATGTCCATTTTTTTTTTTCTTGCAGCGGTGCTCAGAAGACGTCTCTTACATATGGAATGCATTGGAACGGGAGTAGTTGGAAAGACATACATAGAGAAGAGGCAAGTGATATAGTGATAGAAATATCTAGATGTTAAATCTTTCACAATTCTGCAGTTGCGCATTTTTGTTAATTTTTTTAGAATTTGTAAAGCAGAGTCACTTTGCTGCAGGATTATGTTGACGTATTAATTTTTAAGTTAAAGTAGAGAAACTTTATTTATTATTTTACTTCGCCGCCATTTCATTGTTCAAATACTAACGAAGGCGGTATTTTCAGTAGAACTAGGGCAGAAAAATTATTGCTTCAAAGACTATTTTGAAGATAGTCGACCATGTACAGGAGAAGACGAAGAAACTCATTGGGGACGGTAGGTAGGGTAGTCAACTCTATAGACTCCCTTGAGCATCGTCGCAATGTGGGGTGTGTTTCGTTATTCTATCGTTACTATAATGGGATGTGCTCTAATGAAATCAGGAAACTGATTCCCAAAACCCATTGATTCCAGCACATTGTATTGCATATGTCATCCCCGTATTGGTGGTCCAAAATAAAAAAGGCAAACAAAATCCTTTAGGCAAGAGTACGCCCAGTTATTGGGGAAAAAAACTAACATAATAAACAAATTTTCCAATTAGCAGGCGAAAAAAATAAAAAAAATTATAAACAAAAAATATATATTGAGAAATTTCATCACAGCTTTTTTCGTCATATTAAAACAAATAATAAAACAGAAAATTATGCTTAACTCCCATTTGAAACAGCCATTAGCATTTGAGAATTAAGCCTTTGCCGATGCGTTCATAACAAATCAAAAATCCTAGTTACTGCTATTTAATGCATACATAATTTTCCAGCTACCGCGTCTCTAACTCAAAATTTTTCCCCGACAACAGAAATCTTAATGCATCCTGAATTAATGATATCCTGAATTCCATGTGATGCAATATTTTTCTAATCCGCTTTAAATCCCATTGTAAAGTTGTCCATATCTTCACCTCAATAATTAAAGAGACTAAGAGAACATTTAATTAAACAACCAGTTGAGTTGATATCGAAATAACTAATCAAGTAACATGTACTGCTTTAAATATTCAATTACCCAAGAGGCTGGACGAAATGCAATTTAATAATAATTCTGCTGCTGCTGATGCTGCTGCTGCTGCTCTAACGAAAACACAACACAAACAAACATGATGATAATGAAATTAAAACAAAAAAAAATTGTATACTGCGTATGGAAGAAATCAAGAACAATGCCAGAGGAATTGTGTTTTATGGGAACGATAATCCACTTTAAATTATTCATAATTTTAATTGCTTCAGTTGTTTAATTTTTAATTTGTCAGAATTAATAATGGTAGGAGGGGGTGGCCACAGCTTATGTTCACAAAGTGGCAGCAGAAGTATTAATGGGTCTAAAGTGTTAATGATCATTCTTTGAAAGAGTAAATTATAATACCGGTTCAAACAATTCCGGCCATTTAAAGGATGTACAAATATTCACTCTGCAGATTAACGAACTTGCCTTTTCATTATGTTTTTTTTTTATAAGATACAAAACTTGAAATAGAAATTGGGGTTGAAGGCCAACAATTATTAAATTTTGTCTGTACTAACAGCGCCCTTCTTCGTCGTTATTTGAGCAATACAACGTCACTGACGGAAAATAACACGTCTTACCTCTAGCTGAAATATAAATAAGTAAATCAGATGTCTCTTCTATATCACCTGAGCACCTGAGTTGAAGAAAAAATATATCTTGTTGACTTTGGGAATTTTATGGTGAACATAATCGAGATTTGCAATGAATTATTGAATAAGATCCCTTCGAATACCACTGGTCCAATGTCTATTCGAAAGATTATTCCGGCTTATGGCCATCGCGGTTGATTCGTGGTAAGTTAAATTTTCTATCAACAGCAAGGGAAGACACATGTTAGTGCCTTCGTTTGTAATTGGTATTGAATCAGTAAATTATCTTCTACACTTTCCAATGTATTAGAAAGTTGCTATTTGAAAGCCAATCATAGAAGAAGGTAATACTTAGTATTGGGAATTTCCGACCACTTTACTTAGCGGCTGCCGTAGGATATGTTGTATCTATAACTTACACGCTTTCGTTAAATCAAATAAGTTCAGAAATTATTCAGGTAGTACCGCAAAGCTACGAGCTTCCACTACTATATATATTTAATTTTTCTTAATGGACTTCACCCTGTATTTACACATGCAAGTGATTACTTGCAAGTAGGAAATACATATTATCATCGAAAAATCTGGTAAGTTGTTTGAGTGTTTACCCATTCGCGTTCATTTTAAAAATGTTGTCAAGTAAAATTATATCAAAAATAGTTAAATACCTATGAGTTCAGTGTTGCCGTGTTGGCGCTATCTAAAAAGATATTACCTTCATTTAAATTAATGTTTAAAATTACCATTACGACTTGTTTTTGTATAGTTGTGTTCCGTTTTATTTCTAATTTCTTTTTACAAATACAATAAAATTCAATCCATCAACACTTTCTCCATTTTAATACGTACTAGTAAATTAATAGAAACCCCGTATTTGGTAACACTGTGTCTTCATTTGTCACTTTACTTGCCGCAAGTGCCAAAAAGTTGCTTGCAATAAAATAATCTTGTAATTAGACTCACATGTGCGAAAATGTGACTGGATTGGTGCAAAAATTTGAGTGTATTGAGTTTTTCGGACTTGCACTTGCATGTGTAAATACTAGTTTAGACTTCCAACTCTATGTGCAACTTATCTTGCCATTTACATTCATATCAATTATATAAGCCGAGCCGTTTGCCGATTTCTGACAAAATACGGAATATTAATTGCTCTCTGAATCAAATTCCTGTAGCAATCTTGGGATACCATCATCCGAATATTAAAAATATTTCTCTTTAAGTAAAACATTTGATCTTCTTATTTAAAAGTTGAATTGAATTTATGAGCTCAATACAAAGGACGCCATCGCCATCGAAGTATATCTCATTCTTATATGTGTGTATACTAGATGACCCAGATACGGGTTGCTGCGGCTGTGATAATAGTTTTAAAAATATTACGTTAAATTTTAAGGATGGAGGTTGTGGGATCGATTCCCGCCTAGACCCTATATGTTTCTGCAGACAAGCTAAGAGCTTCGCAGGTTGTGTATAATGTATTAAATTAAAACTTTAGAGTTAGTAAAAATTAAAACTTTAGTTATTGCAATTATATAAAAAATCTACAAAAATGCAATTGGGTTTTTTAATTACTGCAATTGGGTGGTCAAAAAACTCCCGGGTTCGGCCTCAGTTTCATAAAAACATCTCGAATTTTTTTTTATGTGCATTAGTGTGGCTTTGTGTCAGATGTTGGTGAAAGGTTTAAAAATTTGCTCGTAGTGTCACGAATTATTAAATTATTATTAAAAGTGTAATTAAAAATTAATTCAATTAAGTAAAAAAAAAAGTCAAAAAATCTAATTTTTGCAGGTGCAAATCTGCACAAAATTTATAATCAAAGTTTTTTTTTTATATTTTCTGTAAATATGGCCTATGCAGCAATGGCGTTAGACATAGTATGTTGCATACATCTATGATTGCGGTATTATTACAAGTTAGCAGCTGGCATAATTTATTTCTGTTTGTTCATTTCATTGAATCCTTGTAGCCATTGACTTTTAGCAATTCACATTGACTCAGTTAATGTTGGCAGCTTCTATTGCAACATTTCGATAATGATTGTTTGCAAATTGAGCAATTTATTCAAGGTGTCAAGACAGCATGTAGGCAAATAAAATAATTTTTTTTCAAGCAAATAAAGTTGCATTTAACTCATTTACATTAAATGCATAATGCTTCCCTGCACCACTTTTATTAAATATTTTATTTATTAATATTGAAATCTTAAATTGGTTTAATATATTGTAGTAATAGACCATGGCAAAATTTATGCGCCCTAATCAAATTTGTAATAAAGAAAAATTAAGAAGCTGAACTTACTTGTGAACATCTATGAACATTGTCTTACAATCTTTAATAAAGAAAACACAAATTAACCGAAAACATGCTGAAGAAAAGTCCAGCTCAATGCAGCATTTTCAATACACATCATATGACTATTAAGGGCCCTTTCACGCTATAATTCAAGTCTTGTGCGACTGCCAAAAAAATCTAAAGTAATATCACATTTTAGTTTCACACTATCACACTTGAAATAAAAAGAAAAATATAAGTAGTAAGAACAAAAGCGGTTCAGAAGCAAATGACTTTGGTTGCTTACACAAAAACACATCCCTGATAAAATGAAAAGTATACGCTTTTTGAAAATTTTTAAAAAATGGTAAGAGCCTTACGACTGTCAAATTCCCATCCGTATTTTGGCCAGTTTCAGAACATTTTGTTTTTACATTACAATACTTTCCCATTTGATTTAAGTTTGTGACATATCGTATTACTCAGTATTACAATGTAAAAGGGCCTGAAAGGAGACAAAGACAAAAGTGATACTACAAACACCATTTTTTTTGTCTGCTGTATTTATTATTAAAATAAAAAGCGACTACATCTTTAATACTGAAACGAACAAGATAATTTTAATAATAATTTGCCCTACAGCCATATGGGAGACTATAATATACTGCTACTAAAACTGTAGTAGAAAAATGTTGTAAAAATGTCATTCAATTCGTTGTATGAAGAAAAAATAAAAAAAATTTGTAAAAATCCAATTACGGTGACCATTCGTTTTGTACGTTTTGTCAAATATAGTACTGTTCTGCATATGTGACAGCGCATAGAGAAAGGGACCTAAGGGTAAAAAAAAGGAATTTTTACTTTCTTTTTTTTGATGTGGACAACATCTGAGCATCGAATGAGACCGATCGCATGCCCCAAAAGTGTTCCCTTCCAGAGATATGCGCATTTTATGAAAGTGAAGTACACCAAAGATACACGTATTTAAATCTTTAAAATGGCTCTCCTGAACAAAACCGGTTTTTACCCTTAGGTCCCTTTCTATTTTGTGCGTCACATATGTTATTCATTAGAAGAAAACGTTGAAATGTTCTGTATTTTATTTACTGGGCAGTATTCGTTCTGCATTTGCATGCCTCAAAGTGCTTTTAATCAACAATGGAAAAAGCTTAAAATATCAACTATAATTATATTGTAGTTCAATTGATATGCTGAAATAAAAAGAGTTAGCAGGCCAATTCCGAAAGTAATTAGCCCACTCTCGTCCTGGCGGTTCCCATTGTGTTGCTTGAGCGGGAAAAGTCCTCATGCCGATTTCAAACCATTCCAAGTTCCGGATAAACTAGCTTATAAACCGCATATCGTATTTCGATACCTCAGCAAGGTTTCGCAAGAGAGGGAATTTCATCCCGCATACCCGCTAGACGGCGGTAGCAGAAGAGAGACCCCTACCGAACTACCGACCTTCCCAGATGAACATCGATCAGCCTTTCCGAAGCTTTCAGAAGGAACGTAGACGGACAGATCTGGCTGAAGGCTTTCGATGCCGTGCGTGTAGTCCTTCCCCTCTTGGGAGGGTCCATGGCTTTGAAAAATAAGACCACCTAAGGCAGGCAGAAGATCCGCATCAGCAACGGTACCGAAATATCCGTTAAAACTCAAATTACGCAAAAAAGAATTATATTCCAAAAAAATGCCTCAGTTTCTAAAACAAATAAACATGTGATCATTAATTAAGTGGTATTGGAAATTTTACTCAAACGGACAAACAAGAAGTAAAATAATATTTAGAAACAACGGAAAGTTCAATGGATATTAAATTTATTATATTAAAGTTTTCTTGTTAGTTTTTAATCGACATTTATAATCGTCCTTACTCGAACAATTAATCGACTAAAAATTCTTCGCTTACTCAAGTGAATACTCTAATTATAACTTCAATATGTATTTCCATTAAATTTAAGAAAACCCAAGTAGAAGTTAAAATGACTTCAGTGATTTCATTTTGGCTTTGTTTTCGTTTTTATCTTTTAGACCGTCTAGATGTCCTTAAGCTTTAACAATATTTTTGAGACATACACAGACACAGTTATAAATATATATTTCTTCATATCACAACGCTAAAAAGAGGAGTTTTTAAATTTGCGAATGACACCAAAGATTTATAAATAAATAAATTCAAAAGCAACAATTGCGTTACATATGACAATTAGAGCAAAAGTTACTTTTCAGCGAATTTTCTGGTTATTGGCGTGTCCGTTTATATGTAGAACTGAAATTTGGATGAAGAAAATTGTTCGGTTATGGAAGGTCTCCGCTATGAGAGGCTCCACTGTATATAGAAGCTTGTGTGATATTTAAATAAAGAAAAGTACGGTAGATGTATCCTTCAACCGCAATTAGGTTTTCCTGTTTTCAAGAAGTTACAGCAAAGCTGGCAAATTATGCAAATTTATTTTAAAATTCAGTATTCTGTTCTCAGATCTTATAGTGGATTTCGCCATACATGTCAACATTCAAAAAAAAAAAAATACTTACTGCGTACACATTCGCTTCAGTAAGTCAAAATTTAGAAGATGATGTCAATTTGTACAGAAGTCGCACAGTGTGGCGTTTCCATATAACGACTGGCCGAAAATATAGGAGTTGTTGTAAAAAGCTGAAATTTGGCACACCTGTTTTATTTTTTGAAAGATAACCAACTATAAACTTTCGAAAATTTCGGTATTAGTGTTCGTATTCTTCTCATATATCCTGAAATTTAAAATATCTACCAAACTCTATTCAATTTTTCGAGACATATTGGTGTCATAAAAGTGTTTGATTATAATTCAGCCTTAAATTCTTGTCGAATTGATTTTCGATATTCATTTATTCCGCTATTTCTTGTCAAATCGGCCTGAAAAGTAAACCGATTGCAATAATTTTTTTTGTTTTATTTAAAATTAAATTTCGTACTGTCTTATTAAAACTCCTCTTATACAAAATAACTGCTATATTAAACCAAAATAAATAGAGAATTCTCACTTCAATTGAATCGTATAATAAGTCAGACTCATTTATATGCTGCCGTGGGTGGTGGAGGCAAATGATATTTAAATAAATCGCACCCCATCACGCGGCAGCATTCAATATTATTGAATGCACTCTGTACAAATCCTTAAATCGTAACCTCCAAGTGCTTGGCAAACACCTGAAACTCTAAGAAAAACAAAGAAATCAGAAAAGAAATTTTCAAAGTAAAATAACGAGAAAAACATGTAGTTGAGAGCAACGTGAGGAATTGAAAATATTTAATTATTCGTATTGGGGCCAACGATGTTTGTGTATGCAAAATCTATTTGATTGAAAATTTAAATGAAAAAAGAAGAGAATTACACAAAGAAATCAATGTCTATGGAAATATTGATGAATGGATACTGTGCCAAGATGGTGGTTTGACTGGTTAGTGAACAAACTTGTTGCCCGCAGAACCACAAGGACAGGAACATTTCGATAATACGTATACAAAAAAAAAAATAAACTATCTTATGGAATAAATAGAAAAAAAAAATACGTAATATTTAATAGATTTAAAGAAGATAAATTATCTTCAACAACTAAATAAAACAGATATTAAATTTTAAGTTCAGTAAATTTTTATAGTATATTTTTTATATTTTTATAAAAATTAAAAACATTTTAGTTCCAGAATTTATTTTAGTTTTTACTCAGTAAATATTTGGAGCTTTTTCAACTTACGCAAAATTTTTGCAAAATTTTTTCAGGAACTTGAAAAAAAAAATATCAAGTGCCTCAGAAATGGACTCTCCAAATTTTAGAAACTTGGTGTGGCGACATGAACGTCGACTTTACTCTTGTTGAGCTTTTACTGCATTGGTAATTTCTATTTTAAGTTTCAGAAAGCAAACATTTCCACACAGAATAAAATTAAATTAAATTTTAATTGAATATTTTCTAATATCAAATTTTTAATGCAAACATTTATTTGGATTCAATTCGAAAGCTCATTAATTTCTATTTGTGTTGCATATATGAAATAAAACAATCAAATAAGTATTTAAATAAAAAGAAGCCGTCCTTTCAAAGCCCCATAATGAATTAATAATTTAATTGAATTGATTAAAATTTTAATAGAAAAAATTTATTATTATAATTAAAAGTGTTAATTAAAAATAAAAAAGTAAAATCTTGTTCTGTGTATTTATAAAATAAGTTAGCCTGTTTTAAATACAACTGTACTTAATTGATACAAAAATTCGTGTATACAAGCAACACCAGTGTGACTCGGATCTAAGAACTGGGATAGTACCACGAGATATTGCTACACTTTAGGTTTTTATTCCCCTTCTTCTAACTTTAGGGTCAAGAGTAGTAAAAGAAAATTGGTTGAGGAAATTGAGACTGACTCAGCATCATACCTAGTATTCATTTTATATTTATAATCCCTTGGTGGATCTCAAGCAAACAGAATTTCGTGCGATTGGAACAATTAGAGAGAATATAATAGGAAAGTGTTCACTGAGAAGTGCGACAGAAATGACAAAATGTGTGTAGTTTCATATGGCTATAAATTTTGCAAGCGAAATAAAATAATTTTCGAAAATTGGAAAGGCAATAGTGCCTGTAAAATGGCAATAAAATATGATACACTTGAGCCATTATGTACGCATAGAACATTGCTAAGTCTTAGCGATAGCATAGATAAACTTTTATTGTGATAATTTATTGCAATGTACAATTGAAGCAAAAAGACGCCAATTAAACCTCGACACTCTTTTTACCCAAAAATAAAGTTAGAAAAAAGAAATTTCTGTTTTATTTCATACAAAAGTTGGATGACAAGGCAAGAAATATTTAAAAACAATTGCTCAATTTACAAGCTCAATGTGCTTACGCCCAGAAAAAAATTTCAACGTAAAATTAACATTACGAAATATTGATGTTAAATTTCTGCAAAAATGACCTGATTTATATTTAACATTGATTTGAAACGAAGAAACCTCAAAAGTACCTTAAAACAAATTGATTCTATATTTTTCGTAGGAAAAATGACGTTGCAGAACGTCAATACATGAAATTGATTATTGTATTTCTTCTTTTTATTTAAATACTTATTTGATTGTTTTATTTCATATATGCAACACAAATAGAAATTAATGAGCTTTCGAATTGAATCCAAATAAATTTTTGCTTTAAAAATTTGATATTAGAAAATATTGAATTAAAATTTAATTTAATTTTATTCTGTGTGGAAATGTTTGCTTTCTGAAACTTAAAATAGAATTTCTGAAATACAATAATTTGTATTAAAATTAATGTTTTACCACTTTAAATCAATGTTGCAATCTAGTAAATCAATACAGCAAAATTCAAGATTTTCATACAAATGTAGAGTAATGTAAAATTAATATTTAATCAGGTTTATTGAAATTAGAAATTTTATATCTAACTTAAATCAGTTTGAAACTATTTTAAAAAGTTTTTTCAATTTGTGTACGGTGTTATGCTCAAAGACTGTTTGGGAGTTTTTATATAAACAATAGAGATTTCTTAGCTTTTTCAAATATTTGGTTGAAAATCTACTGATGACTTGACATTTGCACCAAAGAAATGTATATATAGAGTAGCTTAATCATACAAGTAACTTAAATAAATGATTGCAATTCATTCTGACTCGCGTTAAATGTATTATTAATATATAATTGTAATTTTAAAATGGTGCTTTTTCCCGAAAAAAAATATGTGAAATGTATTATTACATACTTTATGATATTCTCATAAAGTATTTTTTTTTATAAAGGTAAACTCAATAACTGAGGAGGAAAGCATATTCATATAGTAGTATTAATATTAATATTAATTTGGTATTAAATTAATAATAAAATCATATTGATTCAATATCAAAATCATTTTGTTTTATTTTTATAAAAGTTTGATTCAACAGTATGTGTCACGTTGATTCACACTTAATTTAATGTTAAATCAACATGACTTAAGGATAATTTAAAGTGAAATCTTGTTGTTTAAATGTTATAGAACATTATAAAGGGTGGTTAAATTTTAAGGGCCGATGTTGATTTTGAATAAAACACAAACTATTTAGGAAATTATTGTAATTTTATTTTATTATGATATATTGGTATTACTCAATTATGTATGGAACAAAATATCGGCCAAATGGGCGCCGCGACCACGGCAACAGTGGATGATCAATTTTCGAAGAAAATCATCTTCAGTGATGAGGCACATTTTCACCTCAGTGGATTCGTCAATAAACAGAATTGCCGCATTTGGGCGAATGAGAATCCAAGAGTGATTGTCGAAAGACCAATGCACCCACAAAGAGTGACTGTTTGGTGCGGTTTATGGGCTGGCGGCATCATCGGGCCGTATTTTTTCCAAAATGAGGCCGGTCAGGCAGTTACTGTGAATGGTGTTCGCTATCGTGAGATGATAACGAACTTTTTATGGCCCGAATTGGAACATATGGATGTGGACGATATGTGGTTTCAGCAGGACGGTGCCACTTGCCACACAGCTAACGAAACAATGGCTCTTTTGCGCAACAAATTCAATGGCCGTGTTATCTCACGTAATGGCGATGTCAATTGGCCACCAAGATCATGTGATTTGACACCGTTGGACTTTTTTCTTTGGGGTTATTTGAAAGAAAAGGTGTACGTCGATAAGCCAGCAACAATTCAAGAGCTAAAGGATGAGATAATTCGGCACATTAACGGCATAGAACCTCCATTATGCCTCAGGGTCATCGAAAATTTGGACCATCGGATGGAGGTGTGCCGCCGTGGTCGCGGCGCCCATTTGGCCGATATTTTGTTCCATACATAATTGAGTAATACCAATATATCATAATAAAATAAAATTACAATAATTTCCTAAATAGTTTGTGTTTTATTCAAAATCGGCCCTTGAAATTTAACCACCCTTTATATAGATTATTAAAGATTTAACATGAGGCCACTATAAAGCAAAATCGATAACGGAAAATGTTATATTTACATGAATTTTGATGGTTTTTACAATGAAATAAAGATATAAAATTCCAATATTGCCACCCTCTATCAAATACATATTAAGGGCCATTTGTCATAGTGTTGACTTCGAATTGCTTCATATTTTGATATGTTTCCTATAAGCTAGATGTCTCCTTGTGCATGATTTTTTGTTTTCGTTCAAATTGTAAATGTTTCAAAGCTATTTGAAAATGCATAGCCTGCGAATCTTTCACAACTCTTTTTCTTCTTCACTTCACAGTTTTTTTTTTTTTCATAATTAAGACGAAAATCTAAAATTATATCAGAACGCCCTCCTTCGTCGGTATTGTGTAGCACCGGCGAAGTAAAATAATAATAAAAATGGCTACTAAAACGAAGCTTCAGCACTGCTACGAGTATAAACAAAGAACGTGCGAAAGCAGAGCTATAAAATAATTAATTACGCTCACCTTCTGTCGTTTCTCCTACTATGCCTTTCCTATATTTCCAGCAAAAAGCCTCGCATGTGTAGGAGTCATCTCCTGAGTGCTGGTCCCTGATAAAAAAAAATAAAATAACATCGCATGAGAAACATATCAAGCAAAGCGAGGCATAAGTGCTTTTGAGTACACAAGTGAATGCAGGGAATTTAATATGCTCGTGTTAACTAAGAGGTCGATTATGGATGACAACCGAATTTCAGTTGAGTCGCCAATTGCCAAAAATTGTTATACAAATCTCAACTGCATAATCATTTTCGTTTCAGTTGCTGTCATTGATTGATTGTTTTTGTTAGTGGTGCATTTGCAACCGCTGTAATTTGCTTGCTATTCATAAGCGCACCATTATTTAAACGCAACATCACATTTTATTAAAGTAAAGGAAAAGAGTTAAACACCTATGAAGAAAAGGAAAACAGCAATGGAGTGCAGTGAAAAATATTGCTTAGTTAAGTTATCGAATCACGTACAAAGCATTAGCAACGCCTAAAGTAACTGAAGTTTTTAGTAGTAACATTTTCGTTGTTCGCATTTTTTTATACAGCAGAAATAAAATTTACTAAAATATATATTTTAGTCTACGCTTTTTATCACATATTCTGTTGAAAATTATGTGAACATTATGGGAGAATTTAAACGACTGTAAAGAAATTATTGATTATAAATATGAAAACCAGAACTTACAAATCATACAGCATTTAATAAAAAAAAAAAAAAAACTCTTGCATTACGTGTTGTAAAGTGCTGAGACTGTCTGTGATACCTTTAATTCACTTGTGGTGTCTTTTACACTAAAAATATGCCATTTTATTTTAAAAGTGCAGTTGCAGTTTTACTCTCATAAGGGGCAGTGGTATATTTTATTGCTAAATATGCACCAGTAATAATGGCGGAAGGCAATGTTCACTGTATAGTCCATACACTGATAGAAAAATCGTCATAACGATGATGTAATTCGACATCAATCTATGACACCTGATGTTGTCGTTTTTGATCCCATGAGACATTTCAACATTTACATCAGCTGGATCAATGCTTAAGATGGCAAATTTTACATCAAATTTGGCATCAGGGAAATGACAAATTGCCATCAATTTAATAACAAAATGACATAAATAAAGGGTGGTTAAATTTCAAGGGCCGATGTTGATTTTGAATAAAACACAAACTATTTAGGAAATTATTGTAATTTTATTTTATTATGATATATTGGTATTACTCAATTATGTATGGAACAAAATATCGGCCAAATGGGCGCCGCGACCACGGCAACAGTGGATGATCAATTTTCGAAGAAAATCATCTTCAGTGATGAGGCACATTTTCACCTCAGTGGATTCGCCAATAAACAGAATTGCCGCATTTGGGCGAATGAGAATCCAAGAGTGATTGTCGAAAAACCAATGCACCCACAAAGAGTGACTGTTTGGTGCGGTTTATGGGCTGGCGGCATCATCGGGCCGTATTTTTTCCAAAATGAGGCCGGTCAGGCAGTTACTGTGAATGGTGTTCGCTATCGTGAGATGATAACGAACTTTTTATGGCCCGAATTGGAAGATATGGATGTGGACGATATGTGGTTTCAGCAGGACGGTGCCACTTGCCACACAGCTAACGAAACAATGGCTCTTTTGCGCAACAAATTCAATGGCCGTGTTATCTCACGTAATGGCGATGTCAATTGGCCGCCAAGATCATGTGATTTGACACCGTTGGACTTTTTTCTTTGGGGTTATTTGAAAGAAAAGGTGTACGTCGATAAGCCAGCAACAATTCAAGAGCTAAAGGATGAGATAATTCGGCACATTAACGGCATAGAACCTCCATTATGCCTCAGGGTCATCGAAAATTTGGACCATCGGATGGAGGTGTGCCGCCGTGGTCGCGGCGCCCAGTTGGCCGATATTTTGTTCCATACATAATTGAGTAATACCAATATATCATAATAAAATAAAATTACAATAATTTCCTAAATAGTTTGTGTTTTATTCAAAATCAACATCGGCCCTTGAAATTTAACCACCCTTTATATTGCCACTGATAGAAAGAGTGTCATAACGCTGATACAATGCTTTTTGATGTGCCTTCGTTTTTGACCGCATGACGCTTTTCTTCGTTGTGATGTTATGTTTTACATCAGCTGTTCATCAATGTCAATCATAATTCTGTCATCAATGCAATAACACACCGATATCAGAGAATTGATTGCATACAACTAGCTGTTAGGCACACAAATAAACTTTAGAAATAATGCAAAGTGTTTTAGTCGGATACTGGTCTCAAACTCGGTCCTGAGTTTGGCTTTGTAGTCAACGTGCTCATTACTAGTCAACTACGCCACCATTTTTGTAGTTATATATTTTGAGTATGTTATACTTTCTTTGCTGTTATTGTTTTTGATGTTGATGATACATGCGACTGGCAGCCACTTACGATTAGACACTATTCGCTGTCCAAAAAAATTATTAAATTAAATTTTATTAAAACATTTTGTGTGCCAAAAGAACAATTTTATAATTTGAATAATACAGGGGGTCTGGTGGGAAATTTATATTTTTAAATACGATGATTTCAAAAAGTAATAAACGGTGCGGAGGTAGGGTGGCGCCATTGGAATTACCGATTGTGCAGATTTGTCAGTCACGATGTCGCAGTGGTCGAGTGAGCATCGCGCGTTCGCGGTGGAGACATTTTTTAAGAGTAAAGATTCTTACGTAATTGCTCGACGAGAATTTTGTTCAAAGTTCGGTATTCGGCGAATAAGTGATGGACCGAGTATAAATTTAAATCGTTCGTGGGGGAAGAGATTCCGCGAAACTCCAATGCCCCACGGCCAGGGCCCAGTCGATCTTCACGGACTCCCGAAAAAATTTAACAGCTTGAAAGCCGTTTATGTGAAAATCCGCGACTTTCAATATGGAAAAGAGCAGCCTCACTGCGACTTCTAAGAGCGATTATTCAAGAAATTTTAAAGAAAGGATCTGGATGACATACTTTTCAAAAAATAAAATCCGCATTTCCATTCTATCGTTCAATTCTCTTAATAAAACTTTGTGTCAATTATTACGTTTTTTATTTAAGTTTGAAAATATAAAACTGCTGCCAGACACCCTGTATTTACAGGTAAGTTTTCATTTCCTACATTAAAAAGTCGATTTTTTTTTAGTTTTTTCACTTCAATTATTTTTCGGTTCAATTATTGCCAATTTTTTCGAACAAAAGGCACCGAAGTCTTCAATGACTTTATTGCCGACATAATAATAACAATAAAACTATACACACGTCATAATGCATGTAATTGTTCTTCATCTTTTCGTCAATAACGTTGAAAATAACAAACTTTAATTGTTTTCTCAGCACTTTATACGACAAATTATACCACCTTGTCATTATATTGTACTTATTTCTAAATCATTGATTGCATTGCAGACATCGTCGATGAAAACGTCGTCAACAATACAGCAGTAAACGGCAGTCATATTTCTTCGTGTCATTATTTTAAAACATATGACTTAATGATTACCATTTGAATGCTCCATAGCATAACATCTGCTAGATGGTGTCGGAATTCTATTTATTACAGTATATGCAAGTACACAATAATAAAAAAACGTTGTGTAGTTGGTTTGTCTGAAAAACTAAGTTATTGGCAACAGCATGAACAAGATTTTTTTGCTACACAGTGCATAAACACAAAGAACTGTTTATTCCTCTCTATTTATTTAATGCAGCATATAGCAAAATCTTGCACTTTGGCTTGGATGTTTAAGAGAAATATTTGAGTTCTAAACAGATTCAATATAAGCAGAGTGGCGCAGAGGGAGCGTGCTGGGCCCATAACCCAGAGGTCCGAGGATCGAAACCTTGCTCTGCTATATTTTTCTTTTGATTTTCCAAATTAAAATTGTTATTTAACAAATAAATTAATTTCAGCAAAAATTAAAAATTCCTTGAGCATTATTTTCTTTTAAAAAAAAGATAAAATATTAAATGCTAATTATAGAGTTGTTCTTTTATTTAATTTGTTTTATTGTTGAAATATTAAGCTCGAGGTCGCTATTCTGTCATAAATATATTTTATATATTTATTTTCGACAGTTTGTTAACAGTTCATTTCCTGATGATGTTAACAAACCGTTAACGAAATATCGAAAACAAATACAAAGAATACCGACCTCGACCTCAATAATTAAGTTCGAGGGTGGCGATGGCTGAAGAAGTCTGCACGTTGACTACAAAACAAACACAGACCTGGGTCAACCCCAGTTTCAGACAAAAATTATAAAAAAAACATCTCGCATTTTTCTGATGTGCATTAGTGTGTCTGTTGTTGTCGGGAGGTTTCAGTGGCGAAGTCATAGTCACTAGTCACTGAACAATATCGACTTCAGCTGATAGCAATCCACAATCACATCAGAACGCCCTCCTTCCTCGGTATTGCGTAGCACCTGCGAAGTAAAATAATAATAAAAATGGCTACTAAACCGAAGCTTCAACTCTGCTATACACAAAAACGTGCGAAAAACAGTGCTGTAAATTAATTAATTAAGCTTCCCCTCCTGTCGTTTCTCTAACTATCGCTTTCCTATAGTTGTAGCACAATGCATCGCATGTGTAGGGATCATCTCCTGAGTGCTGGTCCCAGATAAAAATAAAAATTAAAGTAAATTAAAAAAAGTTAAAAAAAAATAGAATATATTTTATTTATTTTAATTATATTATTAATTGACCTTTTTTATTATATTTTTTGATATATATTTATTAAGCCTGAGGTCTTTTTTTATTTTATTTTGTTTTTATTATTCGATATTTCGTTAACAGCTTGTTAACATCATCAGGAATAATAGGAAATTATAATTCTTTGAAATATAAAAATAAATATTTTTATTTTTTGAAATATAAAAATAAATATTTTTATTTTTTGAAATATAAAAATAAATATTTTTATATTTCAAAGAATTATAATTTCCTATTATTCCTGATGATGTTAACAAGCTGTTAACGAAATATCGAATAATAAAAACAAAATAAAATAAAAAAAGACCTCAGGCTTAATAAATATACAGTGCGAGCTCGATTTGTGCAACCACCGATTATCGCAACACCCCGATTAGCGCAACAGGCAATTTTTTTACATTACAGTCTTTATAAGTGCAACTTTTTTCAAAAAACAAAAAAGTGCAACTTTTTCTGTTTTATTAAATTTTAAGCGTTTTTCTCTCTGAATTTATTTCTTCAGAAACGTAGTTTTAACAAGTACTTAAGATATCAGCAAAGAACCCTTCTTAAAAATGTTTTCCACTTGTCAGTGGTGGTACTTTTTTTTTATTTATTTTATGCTCTTTACTTTTTTGTGCTCACGCAGGAGCGGCGCTTAAACAGTTTTCATAATCTCAATCTTTGCAATGCGTTGCACGTTTAAAGTTTTACATGAGTTAAGTGAAGATCATTGTTAAGTACACATCATTTAAAAAATATGGGAGTAGTAAAAAAAAGTGATTAAGCTAACAATTAAACAAAAATTAGAAATTTTGAGCAAATTGCAAAATGGTGAATCTGTTAAAAAGATTTGTATTAATTACAAAGTTAACAAGTCCACAGTCAGCAGAATCAAAAAAAATGAGCTTGCGATACGAACTGACTTCAATTACACCATATTTCGAATTTGTTACAGGATATTTTACCGGATATGAACTTGACAGATGGTGAAATCGGTGAATGGATCAGAGAAGACTATACAGATGAGCCCGAAGCTATAGATCTTTCAGACGAAGAAATTGCAGAGAATGTACAAATTGAAAAAACACAAAAAGTTAAATTAGATGATGTCATTAAAGCCCTTGACATTTGTATGGAGTGGGCAACAGAAAATAATATTCCTTATGAAAAATTAGTTGCTCTTCAAGAAATGAAGGAAGCTGCGATTTCCCAAAAGGTTAAAACGTATAAAATATGAAGTTCATTTTTATTTTTTGTTTTGCTTTTTATTTAAGTATGTACTTATGTATAAAACATTAATTTTATGCTTAATTTATGTTAAAGTAATAAAAATTAATGAATTTAAGTTAAATAATGGTGTGTTTTTATATTAAATTTTTAGTGGTCGGTTATTGCAACTTTTCGGTAAAAGCAACAACCCCGATTTCCTTTCGGTTGCGCATACCGAGCTCGTACTGTATATCAAAAAATATATTTTATTTATTTAACATATATACCAGCTAAACCATATAAGAAACATAGATAAAGAATTAAGTGCTAATGTTAAATGACTTTCCTTATTGAAAAATTATGCTCTATTCACATTGAACTTTCTAAATAATAAATGTTTCGGCAGCATTTTTTCGTGACTGGTTTCAATACCTTTTCTGACCGTAACGTATACGTAATATGGAAAATATTATTAAATTGCCTAGAAATTAATCATACGCCAGGTGCTAATGTCTTCATATTTTTGGCATTCATTCAGGTAATCATAAATTGATATGTTATATATATTAATTAAGTGAAAAAATATGTCAGATGCTAAAAAAATAAAGAAATTTTACTCTTCGAAATGTCAGGAAATGAATAAAGAACCTTATAAGTTACGACTGAGCAATAAACACAACACAAAAACTTCCATTATTTTCTGACTTTCTTGCTTGAAGCACAACTACATTAACAATTTTTTTTTAACTATTATGAAACTTGGTAGGTGACTAATTATTTCTTACAAATAATTAAGCAATTTCCTGACTGTTACAGAACGACGCCAATATCTCGAGATGATATTCTTATATGAAAAAAATGCACTTTTCGATGTTGTTAATTTTAAGCGTATTTTTTTTTACGCTTTGAGCTAGCAACACTGCTTTATTTGATAACCCATTTAACAGCTGATAGTTGCTGTTTGTTTAGTTTGCTTTGATATTTCAAATCAAGGTTTGAAAATTATTGAAATTTTTTATCTGTTTGTCAAACTTATAGTGCACATTGTCCAAATTATAGTGTTCATAATCGTCCGTCAGAGCGGTAATTTGGGGAATTTTTCTGATCGCGTGTGCTCTTAATGATAATGTACATCCCGTAACACACCGAATAGTGACCACTGAAGAAGCTATAGCTATAGCTATAGGAAAAGTTTGTCGTCATATGTCCATATGTCTTCAAAACCGATGAAAATTGATGTAAAAATTTATTTAAAAAATAAATAATTTAAAAACACTTTTATAAAAAATACCATCTACTCAAAAGATATATAATTAAATAAATTAATAAAGTTCAAACAAAAAGAGAAGTAAAACTAATTTATATTTTTGTTTCATTATGATTTAAACTTGTGTAACTCTAAAATACACCCTGTACAAGAGTATATTTTGTATGTTCTGTGAAGGTAATTCGTCTTCTTGTCTTCATTAAAGCAAAAAGTTATATTAATCTTATTCTCCAATTCATTTAGAAAAGAAATCCCAAGGAAAATTATTAAAAAAAGTTTCTTTTGAATATATACTTTTGAAATGCTGTAGCGTAGAATATACAGCGACTTGAGTGATCATTTTGTCATTTTTAAAAATTCACTTACACCCCTAAAATAGAAAGGTATCGATAAAGTATGATTTTTCGGGCATTTCTGACATTTAAAGTGCCTCCGTAGTCCAGTACGGGTTCGATTTCCGCTTAGAGCCTGGGTGTTTCTACAGACAAGGAGTAAGAGCTTCGTAGAGTTTGTATTGTCTTTTAAAACAAAAAACAATTATTTTCCTACGTTAAAAGAAAATATCTCTGCAGGGAATGTACTCCACTGCTGTTCGGTTTTCTATTTTATGTTTAGTTTGGAATTTCGTGATGAAGAAGCGTTTTTCGTCTATTAGAGCAATTAATTCAAACTTTTTACAAAAAAACAACCTTAGAAATATCGTATAGTTTGAAAAAAGAAGTTGCTGCTATTGTAGTTCGCATTGTCGAAGAAGACCCAAATAAATTAATTCAAAATGTTAAAGTTAATGGCGCTGGCCACAGAGTAAGGATCAATAAATTTTTATACATTAATTGAGGAAGAATTGCGCATTTTATACTCTTCTGTCAGGAAATGGTTGGCTATAAAACGTCTCTACTCTGCACTCAAGGGTAAAATATTCGTCGCGTTAGCAGTAACATAAGTTATCGAAAACTACTAGAAATTTAAAACAAATTCGAAGAGAAATAGCAAATAATTATATATCGAATGAAACCAACAATTAGCGTAATTTAATTTAATTAAAATTCTATAAATCGTAAAAAATACGCTCAATATTTTCAGAGAGTAAAAAAGTAACTGAATAATCTCAATAGTGGAAAATGTATTTTAGCCAAAAATTGTAAATAATTTTAATAAAAATTGCCCAATCAATTCAATAAAAAATTTATCAAAATTACCTACCAGCTCTTTAAATTTTACATTTTCATTGGGTGGCCGATCACGTTCACGTGTCATTAACACAAACTCCACAAAATTGCTGTTAAACTTCTGTAAATCACGTTTAGCACAACATGTACGTGGACAATTTATTTGTCGCAATGAACTGTTTTGTCTGTGTGTTCAAAATACTTAAAATTTTGCTTTGCTTTTCTTACTTTTATATTTATTTGCAAATATATAAAATAAATATATATTTGTTTGCAGTATACATAAACTTTTTCACAACTACAAAAATGTAGTATTTATCATTTAATTGTGTTCTAAAAATACGAATTTAGCAGCTACAAGGTTGCCGATTTCAATTGCTTAAAGATACTCTGAGAATGTATAAAATATAAAATTTAACTTTTATAAATGCTCAATTTTATTCAAAAAGTATTTTTTACATAAAGATACTTCTGTTCCTTATATACAGCATATTCCATAATATTGTTCAGTATTTCATGTGGTACGATCGTATAGATCAATTTCTTCTTGAATGTTGTCCTTTAGTTGCTGCACGGTTTGTGACTTATTCACGTAAACAGTGTCTTTGAGATAGACCCACAAAAAAAAACCTGCTGCAGTCAAATCAGACGGTCGTAGTGGCCATCTTAAATTTTCTGTATCCACGTTGAGTATTAATTATTGAACCATTATTTTCAAGGAATAGAAAAACAATCTTAGTTCTTTGCCCAATTGTAGAGCGTTCCATGTTCATATATTCTCCCAAGTTTAATTCCTAAAATAGAAAAAAAATTCAATATTCACAGGCAAAGGCATTATAATTTTTTTACATCATATAGTTACTTTAGGCGCATCGTGCACTTCAGTAAAAAAGTAATTTCTGTTATACATATGCATTAAAGTACTTTTGTAAAAAAGAACAGATTTATAAAAGAGGTACTTGTATAAAAATTTACTTTCGTAAAAAAGAATTATTTGTAGAAAATCTTTTTTTTAAATAAGTCACATTTTGTTAAAAGGCTTTATGATCTTTTTCGATATATGCTCTGAATATTTACTTTATGTCAAAAAAACTGAACTTTTTGCTAAAAGTTCTTTTTATTTAAAGGTACTTTTTGCGAACCCCTTAGCCTTTTTGCGCTTATTAAATGATCGCCTTTTAAAAAACAATTTGAAAAAGTAGACACAGTCGGCTCTTGTTAATTTGAATTTCGCCGTATTTTGAATTCTTTCCAGGTTCCTTGAAAAATATGTAACAAATTGAAAGAAAGAAGTTCGATTTTTCTACACTCTATAATTTGAACTCGTAATGTGAATGTTTCCGTTTTTGAAAAAAAAATCGTTTAATTTAATATCGCATACGCTTTGCTTGTAATTAAAATCTTGTTACTTTGAAATCTCGATGATTTTAACTTTTTTTTATGTGATTTTGAAAATTTTTTTGTGCATATTTGAGAGATTTCAAAATCTTTAAAATTTTGAATTGCGCACATGCTTCTGGAAAAATCGTGTAAATCGAAAATCGGCAGTTAATGTTCTTAAAAAATTATGTATGTATGCATGGATTCTTTACATTAAATAATTTAATAATAATAATAATAAAAAGAAAAATTGCATGAAGATGTTAATCGAAGATTAACGAAATATCGAGATTATATAAAAATAAGAAATAAAAAACCTTAAAGCTTAATTAAATAGATTGTTCGAATAATAAAAAAGGTTAAAAAAACAAGTATTAAGAAAAATTAAATAATTATTTAATAATTTTTCTCTCCCGTCAGTATGATAATTATCATATATATCAGGAAAAAATATAATAAAAATAATGTCAGAATATTGCTGGTCACTTAAACGAGAAACTGATGATGCTGATTTAAAAAAAAAACGGTCAAGCAAACACTTTTGAGTTAAATGACCAAAAATAAAATTTGTTAAAAATGTTTAAAAGTTTATTTTCATAAAAAGTTTAATAACTCAGTCAATTATTTATCTATTTTTAACCCCAAATATGCGTTGTAATCGTTAATAATCGTACTTTTTTAAATAAATTCAATAGTATTATAGATTATTACATTATAATGTATAAAAACGTCACCAAATTTGAAACATTTTTGAAAAATCTACAAAATTTGTGTTTGCTCGACAATAACACCCAAGTTTCTCAAGTTTTCTTAGATAAATTATATATCATTCGAAAGATCTCAGTTACTTCTTTACTTACTACAAGAAAAATAATATCCGGTCCCAGGTTTTTCTACTTCATTAAATTTTGTACCACTGTGTAATTAATTGAAAAAAAAAATTACATATAGCTCATAGCTTTGATGCTTCACAAAGAGTTCGTACATCCCATTGTGCAATGTGCGTCCTATTCCGTGTGCCAAGGTTATTACCGTAAGATTATGTCCATTGTTTTGTTTTTTTCCCCGTTTCGTTAATCTATTGTTTTGTCCATTTAAGTAGGTAATTAGTCAACAAAGGAAAATATTAACAAAATGTACTCGCAAACTTTTATTCTTTTTTCTTTTATCTGTTTCTAAATTATTTGATATGCTACTGGTATTCGTTAAAAGTGCCACTAATTTCTTTAATATCCATAACATGGTACCATTCAGCATATTGCAATACGAATAATTGGCGCAATTGCCGCGGGATCATCAGTGAATTTTAAATATTCCAAGAAACAAAAACTGGACGAAAAGTTCTTGGTTTTTCCCTCTTGTCAAAAACGTGCTTGAAAATTTTTTAATATTTTATTTATTATTTATTTTCGGATTTAAAAAGCAAAATGAAAGTAATTTAGAAAAGTTTAAAAAAGTGCTAGAAATTCATAGTTTTACTACACAAGCTGTCTGTATATTTCAAGCACAATAAAAACTTTCACTATGAAAGATAATCCAGAATTGATTGGAAAATATTGGAAAAAAAACAAGTTTTTTGAGAGGTGAGAGATTGAGAGTGCATACTCGCACATAAATATTTATAAATAAAAATGGCATGTTTGTGTGTGTATGTAAGCATGTATGCATGTGTGTTTGTGTTTTATTGACAGCTAAACGGTTGAACCGCATTTCCTGAAATTTTCGCAGTATCTCTCTGTATATCTGGAAGGAATTATGGGCTAATAAATTGATAAAACTCCAACTGGGCGTGATAACACTCCCGCGGTACGTAGCTAACTAGTTGAAGAAATTTGTCTGTTGTTCTTTAAATCCTTTAATGAAGATGTACGTTACGGTCTCAGGCTAGTTTCGTACACGGCCTTTGGTCCACTGAAATATTATAATAGGAAAGATGATACACCGCCTTGAGTTTTTCCAAAACTTGAAGATGACGGAGGAGGCGCATTTTCGAGATCCTACAAGAGATCTGACTTGGATTGCTTTACGTTCTTTGGCTGCTTAACTCCAGCCCTTTTCTAGTCTGGTTCCACGGGAAACCAGTTGCCCCACATAGCTACTGCAAAGTACGGGTTTCATGATTTATGTACCACCACTTAGCTAGCTTGAGCTTTATGGACCAAGTCTTCATGGCTACTATACGGAGTTTAAAGCCTGATGATAATATGGCTGAGTTTTATTTGAGGACTTTGCCGGCAGGTACTTCGTGTTCACCCCGTACAGGTTACAGGTTGTAGTTGTGTTCCGGTTTTATTGCGGTTGGCTTCGTGGTGGCTGTGGGTAATACCCCAAGTTACGCGGGGATAGTAGTTATTGGTCTGTTCGGGGATATATCATCATGTGACATCTACTAATCTAGCTGCCGTTGCCACTCAACAGTAGTCACCGGAGAGTTTACTCTCTGATGTGACACAGGGTTTAAACAGTCCGAAACACCTCAGCAACGTATATATCATAGTCTGGAAATAACTATGATTTTGGATTGCAAGCTATGTGCACATAGTCAGTCACAAGTTGTCTTTCCATGGGGGCGGTGGTGAACGTTCCAAAATTAACCCGGTGTTAAGAGTACCGACGTTATGCGCATGTACCCACAATAATTTTGATGAGATCTAAACGTTACAATGTCTATATAAAGTAAATATTTATTTTTGTATATCTTGAAGACAAAGTTTCTGAATATGGTTCAAATGACTATATAGTTGAAACAACTCATTAATCAATAACTGGCAAGTGCCTCCGATACAAACTAAATATTGATTTCATTATACAATTTCTAAATTTGGTCTGACTGACAATACAAATAATTGGTCAAAAAGTTTCATTGTAGCTACAGAGCTGAAATTCGGTATACAGGAGAGTAAAAAATCCAAAAAAAAAACATGAAAACTTTGTTTTCGTGTTAAGAGTTGTCAATGTTGTTGGGGAAATCTGCAACCGGATTTGATTCCCAGCTCGGTCAAGTCAAACATTTTGTCTGGTTTTTCTGTGCTACAGCAACCTCCTTCGTCGGTATTTGAGCAATAAAATGTAGGCGAAGTAAAATAATAAATAAATCATCAACTTTTCCCTGGAAAAATAAATGCTTTAAATAAATTCAAATGTAAAAGCGACAAGAGTTTCGAAGCAACTATGAAAGAAAATAAAGAAAAAAATGCGATATTTATTTCAAGGTGTAATACAGACTATATTTCTTCAAATTTTTTGCGAGCAATATGTTAAGCATAGTGGCCCCTGCTGACCGCAGCTTTATGTCAGCTACATATTGCAAACACCAAATTGCTGGTATGAAAGACAGTAGTTGATATTAAAAATTTCCAAAGGCAGTTCTGTATTATATACTTATTATTATTCATGCTGGCGTAAAACAAAACAGGGAACTTTAATATTCAAAAAAGCCTTTCATTAATACATTTCCCATAATGAAAAGTTTCTAATCCATTAGCATACTTTTCGCATGATGAAACAAAATATTAAAAAATAAAGCATAAAACTTTTTAGGCAGATTAGAGATTTCTTTTTCTCTTTAGCATCCCTTGAAATGAGAATGAAGCAATATTCTTTACTGATTTAAAATATTCTGACAAAAAAAAATTATATTTTGAATAAAAACTTCTGCAAGGAGAAAAAAAAACAACATTTTCAATGTTTTAACACACAAATATGAATTTTGATTAACCGACAGACAAGTCGACTAAATATGAGCGCGTGTTAAAATAAATACGTTAGTCATAATCATGATGTAATTACAAAGGTGGCAGAACTAAAGTTTTAAGAGGCGTTCGGGTGTATGTGTTTTGTGCCATAAAGTGGCAGAAAAATATTTCCACTCACCATATTGAAGCCCAAATAATATTTTTGTAAATAAAATACCGATTGCAATAGAATTACGAAAATTAAAGTTCTTATCATTTTTTTTTATAATAAAAACAATTAAACAAATGTGTAGGAATATTTTATATCACAAATTTAAGCATAGAAAATATCAATCACCTGGCGTAATCATGCCACTTGTTTTAATTATTTCATGGTCATAATGATAAAATAGAAATCAAGTCAATAGTTTTACGTTTGACAAATCAAGACTTCAAATTCTTGTGAAGTTCAAATGCTGCCCTACTAAAGAAACCATCAGTTCATTTCATGCGAATGACAGGGTAATTCATCACTCATACTCATTTAGTCGTAGGCGAACATCGACTATGATCGCGGCGCTGAGTCAGAATATGAATGATTCATTGAATATATAGACCTCACGAAAATATCGCAAAGGGCTCACGCGAACAGTGCTTACACACCGACGTATGACAGATCCCGCTGCTTCATCTGTAATAATAGGTGGTATAAATATTGGGGAATCAAAAGCTCTTGATGTTCATGGTATGAAGATTCAGTGTAACGTTCGATGGACTGAGCGCATCTTTCAACCGCCTCGGTTTATTAAGACGGTGCAAGACATACTGCACCCCATCTGATCTTACTATTTATACCGAAAATTAAATACAACTGTCATGTATGGACCGGTGCTTCAAAGACTATGTTGAAGATACCTGACCCCGTACAGGGGATGGAAGGGTAGCTAACTCTATTGACTTCCTTGAGCATCATCTCAATGTGGAATATGTTTCGTTGATCTATAGTGTATACTTATACAGCTATGCCCGAAGATGTTAGTTTCTATGAAGAATGTTTAGAGACTGAAGTCAATAAAACCGCCAAAAATAATAATATCCAAAGTACTTAAACACAACAATTCTATCATAAGTAACAAAAAAAAATACCACTTTATTCTATTTTAAGTTGGATGATAATAATACACCTTTGCACTCTATGCAACCTGTCAAAAATGTAACGCAATGTGATAGAGATATGGTTGAAGACAGTCTTAGAAACTCTAGACTTAATATTTCGCGATAGCAAAAGTGACGAAAAAAGAGAAGTTTATAATAAACAATAGTGCTATAATCGGCTCTGCCGAATCTTAGATACCCTTCACTGGATCACTTTATTTTCCATATTCGTCTGAATTGCCGAATGAAGTGCCGAATTTTTTCGTAATTGTTCGATATAGTTCTTCGGCCCAGCTCTTTCCAATCACTATATAACTTAAAATAGCCAACTCAACGTGCAAACCACATTTCACCGTAAAGCTACCAAAAGCGAATGTTTTGATGCATTTGTGGCCCTTCTTGCGAGATCGGATCTTTTAAACAGAGGCTTACACCTTTTTTTGCTGTATGTGTAAGTGCCTGTGAATTAGTCTCAGCTGAAGCCGGTAATTTTGAACAACAACAATACAACAAACTCTACGAAGCTCTCAGCTTCTTGTCAGTAGAAACACCCAGTGTTTAGGCGGGAATCGAACCCGCACCTCTATATCGATGAGACTAATGCTCATGCACTAGACTACGGAGGCACCCTCGTAATACACTTCACGTAATCGTCAGTGACCAGTGACTATATATTCTCTTACTGAAACCTTCGGTTAACAAAGGACACAAAGATACACTACTGCACATTAAAAAAATTCGAGTTCCTCTGAAAATGGGTTCGAACCCAGACGGATCTTCTGCGAAACATACCCCTATATTCCAATCAATAACCAAACGGTAGCTCAACACTTAAGCAGCAAATATCTCGGTATTTGTATAAAACTCAAGTTAAATAATAAAATTTGGCTCAGATATATTGAGTTAGATGTGTGAAATTTCACCTCATAATTGAATTATATACTTTAATGCAACAGTTAGGTCTTGAAAGCAATACCATATTCTTCTCGGCAACAGGTCAGAACACCAAAAGGGTCAGAACAAAATTTTGCGAATGATAACCACAGTTCTCTGGAGTATCAAAAACTCGGCCATTCAAATATATGAGACGAAAAGTAACTAGTCTTTCGTTAAAATTGCTTTGCGGATTATAAATCTTGAAAAGCTTGAAACTAAATCAAAACAAAATTCACCTCAAAGGAAATGAAAATGTCACGAGAACAAAGTCTGCATGATAAGGGTGAAAAAAAAATATTAACTTGTTTCATTTTCGTATAGATGCAGTTAGAAAAACTAATTTCATATTATTCCCATAAAGAAAATCCCTTTTCATGCTTCACTTAATAACATTATTTTCTTTAAAACGTATCACCTGGACTGGTAATATGTGCAGTGTTGCCACTGAAGAATTTGGAAATTTTTTTATTCAAGTGAACAACAATAACTATTACATGCAGGTTACATGTTCAATTTTTGCATTTCAAATTAAAAATGCTCTCATTTTTTACTAAACATTCATACTTTTAATATTGGATGAGAGTTTGCTTTCAAATTTGCTGGGCAACTGTTGTTCCAATTTATGGGCAAGAAAACAGCTGGTACCTACTCTTATGAACAGCGACCCCATCTTGATAAATGAATTAGCTTTTAACTTGCTCAAAACTTGCGTGCAGCCTACGTCACAGCTATCAGTACACAAGAATTTTAAAAAGCTGTATGGCTGCAGTGTCAAACATAAAATGTACGTCAGTCGTAAAGCAGCTCTAGACAGATAACAGGTTTCGCGTCATTGCAATTACTTTTTACGTGCGGTCAGACTTGTGTTTTTGTTTTGAAATTTTTGGAAATCACTTTCTAATGAGTCAAATATGTTTTCGTTTATTTCTTTTAAAAATTGCAAAAAAAATTTCGATGTAAAGTAACGAAAAAAGTGGGAAAAAAATAAAATTTTTGCTAACATATTCACACTTCTTGCAATCGAAAAGCATGTATTTAAAAAATTGTAAGTGAAGTTCGAAAGTTTTAAAAACTGGCTTTCAATTTCGGAAAAATCACCATTCAAGCAAATTGAAGGCCTTTGCGTCTTTCTAGAATTAATTTTTTATAATCCCACATGCCTCATCTGTAATTATGGGTGACATAAACATTGAGGAATCAGAAGCTCTTGATATTCTTGGCATGAAAATCCAGTGTGATGTCCGAAGGACTGAGCACATCTTTCAGGTCTCAAAGGAAGCATTCAAGTGCCTCGGCTTTTTAAGACGGCGTAAGACATACTTCACCCCATCTGATCTCCTTACTATTTATACCGCCTACATCCGACCGAAAATGCAATACAACTCTCATGTATGGGCCGGTGCTTCAAAGACTATTTTGAAGTTACTCCACCGTGTACAAGAAAGGGCGAAGAAACTCATAGGAGACAGTAGGGCAGCCAACTCTATTGACTCTCTTGAGCATCGTCGCAACGTGGGGTGCGTTTCGTTGTTCTATCGATACTATAATGGGATGTGTTCTAATGAAATCAGGGAACTTGTTCCCGAAACCCGGTCATTCTTGCGCACGACGCGATCATCATTAAGAGCGCATGCATTTGTGGTCGATTTGGCGGCGACTCGCACTACGCATTACAGAGAAAATTCGTTTTTTGGCCGAACGGCACGTATGTGGAATAAACTACCCGCAGAGGTGTTTCCTGTCACTTTTAGCTTGGGAAGATTTAAATCAAATGTCAATAAACACTACTCCCTCCATCCTCCTTCCCATAACCTAATTTCCTAGTTCCAGCATAATGCATCGCATGTGTAGGGTTCATCCCCTGAGTACCGGTCCAAAAAAAAAAAAAAAAACAAAACATGGCAATGACATAAATTATTCCAATTTCGTTTGTTATACATCCTGTTTGTAGGTTAAAATGGCAAAAAATCTGTGCACTGTCAAAAGTTAATAAAAAAGAAATAGGACTCAAAGTTAAATTACACACAGGAATAATTATTACACATGGACTACACATTCGAGCAGAAATTACACACAAAGTGGCAACACTAAGTATGAGTACCTCCACACTCATCTTTCCAGCAGGACTAACTTTACTTTTCCTTCGGTCACAAATGAAAATAAAGATAACACGCAGTAGTTAATCTTACGCTGTTACATAAACCCTACGTAATATTTTACACGTGATCTGATAACGTGATAGCAAAAGTTTGCAGTATGTGCGTGTGACTGTATGTGTCTATTTTATGTGGTTCTTTTTGTTTTCCAACATATTTCGCAGTCTGTCACAATATTCAACTGTAGCACGTTAGAACGTTTTTTAACTTTAAAATATTTGGTTATTGGTACGTGCTCATGCTCCCGTTACAGACCCTGCTCTTGTGCAAGTATTTATGAAAGTATTGTGACTTTTCCGTGAAATTATTTTATATATGAACATGTTACACACAAATATAGACTGGAGTGATTTAGTTAGATATTTTAACTAAATGAATCAGATAAGATTTAAATTGTTTTTGGTATTACTACAGTATTGTCAAAAAATATAGAAAATTAGAAATCTCGCATAGTAATATCTGGTTGCAGAGACTTCATGCACAAATTTGGATACAATCATGATGGTTTGAAAAAAATTTTGAAAAATGATGAAGAAGGATATTTTCCAATTATTTTTTATTGTGCAATATTTTACCTACTGAAGGCCACTAATTCTTTGTACGTTTATTTTCTAACTGAATATGACAAGAAAAACATCACGTATTACAAGTAACATAAGATTAGAAATATCCTAGAAGACGGTCCAATTTACTCGATTAGTAATCGACTGTCATATGTTCATATTTCATGAGGAGGAAGAGGCGCTAACAAGAGAGGTTATGGCCGTGGTTTAAGACTGCCGACGAAAACATTTCCGATGGATCCTTTGCTGACATGCAAACGCCCACATTACGGCATGGGGAAGTACGGACATCAATGCAAAGTCTCTTTTGTGAGCCTCTTTTTAAATTTTTACTTGAGTATGAAGAGTCTGTCCTTTTGTTAATGCGGTAAGGGGAGAAGTCCTGAATCTTACCCCATCCCTATGATGAACTTCTCCATAAGCTGAACGGCGTGGGTTTTCTCCCTCAGGGCTATGCTGATGATGTTGTGGTGTGCATAAGGGGCTGACATGAGAACACAGTTTCGGAACGGATGCAACAAGCCCTGAATATTATAAAAGAGTGGTGTGCGGATAAGGTGCTGCCTATCAATCTATCCAAAACAACACTAGTGCCGTTCACTAAGAAGAGGGGAGTCAATCTCGAATGCCCTGTCCAAGATGTATATTACAATTCTCCGATGAAGTGAAATATTTGGGAGTAAAGGAGACATATGTCGGGGCCTGAGATTAGAGGGCATTTCGGAGCGCAATAGTTGGGACATCAGGGGACGGATTAGGGTCTTGAGGGACTATCTACATACCCCAATTCAATTCAATTCTCTCCAGAAACTTCAAGCTTGATATCAACAACCGTGAAAACTGGAGGGCCAACTCTGCCAACTTTGAGCCGGGATCTGAGGTATGGCATACCGATGGGTCCAAGCTGGAAGATGGTAGAACAGGGTGGTAATCAACGGGCCCCGATTCAGAAAGTCAATTCAAATGGGTGTACACCCAACAGTTTGCCAGGCGCAGATTCATGCCATCGAAACATGTGGAGCCGAGTGCCCCCGCAGGAGCATGAGAGGCGCCCACATCTATATGCTATAGAATAGTCTGGCGGCGCTTAGAGCCCTTCAGTCGACAATAATGACCTAATTGGCCCAGAGCTATTCTGTGGACTGACTAAAAGCCAAATGAGAATCTTAGGAACTGGAAAGAGGGGGAATTAGCTGCTCACTGGCATAATAGTGCCGGCCAAAACAAACTCTTCCTGATCCCGAATAGAGCGATCCCAAATGGGCTACTTTCGCTGAATACAGTGCACTTGAGCCTGGCCATTATGGCCTGAGGTATCATGGGTCTGTCCGAGACCAATGCCTGTCGATTTTATGAAAGCGACACTGAAAGAACTGAGCACGTTGTCTGTGACTGTCTTGCGCTCGGTAGACAGAGGTTTCACCATCTGGTTGAAATTTCGGAACAGCGAAGACAAAAATGTTTTGGATTCCTTAAAAGCCTTATAGGCGTCTAATATAAGGGGCTTTGCACAATAGATTTATTTGGTCGCGGTGCTTTTCGCCCAATAATAATAATAATAATAATAATAATAATCGTCTGCTTGCTTAACTGCATTAGGTTTTCTTTCTAGCGAGTGAAGTACGATTTCGTCATAATAGAAATGTACTCATATATTCAAATGAAGACATTAAATAAAGTTGTACTTGAGGAAACCATTAGAAATAAAGGACTTTCAAGTGAAGCGCGTGCAAATAAAAAGTCCTCAATGAGAACAAAGGATACTTCAAGCGAAATAGAGTGAATCAGTATCACTAACAAATACCAGCCAAATAATTGAAACCTTATTTAAATCATCATTTTTCAGATATCGAACGCCTTCTCCTACATTAATTTTATCCACTGAAGTGTAAAAGTCAACTGCTCGACAATTACCTTAAATTTTTTAAAAAAAAATAGGAAAAAAAAAAAACAAAATACTACAGAGGCACAATGATGCAGTAGTAGCATGGCCAAATGTTCATAAAGAAAATTCAATATGCACTGTTGGCATATATAAATTAAATTGTATTTAAAAAAATTCGTAAATGAAAATTATTGAGGATTTAAATCATGTGGTGGATGTTTGCCCAATACGGGAAAACTTCTTCTCACAATTATGGAATTTATTCAACAAAAAAAACTGGCGATTTAGCGAGAAATAAAAAACCAATTAAATAAATTCAATATAAATTTCAATTCAATGAAGCAAATACATTTAATCCTACAACGAAATACAAAAAGGAAATAATTTAAGCGATTTGTTTTGTAAAACGCAGCGCCAGACGTTGATGGCTTTCTTCTGGAAATTATTTATTGACTAAAAAGGAATTTTCGTTGATAAACGTTTGAAAATAATCTCATAATAATGGTTTTAAAGACTTTGCATCTTTCACAAAATCCTTTTTTTAACTGCTTTAACTGGTGTCTAGGCGGGAATCCAACCAGCAACCTCGATATTCATAGACTCATGGTCATGCTGCTCATGGAGGCACCGGTAAACTATACTTTCAGATAATAGAAAAAAATAACGCAGCAAAAATTAGTGCTTACCTGGAAGCACTATTGTAAGGGAAACACAAAACGGTATCACTTGCATTTGCGCTTTTCTAATTCTTATTTTTGTTGGCGACGAGTCGGTTAAGGCGGTTCCCCAATCGATTCATATACACGCTGAATAAGATTGAAATCTAACCGACTTTAAAAAATGGCGTTGTAAGTCCCGCACTATTATATAAAAAAAAACTACTTTTTATTACATAGATATGTCCACTCTTATGGACTTTTTGTTTAGTACCAAAAAAATCGCATAAAAATTATAATTTTATGAAAATTTTCATAAACTTTCCCAAATCACACGGCTTGCCAAAAAATCTGTCACGCAGATGAATTTTTAGTACACACCAACTTACTTTTTTGACACACATGTCATCTTTGTCGTATGGTGCGATTGCTAGTTAATCACGGTGTTTAGGAGCAGTACTTCTGTATCCAAAAAGCCGCATGTCCAAGAATGCATTTTTTAAGCATTTATACTGCCGTAAACAGTATATTCACTTACTTTAATGCATTTCAACAACATTTGTTTCTAATTTGAGGGTGGCGATGGCACGATAGATGGTAGTCTGCACGTTGACTACAAAACCAAAAACAGACCTGTGTTCAACCCCAGTTTCAGCCCAAAAATTAAAAAAAAAAAAAAACATCTCGCATTTTTCTGATGTGCATTAGTGTGTCTTTGTGTGTCAGTTGTTGTCGGAAGGTTTCAGTGGCTGGTCACTGAATAATACTGGCTTCAGCTGATAGCAATCAACAATCACATCAGAACGCTCTCCTTCGGCGGTATTGTGTAGCACCGGCGAAGTAAAACAATAATAAAAATGGCTACTAGACTGAAGCCTCAGCACTGCTACGAGTATAAACAAGGAACGTGCAAAAGCAGAGCTGTAAAATAATTAATTAATCTTCACCTCCTGTCATTTCTCCTACTATCCATTTCCTATAGTTCCAGCACAATGCTTCGCATGTGTAGGAGTCACCTCCTAAGTGCTGCTCCCAGATAAACAAAACAAAAATTTGCATCCGACAGGTTTTACTACTTCCAAATTTCTATAATTTTTTTTGCTGGGAAATAAATACGGACATCACTACACAAGGGAACACGTTCTCTGTTGACCAAGAAGTAAAAGTTGGTTTTTACGTTAATTCGTACGCTGAAATCGAATATGGACACCGTTATATCGTTACACAAAAAAAATTAAGGTACTTCCACGACAAATTTTGAAAGGTTTACAGGATTCAGTTAAAAAAAATCGGAACTCGTCAACAAAATTTTCTTTACGCCGTGTTCACATTCTTTTTCAATCCACCCAGTAGTTTTAGAGAAATCGTTGAAGTTTTGACACAAAACAAAAAAAATTAAATATTTTTGTTTCTTAAAAATTCTTGAGAAATAAAAATGCAACACAAAGTAAATTTTTTTTCTAACAGGATGAAAATTAGATATAAAAATTACTTATTTGTATGTATGTATGTATATGTGTGTATGTAAGTCTGTATGAATTTTCCCACGTTAAAAGTGACAGGAAAGAGATCTACGGGTAACTTATTCCACATACGATCCGTTCAGACAAAAACACGAGTGCGATTTGCTGCTAGATATACCATAAATGGATGCGCTCTTAATGATGAACGCGTTGTGCGTATGAATGAGCTGGTTTCGGGAACAAGTTCCCTAACTTCATTCGAACACATTTCATTATGGAAACGATAAAACAACGCACACCATCTTGCGACGATGTTCAAGAGGCTCAATAAAGTTGGTTACTCTACCCACCCCAAAGAGTTTCTTCACCTTCTCCTGCACACCGTCAAGTAACTTCAAAATAGTCTTTGAACCACCGGTCAATTCCTTCTTCAATCGGATGTAGACGGTATAAATAGTAAGAAGATCAGATGGGTTCAAGTATGTCTTACACTGTCTTAAGAAACCGAGGCACTTGAATTCTTAGTTTTAGACCTGAAAAATGTACTCAGTCCATCGAACATCGCACTGCATCTTCATGGCAAGAACATCAAGAGTTTCTGATTCCTCAACACTTATACCACTCATAAGTACTGGTGAATTAGCGTGATCAGGCATGCGTTGGTGTGTAAGCATGCAGCATATTGCGTCTTTTGAGAATGCTGCCACCTGGTTTTATTACACCATGGTTAGTTTCTTCAATTTTGTTGTTGTTGACGATATCATGCATTTATTTCATTTTTATTTTTCCCTTAAATTTTACATTTAGAAAGATTTATGAAAAAAAAATATATATTTTGTTCGATTAATAAATCGCTACAAACTTTACAACGCGTATTGATCGGATCACGTGTTTAAATTTATTAATTGTACGAAATAAAAACATACGCTCAGATGTCATGCTGTTCAGGTTATGAGAGCGTATATGTGTGGTCGTAATGCTCCAGCCATAATTGATGTCAGCAGAATAAGTGCCAACATGTTCACTACACAGAGAATATAAACTTTTTATTAGAAGGATTTTTCGATGAACTATTCCTATATTTATATTAGAGTGATTTAATCGGTTTTCTTGCTCAATTTTTAATTAGAAACGAATTAATTAAAAGGCATATAACAATTATTGAAAGAACAAATGTAAGCTGTATATATAGTGATGAGATCATGCGTTCGTCGATGTGTAAGCATACACCGTATTTTGATCACCGGCCCTGTTTCGATATCCTTGGGAGGTTAATATTCAATGCGTCATTAATACTTTGCCTCTTCGCTGCGATCCCAGACGAAGGTGACCCATAATTAAATGAATATGAATGACAAATACTGCACTCCTCTGCTAAAGAGTGGGTAGAGTTGTAAGTTTCAGACTGAAAGTCATTAAGAAAGGGAATAAAAAAGGGTAGGAGAAACAATAGAGCTCCGCCGGAACCCTGAATTAATCTGGAACTCGTTAGATAAGCTCTCATCTATAACGATTCTTATAGCGCAATCTCGGAAAAAATTTATTTAGTTACTCTCGAAAGTTTGCTTTATTTGATTCATAAATTAGTGCTTATTCCCATTTCAACGATCACAGCATAAAGACTGCGACTCTGAATATATGTACACACGATTCTCAATATTGACAAAAAAAAATTGTAATAAAATGTTCAAAAACTGTGTGAACTTACAATTTTTGTGGGGCAACATTGTCACAAAATGTAATATTGTCACATTTCTGACAATCGCGAGAACACCGTTCACTGTCACACATTTTGCAGTCATTTGTTATTATCACATGTACTCAATTTAGTGCACTGTACAATAACACCATTGGCAGATAAATATTACTGTTGGCAACGCTGCCCATAAATTATTAGATACAATGTTAAATGATCTGAAAACTGTGGGAACAGACAATGTTTGTTGACAGATAAATTTATTGTGTGACAATGAAATTGTGCAGTTTTCTTACAATAGTCTGAACAGACAATTTACACTTCGGTGACAATTTTACATTGTGAGTGCATTGTCACCATATTGCCATATCCTACAATATTGCAAAATCTGACAATCGTGCGTACCTGATGTGCATACTTTTTTCTTTTTTTATCGTTTATCAGGAGATGACCACTACACATGCGGTGCATTGTGCTAGGGCTAGAGGAAAAGGATTGTAGGAGAAATGAAATGGTAGGAGGTGAAGCTTCACTATCTTACAACATTGTCTCTGATGTCAAGGAGACGTCTTAAATTTTAAAGCTTCGTTATAGTAGCCATTTTTAGTAATTATTTTATTTCGTCGGTGCTACACAATACGAACGAAGCAGGGCGTTCTAATGTACCTGTGGATTGGTTACAGCTGAAGCCGTTACTGTTCAGTGACCAGTGACCATGCGAGCTATTTTTATGTGTCTGAAACTGGGGTTGAACCCAGGAAAATTTTTTGTTTTGCAGTCAACGTGCAAACTACTTCGACCATCGCCACCCTTACTCTTCTAATTGACCGCCAGCAAAAACGCCGTAGATAACGTGATTAGTCCATACACGCATATAAAGTGTCGTCCATATAGAACTAGGACTAGTCCACTACTAATCCAAATGTGTGCTCTATTTAACATTACGATATCTTAAGGGTGGTTTACATTACCCTACTTTGCACACTTGTCGTATAACTATAAGCTGTTGTTTTCAAGGGCGTGGTCCATGTCTGCATTACATAGGACCATGTTCATAACGGGTCCATTTGAGCTAAAATGAACCACGTAAGTCAACATTATTTGTGGGGAAACAACAACAGATTGATTTTAATTGCTATCGCATTTCCTTTCATCCAACAACCCGGCTTAATGGGTGCTGGTGACTGAGTAGTTACCGTGCAACCAGAAGGACCCAGTTCAATTCCCGGCCCGATCAAGTCAAAAATTTTTTCTAATTTTTCTGTGCTAAAGCACTCTATTTCGTCGGACAAGTAAAGTTTTAAATAAAGTGGCTTCCCTTACCATGAAAGTAATGCGTCAAAATTACCATCAGAGACGACGCAACTTTGCTTTATAATTAACACGCAACTGCAGAGTTGTGCAATAATGAAGCTCTTTCTTCCTAACACTTTCACCTCGCTACCTAGTTCCAGTGCAAAGTATAGCATACGTAGGGAATATACACTAAGCACTGGTCCAGGAAGAAAAAATATATATATGTATGTACATAGTTTAACTACTTTTTTCTTGGCGTGTGTTATTTGGATGTAGAAAATATTAAATATTTACGCCAGCCGGCTGGCTTCCAACCAACTCTTGTGTCAGTGATGTTTTTCCTTTTATTTCATACGCTGTTATCACGCTTATACTCGTAAATTATCTCATAATTTTATTTATTCTTGTAGTTCTCATACTTTATTTATCCCAGGATCTTTTACATTCCAGCACATTCATTCGTAACAAATTAAATGTTGTGGGTACAAGTTTAAAAGAGTATGAATGTATTTTTGTATGTATATGTATATGTATGTATGTATGTATGTAGTATGTATTCAAATGTTTTGTTGCACATTGACAGTTTTGTTGTCTGCTGTTACTTTGTTTCTCTTTTCCTTGCGCGCTGCAAAATCTGTTGCATCGTATTCTGGTTGTGTAAATGTACTGTTGTTTATCCGGAATTTGTATCAGAGATGTGAGTTTATTTGCGTGTTATCTTGTCATCATTATTGACACATTCCTTCCTCTAGAAAAAAAACTATATTTAATTTTTTATTTTCTTTATTAAAGTTTTACAAAATTGTTTTTATTTAAACATGAATAAATCAGATATTTTTTGCTTTAAGCAAAACTTATTTAACTTATTTATAATAACACTGTGCGACAAATGAAGACACACGAACTGGTATATATATGTATGTTCGACTCTACCACCAAATGCTAGTAAAAACCTATACCCAGTTCGGCGATTTTGGATACCAATTTTTTTATGGGCCTCCAAAAATTCTACTAATTAGTGGGCCTTCAAAAAAAAGGTTTCATCAGCTATTGGCCAATATCTAATGCAGACTTGGTGATACCGCTTAACTACATAAGACAATAATATAGCTAAGAGTTCTATATATTATTGCCTGGCTGAATAAACTGTTGGCTGCTATACAACGAGCAGATTTATAAATTAGCCATAAAGATCGCCATCTTTATCCTACCAAGACCACCTTTTTTTCTCAATCTGCCTGCCTCTGTTTTTTAGCGGTGAAAATGCAGTCACAGTTTATCTCATACGTACGTGTAGTGCCAGAATTTATAAAACTTATATTTTATAGTATTTTTTTTTAACTCTACGTCTCACATAAGGTTATCTGAGGTAAACATCCAGAAATAATTATTTAATGTAAGTATGAATTAGTTTTTTTTTGTACATATGAAACAAAACACGAACATTAATGGCAATAAGGTTTAATAATTCAAAATTAGAAAATATAACGAAATAAATTTTGCGTTTACTTTTTAAACACAATAACTGTTTGAGGGTGTCGATGGCACGATGGATGGTAGTCTGCACGTTGACTACACAACCAAAAAAGAGACCTGGGTTCAACCCCAGTTTCAGACAAAAAAATTTTAAAATAAAAATAAACATCTCGCATTTTTCTGATGTGTATTAATGTGTCTTTGTGCGTCAGTTGTTGTCGGAAGGTTTCAGTGGCGAAGGCATAGTCACTGGTCACTGAACAATACCGGCTTCAGCTGATAGCAATCCACAATCACATCAGAACGCCCTCCTTCGTCGGTATTGTGTAGCACCGGCGAAGTAAAATAATAATAAAAAATAAATGGCTACTAAACCGAAGCTTCAGCACTGCTACGAGTATAAAAACAAAAAGAACGTGCGAAAGCAGAGCTGCAAAATAATTAATTAAGCTTCACCTCCTGTCGTTTCTCCTACTATCCCTTTCCTATAGTTCCCAGCACAATGTTTGGCATGTGTAGGAGTCATCTCCTGAGTGCTGGTCCTAGATAAAAAAAAAAAAAAAACCTGTAGTCATTTGGTATCGTCACATTCGTGCTCACTGATGCTGTGATCTACAACGTTCCCGTATTTGTACTCACAGTACGGTATTCATACGGCCTTCATTGGAAAATCGCTAGTTTTTATTCTTTATGTATACTCTATGGCAGGTGATAAAGGGATAGGATGTAGGCAATAACCTATTTAAAATGTCTCTGTTGCAGTCTGTTCTAGAGAATTTTTTTAGTAATATCGTTCATAATCTTAGATGCATCAATATTTACAAAAGTGCATTGAATCACGACAGTCCAATAAATTAACATACATAACATTGGTCAACAGATACTTGCGCTGTGTCACTTACTTCAATTACGCAATTTTCCGCATGGTTTTATGGGGCGCCCTGCATATAGCTCCAGTGATACTTTAAGCCATTTTAATTGACGGCTGCGACGTAGGCTGTACGTAAGTTTTAGCAAATTTAATATTTTCAAAAGCAAGTTATTTTAAACTTATTTCTTCTTCATTCATTCAACGCGATTCGGAATGAAATACGATTACGTATTCTTATTTTATTTTAAAATTAAGTGGATTAGGAATTTATGTAACGTAACGCTTACTTTGAAACACTAAAACATTGCGGGGTACGTTGGAGAAAGTTATTTTTTATTTAAACTTCCTAAGTTCCTGACCCTCTATGTTAAAATCATGCGATCTTCACCAAAGGTGGACCAGTTCATTTGCAATAGAACCCATGCATTAACTATTTTTTTGCATATATTTTTTTTGCTTGTTATACATATGTCCATAAAAATCACAATATACAGATCAACAGAAATTTAATCTGTTGTAAAATTTTTTTGATACGATCAGTGCAAAATAGCATTGAACGAAACAGCCGCATGAAATTAGTTAAGCATTGATATGGTAACACTTAATTAACTCCGCCTTCAAAATAACTAGTTGCGATTGGTATAGACATCACGCATGCACAAACATACACTTATACTGCACGATAAACGTGCTAATGCGCCATGGAATTTGTTTGAGTTAAAAACTGTTTTTGTGTTAAGAAAAATCAATGTTATTATCATTATCAAGTGAAAAACGCCCACTTATATAACCCAGCTAAAAATTTTGAATCAGTTACTGAAATGAGATTGTTTAGCTTGAATAATTTTTGTTGTAAACATTGGCGTCGCCAATTTGAACGCAATATCAATACTAATATGGTATTCCGTAATTGTTTTAGGGCAACTTTGACGTTAAACTGGTACTGTATATTGTTATCATTCTGTGAAGCACAAGATGAGAAAGAAAAATACTTTCCATGTTTTTTATAAGTTTATTTAAGTTTTAACATCAATTTTCCTGTGAAACAGAGAACCAAAACACAAGTTACAGAATTGTTTTCTATTTGTTGAAGAAGTTCACATTCTATGTTTGGGATTCCTGGAACTGTGCGTCAAAAATTTATTTATTTTTGGAACTGCAGGAGATTGCCACAGCTTCCTCTAAGGAACTAAGTATTACCTGATGTTGTGTAGCTCTACACTATAATTTATTTGTTATAATTTTTTCGAGATTTTGGCAATAAATATGTATGTATATAATCGGATTTGTAAATCTGTTAATTATATCGTTGTTTGCTGTCGGAAAATGTTTAAATTTTGCGAGGTGCCGTATATGGGCATAATAGAACAGAATTAATAAGAGAAGTTGTTTTCCTTTGATGATAATAAAGATGTGAAATTTACCGATAAAAATCTGTGAATCGGTGTATGCAACAGCCGCGGTTGTTTCACCTCTCTTCGTTTTTATTAGTTAAAGTTAGCGGGGTCGCACTGTATAATAAAATATAAAAAGGGTGGAAAAATTTAAAGAACAAATAAGTTAAAAATATTAAAGAGTTTATCATTTGCTAATTTTATTGTACAAAATTGTAACTTATTTTTTGCAGAACTCTGTTAGATGTTTTTTTATTTTGCAATAATTATCAGAATTAAAAAAAGGATGAGAAAACAATTTAAAATATTGTAATGAAAATAGGAGCTACTCACAGTACTGTATGCTATAAAAATATATGTAGGAGAATCTATTTCCGTATGTATGTGTATGTGTGTGCAAGCAGCAGTGCATGTAAATTCCCTGCAGAAAATCACCATAGTGAAGCTGTACTGATTCGCTACTGACTTCAGTACTAGTGACTTTTATACCTGAGGCAATGTAATTTACTATAGACATTTAACATGTACGTGTCATTATAGTGACGTTGGTCAATAGAGTAGCAGGTATTTCCTGTAGGAAACTGAATGCAACAGAATTTATTTTCAGCAAAATAAAATGGCAAAGTAACAAGTTTAGATAGTTCCTTGAAAATATGGTCAGAAACTCACCAAAACCAATCGACAAAAGTGTTGACACTTGGTGCCAGGCTTCCGACAGGGTTGCAAATCTAAACACATAGTGTACAATTCCTTTTTTATAAGTGTGTATATGTGTGAGCGTGCACGCAAATGAGACCCGTTCCTAAGGCTGCTATGATTAATACGTACTTATTTTTGATATTAATGGCCTATTTTTTGCCTGCAGTTGCCAACATGTTGTCGCCATTAATTAAGAAATATTTACGTGTGTATGAGTATTTATAAACGTTAACAAACGAAACAAAAATATATGAAGGTATGAATGAATACATGTATGTTGCACTAGTGTGGCCCTTCACTGTATGAGGGAAAATCTTGTATTGATTTTTCTTACTCTCACCCCTCAAATCGGAGCCTATTGAGCCTATTAAAAAACCACTGCAAAAATAATGTCTGGTCAATGGGTAAAAATTAAGAAAATTTTTCCGTCCTGACTTTTTCGTTTCATAACTCAATAAATATTCCTCCCCAAGACCTACCGAAGATTGCTCATTTTAATTTTGTTGGCAATATGACATAGTTTGTTTATATGCGACTCGCAGGAAGTTGGTGTGATATCGCAGCCATCGGGCTTACAATTTTTTGCTTGATAAATTATACCTTTTAAATAAATATTACCTTTTAAATTCTATGCTGATATTAAAACGATTGTTATCTAATTATAAATTTAGGGTTACTTTTAATGTTTTAAGAATCTATGTTTTAAATCTATTGTAATATTCTTTTGGCCAGATGAGGGCTTTTATTATTACAAAATTATAAAATAAATAAATAAAATATTAATTTTACAATTTTTTTTTTTAAATATATTTATTAAGCTTGAGGTCTTTTTTATTTTATTTGGTTTTATTATTCGATATTTCGTTAACAGCTTGTTAACATCATCAGGAATAATAGAAATTAATAATATAATTAAAATTAATTTTACAAAAAAAAAGTCTTCTATGAAGTTTGCGGCGGTCAAGTTTGTAATAACTTCTTCTTCAATAACTTGTCTCCAATCGCATGAAACCCAATATTAAGAAAATGTTAAAATACGTACATATATTTATTTTCATGAATTACATACATATACATACATAGTCTGTTCAAAAGAAAACGAGAATTTTGACTTTTTTTGATAAGTATTTATTTATTCTTCAATATCCATTTTGTCCCCTTCAAAGCAACCCCCTCAGATATAATTCACTTATGCCGGCGCTTCTTCCGATCCACGAAGCATTTCTGAAATACGCTTTTCGGTATGGCCATCAGCTCTTTCTTCGATTTTGACTTTATCTCATCAATTGTGGCAAAACGCTTTCAGTTTTGGCAATAGGAAAAAGTTGCAGGGTGGCAAATCTGGTGAATAAGATGGTTGGGGCATGATTGAGCTGTAGTTTTCTGGCCAAAAAATCACCAACAAGCATTGATGTGTGAGCTGCTGCATTATCGTGATGCAGAATCCATGATTTTTTTCCATAATTCCGATCGTTTGAGTCGTATTGCTTCACGCAAACGTTGCATAACTTCTTTGTAGTATTCCTTATTAACCGTACGACTTGCTGGCAAGAATGGCGTGACGCACCACGCCATTGTAATCGCAGAAAACTAAATTTACCTTTTCTTTTGGACAAACATTGAATGTTATTATAAGAATTTTTTTTATTATTTATATATTACGTATTCTTATAATTCATTTTTCTTTCACAGGACCAGAATACCTGCTCCTATAATCATGCTCAATTTGTAAAACATATTGCTCTTGTTGTTCAGCTTTAGGTGTACTCTTCCATTAACTTAACTCGCCCTCTTCCCTCTGCAGGGTTATTTAACACCCTCAGTTGTCCAATCTTTTTTCCTTTTCATTAACGAATGCTGTAATTTTATCTCAATTTGCAGATTTAGATTTTAAAAATTCTTTATCTATTGTGAATCTGTGGAAAAATTCCTTACGTTTACAACTGAGAGAAATCTAGTACATACTTAGAGATTTCGTAGAAATCTTGTTGATTTTGAATAGATTTGCCATATGAAATCTACTTTCTCACTAGATTTGGACCAAATTTTCTGAAATCTTGTAGTACTTTGAAATGCAACTGTGGCTTTACGATCATTTAGGGTAACTATGTATGTGATAGCGTAGTTGATGCAAGTGGTTTGTCACATTCTATACTAAAAAATTGATGTCATAAAGTGAAATCAAGCGAAATGTCAAAAAAATGCAGTGTAAACGGTCTAGATTTCGTTAAAGCTTTCAAATCAAATCTACTAAATTTCAGTATAGTGTAAATGCACTATTAGTTATAAGAATATGTAGTGTTTTATAGTCAAAAAATGCAAGTGCACCGTTTTCGGAACTTAAATGCCATAAATGATTTTTCAGTTTCTGAAACGCAATTCTCGATAAATCTTCGTCAACTTTTTTAAAGTTGTGTATGCTATACAGCATAAGAAAATCATTATATTGCGGATGCATTGCTAAGCTACAGGAAAGAATTCGATGTACATTGTTACTATAAAAATATAAATTGGTCGAAAAGAATTTCACAATTGAAATTGCTTGGGAACCAAAAGCATTTGTAGACTATAAATTTTGTTTTTGCCATCCATCTCGCATCTTTACCGATTGACCTGAAATATTTTGTGTTGTCATTTTCACCAATTGACACCGATTTGAGGGATGAAACTTGGAGAAATCCAACTTTCAATTTTAAGGGCCACCCTAATATAGCACATAATGGAATAATAATAATACATATATGTATGTATGTATGTCTATGAAAGTTATTGCATCTACGTTGCTTTGAAAAGGCATAAAAGTATATTTTTTTTTAAATTAAAACATTGAAAATATATTCATATACTCATAACCATAAATGCATCCGGTTAAATTAAATTTTTTTCAGAGACGTCTCTACGTCAACAAGTTTTTTACATAAATCATTTAATTTTTAATTAAAGTAAAAAAGGTTGATGAGACGAAAATACTTAATGCTTTGCACACAGTCCGAAAGGCCGAATTCGATCCTGCGGAAAATCATAAAAATATTTTCTCTTGTACAGTAGTCGTCGATAATTGATCAATTACTCGTCGGCGAACTGAGAAATTAGCTGCCTAATGCTCGAAATATGTAAATAATCGATGATGTGGCCTAACGTCGGAGAACGTTATGGCACTTTTATAATTGTCTTAAACATTATGACATTTGTATATTACGTCGCTCTGTAATATGTCCCTGCTGCATTAAAAATGCCCCAAAGCAAAAACGTAAAAAAAAATATGAAATATCGCCCAATATATTTTCATACAAATTCATATGAAAAATAGCCCCACATTTTTTTGAAGCAATTTTTCATAAATTTTGGGTGTATTTTCTTTGTTAATTTATTTTTTGATTAAGAAAAAGACCCCGAAAGTATTTCTGAAATATAGCCTATAATTTGGTGCGATTTTCTCTTCTATGCTATAACGAACACCAGCTGGGCTGACGAAATTGCGGAGCGCAAGGATATTCTCCTCTACTGTATAACGAACCCCTCCTTCGCTAAAATGCAAAAAGAAGAAAATTGTTGCGTTCAGCCGGTCATTTACAGATTCTTTAGTTAGCGAAGACGGTCCTGCAAAACTTTATTTAGAGATGGCGCTGTTCGTTATACCGTAGAGGAGAAAATAATTGAGCACGCCCAAAGGCCACTCAAGCCAATAAACTTTAGTTAGTGCAGCTGGTGTTCGTTATTTAATTTTATTATTATCAAAATATATAGTAGATACAATTACTGAAAAACTATATTGTCTTGCTTGTGTTTTATTCCTTTTTCCTTCGATATAAAATTAATACAAAATTTAAAAGAATTTCTTATTTGATTTTTAAATTGTATAAAATTTAATTTTCGCTGGGGAGAAAAGGAAATAAAAACTACATTTGAAAGTAGAATTAGGAAAAATCGGCGCTGGCATTACATTTACATTTAAAATGTTATGGACATTGTGGCACGGCAGTGATATATTGGTCATGGAAATTAATTCACATCCAGAAATGTCACAGTGTCCATTGACATTATACCACTGCCTTTTTGTATGTTATGACACTTTTTGGAGTCTCGTATCGACCGTTGACAATGTAACACATTTTCCCTTCCATAACGTCCATGGAAATTTATGCAACGAAGTAATCAATAATCACGATCAAGTTAAAAATCTGATAACCGCAACAATACACGTCGATTGCTATCAGTTTGACTAAAAGGGGTGTTTGGGTAACGAAAAATTACGAAGAAAAAACATAATTTTTTTGCTATAACTCCAACAATCTTTGTGAAATCGGTTTTAGATATCCAGTAATTTTACAGACTTGAAAAATTTCTCGGATACCCGAAATTTTGCCAAAATCTGTTAAATGGGATATCGATGTTGAAAATTTGTGTTTATTTTTAATTATTTCGTAATTTCTTGCCAAATTTTGATTTTGATAGGCAGTAATTTTTTTCGACTTAAAAACTGTTTCGAATACTGCAAATTTCCTTTGAATGTATTAAAATTAGCCGAAAGTGTCAGTGATAGCCTAAAAGGTCTTGTGATTCCCTTATTTTTTTCCTACAAATTACACGAAAAATAAAAGTATTTGTTCTGTAACCATTCTTTCAATTATGTAACGTTAGTGAAAATTCATTATGTTTATTTATCTATGTTTGTTATATGGTTTAGAAAGAATGTTTTTATAGAAACTAATTGGTTTGTTTTGTATGTATATTTGTAATTCCCAAATATTTTTTGCCAGTTCTTATATAAACATGTGAAATTTCTTAGCTTTTTTCAAGAATTTGGTTAAAGACCTACCGAAGATTTTGGTATTAGCACCAAAGGAAATGCTGTATATGGACCAGCTAAACCATATAACAATCATAGATAAATAAAAGTATTTATAATATTAGTTTAATGTTTTAAATTCAACTTAAAGAAATCTTACAGAATCTTACACGTAAACGAAACTAACCCCTTGGGACTGCAGTGCACTTCGAACTTTTCATAAATTTAGTTTGAAACAATGTACTAAAGAAAAAAAGTAAAGAAATGAAATATGCAAATTCTTAAAAGACAAGGAAACGATGTTTTAGAATTAAATTGTGGCAATTTGGGTAGAATGAAATGAAAATCAAAAGAGTAGTGAATAGTATTAATACGTTTAGCAATTATAAATTTATCTTCGTTGTTTAGTTTAGTCAATTTATATGCTGCATTTCGTTGCTTAGGTGAGATTAGAAGGCATTTAATTGATAATACTGGTGTTATTGAACTATTCGTAGATACGCTCGACCATACAAAAACTAAAAATATTATGAACGGCCTTTGAACTAATACGGACGTTCCTTAGTGGTCATGAGAGTACACCGACCTCATTATCAACGTTTCTATCATTAGGGGAGCACTTCAAGATGCAGTTCTGATGCCATAGCATTTTTTCGCTTATGCAATATGCAGTGTTTCCCCGTTTTACCCACTAAAAGAACATATACGAAAAGTACCAAAAAAGCGTCCGCGTATTTTGCAGCAGCAAAACATTAGAATAAACCCTTCTTAGTGGATCTAAACAATGAAAGAGTAGTATACATTCAACCCTCTCGCTTTAGCCGTTTGGGGTAGACGATTATCGGTCTATCAGTCAGTAACGTTACTCTTTTATATATATATATATATATAAAATTGTAAGCTAAATAAGTATTTATTTGCTTCTATTATATGATTTGTTATAGAAGGTACTAACTTTAAGTCAATAAATAAATAAATAAAGAAACATTGGAAGTGTTACAAACGAATTCGAATAATGTAGAATAAACTCAGTTTCGTAATAATTGTCTGGATTTTGTTCTTAATAACTTCCTGAAAAGTTGATACTTCGGAATTAGTTCAAAAGTAGTTCTTAAAGAACGACTGGGTATTAATTTTTAAAAGTAATATATTTATATAATATATAAAATTCTCGTGTCGCGGTGTTTGTAGTTAAACTCCTCCGAAACGGCTCGACCTATTCTCATGAAATTTTGTGTGCATATTTGGTAGGTCTGCGAATCGGACAACATCTATTTTTCACGTCCACTTTACTCCCACTATTTTTTTTACCTACTTTTTCCTTTTTTGCAATATGGGTATCAAATGAAAGGGTATGATGAGGAGATTTTAAAAAGTTTATCTTCAACCTAAGTCCAATATGGCGACTGACCCTAAAGGGATGAGAACGAAGCCGGTCTCCTGTCTTACTCACTATACAGTTGAAAGTAAAAATATTAATAATTATTTTCGAGAATTGTAATTTAAGATATATTTGTTACTTTGATAAATATTAATTTATTAACCCAAATAAAGCATACTTTCATTGTCTACAACGCTTTCGATTATAAGTAAATCCCCGCACACTTATAGTAGATATGTAGTTATTTTTATTGAACTAAAAAATGTCTCCTAGAAATAAGATACATGGCAAAACAACGTTTGCCGGGTCAGCTAAAAACAGCAAAACTTATTTTTTTTCTCATTAGTAAACAGATTCCGTGCGAAGCCGGGACGGTCATCTAGTATTATACATGTATATGTACAGATATTTTGAATTGAAATTTAACGACCATAATATGTATTTGAGAAAATTTCTATTAAAAATGTATTTTTCTAAAGTTCTAAAATTGTATTTTTCTATTCTACATCGGAATTTTCCCTTAATTAACAAGAACAATCTTCATATTTCAACTACTTCATGGCAACCCTCGTACCTGTTATATTTTAATTTTTTATTGTGGGCTAAACTTTTTATAAATACTTTAACACAATTCTTATGTTATTATATGTACCTTTAAAGCATCTTTATTTAATTTAAGTTAATGCTTCTACAAGATTAAATGGCATTTTGTATGTCACTTCGCGTTTTCATTCTGTGATGTCTTTCATTTTTTTTTTCGTCTCATTTTAATCGGGTAAACGCCCTTAAGCTTGAAAAAGTTAAACAAACTTGCTCTCTAGCGAAAAAGAAGAGAAAAAGTTTAAAGTTTTTATTTCCATTTCTATTACCCGTGTGCAAAGAATCATATTTTGTTTAAGTCATGTGGGGCATTCCGTATGATTTCAATAAGATTTCGTAGATTACAAAAAAACTATTTGCTTTACATATGAACGCTTTCGTACATTTTTGGAAATATTTTGTTATTTAGCGCCACAAAACTCTGTAATAAAATGACGGGAACTTGGGAAATTGATTTTTCTTTTAAGAAGAATAAGTACATTACTTTTGACTTGGCTGCCTTTTACTTAAGTGCAAAATTAATTTTTCTTGTCAGTATACGGGTGCCTCCGTAGTCTAGTGCATGAGTGTATTATCAATATGGAGGTGCGGGTTTGATTCCCGCTTAGACCATGGGTGTTTCTACAGACAAGCTTAAGAGCTTCCTAGAGTTAGTATTGTCTTAAAAAAAAAATCCAATAAAATTTAATTTTTACGCTGCTCATTCGGCTCTCCGAAGTGAAATAAGTCGCAGTGTAATAACGCAATGAATACCAAAATAAAAGAAGCTACTCCCACACTGAAGAAATGAAATAAATCTCATAGAAAATGAAATAGTACCGAAACCTAAAATGAAATAAATCGCATTTTTCGGGAATTATTTCATTAACTTCCATTTCATTGAAAAATAACTCCCTAAATCGGAGCACTAAACAGAAACGAAATAAAGCCCAAAAAGAAATTAAATCAAAATGTTACCAAAGAGCAAATATTAAGTTTATTCAACGAAAAGTATAACATATAACCAATAGCGGCTTCGCTAACAAAAACTTCTGGCGTCCTATCTAATTTTCTTCCCATTTGGTGAAGCGCCCAAAGTAAAGTAGATTTAAGCGAAAAATTTTAAGAAATCGTGGCGATGGCACGATGGATTGTAGTCTGCACGTTGACTACGAATCCAAAACAGACCTGGGTTCAAACCCAGTTTCAGACTAAAATTTTAAAATAAAAATAAACATCTCGCATTTTTCTGATGTGCATTAGTGTGTCTTTGTGTGTCAGTTGTTGTCCGAATGTTTCAGTGGCGAAGGCATAGTCACTGGTCACTGAACAATACCGGCTTCAGCTGATAGCAATCCACAATCGCATCAGAACGCCCTCCTTCGTCGGTATTGTGTAGCACTGGCGAAGTAAAACAATAATAAAAATGGCTACTGAACCGAAGCTTCAGCACTGCTACGAGTATAAACAAAGAACGTGCGAAAGCTGAGCTGCAAAAATTAATAATTAAGCTTCACCTCCTGTCATTTCTCTTACTATCCCTTTCCTATAGTTCCAGCACAATGCTTCTCATGTGTAGGAGTCATCTCCTGAGTGCTGGTCCCAGATAAAAAAAAAAAAAAATAAGTTAAAATGAAATAGAACATAAAAACAAAATAAAATGAAATAACTCCCATATGAAATTCTTTTAGGACTTATTTCATTTCGTAGTAAGTTCATTCTGAAATAAATCCCAGGCAAAAAAATTAAATAATTCTCAAAAAAATAAAGTAAATCCCAAAGCTGTGGGAGTTATTCAACTACGAAATAAGTCCCACATTTGTGTGAAAAATTTTTGCGAATTAATTAGTTTTTTCCTTGGGACTTATTTCACCTGGGGGTTATTGCACGCCGCCGATCTGTACCTACATATTCTTTTCTGTTACTATTCTCTAAAATGCATTTGTATTTTTGTCAATTTTAAACCATTTTCATACAAAATATGAAAGTTAGCTGCCTAGCAAAGACTGTTTTAATAGTAATTATTTTTGAATAATTTTTCTAAACCTTTTTACTTAGTTTATATTGTTTATTTTTTCTGTAATTCTCAAACATATTTTGAGAGTTTTTGTATAAACATGTGAGATTTTTTTAGCTTTTCCAAAAAGTTGGATGTAGGCCTACTGATGAGTTGGTATAAAAAGCACCAACGAAATGTACATATAGACTATATTAATCACACAATAAGTATATATAAATAGTTTAATATGAAAAGATAAATAAATTATATTAATTATTATTACAACATGTAAAATAAATTTTGTTTCACCTTTCGATTTTATTTTTCAAATATAAAAATTATAATTAAATAATATAAGTGGCCATGACTGAAGTAGTTAAAACGTTGACTACAAAACCGAAAAAGTCGTGCGTTCAACCCCAGTTACAGTATCTTTGTGTCAGTTGTTGTTGGAAGGTTTCAGTGGCGAAGACATAGTCACTGGTACTAATCGGCAGCTAATACTAATCGGCGAAGTATATACTGGCTACTAAACGCAGCTTCAGAATGGAATATGTGCAAAAGCAGATCTGTAAAAATATTGAAAATTTCTTCTGTCTATCTCTTCCCCAGCTGGCATCTCCATCAATAACCCTTATCCATAGAAGGTAGCACCTAGTAGTTGGCAATCATTGCCTACTTCTTTTTAAAAAAAATGCATCTTTCATGGCATGACTTTCACTGTGACATTAAATAGAAGAAATTATTCATCCTTACATCATCCAGTATTCGAAGTTTTCTTCACCACACAAGTAACACAACATGACCTACTGGATTGCAGACATACAAATGCTCGGAAAGCTGCTGTCGAATTTTTTCTTTTTCTGAAAATCCTTAAAAATCACTATCACCGCCTTACAATAAAAAATACTTGTCAATTGACTCACCGACACTGATCATGTCTCAGAATTTAAAAAAATTAATTCTTAAGAGCAGCCTCAAACTGTTTGCACCATTTGGATAAAAGATAACATGCAGCCCTTTTTTGATGTTCTGAATTCCATAGATTTATTAAATGAGAATCATGAAACGTTGGCTCTAAAATTGATCATCATAAAAATAAAAGGCGCATCTACAAATATTTTGTTTTAACAGAAAGCACGTTCCAAAATATAACAGCCCAGTTCAGGGCCACAGTGAAAAATTAATTACAGCAAAGCGTGTGAACATACAAGGCAGATATTAACAGCTGTTGCATTTACTATAACAAAACTTATTCTTAAAAATTAACTTCATAAGGTTTGCCCATCTCATACAAAATTTATTTTATAAAGCTTTTACAAATAAGTCTGCTAGATTTAGATAATTCATGAAATTATGGCATGTTTCTACTTTATCAACGAACTTTTATGTATTAAAAATATTTCCTTGATAATGAAAAAGATCTGAAGAGGAAAAAATATCAAGTTGTTTTTAATCGCGGTTACACGTGAAATGTTCCATATTACCAACGAAAAAAGATAAAATCGCAATAAGAGCAGCAACAAAAAATGTATTGTTTTATAAATGAATAAATAAATTTGAGCATCAAGTTGATAAGAATATAGAATGAAGGATACTTTCAAGTCCTTTTTAAGCTGCGATAAAAAACTTTCACGTGTGGCTAAGCGAATGCCTGTGTCATAATACCTTCTAAACTGTTGGACCAATTGTCTACTGTCTTATAAAGAGTATAATCTGGTATTGCTTTTGCGTTATTACACAGTGTATTAATATTAGTAACAGCCACCTACGCACAGAGAAAAAACTGGCGGAAAAACATCGAAATTGACGCCATCCGTAAGCAAAAGTGACTTAGGCACGTTTGTTCTCACTTTGCCAACGGATGTTGTCATACTGTTAAGAACGACTCCTTCTTGATTTGATAAGAAACGTTGTCGTTTTGATAACGACGAAACGTTTTCATATCTTTAACAAGTAACCCATTACGAACCCAAGCGCTAAATGTAGAAACACAATATGTACAAGGGATATTTTTATAAAATTAAAATTTATTGAATACATTTGGTAAAGAAATAAAACATACTCAATTCTAAAATAAGTTTTAGCATTACTTGTTGCATATAGATGGAGACTTACGAAATCAGTGATTCGTTGCGAAAAAATGTTTTTATTTGGAGAACCAACTTCACACGATTGAAGATGAGAGTCAAAACCCCATAAATTAATCGAGTAACACAAAACAAAAATAAATTCAATTAAAAAAACCTTTAATCTTAAATAATTCAATACAATTCAAATGAGATACTAAAAATAATTTTATTTACAATAATTTCGTCACAAATTTTACGAGTTTTAAAATTAAAATTATTTAATAATATAATATTGGAAATATTCCTCTTTTGTTAAATCGACACTAAAGTGGATTCCAATAAATGTTGATGTTTTAACAGAAAATCTGAAAATTTTAGTCCAATCTTTAAGGATGGTACCGAAATCGTTTCAACGTCGATTCCGAACTATATAAAAAGATTTTAAATTTATTACAGGGTGGCACAAAAGGAGCTATATGGTTTATTATTATTATTATTATTATTATTTTTTTTTTTTAAATACAGTATATTATTGGGGAACTTTTTGCAATTAGCTTTGAAAAATGATATCCTGTAAGTGATGTCCATTTTCTGCTTTGCACATACGTGCTCTTTTTAACATATTTTCCATAACTTTTCGCAAAATTTCGGGTGTAATGGCCATGATTTCATTTCATAATTAATTCCCCAAGTCTTCTGAAAAAAAACAAAGAAAAAATAATAATTAAAAAATTTTTCTAGTTTTTTGACCTTTTTTTTTTATATTAACACTAATTATTTTAAGCCTAAGGTCTTTTTATATATTTTATATTTATTTCAATATTTCGCTACTCCTTTGTGTAGCTTCTTCAGGAAAATTGGTTTTTTTTTCTTTTTTATATAAATAAAAATATATTTTATATAAATTAAAAATAATAATTAAAAAAAAATTCAAACCATATAGCTCCTTTTGTACCACCCTGTACAAGTAACAAAAAATATTAATACGTTTACATTTGAAGTTGAAAAAGTTAGCATACCCCAAAATAAAAAAAATTACAAAACAAAAAAATGGAGTTCTTGTTTCAGCTCTGATATGGCTTAAACTTCTCATTTATTAAGATTGTAGGAGTACTCTATTGGATCCCTATTTAAATTTAACTGTCAACACTTAATACTTAGGATTACAACTCATGTAAGTTGGTATACAACGATGATTTAGGCTTTGTAAGTCGTAGTTACACATATGCATGTGTACTTATTTTTTATTTTATCACGTGTTATTGGTGCAGTAATGTAGTTTAGCTTTCTCGAGTTTTCTGAGATAATAAAAAATATAGAAATGGTAGATCGTTTAAGCAAGAACGTCGTGTTTCATTCTTTGACTGGATCACCACAAGATTAAAGTTTAATATAATATTCCTAGTTTTTCTAAGAAAAATTTGTATAAACGTTTCTGCAGATCTGCATTAGCAACAGTGAAATGTGCATAAGAACTAGCTAACACCTCCTAAATCAATTTCAATGTATTTAGTCCATACTACTTTGGACAATAAATAAAATTTATACAATTTATTAAATATTTTTCCAACTTTGTTAATTAAAATTAATTATTTCAATTGAAATGAATTCATTACATATGAAAAACTCTAATATTATAGTATCGCGTATAACTTAATTGATAACATTGAATAATTATTAGCTGGAAAACAACTAACGTAGCTTTTATAAAAGGGTTAATAATTTCCTATTAAAATTAAGATTCATCTTTTAAGGTTTACACTTAAAGAAGAAGAATATATCACCGACACCAAAAACAGTAACGTTAGACAAAAGCGACCCATGTCACACTCTGTGAAATGCTTTAGAAATATCTAGAGCCACCACTTTATTTTCGCAAAAATGGTGAATGGATTGACACTATTTGAAATTATTCGATGTAATATATCTCTTTAATATATATGTATGTAGTATTAGATGGCTATTAAGAAAGTATATATTTATATACAAATGTACATATGTACGAGTATGTGTATACAAGTGTAAATCAAATGGACTAATTGGAGGATTTAACTGCAGCGTCTGTAAAAGAAAATACTGCAGATGTAAGATAAATAAAACCACACAAAAATTCGTCGTTTTATCTTCTTGTGGGCTTTTCAACACATGTAGCACTCAAGCTCACATGTGAAAACCTAGTGAACATTTTCTCACAACAAATGCAGAAGTAAGAATTTTCTTGAGAAGCCACTATGTGCGGCCGATAGTCAAACTGCCCACTGAGAGCTTAGTTCCTTAATATTATTATGAGAGGTTTACGAGATTAACGAGATGAAATACTGCCAATAAGTTAGGTTAACTACTGAAGGTTAGGCTTCTTCAGTTTTCATACATACAAAGTTATGGTTTCTGATGACTACGAATTTGAACGCCTATTAGTACCGCTGTTAAATTCCTTAAGAAAATCTTTGCTGGTTTATTTTAATTATTTACTTCTTAAAGGCCTGTGTGTATTTGTCTACTCATTAAGAATATTTTAATTAAAACTGAAAATGAAAAAACAGACAACTGCAATTGGATGCACAAGTGCTACGATTGTGCTATTCAATTTCTTCATCCTTTGGTATCTAATTTGGTTGTATAACTTGTAATTTGCCTAAATGAATAAATATGTACTAGAAATATAAATATGCAGCACCTGTGTTAAAATGAAAATAAAAACATCGAAAAGTGAATGAACTCAATGGTATCCTTAATCAGGGAAAGACGAATTTAAAAACCAACAGTAAAGCTATGTTCACACGATTGTCAGATTGTACAATATTGTATGGTGGCAATGCACTCACAATGAAAAATTGTTACCATCTGGTAATTTGTCTGTTCACACTATTGAAAGAAAACCATACAATTTTTCTGCCAATAATAATTGACCGTTCACACGGTTGTTAGATTAATGCACGGCAAAATTGCCAGATCCAATGTTTAACATTGTATCTAAATATTTATGGGCAGCGTTGCCAACAGAAATATTTTTCTGCCAATGGTGTTATTGTACGGTGCACTAAATGAAGCACATGCGACAATAACAAATGACTGTAAATTGTGTGTCAATGGAAATGACATACTGGCATACAATGCACCGACAATACATTTTGTGACGATGTTGCCATACAAAAATTGTGTGTTTACACGTTTGTTGCACATTTTGTAACAATTTTTCGGTAAATATTGTAGTAAATGACAATCGTGTGTACATACTTTAAGGAAAAAAGAAACACAAATGTTATTTTTTTTAATAACAAGACATTCACATGAGTCAAGTGTTTGGTTTTTCATGGGACATTTTAATTTTTATTGAAGAAATATCAGTTTTATTTTGGGAATTGTATTTCATGCTGCAGATAGCATCGTGAGTGAAAATCATGTCTGCCGACCCGAACAAAAGCTTTCATACACGATAAATACTCGTATAGTACACCTAAAATTTGGTCGCCATCACTTGAACTCTCATATGCAAAGTAATCACCAAAAACAAGCAAAAAATTTATCAAAAAATATGCCATTTTCTTATCATTTTTTGGAAAAGTAAAACTCAAACAATTAAGATGCCGATATTTTATATTGTGTGCTACCGTGCGCATTTTTCAATTTGAGATGCTGAATTGTAGCACTTCCGCTGTTATGTAAACTCGTTCAGTTTTAAATATCTTACAAAAATAGACGAGTATATCATCGTGCAAAAAGAATCAAGTGGTTTTAACACAAACTCTTTTAGATATTCTCTGAAGTGTATAAATTACAGCCCTCGCATTGGCTTAACAATTCCTAAAAGCTGACAATTCAGTGTTTCATATTAAGACTGTATTCACATTTTATGTACTTGTCGCAAGGATTGCTTTATATAATACAAGTAATTTTGAATTTTGTGTGTACGTCTGATGCTAGGAACACAATTGGGACCAACGACGAATTTCGTCGTGCTCAACGAATTCGGCGGTAAAAGTTCGCTGCGTAAATTCGCAGTGTGGCACACAATAACGACGAACAAATTTCATCTGTCAAATGAATTAATGAATTATTTTACAGCTCTGCCTTTGCACGTTCTTTGTTTATAGCAGTGCTGAAGCTTCGGTTTAGTAGCCATTACTATTATTACCCAATACCGACGAAGGAAGGCGTTCTGATGTGATTTTGGATTGCTATTTTTCTGATGTGCATTAGTGTGTCTTTTTATCAGTTCTTGTCGGAAGGTTTCAGTGGAGAAGGCATAATCATTAGCCACTGAACAATACCTGCTTCAGCTGATAGCAATCCACAGGCACATCAGAACGCCCTCCTTCCTCGGTATTGTGTAGCACCAGCGAAATAAAATAATTTATAAACATGGCTACTATAATAAAGCTTCAAAAATTAAATACGTCTCCTTGACATCAGAGCCGTTTCAACACTGCTATAAACAAAAAAAAGAATACAAAAGCAGTAGTGAAGCTTCACTTCCTGTCATCTCTTTCATTATCCCATTCTTCTAGATCCAGCACAATACATCGCATGTGCAGGGGTCATCTCCTGAGTGCTGGTCCAAGATAAAATATATTTTATACAACAAACATTCCTTTATTCTACTTTAGTCTATTTGATTTTTTTAAACCATTTTACAAATAGTGAACACTTATATATTATTTTTTATTTATATAGCGACAATCTGTAGCTACGAAATGTTTCGAAAATGTTTCAGTCAGAGTCAACTATTAAAGCTTTCACTGTATATACAGCTATGAACATATAAATGGCACACATTTAAAATGTGCAATGATTTTAGTATTTTCTAACTAAACTTCTTTAAAAATGCAAGTTTTATCTCTTCTGATTGTTGTTGGCAGAATTTTTGTCTCAACTGCTCTCAAATTATCCGTTATATTTTTAATTATTATTTACCGTTACCTTTTTTGTGTAAACAATGCTGCTTGTAAGTGGACATATAAATGGCACAATAAACGAAAAATATTCAATTCTCGCGTAGATTCAATTCAAATCACTTTATTTTTTGCGTTGTTTACAAAAACGAAATAAGCTGAGAAATTATAAAAAAATGGGCTCAGGCAAACATACCACAATTGGGGAAAGACGGATCATATGGAAATTGCACCAAAATGGTAAGAAAGTGGCGGAAATTGCTGGAGTAATGCAAATTTCTCTAAAAAAAAAGTGTACAATGCAATTAAATCATGTGCTGGGGATTCCCATATATTGATTAAAGGTAAAAGTCAGAAACCAAGACCTCGAAAAACAGATGAGCGTACGGATGCAGTCATAGTAAGAATGGCAAAAATTAACCCATTCAAGTCATCACGGCAGATAGCAATAGATATAAATGATTCCTTGAACTTGGAAATATCTAGCAAGCTTGTCAGGAGAAGATTAAACGAGGCAAATTTGTTTGGACGCATTTCCAGAAAAAAGCCACTTCTCAAAAAAAAAAATATTTCAAAACGTTTAATTTTCGCCAGAGACCATAAAGAAAAATCCATAAATTTTTGGAAAAACGTGTTATGGAGCGACAAAACAAAAATTAATAGGATGGGACCTGATGGTAAAATATTTGTTCATTGTCCTAAAGGCCAAGAGTTTAATCCTCGGTTCACCCAGAAGGCAGTAAAACACGGTGGGGGCAACATTATGGTTTGGGGTGCATTTTCTTGGCATGGAATAGGTCCGCTTGTTAAAATAAATGAAAAAATGGACAAGTTTCAATATTTAAACATTTTTAAAAACTGTATGGAGCCATATGCCTGCAACTCCATGCCAATTAACTGGAAATTCATGCAGGATAACGATCCCAAGCATACCTCCAAAGTTGTAAAAAAAATGGTTTTGTGAGGAGAACATTGATGTTTTCGATTGGCCAGCCCATAGCCCTGACTTAAACCCCATAGAGAACCTATGGAACGAAATCAAAGTTGAAATAGCGAAACATAATTATAAAAATATGGACGAACTGTGGTCAGCAGCGCAAAAAGCTTGGTATGAGATACTTAAAGCAAAATGCGAAAAACTCGTTGAAAGTATGGGCAGGAGGTGCGAAGCTGTCATCAGAAACAAAGGGTTTAGCACTAAATATTAACAATAAAATGCTGGTACACAGAAAAAAATCGAGGAATGCAAATTTTTTATACTCTTTCAAGATTGTGCCATTTATGTGTCCAACTCATTTCAGGAGTGTTTAGACTTAATGAATTTTTTTAGTTTTTATGTTAATGAGTTTTAGTGTAAGCTTATTTAATATTAAATATTAGTAATACAACTTTGCATAAAACCAAAAATTTGTTGTTTATTATTAATATTTCCGATATTGTAGCACAAGAAAGAACTAAAGGTAAAATGTGCCATTTATATGTCCATAGCTGTACATGTGTATATATATGGATTAACTGCTTTTATACAACATTAACTTCTTAAATACACATTTACAAATATTTATTAGAGACTTGTGAGATCTTATCCCACTAACTATTTGGGAAAGTTAAATTCTCTTTGAATTAAAGTTAAAAGAAAAAGGACATTTCGTTCGATTACTAATCCTAGAAAAAAAGACTGTGTGTACGTGGTTGTTTGTGTATATTTTAACTGTGGATAATTAAGCTTGTATTTCGTGGCCTATTCGGCACAATCAGTTACCATTAATTATCTTTAATATCATAATTTCATATTAACGAGATTGAAAACAACGCTGAAGATAAAATCCAAATGAAAATTTGAATTAGTGTGCTGACTTTGATTGATAATATGGCAAAGCATTGAAAATACATATTTCAATAGTGAAAATAGCAATTATTCCAGCACTTCCGTCCCACTATTTCAAAGCTGTCACAAGCATTTACTACTAATTTTATGTACATATTAGTGATGGGCAAGTGAAGAACAAATATCGAACGACATCGATATACATATATCGAGAAAAATATATATTTTTTTCAATAATGATTAAAATATATGATTAAAAATATATCGATATTTTTTTCAATAATGATTAAAATATATGTTTAAAAATATATCAATATTTTTTTCAATAATGATTAAACACATATAATATCGAAGATACGTAAAAATAAAACAGAAAAAATACTTTGCTATTTTGATTGTTATTGACTTTTATTACTTTCAGTTTCATTGCAGTTTGATCGAGCCAGTATTCGTCCGATTCTATTGTCGAAAACTGCCAGCAACTTTTTCAGAAGACACCGAAGAAGCTTGAGAAACTAAGTATTTCAGGGCGACTTCTGAAAGAACTGCCGTGAAATGCTCGCGATTTAGAAAAAATTTATTCGAATCATCTTTTCTCTCAAGTACAGGCTGATTTTATTATTATTTAAGCTTAGTTTATGCACAGAGTCATAGGTCGCAATCTTTGGTGTAGCTGTTGACGACAGTAATAACTTTACATGCTCAGACCAAGAAGTTTCAGGGGTTTCTTGTACCCGTATTGTTTGGGTCCTTCCTTGATCAGGAAACCATTGACCCTGGCTATTGCATTGAAAATAGCAATTCGGAAAGTAGAATTAATTCTTTTTAAACGGCATCCCCGTTTGATATTGCGGACAAAAGACTTTTTTCCTCTAAAGGAATCAGTATTAATTTTTTTATATTGGACCGGCAGTGAGGCGATGACCCTTACGCATGCGATGCGTTGTGTTGGAACTAGACGAAACTGATAGTAAGAGACATGTCAGTAGGTGAAGCTTCACTACAACTACACTTAGAACTCTGCTTTTCAAGGTTTTTTTGTTTATAGCAGTGCTGCAGCGCATCTGGTGTCAATTTGGAAAATTTGCTTCTGTAGCAATTTTTAGTAATTATTTTAATTCACTGGTGCTACACAATACCGACGACTGAGGACGCTCCGATGTGCCTGTGGATTACTATCAGCTGAACCCGTTACTATTCAGTGACCAGTGACTATGACTTCGCCAGTGAAACCTTGCGGCAACAACTGACACAAAGACACACTAATGCACATCAGATAAACTGCGAGATCTTTTTATGACTTGGGCGTAAGTCACAGTCATTCATTAATTATTAGTAAACTAAATTGATAACTATTGTTTAACTAATACATTTTATTCACAGTGTATAGTTTAACTAACATTCTCAGTATAACCAAAGAATGGGAACCCTAACAATCTTTTCATTATCAATATTAGTAGCACTGTAATAGCATATGGTTTATGTTCACATTTGTTATATTATTTTTTAAAAATGGATAATGGATAGATATTGATTTGCTGCTGAAATTGGTTCGGGAAAACCAAAATATTATCGAAAATAAAAAAACTGATAGTATTACATATATATATAATATTAGTTACATTATATTATATATATATATATATACATATATTATATATCAAAACAAAAATAATAATAATAATTTACTAATCAGCTGTTGTCTAGCTAATTGTTAACCTATGACATTTGGCGGTTTAACTACTAGTAAACAAAAAGCTGTGAATCAAATATTATTGGTTAAACTATTGCTCTTAGCTAACTAATGACTGTGAATTTGGGCATTAGTCTGACTGAAACTGGGCTCGAACCCAGTACGTTATGGTTTTGCAGTCAACGTGTAATCTGTAGTCAGCCATCGTCATCCTCTGGCACTTTTATGAAAAGGGCATCTTTAATAGAAAGTCCCAAAACTTGGATGCATACTTTCTACTGCTTGACCAATCAATTTCGTTACTGGAATGTGAAAACTAGAAGTTGCGTAACTAGCACTACTCATCTCTTCCGTGGCTTCCACGAATGGCGCCAAAATAGTAATAAGCTCTTTTATTAGTTAATTACAGTGGTTGCGACAATGTCGGGTGTTTCCTTATTCTGTTGACTTTTAGTAGCTAAAATTTTAGTTATCGTCGCATGTAGTTTAGTAACCCTCGAGATCCATATTGATGATTCATTTAAAGACGGCAGTATCGTAGTATACAGTTGAATAACAATCGACATTTTGCTATTTAAAATATCCAATAAATATATATCGACATTTTTTGCCCATCCCTAGCACACATTCTCTGCCGTATTTATAAAAAAAAATGTGTTTACTTTACAAAGGTGTAATAAACAAATTTCCATATAAAAATTTAATTTTCAAAGCATTTTCGAATCAAAAATATGTTTAAGAATACAACGGTATATTTATTATAATCCAAAAAAATATATATAATTTTCCCAAATTTCCAAATATTTAATTGACAATATACCAGTCATTCATTGTATAATTTTTATGTTATATTTCCGGTTAAAAGTTCACAAAGAAAACCCTGTTTCCACATCCTAAAGTGCTCTTTTCTTATAAACGTAACCATAGAGTGTAGAAAAAAATACAACTTTTGGCTTGTTCAATGTGGAAAAACATTTAAAATGTTCAACACAAAAATTCGTTCTACGAATAATATTTGGCCACTGTATATTTAAATGAAAAACATTTCCATACATTTATAGCATTCAGAAATTAGCAGGATGATGGTAATTACCTACAACAACACCAAAAAAATATACAATTTAAGCAACAACTTAATTCTATAAAACACACTCCCAGTCACTGCAATATGAGTTTTCTTTTATCTTTTATATACAAAAAAAAATTTGAGAGATTTAAGTTTTCTCATTTGAACGCTGCGATAATATATTTATATGTTGGAAATATTCTGTTATACCGCTAACCATAAATATGCAATTAGTTCGGAAGTTAGCCTTTAAAACATATACTATCATAACTAGAATATTGATTATATCTTATTAGTTGTCTGCCAAACAACAATAGCAATCAACCCGCCTGAGTTGTCAGATAGCTTTTTTCCAATAAAGTGACTGTGGCTTTAAAAATTGTAAAAGCTCAGTCGTTGGTTTATATTTTGAGACTTCAGATGCGGCTGAAGCTGCGAAAAGCGAAGAGTGTCTTTTTTTCGACTACTGTTAAGCCAGTCAATTTTATAGCGAATTAGAAGTGAAATTTTTGTTCCCATGCAATTTTCATTCCCGTCGAGGGGAAAAAATTCAAAGCGAAATTGGAAAAAATTCGAGGGAAAAACATTGTTCAAGATAAGATATATTTTGTTTCGGATTCACGGGAAATGATTCGGGAAAAAGTAGTCACGGTGGGATGTGAAACAATGACAAAAAAGGAAAGAAAATAAATTCAAGAAACTGTAAGTTCCTGTAGGATATTTAACTGTCTGTTCTACCTCAAGGCAGCCTTGGCCGACATATAACAGGCAGATAGCCCACAACCTTATTAAGACGTCAAGGAACAACATTTACCGTTTTATGGTGGTGTTTACTGGACACTGGTCCTTGGAGAGGCACGCCAACGGTTAAAAAATCATAGCATATATCGAATTTATTTATATTTAACGCTTTTAAAACATAAATACAAAATTTGCAAACTTTAATTCGAGATAACAAACTGTTAACGAACTATGGAAAATGAATTACAAACTGTAAATTTTAAAAGAAATAATAAATAAATAATTCCAGATTTTTATACATACTACATACTCGTACATATGTACGTATATAAGCAGTACAATATATAAAATCATGTGAATCATATTTGATCAAAGTTGTCACATAAAACTCCTCTTCACTGAAAAGACAATAAATATTTTTTTTTATATCATGTTACAAAACTTGCCCTTTTTTCATTCTTTTTGCAAATAAATAAAAGGTTAGGTTGTGTAGACAGGTTGCTGGATGAAAAGGAAAGTGTTAAAATAATATTTGTTTCAAGAAACTCGTTATATTCAATATGAATATTTTAAGTTTGCTTTGGAAGTATTTTTTTAAGTCAAAATAATTTCTCAATAATATTTTTCGTTCGTCTTTATATTTTTGTCTTCAACCCATTATTTCTAATAAATATAAGATCGAACTCAATAATTATTTAATTAGATAAATTATAAAAAAGGTTAAATAAAATAAAAGACATATGTTTTATTTAATGATATTATTAATTAAGTAACTCATTTCCTATCCTACACAATCGCCCGTTTCATTCACAACGACATAGTACAGAACACTGGTCGACTTTAAAAAATCGGTTTAAAACGGCGTTATTAGTGGCACATTATTATACTGGATTATCCTTGTTACGGTTTCAAAAGTAAAGATAAATAAAACACACATAAAGGTAGGATTTCGATGAAACTTTTATTTCTTTATAATGCCTGCCATTATGTACGAAGTAGAATGTCATTTAAATGACCGCCTCTAGATTGGTTGTAACAGTCGATCGATGGTGGCCAATTAACGTCTCCCAAACTAGATATCACATGCTCTGGAAACTTTTTATGCAATAGAGCCAAAATTAGCCATATTGTGTGGCTCGTGCAACCATCTCCATAATCTTCAATTGCAGGCCAAAAAAAAGTCGATTATCATACGGTCATAGCACCCTATTTTGACGGTAACGGTTCTTTGGTTTACCCGCCACACTTTTACTGACAGCGATATCTTCAGCAGTGCACGCATTGCGATGATACATGGACCTGACCACATCTATAACGTTTCCAGTATTTTCAAATTTCTTTAAAGTCATGCCAATTCCTTGCACAGTAGGTCTATTATGACGACCATAATCACACCGTAATGCCCACGTTTGAAGCAACACATTTCTACAGTAAGTTTTAACTATTTTTAAGCGCTCTTTGGTTGTTAAACGATCCATATTCGTAAAAGGCAAACCTTCCACCATATAACCGATACTACAGATAACAGATATTTAACAGCTGACAGTTTTGCCGGACCGGAGATTTTGAAACCACTAATTGGAGAACCCTATACTAATAATTGAATAATTATGGCTGTGTTCATTATTTTAATTTATTTTTTAGCGGCAACAAAATTCTCGGCATGAAAACTATGATTTTAGGAACATTTTCGTGCAAATTACAATTTTTCTGTCAATATTGTACTATATGAAAATCTTGTGTACATATCTTTACTCCACACTACCTTGCTTTTTTAACAGACATGTCTTATTTGGCAGACCGTGCGATTGTGTAGGATTGTCCATGGTGCAACAAACAAGGTGGCATTACTACGGCAACAAATACAACATTTAAAAAAAAAAGGAATTTTTGTTTGTGTAAAGAAACGGGTTGTGTCAAAAACTATGAATGAATTACCAAACACGCAGCTTTTTGCGCACACACAAAAAACAAAGAATATAAAACGAGTGGACTTTTCACATAAGCTTAGAAACACAATGCTAGAGCAAAAAATCATCATCTAGCGTAGTAATGCCACCTAGTTATTGCATCATGGGATTGTCAATCAGGCATCTTATAAATATACCCGATACCCTATTTATGTGATGGGCAGTGTAGCATTCAGAAATTAGAACTGTGATGGTAGTGGGCAACTACAACAGAAAACATACAGTTTCACCCACAACTCATTTCTATAAAATAAATTTTTATTTTTGCATCTAATGGATGTGGCAGGATACGTAACTACAGCTGCAATGTATTATGTATATGCATGTGCATGTGCTGAAGAGATTGCAATTTATTCAAAAACTGCTTAACAAATATTTATTTTGCATTGAAAAATATACACAAAATTCACGCAGAATTTCAAATTGCCATCGTTTTACGTTAACAACTGACTAACACCAACATTTACAATTAATACTTTGAAAAGAGAGCAGATTAAGTGTCTTGTTGATAAACTTGAGTCAAGCGATAGTATTTCAATGATATTAAATAATTTCTCTTTGATTAACTAACAGTTTTGTGAAAATTAAACATATTTACAGTGATCCCATTCTCTTGAAGATTTGACTTGGCTAGGAGAAGTCGATTAAGCAAATGCCGTCATAGTTCCATGGTAACTTAAGCTCAAAATCCATACCAGGTACTCTACGCGTTCTCGCATCTTACGCATCTGTCAAAAAGTAGAATTAGTGTATTTGTATGTTTTAATTTGCTTTAATGCGTCGACTGTGTAAAGTACGTGTACTTTCTACTTTTGTAAGCGTCACAAGCAGCGTGAGAGTTAATGAGCTGATGACACCGTGCTACAAATGTGAATTTCTTCTTTTTGGCAGCATGCGACTATGCGTCCAGTAATCTATTTCTGCGCAAAAAAAGTCAAACTGCGTACTTTGTTTATCATTACCTGATCTTTCTTTCTTTTTCAAAAGACATTTCTTAAGAATGCTTAGTTCCAATATTTTTGCTTGCAAAACATTAAACTTTCTATGTACCGCGAGAAAAAGTCACAACTTTCCAACTAAGAGAGATAGAATCATCGAATATAGTTGACTTAAGGCTACAACATTGTAATTTTTTTTGTGGAAACGTCCAAAGATATGGAAGGATATTTTTTTAAAGGACATTTTTTCATATTTTTGTTCAGGGAACGTCAAGTAAATATTTCTATAAAATTCTATACAGTCTTCCCTTTATTTTGACACCAATATTGCTTAACAACTATTTTATCTTAACATGAAAAAAAATATTTAAAATAAGCATAATTAAAAAAAGTTAAGTCCTTCAAAAAGTACAAAATATGGGCTAATGAAAAACCAAGAGCAAATGGATTTTGTTTTGCGCATAAGGTGTGCACAGTCGGATTGCTGCCAAAAAAAAATTGTCACACAGTGTAATGAGAGCCATATATGACAATTTATATTATTTTATTTTTAATGTTATCGGCGAAAATAGCCGTATTGTTGATTATTTTGCTTTGATTTTGTACATAAAAATGCTTTCAAAAGAACGAAAAGCATAAAACAAAAACGCGTAGCATGTAGAAGAGTATAGAATACGTACAAAGTATGAAATGCGTAGAAAGTTGTATCGCTAAAACGAGTGGTATGGACTTTTAGTTTTAACTTCCTGCCAGAAAGTTCCTTCAAACATCACATTTCCACGTTCACAATATTAATGGAGCGACTGCTGAATACTTGATTGGATATTTACCTCATTACAGCACGTGTTGTTTTGCTTTTTACTACTAGTATAAAAAAAATTTAACTCAACTAAATTGAACATTTTCATTCATAAAACGGAATTTGTTGGCTTCGGCGTACTGGCTACTGAATGTCAAACTCATAATGAGTGAAACGATAAATATATTGAAATATAGACGGCAACAGAACGTGTTTTCAAACAAACAGTTGCTAAAATTGCTTCAAAGAAAACGGATCGTGCTGGTCTGTAGCAAACAGAAAGATAAAAACAATGTCACGTGGCAAAACAAATAAATACAAAGAAAATAATTCGTTGTTCAATGTTAATTGTAGCCAATAAATATTTTGTTTTGTGATAATAATGATGATCATGATCAAGTGCATATTGAATAAATAAGTTATATCAATTTCAATTGAGGCAAATTGAATGATGAATGATGTGCATGAAGATTTTTTAAAGTGCTTATACATGCATCCATAGATATGTACTCGTATATGTATGTAAATACGAATATTTAGTAAAAATTACATTTAAAAATTTTGCTGAAAAATCTACGAAAAAAGAACTCTTCAAATTTTAGTCTTTAATTTAGATATACAGTCGAACTTCTCTATAGCGAACTTCTCTATAGCGAAATATTCTCTATAACAAATAAAATTCGTGAACACAACATTTTTGTGAGTATTTTCATACATTTTGATCTCCCTATAACGAACTTTCCTATAGCGAAGTTCTCTCTGTAACGTACAATTTTTTAAGACCTAAATAGAATCTTTCACACTAAATAATCTCTCTATTGCGAAGTTTTTAGCAATCGATTTTTTGCATCAATTTAGTCACATATGTATGTTTTAAAAAAAAAATTAATGTGTTCATGTACAAACAATTTTTTTTGTCTTAATAAATATATTTTCTACATTACATTTAGAGACAGAACAAAAATTGTTAGAACTGTAAACATATAGTTAATTATTCAAAAGATTTTTATTATTATTATCATTATTATTATTGTAATTATTGTTTTTAAATATTTTATTATATGTAACATATTCGTAAAAATGTATTTCGGATTTGGTTCAAAAACAAATTTCAATACAAAATCGAATATTTATACCTATTTCAAATCCAAAATATATTTTTATGAATATGGCTTTTAATATTTTTATGAATATGGCTGTTAATATTTTTATTTTGAATTTTCATTGACAAGAACTTTTCCTATATTGTGAATTTAAAAAAAAAAATATTTCTTCATTATAAACAAAAACCAATTTTCCTGAAGAAGCTACACAAAGGAGTAGCGAAATATCGAATCAAAATAAATATTAAATATATTAAAAAGACCTAAAGCTTAAATAATTAGTGTTATTAATATAAAAAGAGGTCAAAAAACTAGAAAAATTATATTTTCTACATAAAAAAAATGTAGTCAAAATTTTCTGCAGTTTCTCTATAACGAATTTTCTCTATAACGTAGTAATTTGACGGTCCCAACTGCTACGTTATAGAGAAGTTCGACTGTACGAGTAATTTAATTATACAGAAAAATTTGTGGAATTGCATAAAAGATGCGATTTGTTTACCTTCTCAGCAACAAATTTCAAAAAAGCTAATCGATTTTGGAATTAATCATTTTTGGTAGCATTACCTTCTAACTGTAATAGCAACTTAATGATTTTAACAAGGCGCGAAACTAAAATAATACTGTGTGACAAAAATTAATGAAATATAAATGCCTGGGATATGATACTAGGTTTGTTTTTTTTTATTATTTTTCAAATCCAAAACTGACAAATGCACATCAGAAAAAATGCTTAAAAATTTAATATCTTGCACAACGAGTTTCTATAGGTTTTATTCTCGGAAAGTTGCGATCTTTGTCATCTCTTTGGTCATCTCATTCTTATTTTTAGCCGATACTTCGGCCTTCAGAATAGACGATTTGCAAAACTCGATTTTTTTTAGGTACAGACAAGAACATAGCCATTGTTGTGCTGAAATAAAAAGGTTGTTGGTTCACGGGATTTATATATTGGTGGGAGTCTTTTGCTTTGTACACATTTGGCATTTCTTTTGTAGACTTTTTATAGCGTCATGCTTCAAATTTGTACAATGCGTGCAATGTTGTTTATATTATAACACACAATTCGGTTGTCTGGGATGTCTTTGTGCGTGGATTTCCAGATCGTGCCTGAAGACCATCTGCCAAGTTTATTAAATCATTTTTTTTTCTTGGATCGGCACTCAGGGGATGACCCCTATACATGCAATGCATTGTGCTGGAACTAGGAAATTAGGTTAAGGGAAGGAGGATAGAGGGAGTAGGGTTTATTGACATTTCATTTAAATTCTCCCACGTAAAAAGTGACAGTGACATCATTTTGTTTTACATTACATGGGTAACCTTTCGTTGGGCTCTGTCTGAGACCTAGATAAGGAATTTCCATTTGTAGACAGCGCCATTGGATTTCGAATCGCGCCTCGACGTAGCCGCAATAACCCTGCTTTACAAAAATAACAAAAAAATGCACAACTGCAAGGTTGCGCATTATTGAGTTGTATTTCTCTATCACTTCACCAACTGTCTCTCGTTACTGCCCAGTCCCGTCCAACTAACTCCTGTGCAAAGCATATCATACACATAAGACCTGAGAAATGTTACAACGAAAAATATAATGCCGTTTACGTATTTTTATAAAACCTGCTAAATAGGTTTAAAAATAGGGGTAAAATTACTATATTGACCCGAAAAGAACTAAAATCCGTTTATCACTCCACTTCCAATAAGATTTTCCAATTGCAAAGAAGAAAAAAGCACTGATTTACCTTCGAGTGTTACTTGTCTTAAGAAAATAAACCAAATCTGTGAAAAACAAAATCCTTACTATCAACTTTAAACGCATTTCAAGCTTTGCATCTTGTATTGTAAAATAATAAATAAATAAAATAAACAAATATGTACTATGTACATATATAAAACACAATTTATAATAATAACAACAAGAATATAAGCAGCAATATCAAAAGGGAACGCAATAAAAGCAACAACAAAATGAATTTAATAAATTGTATGATTGTGTTATTCCTAACAAGATTCGTAATCATCGCAGGTAAGTTAATGTACTAAATATAGCAACACTAATGGTGTTTTATATTCTAAAAAAAGTGTATCAAAAGTGTTAAGTGTGATTTGGAATGTGTTGCATATGATATAATATACAATAAAGTACAACTATTGCGTAACAATAAATTTAAAATACAAAAACTATAGAACTATCATGAGAGACGAACTAAAAACTAATTTATTTTTACAGAAACAATAACAAAACTAGCTTAGTGATGCACTCATGCCACTTTAATTAAAATGAGTATTGAAAATGTTAAAATAACACATATTTTTTAGAAAAGAACTTAAAAAAATATAAAAGGCAGAATAAATGCAGAATCTTCCTCAGAGAAGAAAACACCGTTACTCAAAAGATCTTTAAAGTTTTTTATGTTAATGGAGAACATTCTTGAACATGAACGATTATTACTAAAAAAAAATTAAGTTCAAAGTCACCTTGAGCGGCTAATCCATTATACAATATTATTATATATGTTATTCTTCATATTATTTCTATTTTTACTTATATTATGCAAAAAATGGTACAATATTTTCAAATATAATCAGCCTTAGTACGGTTGTCTTTTGGATGTATGTATGTATATACAATAAAAATAAACAAATTTTATATTTTTGCCAATATTTTGTGGGACCTTCGAATATGACATACACCTTGGCGATATAATTATATAAAACGATGTATTGCACAGTTATATTGGAAATATGTGGACCGTTTTACAGACAATTTAAAATATAAACACCAAAGACACAACCAATTACTATTAACAGAGAGAGAGAGAGAGAGCTATTTCGAGGTAACAGAGCACTGTAAAACACGTGACAGCCATAGAAAACTTAAAAATTGTGATCATAATATATAAAAATATTCGCCGAAGTTTTCCATTGCAGAAACGAAATATTCAAAATAATATTTACATGATGAAATATGCTTTAAAAAGTAAACGCCCCAAATAACTATTTCATTCACTTTTGCAAATTTTCAGTGTTTTTTTTTTAATTTTCAAAACCCAACCGGTTAAAAATCACTCTTTATATACACTTGGTGCTAGAGAGCGTCTTCTAACGAGCAGAAAACCACGCATGTATTTTTGGAATAGTTTCGAAACTTTAAGAAATGAATTGAAGAAAGTGATACTTTGGAAATTTTATTTGGGTGATTAGTTTCGTCATTTACATATACATAAAAATTATGCTTTAGAAATACGAGTTTTCTGAACATTTTCTGATATAGTGGGCAAGACATGCAGGACAGGCAAAATTTTCAGAGCATTAGAGGCCATTCTGAGTAAATACGGATTTATCGCACACATATAAATGAAGTTTTGAGCATACCCTGCAAATAATATTGCATTATGTGGTCCATTTTAGCGGTTACAAACATGGTCCTATGTAATGCAGACTTGAACCATGTCATTGAAAACAACACCTTATTGATATACGAAAAGTGTTCGTGCTTTTCTTCGTAATTACGATTACTCCTTGAGGTGCTCCAAGGAGTGGTTACATGGAGTAGTTTTTGGGTTAGGCCATGCTCCACCCCTAAGACATCGTAATATTAAATTGGCATGTTTTCTCCATACCTTTGGGTTAATCTCGGACTAGTCCTAGTTCTCTGTGGAGGATACTATACATGCGTGTGTGTGTACGTCTATTTCCGCTCTTTAGAAGTCAGCCTAAGTCACATTTTTATGTAGTGAAATATATCAAGGAGTACCGAATTTATCAGAATTTTCATCCTCATTTACACATAAGCATTAAATGTCAAGTTTACTATGGCTGTTCTGTTAAAAGTCTGTAAAAATTGTTTGTGTCTTCGGTATTTTTTTAGACATGTACTCCTACTACTTGTTTAAGGTGTGCAAACACGATTGTCATACAATACAATATTAACAGAAAAATTGTAATAAAATGTTCAACACCGTGAGAACTCACAGTTTTTGCGTGCAACATTGTCACAAAATGTATTGTCCGTGTATTGTTTGGGAATAATATTGTCAGAATTCAGACAATCGTGAGAACACACTTCATTTCCTTTGACACGTAATTGCCACACATTTTACAGTCAACGCTGCCCATAAATTATTAGATATAATATTAAACATCGGATCTGGCAACTTTAGCCATACAATTATCTGACAACTGTGTGAAAATCCAATTTTTGTTGACGCATAAATTTATTGTGTGACAATGAGATTGTACAGTTTTCTTACAGTAGTCTGAACAGACAATTTGCACTTCGGTGACAATTTTACATTGTTAGTGCATTGCCACCATATTGCCATATCCTACAATATTGTAAAATCTGACAATCGTCTGTACATAGCTTTATTCTCTAAAAACAACTCGTCATTTATTCAACGAATTTTGACATTAATACAAAGAAATTTATAATTAAAAGTCACCCAAAGATGACCTTCATTGGATCAATGAAAAATGTTTCAGTACATTTATGAACATCATTTAGGTACGTGTTTCATGAATGTAATAGAACTATTTCTTTTGTTTAATGAAACATTTACATTTTATATATAAAAATATTTTTATATATAAAATGTAAATGTTTCATTGATATAACGACGTTATTACATAACATAAATGAAAGAACCTTAAGCTAGTCTATCTGTACATATGTATATATCGTTCATGCTTATGCCAACTCATCAGTAGACCTCCAACAAAATTACTTGAAAAGGCTAAAAAAATCTCACATGTTTACAGAAAAACTCCCAAGAAGGCTTTGAGAATATCAGCATATACAGGGTGACGCAGAATGAGCTATATGGTTTAAATGGTTTATAACTTTTTTATTTATGCGATTATTATAATTTTTTTTTTTAAAACAGTATATTAATTGGGGATTTTTTTGCAATTAGCTTTGAAAAATGATATCCTGTAAGTGATGTACATTTTCATATGTGCAAATACACATTTTCCATAACTTTTCGCAAATTTTCGGGTGTAATCGCAAAATTTCGGGTGTAATGGCCATGATTTCATTTCGAATATTGGTTTTTAGTTGGAGTATGGTTGTTGGTTTGTTAACGTACATTCTTTCTTTCAAATATCCCCAAACAATACTGTCAGGAGCTCTTAAATCTGGTGAACGTGGAGGCCAGTTAAAAACGCTTGTGCGCGAAATAATGCGTTCGCCGAATATGTCCTCTAACAAAGCCATTGAGGCATCTGCAGTATGTGCTGTGTTCGATCGTGTAATGATTCATATTTAATTCCCCAAGTCTTCTTCACAAAATGGTGAAAAAAAAACAAAGAAAAAATAATAATTAAAAAAGTTATAAAGAATTCAAACCATATAGGCCATTCTGCGCCACGCTGTACAAACAGCAAAAACTAAGTAAAAGTGTAACGTACATATAGTCTGAGTGAACGATAGAATACACATACATATATATTTAAGCAAATTCGTTTTTTTTTTGTCTGAAGAATATTTCATTGCATTGATGAAATACTTTCATTGTATTTATGAGACTTTAATTTTAATTTTTAAAAGATCATAAAATTACAAATATAAAGCACTCTTAAGCAAAATAACTGCTTTAGCAAATCGTATACATTAAGTAGAAAAAAAATCTTGCAACTTACTTATATTTTATCATAAATTTATTAAACATAAAATTCGTTATGAAAATATATTCGTGTTGGTGAAAGTCAAATAGTGCTTGTTGTATAAATTCTTAATTTTAGTGCAACAATAAACATATTTTTTCTGAAATATTCTCTCAATAATTAGTAAACAATTCAAATCTTGCAATAACATTTCAGCTCCCCCTGTCGATGTCGTTTTTATTATACAAAATCAAGAAACTAAATACCATAGTGAATTAAGCCAAGAACTGAAAAAGAATATTATTAAACAATCTCTAGAGTTGCATAAAAGCTATAGAATCAGAGTACATATTTTACATGAAATATTGAATCATCCAGGAGGCTGGACTATACACAATTTAATACCACAGCTATTGTTGTTGCCAGAAAAGAATGGCATCGGCACGTATACGAACAGAAATAAATTTATGGACAAGAAAATAATTAATGACAACACAAGATGGATTATATTCTGTGAGGACAAAACGAGAGTTAGATTAAAATCACTAATGGAGAGATTAAATTATGAGAATCACATGCAGGTACATACATATGTACATTTCATTCTTATTTTATGAATTTACTTTTTGTCAGTGAATAAGTTTCTTAAAGTTGAATTACAATTTTTATTATGTCACTATTTTCAGCCTTTGTACTTGGGCTATGCATTATACGATCGTGAAGCGACAATCATACATCACTTTTCATTCTTTGAAAATCCCAAATGGTTTCCATATCCAATGCTACGTGCAGGTGTCGTATTAAGTTTGCCACTATTAAAAAGGTACTGTATTGATGCTGCATATGAATAAGAATTTATTTTAATTTTTTTTTTACGAACGTAAGAAGAGTTGAGAATATAATATTGCCTGGGAGGAACTAATAAAGCCACACACGCAGTGTTAACATTGTACAAAGCATTTAAATAAGCCAATGTAAATTTAAGAAGTTGCAAAGTTTCTGTGTGTATAATGGACGACTTTTTACTCTTGCCAAGTATTTCAATAGAGATAAATAGCACATGCATATGTATATGCCCGTAAAATTCTAGATTGTAATTTGATTTTTCATTCCACTTTGCATAACTTTAACAATAGTCACCTACGCTAGTTTATTAATGGGTATCATTTTTGGTTACATACATTTGCAAATAGATTTTAAAAATAAAAACCAACAACTCTTGAGTAATTGGAGGTCTAATCAAATTAATGGATTTGTAACACAGTTTGCTTTTCCGATTGTACAGGATCTTACCAAAGATGTTTAGTGATTTAATATATACCGAACACACTACTCCGACTCCCTTCCTGCGCATCGTAAATCCTCGTCGGTGAATTAATATTTAATATAATATCTGCTACGAATACACGAAGAAGTCGGGGGCTCGTGCACTCAACTAAATATGAGATAATTATACGAAAAATGCGGTATTTATATAATCCACCACTACGGTTTAACCCTAATCAAGTCAGATAAACTTTGTAACGAATCCAACCAAAATGTGCTGCAGAGGCCCATATAAACCCATTGCATATTATATTTGGGAATTTATATCTCTTATTTGCATTTTTTTCTTTCAAAGCAGTACTTGTTTCATATTGTAGAATAAAATTCGGATCCTCCGAAAATTTACTGTCGTAATCTTCATCTTGGTTTATAGTTTCTTCAAAATCAATCACTTCAATAATTGCCTCGATTTCTACATATAATTATATTTTAGACATTGTGGGAAAAAGTTCCGTTTTTACAACTTTCTCTTTGAAAATTAGCAAACAATTTAATAAACTGTGTAAAGTTACATTGAATGATAAAAATTTAATGGGAATTCCCCGTAATTTAATTTGTTGGTTCATAATGGTGCCGTATGTGCCTGACAGGATTAAGAATATTTGTGGTTTTACATAAATATATAAATAAATAGAAATTAAAAAACAGCTAATTTCTTTTTAAAGAAATAAAATAATTCAAAGTACGAATTCAAGAAGCACCAAGAACCATGACTTCAATTTAAAGAAGTTAGAACACTTCAAAGTGAAAGATGTGTCTGAAAGGCATATGTTGACTGGATTAGGGTTAACTATCTGAATACAAGAAAAAACATCGGCAGATCTCCAAAACGGCATTTCAAGTGGCCTAGTTGTAGCCACTATTCGTACGGTGTAGTGACTTACTTTCTGATTGCTTTCAAACAATGATATCTTATACAATTTCACTTACAAAATAACTGAGAATTATTTGCCTACATCAATGTTAATAAACAATACAAGTAAACAAGTTTGGCAAGGTATATGTCAAGTAATTAAAAATTGTATCTTCTCAAAGAGGATAAAAATTTTGTTTAGTCCTTCAATGTTCATTTTTTATTGAAGCAGTGCTCAGGGGATGCCCCTAGCTATGCAATGCATTGCACCGGAACTAAGATAATATATATTGATAGGAGGGCAGAGGGAATAGTGTTTGTTGAAATTCGGCTTGATCTTTCCAACACCGCAATTAATGGGGAAGACCCATGGAAGGAGTTTATTCTACATACGAATAGTTCGCCAAAAACGAATTTCTTTTGTAATGCGTAGGGCGGCTCGCTGGGAAATCAACCACAAACGGATGCGATCTTTAGGACAATCTCTTCGCAAGTAAAAATGTACGAGTTCCTTGATATTATTTAAGCAGCTTCCATTGTAGTAGCGATAAACTAGCGATAAGCTTCTTCGTTATCTCCTGTATACGATCGAGAAGTTTCAAAACAGACTTTGAAGCACTGGCGCATAAATGAGAGTTATATTCTATTTTCTAATTTTTTTTAAAGAGAACTAACACTCAGGCAATAATTGCCTACTACTATGTGTTAGTTTTTATAGGAAAGGAAGGGATCACGCCTGGTAAAGGGATGTACAGAGGAAAGCTTCATTATCTTTACAACTCTGCTTTTGTGCGTTATTGTTTGCAGCGACTCTGATGTCAAGGAACTATATTAAATTTTGACGCAGTTTTTTTAAATTATTTTATTTTCCCTATGGTTCTGCTATACAATACCGACGAAGGAGCACGCTCTGCTGTTTTTTGTAGAATAGTATTAGCTGAACCGGTATTGTGCATTGACCAGTGACTATGCCTTCACACTGAAACCCTCCGACAACAACTTGCAGAAACGCACACTGAGGCACACTGAGGCACATCCGAAAAATGTAAAGTATTTTCATGACTTATTCGGATATGGGGCTCGAACCCGTGATCTTTGGTTTTGTAGTCAACGTGCCTACTACTACAGCCATCGCTTGGTGCGGCTGTATCGTTAATGGCCTATGTATGAAATGACCGCTTATAAGTAGCTAAAAAAGCACTTGTAGCAGGTCCATTTACATTTTCTACAAATTAAATTTATAAGAATATTATTCCAATATTTTAATTTTATTTAGAATTGTTCAAAGTTCCGGTCCTATTCAGGTCCTATAGCAGCGCGTGTAGATATATAATTATTTATGCCAAACTGGTAATTTAATAAGTTAACTTCTTTTCATTTTGTATGTGAAATATTATAATGGCAACAACAACAACAAATTGAAATACATAAAACAGTATTGCCGAAATTTATGCCAACGAAAAGAACAAATTATTTAAACAACACTTCAGTATTGATGCTGGGCATGAGTTGGCAAGTTTTATTTACGACAATATTCAAATTCCCATGACGAGTTCAAAAATAACACAAGAAAAATATCAACACTGTCAACATCTTACCAGTTCACATGCAACAGCGAATGTAGAAGCAGGCGACGCAGTACAAAATAAAATGCTACGAACTACAACAAGTTCTCGCAGACCAATTGTCAATAACGATGTTACAGCAAATGTTTTTGATTTGGCTCACTCTGATTATCGTTACATGTCTACTAATGAAATCAGAGTCCAACATGATAATACCAGTACATGTACTACCGCTAAGACTAGAACATCTATTATTAAAAAGGAGAAAATAATTTTAACGAAAGCTTCATACATTTGTTCTATGGCCACGTGGGACAACACCAGCATCGGCAGCAGCAGTAACATCAACGCCAATGACTGCAGAAAGTCATGTGCCATGTATGCAGCATCATCGGAGTCGTGTGTAAGTATTCGTGAGAGGAATTACAAAATATATTAAAGAAGGTTATATTTACATGATGATTTTTTTAATTAAAACGGCAAGTGTTTTTTTTTTATTTTTCTTTATTGTAGGTAAGAAATGTTGCAAATGTGGGAGCCAAAAATTTTTGTCGGAGATGCTGTAAAATTATGTATTTTCCAAATTTTTTTGTACATATAAAAATCAGTGATGGAAAATGTGCCACAATTGTGACATTTCTGGCACTATTTCATGTTATGGCAACCCCTTTCGATTTTTTGCCCTTTTTTAGTATTTTAAATTCTTTTTACTTATTTTTTTGTCTTCTCAATTTTTTTTTGTTGTATACTGCTTAAAAATTTTGCGGCAGAACAGAATTTGCAATCTTTAATAATTATTAAAATATTATAATAGACCAATAGTATGTTGCTCAAAAATAGAAATACTGCCTCTAAGAGCGTAAAGAAAATTTTTATGAACCTCAAAAAAGCTACAAAATTGATTAAAGATTGTATTAGCAATTCAAATATAAAGGATGGTCCAATTAAATCGCACGATGTTAATTGTAAATAAAACAAAAAGTTTTCAGAGAATTATCTTAATATTTTTTATTATGATAGAAGGACAATTATGTGTGAAACAAATGCTCGCCAAGGCTTCGGTGACATACCTCTATTCGATGGTCGATATTTTCAATGACTCTGACACACAATTGAGGTTCAATGTCGTTAATGTGCCCATTTATCTCATCCTTTAGCTCTTAAATTGTTTTTGGCTAAAAGACGGTCAATTAACATCGCCACGACGTGAGATAAATCGGCCATAGAATTTCTCGTGCAAAAAGCCCATTATTTCGTTGGCAAGTGGCACCATCTTGTTGGAACCACATATCGTCCAGATTCATATCCTCAATTTCTGGCCACAAAAAGTCTTTTATCATCTCGCGATAGCGAACACCATTACACTGCTTGACGAAGAAGTACGGACCGATGACGCCGCCAGCCCGTAGAACGTTGACTACAAAATCAAAAACTTTCTCGCATTTTTTCGTATGTGTATTTGTGTGTCTTTGTGTCAGTTGTTTCAGATTTGTTTTCAAATCATTACTCAAAGGTTTTTGCGGTCGCTGATTATGAATTTAAAGTCGGATTTTTAAAATTGAAAATGGCGGATCCAATTTGGCGGACTAGTATTTTAAAACTTTATCGAGATAACTTCTGAAAATTTAAGGTGGGAGTTTATAATAGATATATGTATATCCGATCTCTTTAAAAAGACGAACATCAGATTTATAACTTAACTATTTATTTTATAAATAAAAAATCATCATAACTTAAAAAATTAAAACTAAACACAATAACTTAAAATAAACTTAACTGCAACGAATTCTCCAAATCGAATAAAGTCCGCCTTATTGGATCTGCCATTTTGAATTTTCAAAATTTAATACCAGACGACCAGGTAACGAGTTTTAAGCAAATTATATCAATTTCAGACAAGTTTGTCACATCGGATTCTTTTTTTACTTTTTGAAGTTAATTTTTGACCAAACCAATGCAGTTAAAAAGCTGCGGTTTGTTGCATTAGAAAGATCATGTTGTCTACAATAAAAATTACATACAAAATAAAATTCGATTGTTGCGACCCATAGGTCCCTTTTGACTTTCCCTGTCACATATGGTGTTTAAAAATAATAATTTTAAAGAATGTTGTAAACTTTAACAATTATATGTCTTTATTTTTGAAAAATATTATTTAGTTTAATTACAATTTCTATTTCAAATCCTTTTTTTGCAGACACCCGTTCGATCAGAGGAAATTTATTTCGCTGTAAAAACATGTTCAAAATATCACAACGACCGTTTGCCAATTATACAAGCAACCTGGGCACGATACGTCAAACATATCAAATATTTCAGTGATATTCAAGGTAAAACAAGTAATTAAGAATTGTTTACAAAAGAGTGACGAATGGAACCGCTCGGTAAAATAATAATCGATTATTTTAGTTGGGCAATTCGATAAAATATTAAAAATTATTATAACAGTTGAATGGTAACTCACTTGTGTAAAAGATTATATAAATTTTCAGAGAAATTTCGCACCTAGAAAAACTTAATAAATGGATATAAACAATTTGGAAGAAGAATAATCTCTATTATTGTGCAATCCTTGTCACGGACCTCTGTTAACAGACCCGCATGGTCCTTTATAAATTAAACAGTTGATTAATAAAAATCTGTGGGCTATTCCAAGTGAAATCAATGAGAAACAACAAATTTTTTTCTTGTCTGGTCCAGATATAAATTCTTGTTATAATAGCTGAAGAAAAAAAAATTAAAAATTTTAGCCCACTGTGTGTGCAGGGGGGCAAAATACAGGAAACGCAATTTCCTCTAAAATTTCTAAGTCATTACATTACAACTACAAAATTCAATTGCTTCGGTTCCTTTTTTAACTACAGAGTTCAATTTTGTTTTAAATCTCTCTCTCACTACTGTTACCATGAAAAGTTCTTGAAAAATATTTGGGTGCCCTCAAAATTCTTGAGTCGTAACAAAGAGTGGGAAAAATATGAAGAGTAGGTCTTAAAGGGCATATCCTGAAATTTTTGTTTTGGGACAGCAATGGTGTGAATGGAAAAATACTAAAAATTAATATTACTCCAACTCACAAATTGTTGCATCTTTTTTATGTTTTAAGATAACAGAATACCAACAACGTACAGTGGCGTGCCAAATGTTGAAATGGGCCACTGTGCAAAAACATTACAAGTTCTCAAATTGGCGCTTTACGACATCGACAAATATAACAATAAACAGCATAATCTCCGCCGTATAAAAGAGGCAAGACAGGAAAAAAATATTCACATCAAATGGCTCTTTCTCTCCGATGACGATACTCTGTTGAGGTAAGAATTGTTTGGAATTTTATTTATCTTTCAGCTGTTAGAAGAGAATGGAATAAAGATCTGTTTCACGTAGCAATTTTTAACTTTTCAAATTCCTACACTGACAAAAATACCGCCAGAACGCTGATGTAATACCATGTCTAGTGTCTTCGTTTTTGACCCCATGAAATCAATTGATATTATAACGAAATTAATAATAAATAAATTAAAAGATATTTCATTCCTGTACATTTTTTTTGTAATAAATTTGTTCAATTAGCGTCGTATGTATTGTCCACAGAAAAAAGTAAAAACAAAATTCTATTAAAAAAAACCAAGATTCAGTTAAAATAATAATTAGATTTCAACCTATCACGAAAAACGCAGAATAAGTTAATAGTTTTAATTAAAAAAAATTTTTAAATTAGCCATTTTAGTGCACTGTTTTAAGAGAGCACCATAATCAATTAAAATAAACGTCGATTTAATTAAATATTAATTAAGAAAAAAAATTTCTGAGCAAAGACTTAATTGGGAAAAATTTATTTATTATTTTTTCTGTGTGGAATCGTTTCATTATACAGTATTGTATTTATGTTTTTAGTATTTCAGTGGCTGGAATCAAATCATATTATTAACTTTTGATAGATCTAATTGGAAGCAATTTGTAAAGGCCCTAAGACCCTCATTGCTACGGAAAAGAAATAATAATTCTTTTAGTCATTTAGCTACTGTTAAAAGTACAGCGCCATTATTTTTTTATTCGAGACTGTAAAACAACTCAGCTTCAAAAATCAATTTGCAAAAACTACAAAACAAAAAGTTTCCTGGCTTGGACCCCCGTTTCATACACAACAAAAACATCTCAAATTTTTTGTGATGTGCATAAATTGGTGTGGCTTTGTGTCAGTTGTTGTCGAAAGGTTTCAGTGGCGAAGGCATAGTCACTCGTCACTGAACAGTACCTCCAGCTGTAACCAATCTACAGGCACATCAGAACCCCATCCTTCATCGGTATTGTGTAGCACCGGCGAAGTAAAATAATGACTAAAAACGAAGCTTTTAAAATTAATACATCTTCTGGACATCAGAGGCGCTTCAACACTGCTATAAACAAAAGACGTGCAAAAGCAGAGTTGTAAGATAATGCAGATTCACCTCCTGTCATCTCTCTAACTATCCCATTCCTCTAGTTCCAGGACAATGCATCGCATAAGTAGGGTCCAAGATAAAAAAAAGCTAATTTTACGAACCAAAATCGATTCATTTCTTAAGCCACAAATTGTCAAACACAATAAAACTTGTTCAAGTTTTTAACTTTTTTTTAATTAATTTTTTATAAATTTTTTTATTAAATGTATTAATTCTAATTTAAATATATTGATTCCCCTCCACTGTGTAATGTATAAATAAGATTTTAAAACGACCTTATAATCGAACAAACAAACAAATTATTATTCACGAAAAGATTCACGACTTTGTTACATTATATTTTTTTTATTATTAATTTAATTGTATTTTTTTTACTCAGGGATTAAACGTATTGGCTGCATTAAATTAAGCTCAATATGAAATTGCTTTTTTAATATTTTAATACATTTGTTTGTTTTTTTTAATTTTTATAGGCCATACTCTCATGATTTATTTACTAACTTCTGTGTTGTTTTCTCTTCCAATATATTTATACAGGGTAGACCAACTTCAACTCACTGATTTGAATTGCTTATAACTTTTTGATTTTTACAGTTTTTTATTTTATTTTAATTAAAGGATTTTTAAAATTTTTTTTAGCTAAGAGTGAAAAATTACGTCTTTGCAAGACGTTTTGCAACGTTTCTGACTCCAATTGCGCAATTTCTGTGCGAATATTCTGCTTAAGTTGCTGAATGTTTTGCGTTTGTTGGTGTACAGCCGTTCCTTCAAGTAGCTACGCAATTAATATTAGGCACCGTCAAATATAGGGAAAGAAGTACTTGCGCAAGTTCAGAATTTTTTTAAATTATTCGGCCATCAAAAAGTGCTCTCAGAAGGGCCCTTGGGTGTCTTGCTGTATGAGCTATACCTCCGTCTTGCTGTAATCATAGGCCAGGATTATTCAGAACGACCGGACGTAAAAACTTTTCCGACATGGTCCGATATGCCGCCATTAATATGAATATGAATAAGTGTATCAGCTATAATTGCACACTAAACCGTGCATCTGAGAGGTTGTAATTGTTCCTGCTGTACAGCTCTAGGATTTTCGATGTCACCAATTCGACAGATCTCTAGGCAATAATTTTTGAGTCAATTGAATTTTATACGGAAACATCCCCAGATCAACTTTTAGGATCCGCTGCACAGATTTTCTGGAGATTCCCAATTTAGTACCACGTCGGCGATTAGACTCAGATGGATCCGTGTGGTCATTTTCTCGTACAGCAGCTATAGCTTAACCAGTGCAAACAGGTCAAGCAACATTTTTTCGTGGTTCATTTTTGGTTCTCTAAATGGCTAATTAAGCTTCTTCTCATGTGTACAATGGGAGCTGTTTCTGTATTAAAATGTTGAAGGTACTTTCTCTGTGTTGTGACAATTGATCATGAGGCGTGGCGATGGCACGATGGATGGTAGTCTGCACGTTGACTACACAACCAAAAAACAGACCTGGGTTCAACCCCAGTTTCAGACAAAAAATTTTAAAATAAAAATAAACATCTTGCATTTTTCTGATGTGCATTAGTGTGTCTTTGTGTGTCAGTTGTTGTCGGAAGGTTTCAGTGGCGAAGGCATAGTCACTGGTCACTGAACAATACCGGCTTCAGCTGATAGCAATCCACAATCACATCAGAACGCCCTCCTTCGTCGGTATTGTGTAGCACCGGCGAAGTAAAATAATAATAAAAATGGCTACTAAACCGAAGCTTCAGCACTGCTACGAGTATAAAAAAAAAAAAAAAAAAAAAAAAAAAAACGTGCGAAAGCAGAGCTGAAAAAATAAATAATTAAGCTTCACCTGCTGTCGTTTCTCCTACTATCCCTTTCCTATAGTTCCAGCACAATGCTTCGCATGTGTAAGAGTCATCTCCTGAGAGCTGGTCCTAGATAAAAAAAAAAAAAAAAAAAAAAAAATTCGAAAACATAATAAAATTGATGAATTTTTGCACGTTATGGCAGTGCAAAAATTAAAAAGTTATAAGCATTTCAAATCAACCAGTCGAAGTTGGCCCACCCTGTTGCCTTGTTAAAAAGTTTTCCATGTTGGTGTATCGGTAGGCAACAAGTAACCATCCGGTGAACCAACCACATCATCCATTCATTCGTCAATGTTTTCGTAGATAGTGATTTATTTCTGCGGCTCTCTTTCGTTTATTCCATTTTACATTGAAATAAATTGAGCACACACACACACGAGTACATACATGCATATCGTTTAGCAAACTATGGGTAACTAAATATCATCAATGCATTTTTCATTTTCTTCTCATTACAATACTTGCACCTGTACAGCTTCCGTATCGACTTGTTGTATTTTTTCTTAGCGTTTCAGGTGTTTGCGAAGTACTTGGATGTTACGAGTCAAATGATGAAATATATCTGGGCGAACGTTATGGGTACCGTTTGTTTGCACATGATGGTTTCAATTATATAACGGGTGGAGGAGGTATTGCATTCTCTTTGCCAGTGGTAAAACTTATTTTGCAGCATTGTTCGTGTCCTTCAGCTTCGGCGCCAGATGATATGATTTTGGGTTCTTGTTTGCATTCACTTCAATTAAAAGCTCTGCATTCACCGCGGTTTCATCAAGTACATATCTATTTATTATAAGTAGTAATTTTAATTATATTATTAATTGACCTTTTTTATTATATTTTTTGAAATATATTTATTAAGCCCGAGGTCTTTTCTTATTTTATTTGGTTTTATTATTCGATATTTCGTTAACAGCTTGTTAACATCATCAGGAATAATAGGATGATGTTAACAAGCTGTTAACGAAATATCGAATAATAAAACCAAATAAAATAAGAAAAGACCTCGGGCTTAATAAATATATTTCAAAAAATAAGTAGTAATTTATACTTTGAATTAAGAAATTAATATTTATTTAAACAAGCCCGGTGCTTTTATTTAATTTATTATTTTTATAAAGAAAAATATTTAGTGCCTTAAATTTGCATGAAATTTAATTATAAAATTTATTTGCCGATATGTTTTTTCTCAAATTCAAATTTTTTTAAAAAATTTTTATTGGAAATTTTTTTTAGAAAATTTATAAGAAAGAGAAAAACCGTAAATAAATTACTAATAGAAAAATAAATTTTTCACACTTGAAATTTCACGTCTACTAAGCCACTTTTCCTAAAAAATTGTTTTTCCGTAAATTAATTTTTAGAAGAAAAATTTTTAACCATAAAGCTATGTATACACGATTGTCATATATTACAATTACGACAAAAAAATTTTAATAAAATATTTAGCAACCGTGTGAACTCACAATGGCAACATTTTCACAAAAAGCGCTGTCATTACATTACTGTACGACAATGATATTGTCAAACACCAGACAATCGTGAGGACACCCGCCATTGCCATTGACACGTAATTGCTAGATATTTTACGGTCATTTGTTATTCTCAGATGTGCTTAATTTAGTGCACCGTCCAATATTATCATTGTCAGATAAATATTTCTATTGGCAACGTTGCCCATAAATATTATGAGACAAAGTTTAACATTGGATCTGGTATGCAGACGGTCGTAAGTCTACTAATTTACAATCGGGAAAAGCTCGGCTACTAAACACAGCTTCAAAAATTTATTGCGTTTTCTTGACATCTACCGCTCCTCTACCTTTCCTCTCTGTCTACCCATTCAGCACCTGTAATCTCTCAAACTATCCCTTTTCTCTAGTTTCAGCACAATGCATCGCATGTTTAGGGCTCTTCCCCTGAGTACAAGATCAAAAAAAATATACAAAATAGTAATATTTCTATTAAAAAATTTTGTGTGAAAAATTTAATTTTCAATAATCTGTGTAAAATTTTTGTTACAGAAAATTTTTCCTAATATGTTTTGCATGTTCAAATTGTTGTTTTTCATTACATAATAATTTTTTAAATGCTTCTTAAGCAATTCACATTGTAAATAATAATTTATCAACAACATTTTTAAATCGAAAATTTTTTTTGCATTTTAGGCTCGCCCTAATGATTATCCTTTGGAATTGCTGAAGCAAGAACAACCTGTTTCATTTCACAAATATTGGCAAGTTGATCCTCTTCATGTCTACAAACGGTGGTTTGCCGCCCAGGACAACAAACTGTTTTCTAATAAGAAACTTGATTGTGAAAGCCACAATATAGAAGATAATCATTTCAAAGCATGCAATTTTTTAACCAAGAAGGAGCCTTTAAATTTAAACAATATACCTGTTTCAAAGGTTACGTCTACGTATCATCATTCAAAACAATGCAATGTGGATCTTTAACTAAATTAAGTTATATATTGTAAATAGAATTAAAACAAATATTGTTTCTATACGAATTTAAATTTATAAAATTTATTTAAAATCAATAAGATTATTTTTTTAAATTAATTTAAATTAAATTATATCAAAAGAATTGATTTAATAAATTAATTAAGAACAGATTATTTGTATTTGAAAAAGTCTCATTGTCTAAAGCACATTAAAATTTTCCATTTGCATTTGAAATACCTTTAAAGACCCAATAAATTTTTAAAGTTTTGTAAATAACTCTTCCAAGAATTATAGAAATAAAGATTACGCCATCAGGCAAACGTAATAAAATTCATCTGCGTCATTTAAAACTCCGACGTCACACAAGGTAGTATCTTCTCATTGGCTAATATATATTTTCTCAACTTATTATATTTATATGTAAACATAACAGTGGGCCAATTTCTTATTTCTCGATTTAAATAATTTCAAAGCAAACACATTTTTAATTATTCCTATTATTAATGCCCATTTCAAATTTGTATCAAAATCTTCCTGTTAGAAATGTAATGCCCAAATTTTACCACAATTGATCACCTGTTTCTGTTGTTTTGATTTCACTGGGCCACACAGAACACTTTTTCTAATGATGGAATCAAACTTTTTCTAATGATTTTCTATAGAACATGTTTATATTTATATATTTACTGCTTGAACTGCAAATACAAGTTTTATGAAAAATTTTTCATGATTTTCTATAGAAAATTTTTTTAATGTTTTTCTGTAGCCAATTTTTTTTTAAATTTCTATAAAAATTTTTTAATGCTTTTCTAGAAAATCGACTACAGAATTGTTCATAAAACATTTCTTTATCGATTTTTTAAAGACTATTTGTCATAGAATATTTTAGAAAGAATATTTTTATCGATTTTCTATACAAATTTGTTTATATTCTTCTTAACCTACCGACACTTCTTATACATGTACGAGCATTAAATCAACCTGATAAGTTTGGGAATGCACAAACTCACGGTAATGTTAAAATTTCTATATCACTTGTGCAAGTATTTTAATCATACATTGTGATAACTGGTAGTACCGAGTAAAGAAAAAAAAAACAACATCCAACAAAAAAACATTTGTTATTTGCGTTATCAGATCACGTGTAAAGCATTACGAACGGTAAACGTAATAGAAATGGTTGGGTTAACTGTTGGTTTTTGTCTTTATTTTCATTTCCGCTTTTCTTTCCTTTTTCCTACGATAACAAAAGTTGCACCCATATGGCAAAAAGTAAAATACCAAGCAGGACTATAAATATAATGAATGCACACGCACACTCTAACGAAGTTTACTAAAACGCAACCAAACAAACGTGCACATATGTATACAATAATCCTAATATTGCCACAGGAGTGAACAACAACATTGAATTTTGATTGAAGGCATAGAATTCACATTAATTTTAAGGTGCAATAATATTAATATTTTGCAAATAATAGTGTGGCGATAGCACGAAGAATGGTATTCTGCACGTTGACTACAAATCCAAAAACAGACCTGGGTTCAACCCCAGTTTTAGATTAAAATTTTAAATTAAAAATAAACATCTCGCATTTTTCTGGTGTGCATTAGTGTGTCTCTGTGTGTCAGTTGTTGTCGGAAGGTTTCAGTGGCGAAGGCATAGTCACTGGTCACTGAAAAACACCCGCTTCAGCTGATAGCAATCCACAATCGCATCAAAACGCCCTCCTTCGTCGGTATTGTGTAGCACCGGCAGCTCTATATATAGCAGCTAACTGTTGAATAAGCTTCCTTGCTTGCTGCAAAATATAACAAAATAAAATAAATTTTGTATTTTATTTGTTTTCAATAACAAACATTCATTGGGGAATAAGAAATGATACAAAACGTAATTTTTTACATTTTCGCTCATCTGAGCAATTAAGATCATCTGCTATGAATTCACTTTGTATTTTTTTTTTTTAATACAAAAATATCTGCTTTCGTCCACATACATGCATATGGTGTGATCGGAGTTAAAATTATAATAATAAGCATTGCCTGAGTGTTACTTTTTTTTTAATTTTTGACAGCATAGTTCTGCAGAAATGGAAATCACTGGTCGTCTTCTAAAGATTTCTTTTTCAATTTATCTCAATATTGATCTGGCGTACACACTGTATTAACATTTAACTCTATTAACGGGTTAATTAATTTAAAGTTAAATTAACAAGTCCGCATTTCCGTCTGTCCTTCCGTCCGTTGAAATTAACTTACCGCCCAAACTAAACATCGCACAGAATAGTAGAGCTCAATATGTTGCTATTGAAATTCAGCCGAATCAGTTTCAGCTCGGAATAATTTCCGAGCTACAGCCGAAAAAAACACGACCACCTCGTTTTTTTCCTTGAAATTTTAGTAATTTAGAATTTAGTGGAGTGCTTACTTTAATTTGTTCAATTAAACATAAAAGCATTTTGCTCCCTATAACCGGTTCCGAAAAATAGTCAGAATTTCGGTGAACCTAAATGTTTAACTGAATCGATGAAATTTGGTATGAATGTTCAGATAGGTGCATAGAGCTTTGAAAGAGAAAAAAGTTGGTCTGTCTTACCAACGAAAAAACGTCAAAATCCGGTCCGCCTAAGTGGGTGAACCGACTTCGATAAAAAGAGCTGGTCCAAAGGATCAGATCCAAAAATTAGGTAAAACTCCGATACTACTAGACGACTAGGCGGAAATTTAGACGAATTTGCGATATAAGGTGACCGATGAAGGGTATCTAATATTCGCCACAGCCGAATATAGCACTCTTACTTGTTTTCATTAATTCTAGAATTTTTTCATCTGCTAATTTTTGCAACCCAATAAATTTTAAATTTCAGTAAAATATGAATTTTGGTACGCGTGATACTTTAATGTGCCCAGATCAGCATTAGAATTGTTTAGCAAATTTTAAAACAACCGACAACAAACTGTTGATTTTTTTGGGTTTTCTCGGCGGAGCTTATTTATTTTACGTGCAACATGATGTGAAACCAAAACGTAGTTGAAGATTTTGAGTATTCGATAAGTGGATTTGCATACAAAATGAATGTTTGTAGGAGAGCGTTTAAAATTAAGTTGCTTTTACTAATAAAATGTATAATCGTCTGGTACAAGTGTACATGTAAACCAAAGTAGTTTTCGACAAAAGCCATTCAAGACTGATTTTAAACAAAAACAATTTTTAAGACTAAAAACACAAAATGAAAATATGTTTTTATGTTATAGTGCAACAAAAAAACACGAAGTGTAACTAAAAAGTTTGTACAAACAATTTTTAAACGTGATTTATTTTTATTCACAGAAAAGTTTTTGTTTTCTATTACTTTACAATTGTAAGTTAAATATGGTTTACCTCCTTCTAACTCTCAATTATGAAAAACCATTGAAGAGATCCAAGGAAATCACATAGCGTCGTCTTTCTTCTTAAACCACGTAAGCATTTTTCAAAAAAACGAAAAACTTAACTTTTTAAATATGCGGTTTAAAAGAAATTTTTTTTTAAAACACTGCTTTGCAATGCTCTGAAGGGTGTAGAAACATTTTTTGAAAAAATTTGTTACTTACAAGTAACTGTAGCCGAAAGCACGAATTCGTGAAGGAAATATCAAATTTACTTAACTTTAAAATATTTCCAACAAAATATGGCTAAGGAAGAGTTCATCAGTTCAGTCTACGCATTTCAAGAGTCTTTAAAGGACATAGATAATGACGTTGAACTGTCAATAGTTCTTAGATGATTTGTTCTGCTAGCAGAAAATAGAGCTGTTAAAAAATTCAGCAAACCACGACCAAAGCAAAACAAACGCCTTTGTGTTCCCATAAATTACAAATTCAAATTTATTCAAGTGGCAACAAACTGCCAATAATACAATAAGTTGTGTCATTTGTCAAAGAAACAACCAAATATTTTAATTATAATCATCCCAAACACAATGCAGCCTTAGTAAAGTATTTAGGAGCGAAATTCTCTCCATTGTCCAAGACAAGATTTGGGAACTGTCACGATTTAATTTTAAAATTCGCAACAAGTGCATATAATAGTGGGTTTGGAAAAAATATCTGAGTGAACGGACAGAGAAGCAGGATATAGATCTTCAAAACGGATCCGGCGTTATAAAATTGTTAATAATGTGCCTTGAGAAGAAAACAAAAATTAATTTAAAAAGCAATTTAAAATGATTTTTGAAAAAGTAAAAGCTCTTTGCGTTATCAGTGCAGATAAAAAACTTTTATTATCACAAAAAGGCGGATAAAACAGAAATGAAAAAATAAGGTCGTAGATGAACTGAATTAAAATAAATAAATTGTAAAACAAAGTTATTGAAGCTGTTCAAATTTTTCCAAGCGATTAAAAAAAACCGCTGCCTTAATCCGTCAACAAAGTACTCATTGTGTCAACCTCATCCGTCGTTACGTTAATGTTAGTTAAAAAGGTGCCGTATAAAGTTCGACGGATTTTAGCCGAGAAACAGCTATTATTCGTTTTTCGCAGCTTCAGCCGAAGTCGAAGCCTCAAGTCTGCTTTTGGATTTGTAAATTTTTTCTGAAGGAAGTTTCTTCAATTGCCTTTAAAAACTGCCGTATTGTTTACACTCAGGCAGTCTGCAACCGCCAATTAAAAAAAACACATTGCTCTACCAACAACTGAAAGAATGAGAATGCAATAACAAAAGAGAATTGAAGTAACACGCAATTCCGTAGCCCTCTTCATTCTTATTGCGACGCTCTCAAAAAAAATGCAGACTGTCTTCAAAAAAAACTGCGCAATAGCTAAGCTGAGGGTGAGCTGTTAAAATTTATATATTTCTCAACAAAATGGCTGTTTCGCAACTCAGCCAACAGCGATATTTTGGTGGTGTGGCTGTTTAGGAAACAGCTTTTTGAACGCTGCTTTATACCACAATCAAATATGTCTTTTGGAAAATTGTTAAATCCTTTTTTACTCAAAAGATGCATAAAATTATAACTTTTTAAAATGTTTAAGTAATTGATAACGAACTTAAAGTGTAAAACCACAAACGGACCAGTAGGAAAAAACCAAACTTTTCAATACCGCATTGTTTATGCTGCAGCCACAATTGCACATTCAACAAATTTATTTCAAATGCGGTTAAAGTCACAACAACTTTTATATTGCAGTGGCAGTGAGAGAAAGAAAAATAAGAAGCATATTTTTTTCATTGTTGACAAAATTTTATAGAACAAGAAATTTTATAGTTGGAGCAATATTCAGCTTCAATATTTGATCAGATGTCACTATTTTTCATTAATATTAATTTTTTACGTGTAAAAAAAAAAATAAAAATTAACGTAGGCAAAATACATGCATATCTGTTTATTTCTTTATTTATTAAAAAAAAAAAACCGATCATATCTCTGTCACTATATTGTTTGCTTTGCACGTCCCAGTTCCATGAAACCGGCAATGAACTATATACTCGTACTTCAATTAATTCGATTTTGAAATATTTTTATATTCTTTAAACTATTCAACGTTATAACCATATAATATACATATATTTGTTAATTCTCAAATATTTTTTGGGAGTTCTTGTGTAAACATGTGAAAATTCTTAGCTTTTTTTAAAAATTTGGTTTAAGATTTTGGCACCAAATGAAATGCGAATATAGACCAGCTAAACCATATAACAAATATAGGTAAATAATCGTAAAATATTTTTCCTTATGAAATATGAAAAAAAAAACAAAAGCATTTTGATATTCATCAATATTGCACAAAACATATATGTGTGACTATTCCCCACAGAAAATGACAATAGTAAAACTTTACTAATTTGCTACTGACTTAGTCATCAGCACTAGTGACTTGTTATACCTCAGGCAATGTAATTTACTATAGACATTAAACATTTAATATTTGCGTACGCATCCGTTTTCGCCACTAGAAAATGTGGCAATAAAAAATCGTTTTGCAGCTTTAAAGAGAAAGATGCGTTCTTTTCGCATTAGTGTTAGTATAGACGTATAGACGACCAGCACATACATATGTAGCTCGAAGTTATGTTTTTTTACAGTTGTGAACGAAATTAGATTTATAACTTTTTTATTTGATAGACTCACACACACAATATGTACTTTCTTTTGACTCACCCTATATGTCAGAGAAGTTTTGAGTCAACCGAATATAGGCATTTTCTTTTTTTTTTCTTCATCTACGTACTTCTATCAATAAACTCTATAATTCATTTTTAATGAATTAACGAAACAAAAACCGATATATTTTGGCTTAATAGCAAAAAAATACAAAATCACTTCCTAGAAGAAACAAAAAACATTTTAAGTTTTAAACCTTTAATTTATACATTGAACCCAAAAGTAAAACTTTTAGTACGTACAAGTACTTAGTTGTCAGATCACGTGCTAAAAAAGTAAAACTGAAAAAAGTTATCTCACCCCATTGTTCCATTTGTTTGTTCCTTTTTTTAAACGCCAAATACATTCAATGGACAAAATCTGCTAACAAATAAAAATTAGAAACGTTTAAACTTTATTCTCAAAGTTTATAATAAATTCTAAACGTTTAACCAATTGCGGCAAATGTTTCGTGTGTGGTGTTGTTGGTGTCTTTGCTGGTATTGTTTTTTCAGCCAGCAGCAAAACAGGAGGAGAAAAAAGTCCGCAAATTGCACTGACGGAAGAAAATCACTGCATTTGAAATATTTTCAAACTAATTTGCTCAAATAATTTCTCTTTCTCCTATAAATTTATAGACACCCTACACTATGTAAAAGATCAACAATATATAATTAAAGTTTTTCTCAAAAAAACAAAATTATTTTAAAAAGTATACAAATAAAAGTGTATTAAATAGCAATTTCACAGTACGTAAAGAAATGTTATATATTTAACTAATCAGCAAACGGCGAAACAGCAAGAGCACGTTTGCGACTAACTTGTTTCGAGTGTTTTGTTGTTCTATCATTCGTATAATGGGATGTGTTCTAATGAAATCCGGGAACTTGTTCCCATTTGTGGCCGATTTGGCACCGAATTGCACTACGCATTACAGAGAAAACTCGTTTTTTAGCCGAACGACTCGAATGTGGAATGAACTCCCTGCAGAGGTCTTTTCTGTCACTTTTGACGGGCAGCAAAACTATAACTTTCTGATCTATATCTGCCATAGAGTCGCCATCAATTGAGTGAAATTTATAGATCTGCCTATCCTACAACCTCTCTGAGGTGCTGCTAGAAACGTTAGTTTAACTATCCTAATGTAGGAAGGCTTTGGGGTTGTCGGGCGATGTTCGGCGACTCTGTTGAAAATTCTTTATTTCCTCACAAGCGATGAACGTAGTCTTTTGATTACCTCATACTCAGTGGACCATAGGTCAACAATTTATTATAAAGAAGGTGATGCATCGCCTTGAACTACCTCAAGTTTGAAGATGACAGAAGAGGCGACTTTTCGAGATCCCACTCATGGACTGTTCCTACACATTCCGTTGAGACTGAAGCAATGCAGTCTTGATCTTGTCTAGCTCCACGGCAGCCAGCGAGCGCCACTGCTCTAACGCTAAGTGAAGGTTAAATTTCTGATGTGTTCCTTGTGAGTGCCTAGTTGTGCTCCTTGTGAGTACTTCGTGCCAACCCTGAAAAGTTGGAGTTAGTGTGCTGGTATGGGTATGGATTCGTCGTGGTTGTGGTTGGTAGCCAAAGGTGTAATTTCATAGATGATGAATAACTATGATTTTGGATTGCAACCTATGTGTACCTTGCAAGGCACAAGTTGTATTTCCATGTGCCCATGGGGGCGGTGCTAAATGTCTTAATTTACCTGGCTACGCCCACGTTAATCTTGAACACCATCTGTCACTTTTGACGTGGGAAAATTCAACTCAAATATTCATAAACACTACACCCTCTATCCTCCTTCCCATAACGCCATTCCTTAGTGTTAGTTTCATAGGTTAGTGGTCATGAGTGATTCAGAACATTGGGCTTCTTGCGACAAAAATATTAATATATCATCCGACTGCAAATGCTAAAGATATAAAGAAAAGTTTAAAAAGGCGACCCTTTTTTCTTGAAATTACTGTCCAAAAATACGTTATATATATTAGTGTCTGTATTAATATTTAAGCATACTGTTGCAAAATTCCAACGTAATTATAAATTATTACCTTTCAAATCTTAATTAGATTTCCTGAAAATTTTTTACTAAAAATTTAGTTGCATTAATTAAAAATTTAAAGAAAATTAAGGTAAAATTCTAATCAAAATTTTAATTGTTCCATTTAAAAAAATATAGGGAATTTTTGAAAAAATTTAATGAAATATTGAATTGATAAAGTCAACTCGAATATTAAAATTTAATCAATAAAAATTAAAATTTTAATTGGTGAAAATGCAATTACATTTTTAATTTATACTACAAAATTCTTATTGAAATTTATTTAGTATTTTTTTTGTGTAGAGTGACAGTATTTCGGCTACACAGAAGCGTGTGCTGTTAGCTGAGTACTTAGCGCATTAACTCGCCAACCTAAAAATCCCCGGTTCAAATCCTGATCAAATCAAAAATTTTTAATTATGCCCCCCGGCATCGATATTTGAGCAATAAATCGTCCACAAACTAAAAATTATAAATAAAATGTTAATGCGTCAGCATAACACTAGAGACGCGCAACAGCAGAGTTACGGAAGATTTAACTCTCTATCCTTCTATCATTTCATTACCTGCATCTTAACCAATATTCCTTTCCAACTAGTTGCGGTACAATGCAGTACTTACGTACGGGACATCCCCAGAGCACTGTTCCAAGAAAAAAAATAGTTATCGCTTTTGAATAGGGAAATGTTCATTTATTTCACAAAATATGTACTAAATTTTGTAACTAGCAGAAGTTTACTCTCGTTAATAAAATTAAAAAGAATGTGTAGAGTACTTTCAAGAAAGAGGAAACAATTCTTGTTACATCAACTAAATATGTATATTATTGTTCACGTACAACTTGTGCCAAACGTGATTTATTGAAGTTTTGTAAATTTGTTCACTAATTTGTGTTAATGGCAAAGGAAAACAATGTGCACCCTTTAAGTTACGTCTAAGTAAAATGCTAATGTTCGTGTGTATGTTGCCTTTTAATGGAAATGTAGAAAATGTGAATAAATTTAGAATGATTCATTTGACTTTTTTAAACTTAAAATGGCATTACATTTCAGAATTTTTTTGTGGCATGAAATATATATTTCTGTACATTCTGTTGATCTATAAGCTCATCGAAATCATTCCTCACTGAAGTTTAGTGTACGAGTAGTTTTACTCAAACCAAATACATATATCGCGCATGATGACCTTTAGTTGCAGCTACGGAAAGTCCATCAACATGTTACGACGAATCAATTAGACGGAGGGCACAGCCACTGCTGCCTACTCGCTACAGGCTGGATGTGGTCTATATATACGGTGGCCATAATTTTAAAACCAAAATACGGCACTAGGAAACTATAAGATACAGTTAATTTTGCATATCGTTGATCTCATGTACAAATCCTGCAGAAAATATTGAAATACGTGGTCCATTGTAGCTGAAATTGACTGGTTACAAACATGGACTTATGTAATGGAGCCATGGACCATGTCATTGAAAACAATAGCTTTAATACGACAAGTGTTCGTACGTTTCTTCGTATTTACGATTACTCCGTCGCATTTGAATTACACTCTGAGATGTTCCGTGGACTAGTTGCACATAAGGTCCACCCGTAAGACATCGTAATGTTAAATAAACCATGTTCTTTCCTTACATTTGGTAGTCACTAGGACTAGCTCTAGGCCTTTATGGACTACACTTTACGTGCATGATAGACTAGTGGCGTTATCTGCGGGTTCGAACAAGCATAATTGTAAACTTACAGGAGAAGGAAAACGTAATAGAAACTGTTATTATCGTACAATTATCAAAATATAACTACTTCGCTCACGATGTCACACGATAACGATTGGTCGACCTATCGACGATATCTACCGATATTGTGTACGTCGCACATTGGTGCGAATAGCAAAACTAGCTGGACAAAGGCCATAAATGTTAGCGTCTGATATCGAGGATTATAAGTTATTTAGGTATAAATGCTAATATATTTTAGCAGTCTATATTTATTTTAGTTTGACAAGATTAATTACTTTTTTTTTGCCTTTCAAATGTCCTTCAAAATTGTAGGTGTTTCTGAAAAATTTACAATTTTTAAAGTTCTGCATTTTTCTTTCGTTACAGGTCAATTAAGCTCTATTTTTCTTTGGAATAGACAATTGCCTATGTAAAAATTATGTAACCTCTAAAACTGTGGTTTATTATAACAAAAATTCAATTAAAAAAAATTATAATTTTTTATTTACTTATTTTTAAAAATATTTCGAATATAAAGTTCGGAATACCTGAACTTCACTGTTTTTTATATGATATGGAATTGAATGATTAAACTTTTTTTGGTTATGTTTAAGTTCATAGTTAATTTATTACTATAATATGAAAAATTATTTTTAATTTTTAGAATAAATTACAAAGAACAATTAATCTCCAACATCAGATAGAGAGTTCATAGATTGTGATTGGAAATTTTGTATGAAATTGAATTTTTATTGTAACGAAATTGCAAGAATTGTTATTGATTGAATTAAGTTAGAGTCTAGGCGTTAGAATATAAAAATTTACTATAATTTATATGTAAGGAAATTATAATCATTTACATAGTAAAGTTAAAATTTGTTTTAATAAATAGTTACGTTACAATTTTATTTACAACTCATGTTTAAATTATTATTTCTTCTTGTAATAAAATTTAAGTCCATGTTAAAAAAAAAAAAAAAATTTGCGAGTAGAATTAATTCAATAAGGTTCAGGTAATGATGGAGAGGTAAGTGGAGTAAACGGCCGGATAAAGGTTCGGGTTATGGTCAAGACCGTAGAAAAGTAAATACCATAACAAGGTTGGGAGGGTAAAATAGGGGGAGAAATCTTCACTCCTCCAGGAAAGGAAGCAATGGTGGTACATTGACGTTAGTATACAGTTGTCTCTGAAGGGGAGACTTTTGCAGTAAAATTTTTCTTTGTTATTGAGCTGAGGCCAACAATAGAGTTGGGACCTACCTGAGAAAATAGCTAGCAAGGGGCCTGGCCAAACTTCGTCGAAAAGGAAGAAATAGATGGTGAAGCAGGAAGGGTAATAGGAGCCGAGGTACGGAAAGAGCTTTACATATAACACAGTGGATCTTCAGATTGATGAAACTGGTCAATTTCCATATAAAATATGTTTGACGACATTCCGAACTAAAAATTAGTAAATTTATTTAACATTTTTTATTTTTATGTATTTAACTAGATTAACCCGGTGCCCTTCGCTACCACACCACACCTAATTATGTAGTTGTCCGCGCTAGGAGTTGTGTCTTACTAGGTTAGGTTGGCAGGTTTCTGGATGTAAAGGTAAAGGTCCCAGCCCACTTGGCTCCAATTTGTTATGATCCCATTGTGATACCTGTTGAGAAAAAAAAAAAACTTTCACGTGCTGTAGTGATACAGACCAGAGCCTCTGATAGGAATCGAACCTAGAACCCCCAACTGATAAAGTAGCACACTACTCACTAGACTACCCGGCCACCCCTGTGTCTTACTGAATGACAAACGAAATAGTTAGTTCTTCAACCTCTAGTGAAATTGACTGGATATAGCAGACGTTAATAATATCATATTTATACCATTATCAGCATATTTGACCAATTTTTTCATAATTATATATCTGTAGCGGACTTCATTCTCATACTTATAAATACTGGTACTAATAGGATTGTTATAGTTCATGTAATTTATTAAAATTATAAAAATTAAACATTTTTATTTAAAAAAAACCCCTTAAGCTTAAATAAGTTAAAAATTAAAAATAATAGCTAAAACAAAAATGGTATTAAACATAAAAAGGTAAAACAACGTCTCTTCAGGTAAAGAAAAATCCAAATTCAATTCAATGCATGGGTGACGCTAAACGCGTGGACGCCTGCATAGTCTGCCGCATATTGGCTTTCATACGTTTTTCACTAACTTGTTTAACCAATTGTTCTTGCAACGCCAATAGTTCACGAGTACGATTGTAAATTTTATTTTGTGGTCTCATGCTGGGATTCCAACGGCAATATAACCCTTTCCAAATTTTAACAATACGCATACTAGCAATGGGGCGCAATATGGTCTGGGCACCTTGGGTAAAGGAAGGGTAAAGCGGATTTAGATATTGATCCAAGAAAGAGTTAATGAAAGTCCACAATGAAATAGTTTTGTGTTTGAGATCTAAAATGAAAAAAAGTTATTTATTATAAAAATAATGAACACTTTTCAATAACACATTATTACCTTCTTGTATCCTATCGGCTTCTGTGTTGCATAGGAAGGTTCCAAATCGGCATGAGTACAAATGATCGATAATGGTTATAAGGAAGTGTTCATTAAATTCAAAAGCATTTGGATATTGCTGTGACACCTGCCACACGCAATCGATGAATTGTAAGAAAACTGGTGAGCGATCTGCATCCGAATGACGATTATCTCCATGACCAATACGTTGCTGAAATTTGTGGCCAAACGAAAGCCACTCTTTTTCAATGAGGACCTCAAACCCCCTTAAAGTACGATAGTAAGGATCCAATAACAACATAGCCAAGGCAGTTAGTTGTGCTGTACGATCCCAACCGTCAGAGCAATGAACTACTACAGAAGTGCTCATAGTTTCAACTTTATCAACAATACGTACAGCTCCAGCCAAAATACATTTTATGTGTTTGAGCCATAAACTATTATCAATGGATGACAACCACTTTGAGTCATCGATAGTCGGATAGCAAACTTCTTTAACTTTACGGAGGCTCTCACGCATAACGTGTATGTTGTGAATGTCAAGAAAATGTATTTCTACATTTTTGTAAGCTTCTTCAGATTCATAGCCGCCACCTTTAGCTTTGTTAGCAATAGCATTTGCACTAGGCCGGGCGTCCATAATGGCTAGCTTATCAGATTGTGCATTAGCCTCCATTATATAATTCAAATATTGTTCATCATCTGCACTGCGCTTTCCACCCACACCCACCAGCGGCTGAGAACATCTGGTTATTGTAGCTTGGGATCTAGGATGCATCCAGGATAAAACTGGCAGACGACATCTTGAACGAAACTGTGCTACTCTACGCAAAAAGTCATCCGATGCTTGTTTCGGCACAGCCCATACTGCCGGGTAACTGTCACAAACACCATAACTTTCATTTATCTTTGTAGCTCGCCACATGTCGTTTGGCACTCCCAAACGTCGTAGCTCAGCCAATGGTTCATAAACAACCCAACCATTTTCTCCTGGCGCTGAACTGCCCACTGCTGCAGCATGTGCAAAAGCAAATAATCGCCCACTGTAGGACAGCGGAAACGCATACGATTGCAATTTTTCGAATACTGTTCTACGGGAATGATTCTGTTGTTTGTGTGCAAAGCGTAAATTTCTCATATCTTTACAAAAAATTTCAATACCATAAGAATTTTCACCTCTAGAAGTCGATCCACCAATCTTTTCTACTCGTGCTATAACGCCTAGTGGAACGTCAACAATAACAGGTGGCTCATGATCACGCAAAGGCAATGAACGGAAATACAAACGATAATTTGTTATAGTTAATGCTCCATAGGCTGGTCCACGATATGGACACACATAAGTAACATCATTTTTCTGGTCTTGATCTTCTTCACCTTCTAAATATGTAAAGGGTGTGTCTTTTGTTAAACCAATTTCTGCACCGTGTTTCGAGCCAGTTGAACTAGACTTTGAATCAGTATCCAAGGAATTTGTACTAGCATTTTTCGATATTACTTTGTCTAAAATATTATTTGTTACCTCCACACTCTCTTTATTATCCATTTTTCCGTTTTATTATATTTTTTTGCAAAGTTTTTCACTCGATTTTAAATCTCACCAATAAACAAATTAGTATTGTGTTATGACTGCTTTTAGATTGGGCAATTTTTCTTCAAACAAATTTTTCCTTCAATTCTCTTTTGAAACTACCTGAGTGTTTAGAGCCAGACAGTCTGCTCCCAAGGCGAATTCATACCAGGTGATCTCGTCCCTACAACAACATCATTTTTTGTTTACAAACACAACAATTTTATACTTTTGTCAAAACATTTTATGTATTAACATCCTTTTAGTTGTACACAACTTTGACAACTGAACACGAATCAGATGATGAGAATTTTAGCTAATGCAGCCAGCTGGTAAGAATTAGCATTGGTCTGCTACCAACTCTCAAATAATTACAAGGAGACAACAGAAACTCAATGAATTAGAATGAATATTCAAAAGCGAACTCATGTACCATTTCGGTCAATTACAGGGTCAGTTTAACTATCCGCTTAATTTTTCTTTTGCGCCTTTATGTTATTTTTTAATATCGTCGTTGTGAAAATTTGTTTTCATTCAAAGAACCGTATTGTTATTCTTAAGGCCGTGTCAAAGACAACTTTGTCGCTTTGCGAGACGTTTTGAACTTTGAGAGAAAAGTTTAAAGCTAAAGGTGTATGACACAATAAAAACATTTACAACTCCGCGCACTGGTTGTTTAAAAAAAAAAGTGGTTGATAATTTTGCTATTTATTTTTTTATTACAAAAATAAAAGTCAATAATGTTATTCGACGATATATTTTACAATGTTCTTCTGTTTGAGAAGGTATATAATAGTAAGGAAGACACAAGTAAAAAAAATTATTTTAGCTTCTTGTCATAGCACGTAAAAAGTTGACAGTTGAAGAACTGTTCGCTTCAAGCTACGTTATGTGGCATGTTTCATATAAATAGATGAAGCTATTACGCAACACGAAGCAAAAGGTTTATCTGACATTGCCTTTACTCATTTGTTTACTTATGCGTGGCATTTTTATTTGGACTCATTTATTTACTTTTAAAAGAGTAAAGGAAAAACAATTAATACATACATAAATGATATTCACGTCTTTTTTATATAGTATAGTTTGCTGTTTTTGACAATCTCAGAGGGTTCTATACAAACCCATTGGCTGTTGATGTTAGTATTGTTGTAAAGTTGCGTCTAATAATTATAATTAATTAGTTATAGTCTCTGTCCAAACTTGCCATTTTTTGTTGCTTTTCTCATCAACTGATTTATGTTCAGGTGTCAAGGTTATGTTCAAAACAAAGCATGTTAACGCAAGCTGTTTTGAACGACTTTTTAGCTTTTTAGCGATGGAGATTTAGCTTTAGCGAGTTACAGAATAAGGCTGCTGGTGCCCATATTCATAAATTCTAGTTTTGCAATTTTTATTTATTAATTAAAGAGCGTTGGATGCATAGGCTAATATTATAATAATATTATTAGCCTATGGTTGAATGCCCCGGCAGTCTAGCTAGTAGAGTATCAGTTTATTATTTGAAGGTCTAGGTTCGATTCCTAGCAGAGGTTCTGGGTCTGTATCACTAAAAACACGTAAAATTGTTTTTAAAACTGGTATCACAATGGTACCATAAAAAATTTATCCTGAATGGGCTTGGCCTTTACATCCAGCTAACTGCCAACCTAACCTAACCTAATTAAAGAACGTTAATATTATTAAAATAATAAGAATAATAGCAAATGTTAGCCGTTACTATAAAAATATATTTATGATAAGGTTGATAACTCTATATTGTAAAAAGCTGAAATTAAAGCAAAGTTGTGCAACGAAAATATTTGAAATTAATAAATGTGTACTGTTTGAAACTACTTTGGTGGGCTATGGCCAGAAAACATAATGCCAACAGATACGAGTATTTTGACAATTTTTTTCGTTGGTAATTTATATTTTCTTGTGGAATGTGTAAAGACAGGATGACACTACCAGTCTGGTAGCATAATTAAATAATTTCATATTTTTTTCCAACATCTGATGATTGTTTTGATATGGCCGGTAAAAACAAAGACTATAAAAATGTGACTTTTTGGAAACATTAAATTTATAAAATTTTCTAAAATATGCTGAATTAAATGGATACTTTAAAAATGTATACATCATTACTGGCCAAACATCAATTCAAAATAAGAGCATGTGTGCAACAAAAGCAACTATTTTCTACTTGTTTAAAGTTCTATGGAAACACAATAAGCAGTTATAGTATTATAAATCATTCACCAGCTTCAAAACAATGCCTCAGGCGGAATTTAACAAATATAGCAGCACAACTATATAATCAGAGATTTTATAGTCATAATAGCCAGCATTTAGACAACCAAATGAGATCATTAGACTCCGTGAATGAAGACACCAATTCGATTATTACAGAAGAGGACCTACTATTTACAAAAAATTTTATTTCAAAGCAATTGTACACTGAAGAAGATGCTATAATGAAACAGCTTAATGTCACTGAGAGTAGTGTTGCGGTAAGAGAATAATCCGTAATTTTGCAGATGATATCTATAAAAATTGTATATCGTCATATGATTTGAAAAAATCCCAAAAAGTTACAAAAAATTCGAAATCGAGTTTTTGATTGATTATACTACAAACCTCAAAATACATGTTTCTGCAAAATTTTAACCGACTCCAAATAGAAAAAACGTTCTTATAAACAAAATTTTGCAATGTCTAAGTATGTAATGTATTTTGCTGCTCCTGTAAGATTTTTTTAATTAACTTAGGGATTTTATGAAATCATATGCCGATATGAATTCCACAGAAAATTCCATTTACGTCATATTTTCTAACATTTTTTTGTTTGTTTTTAAATTACTCGGTTCGTCTGATGCAGGTTGGGAGAAACGACTATTTTACTTGGTTTTGAAAAAACTTTTTATTTTTATTTTTTATGATTAACTAAAAAAAAATGCACATAACACTAAATTTTCACCGATCACAATTTTTAATAGCAATATATAATATATAAAATTCTCTATAAATCTTATTTCAAAATTGTGCTTTTTCCCGAAAAAAAATTGTGAAATGTATTGTTACATATCTTAAGATGTTCTCATAAGTACTTTTTTATTAATATACTCAATAAAATTGATTATTGAGGAGGAAACCATATCTGTATAGTACTAGTTCGCTAATGCTTATTTAGCTCATCAGTGAATTTTTTCTAATTTCCTATGGTAAAAATTCGACTAATCAATCGAGAATTATAACTTTAATACTGATGACAAAACCAAAAACCCAAACAAAAACGGAACAATCCATGAGTTTACTTTTTACACAGGCATACATACCTATTTTTATATTTTATATACATATGTATATTGTGAGGTGTAGTGGGTTCAAGGAGGATATCCGATCCTATGCAAATTTGGACTTAGAATTTGGGTTAGGGCTTATCACAGAGTTTTTACCGGAATTAATTTCATTAATATTAGACGTTAAAAGAAATAAGCAAATAATAGACGAATTTACAAGAGTACTGCAGAACTCAAAAATTTTAATAGACTGTAATTACGAATAATTTAGATATATCTGCAAATACTAATATTTCAAATAAAATATCGGACCATGAAGCCACAGATATATGCCAGAAAAAAAGTAAATATTTTCGATAATTATTTGGAGTAAAAAATTTACTAAAAAGAAGATAATTAAGGAAAATATAGAGTGATGGAATAAGTAGATTAAAAAGAGAAAATATTAATAAATATCAAATACCTAAATTCGAAAATATAAATGAAGCGTGGAAGAATTACAAAGCGATTCGAAATAGATACATAGCAAAAATTCAAAGTGAAGAAAATAAATATATAATTAACAAAATCACTTTGCCCAAAGACCAAAAAGAAATTTGGAGACAAATAAGAAACTTAATTTTTAAAAATCTGAATGTGCAATCGAAACTATAACATTTAATTCAATAGAATATAAGAATAATGATGAAATAGCCGACAATTTTAACAAATACTTCGTAAAGAGCAATATATTCCCAGTATACCTGTAATAAGTTCCCAATTTAAATGTTGTACAATATCTTTAAATGAATTAAAGTTGATATGTAAAAACCAAAAAAATTAAGTCGGACTTTAACAAAATAATCAGCAAATTTTTACTTGATAACTACGATATTATAGGAAAAGTATTACTTGATATTATAAGCACATTATTGGAGACTGGCTTATTTCCAAAAAATTGTGTGTATTTCCTTAAAAATTCTTAAATTTTCCAAAAATTGGTGACATTTAAAGAAAGTTAATAACCCAATTATTTTTAAATAAATTTAATTTAAAATTTAAAACTTTAATTTAATACTTTGCTTTAAGTGCGAAGTCTAGTCGCCTTTTATGTTTATTTCGCTTATTAATGGTTTTTTTCTTGGTAGGCGGCTATGGAATCCGCTTTATCCCAATTACTTTGCACTGTTTCTGAATGAACATATTATGGTAATTTCCGAAAGTGTTTCGAATTTCCACTGCTGTTGTTTTACGATGTTTACTAACAATACTTTTTATAAATCACTCAACTCGTGAGGAAATTTTGGGTGGACGTCCAGTTTCTGGCTTGCTTGCTAGGATTGAGACTCTGAAAAATTTTTTATTACAGTCTGCACTGTAGACTTAACGCGTCCAGCAATTTGAGCAATTTAACAAGGAATTCCCATCTTTCCTCAATGTTGAAATATTTTCACGCATTTTGATACAAATGTCCTTTGTTTTCTTACCCATTTTAACAACATTTTTTCCTAAAACTACTGCAGTTTTTAAGAATTTGCTTACAAAATAACATTTTAACAGTTTCCGAATATTATTTTTTTCTAATCTACTTAATTTTAAAAAGTACCGCTTTCCATTTGTCTTGTTAATTTAATCAAAAATTTGCATTTTTCATTTCAGATTAAAAATATTTTAAAAACTGAAAAATCCAACTTACAACACGAACACATTGTGCAATCTATTATTATACTATGGATCTTTAATAGACAAAACACGTATACATACCAACCCAACAATATTAACGATGAAGATGTTATAGATTACATTTTATCACTACTTCAAGATAATGTTCCTAAATTGAATATAGATGAGCTAAGCACTTGTTACTTGTATTTACGTAAAATGGGTGTTAAAAATAGAGATCCGGTCTTGCAACAGCTGTTAATAAATGCGCTAGATAAAGTAGAAGGAACTGAACATATAATTGGATTGCCGGCATTGTCACGTTTAGTTGTGGGTATCAACGTAGAAAGGGACTTCTGTACGCCTATGGTCTGTTGTAATTTTTTGAGGCACTTGCAACATCACATTGAGTTGTGTCAGAAGGAACATGATGCTCGCATGATAGCTATATGTTTGTACAACCTCCAAGTAGTTATCAACGACGAATTAATTGAATTATTTAAGAAAAAAGTTTCTGATTTGTTAGCGTCGAAGGAAATATCAAGTAATACCCCAAAAACTACTATTAAAATACTAAATTTGCTTAATATCAATAGGTGGTCACACCAACACCTTCCCCTAATACGAAAATTAATGTTGACATTAGAAACATGTATTAAACAGTTGAATGAAAGTGAGTTGACAAACGTCTCCCGCATATATCAGTATCATTTGGAACCAATATCCTTACATAAACCTTTAGCTGAGGCTTTGGAAGAAAGTCAGAGCAATCGAATGACGCCGGAAATATTGGCCTGTTTTATACATTACGCCCAACCACAACTTAGGGATACTTTAATAAATGCATTCAAAGCTTTAATATCTTCACCTGAAAGTTGGCGGTTGCCAAACTCTACCGCGGATCTTTTTATCGCTTTAAGAGGTTTAAAAATTTCCGATACTAAAATTTGTAATGCCTTCTGGAGTGGTGTATTGACACAGATTAAAACAAACCGCGAAGAAAAAGCAGAATTACGTTTTCTACGACATTGTCATCGTTACATGAATTTTAATAAAAATCTTGGTGGTACTTATAGGCATATAGAATTGGAAAAGGCTCTCAGTAAAATGTGTATGAAGGCTACGGAATTCGATTTGGCGGGTAGAATTCCCGAAAAATTTGCTCGTCTAGCGTCATTTGTTTTGGCTTATGGTCATACATCGCACAGTTGGGCAAAATATCCAAACATTTTACTTTCGAAAATTATTACAATGGGCGAACAGTTTACGCCAACGGATTGTTATATTATCAGTCGTGGTCTCCAAATTTCACTTCAATTGAGGTAATTTTAATTAAATATTATTGTTCTTAATCCTATTTCATTGAATATTCAGAAACTTTTCATTGCTGTGAATTTATACATATGTATAAGGTATATTTCTTTATTCTTAATTGTCGACCGGTGGGATCCCAATCTTATCAGAAACTGTTCGCGTAAGCACAAATTGGCTAAATGAGCGACGTTTTAAGAGAGTAATGTTCTTCTTTTTCTTGCACGAAACAGCCCGCACTTTTTCGTTGGGCTACTTTGGGCAAGTAAACAAGCAATCAGTTGTTTCAAAAATAAACAATAACAAAATAACCAAATTACAATGCACTCGAGATAACGTGATAAAACCGGCGGTGTTCACTTTGCGAATTGTTCACCATTTCGAATACTAAAAATAGAAGAAAAAATTGTATTGTATTTTTCATAAGAATCCATATTTATGAAATTAGCTTTTTTATAATATTTATTTATACCACACACAAAATTATATAATAATTTGGAATTATTGATATTAATAACAATGGCTCTCCTGTGGCCCTATGTCACAAATTTGTTTTCCTCCCGTCCTCTAGTATAAATTGCTGGTTTACTGCTGAGTTGTCATTAGCACCAACAAAATGTACATATAGGATAGCTTAATCTGACAAAAAAAATTAATAAATAAATCACCTTGTATAGGGTCCCATTGATTGACGTTAACTTTTCCCGTCTTCCCTTGGAATGTTGTCTCATGTCTAATTCTTTCTGCCTAAAGGCGTTACAAAACTTATCCTAATTTGTATTTAATAAAAAATATTGTTCGAAATAAATATTACAATACAACAAATAAATAAATAAATGTTTACCATCTTTTGTTTAGGTATCGCATTAAAATGCCACAATTGGTACGCATGCAATTGTCTACAATTGATAGCATCTTAAACGCTTGCCTTGAAAGACATTTAAATAATGATGAGCTGAATGTAACCGATTTAAACATGTTAGTGCGCACTCTGAGTCATCGAAAAAGTAAGTTTCAGTAGCTTAACGAAATACCATCTGCATCAGATAATTTATATTTATAGGCTTTAAAAACACTACTGTATATCATAAAATCCTTCAAAAGTATAAAGCCATACAATGTCAAGACTTAAATTCACGCCTCATCAAGGACATGACTTATAATTTCACAGCTGTGAATTATTTGGTACCTGAAATACTTGAAAAGATCTTAAGCTACATAGAAGATAATTGCCAGCATGTGAAAGGGGAAATAGTAGAAAAAGTTTTAAGCTGTATATATAGTTTAGGTTACACACCGCAATACACCGATACCCTGCACTATGCTGGGGAAATATTATTAAGGTAAATTTAATATTAATTAAGAAGCACAACAATTTATATCGTATATATTTTTAGAGACTTTAATTATATGAGCGGTTTATCAGTGATCAAGGCCTGCCTAGCTTTATGTTTTTACAAGACTATACCCGAAGAACTTATTAATAAAGTATTTTGTGTAAATTTCATTCAACGTGTGGAGGAAGAAATTCAATCGTGTTATTCTACGGTAATATAAATAATTGTTTTTTTTACAGTTTCGTCGAATATTATTTATCTTCATTTTAATTTTAAAAATAAAATTTTTTAAAGGCTACCTATCCCAAGCGTGTACTTAACATTGTAATGCAGCTAAATCGTAGTGTATGTTTAGACTTTCCGGAAGCTAATATCCCTTGGTTCCAACAAAATTTCATTGAAGCTCAAATAAGTAAAAGTAAGATTGATATTTTGAAAAAAAAATTAAAAGAAGCATACATACATACTATGTATCATATTATCAATATGTTGAAGTAAATGAGCGATATTGTTATAGTTTTATATTTTCTATGTTCACAGAGCATATATTTGAAACTGGGTTTAGTCGCGATGTTAAAAGTCTACTAACAGATTTACTGAAGAATGAATCATACATAAGATGTAACCACACAACTCCTTACGGCTATCAGGTAAGCAATAAAAGCGAAATCAGTACCATAAAATGTCAGGTTAGGTTATTAAAGTTTTTCTTCTTGGTCATCATTTGAGGTGAATTATCTTGCTTCTTTCACATCTGTGTCGTCTCTGCTTGCTGAAGGATGAAAAAATGTCGCACATTCTCTATGAATATATTGATTTGAGAAATAGCAAACTTCTGTTCAGATGATATTAAGGCGACTTCTCGAGCCAGACAGAGTGTGTATTAGATATAGTGATTCAAAGTTTTATAGATCTCTGAGGTGTCGCAGAGGCTGTCTTTGAACCGAATATGATCTTAAAAAAGAATTCAGACTCATAAAAAAATCTCGAATTTTTTCTGGTGTGCATTTGTGTGCCTTTGTGTCAGTTGTTGTCGGAAGGTTTCAGTGGCGAAGGCATAGTCACTGGTAACTGAACAGTAACGGGTTCAGCTGTATCCAATCCACAGGCACATCAGAACGCCCTCCTTCGTCGGTATTCAGCGGCGAAGTAAAATTATTACTAAAAATGGCTACTTAAAACGAAGCTTCAGCAGTGCTACAAATATAAACAAAGAACGTGCAAAAGCAGAGCTGTAAAATAATTAATTAAGCTTCACTTCCTGTCGTTTCTACTAACTTCGTCCAAGATAAAAAAAAATAGGACACAGGCTATATATTTTTTCAAAAATTGGAACGAGGAGACGTAGGGGGTAATTTCCGCGTATCCAATGCAAACTAACCACTTTTAATGGATTTTAAAACATACATATTTCTGCGTCTAGAAGAACACATAAGCCATATATTTTTTTTAAATAAAACTATTATAACAGCTACAACACCCCGTGGCGGTGTCAGCTGGTACTTGTATAAAGTTGTGGAATTTGGCATACCAAATTATATCCTCAACAAATTCTCTTTCTTTAGGTCTATCATCGTAGCCAGTTACATTTTTCAACGGTCTTTCTCCGTAAGAACTGTTCGAAATTAGAATTTTCTACCATCCTCCCTTCGTTCTTGTTCACTTTCCTACAGTGTACTCAGGGAAAAACTTCTAATATTATAATTTGCTTGGTAGTAAAAACTAACTCTAATTTCCTAATACTTGTTTGTTTTCACTACCTATGGAATTCTTCACATCATTATTACCTACTATCCCAACACTACCCAAAGCTAAAGGCTATAATTGGTCAATTATTTAACTTCTTTAATATCAATTATATTATAATTGTTTATTCTTAATAAAGTATTATTATTATATACTTGTTTAACATTAAATATTCTTTATATATATAAATATTCTTAACATTAAATATTCTTTATATCTACTTATATTAAATTTATAGTAACAGTGTTTGGCCTTGAAGGCTTCTTGTATTACAATAAATAAATATATAAATTGTGCGGTGTCTTGTCGCATTATCAACCAAAAACTAAATTTTTATCTACATGCAAGCGGCTGTTCTGTATTCCTCGTGAAATCAAATCAGTATGAATTATCATAGTATTGTAGTGGCAAATGGAATACGGACAATAGGCGACATTGTATTTGCTCTGCAATTTTTTTTGTATTTCAGCTGATGTTGTACAAAAAATCCGCATTTGATTTAAAATTTCCTTGTTACAGTTGCAGGGTCTAGTTTTTTTAATTCACTAACAGATATACGATAATTTAAATGAAACAACTCTCAAAATTTCCATTCTAAAATTAATATTGCAATTTCAGATTGATTTCGTTATAAATTTTGACAAAAATAAAAAACCCATAGAAGCGGCCGTCGAAACGACTATGTTGGATCGTATAACAAAGTAAATATCATGATGCTTGTTGGTATTCAAATGAAAAATAAATCTATTAAAAAATTTCACATTTCTATTACAGAGTTGCGATATTATTACTCAAGATCAATTCTTTTTGTGAAAATGATTTGAATGCTCTTCGAGGGCTTGACTCACTGAAAATAAGACATTTAGAAATGATGGGCTATAAGGTATTGCATATCAAAGAACATGATTGGAATTCTAAATATATGAATGTACCTGGTGCTAAACAAAATTATTTGAAATGCCTGCTGCAAATATCAAGCTGAACAGACGGAAGAATATACATAATGTATATAATTGTTATGTTTCAAATGTTTCTGCCTGTTTCCCATAATATCTGTGGAACGTTTTAATATTGACGACAACAACCAATAGAAATTAAAAAAATTGTTTTTGTTCTGAATATAAATGTTCGAAGATACAGAAAAGGGCAGTTTCTTTGTATTTTATATAGAAGTTAGTTTATTTACAATAAACGTCCAAGTTAAAATAAAGTACTTACTTAACATGTTTTTAATTGCAATTGATTATTTTCTAGAGGTTAACACAAAAAGTTTTCTATTGCGAAAATAAATGCAAAAATTGACGACTACAATGATTCCGTGCACCATTCGTACGCAGTGTTGAACATAATTTGCCAGGGACTGGCTTGGGATTTGCAGTGAAACCCGGGCGATAAATAAGGCCATTGGTGTATTCCATAACAACGTTCAGGATGCGGCATTAAAGCTAAATGGCGGCCATCTTCAGAACAAAGACCAGCTATACCCTCGGTGCTGCCGTTAGGGTTCATGGGATATATTTCAGTGGGTTTGCAATCGTCATCCACATAGTGCATGGCGACACATTTTCTTGTTTTTAAGCTTTTCAAAATTTTCTTATTGCTGAATGAAAACCGACCTTCTCCGTGTGCCACCCAACAGCCCAATACGGATCCCGACAACTTATTTAACATAATGGCTTTGCTCTCAGCAATGCGTAATGCAGCCCAACGGCATTCAAAACGTTCCGATTTGTTATGCAATAAAGCTACATCAGGTTGATTAATGACTTGTTTTCCAGTACATTTTTCAGACGAACTTCCCACCCAGCCAATCAAACTCATCAATTGGCAGCCATTGCAAACACCTAACGAAAACGTATCTTGACGTTTCTTGAAGGCCTGGAATTGCGACACCAGCAGCTCGCTGAACATAATATTCGCAGCCCAACCTTTGGCAGAACCCAAGGTATCTGCATAACTAAAGCCACCAGGGAAAATAAGGCCACGATAATGATGCAAGGTGGTTTTACCTAGAAGAACATATAAAGATTTAATTCGTATGTACATATATATTTATATATATATAAATTCAGAGACGAGGAATTCTTTGTACTAACCACTTAATAAGTCTGACATGGTAACATCATGAACCTCGAAATTGGCCTTAAGCAAACAAGCCATCATCTCACGGTCGCTGTTAACACCTTCTTCTCTTAAAACAGCTACGGGAACTGAACATGCGACTCGCTTTACTAATAATTCTGAACACAAATCAACTGTACAGTGGTATTTGGGACCGGTGCGATAGTCCAATGTGTTAAACTCCTCTGTAGCACAGTCAACATTGGCTTGCAATTTTTCCAATTCGAAACTGATACGTTCCCATTGTTTGTATAGGCATTTAATAGAGCTTCTCAGAAGAGTTTTACCGTTGCAAACAATATTAAGGCTACAGTCCAAACCATATGATTTTGTAAAGCCAATCAGGTGATTGGGCACTCCGGCTTGGCTGAACGTATTTTGAATTTCTTTAATATCGCTTGTAGCAACTTCTAAAACCCAACCGCATTCCTCAGAATATAGTACAGCCAGTTCAGGCATATTTTTACAAGAATTATCAACTTCTCGCACATCTATTTTAGCTAAAGCTGAGGTCAAGTCTATATCCAAACCAGCTAAGCCAGCTATAGACATTTCCAAAACGCACACCAATAGGCCACCCTCGCTGATATCATGACCGGATAAAAGTTTACCTTTTGACAAGAATCGTTGGGTAATATTAAATGCTCTTGCCAAAACATCACTATGGTTGAGATTAGGGCATTCATTGCCTTGCTGGCTGAAGGCTTGAGCCAAGGCACTGCCTCCCAAACGGAATTTATTTTCAATATTTATCCAAATTAAAGCTGTTTCAGTGCCATTCGCAGGACCTTTTAAATCGGGAGTTATTTTCACATTTACATCCGGGCAAGGAGCATACGTGGATATCACTAATGTACCCGGAGATGTTATTGTTTTTCCACCAACTTTAGCAGCCATTGATAAGGAATCCTTACCACCATCAACGGCGATTCTAAGCTCTTTCATGATCTGACACATTTCAACACAAGCATCATACATTCGAGCACCCTCGCCTGGCAATTTAGCGGCCCACATCCAATTACCCGAACACTTTACGTCAGCCAATTCCGAGATTTTCACAAATGCCAAATTAGATATAGCTTCAGCCACACTCATGCGCGCCATAGCACCAGCATCCAACAGACCTTTAATGGGTTGAGTACCAATTGAGGTAGCAATACCTTCTGTAGTAAAGTGAGACACCGTAACCAAACCAAAATCGGCTAAAGGAGTATGCAAGGGGCCAACACATTGCTGTTGCGCTACAAGACCAGTAACACAACGATCAACTTTGTTGGTTAAATAACGTTTACTGCCCACCGACACTAAGCTAAGCACCCGCTCTAAACACTTATTGTAATCTAAATTACTATCGAACGTTAAGGCCTGTAAATTATTTTCTAATCGCTGTAGTTGATATTCTCTCTTGGGAATGTCTCCCAAAACATGCTTTAATTCCAAATCAAAAGGCATAGGGCCCATTGATGTGCGGTCAACGTTCTCATCTAAGGCTTTCTTGAAATCTGCTTCACTTTCGACCAAAGTAACACGACCATCACCGGTTACTACACCCACAAAACTAATGGGACAACGTTCTCTTTCGCAAATTCTTTCCAATAGAGCTCGATCTTCGGGTTTGCAAATTATGGCATTATTTTCTTGATACTCAGCACCCCACAACTCCAAAGCATTGATGGTAGGATCACCCAATTGGAACTGTTTTGAAAAAATAATTGCACCTGCAAAACCAGGCTCAACTAATTCCTTCAAAACATTGCCATTGCCACCTGCACCCTAAGTGAAGAACATAAAAAACAAAAATTAAAACAACATTGCAACAAATTTTTATGACAAAAACTGTATTACCTGATCATGTATGGCCAATATGGGATTATTATCACCTAGTTCTATGCAAGATCTTACAACTCTGTTCAGTTTATTTTCCATTTCAGCATCACCACGTTGCACAGCATTGAAATCCAGTGACGAATCGTTGGAACCCTGAACCTCCACAGAACTGGCCGCACCACCTCCCACGCCAATGCGATATACTGGACCCCCAATTTTGGCCAATAAATTTCCTGGAAGAAATTATAATTGTTTTGGCTTTAAAATTTTAAGTTTCGAAATCTCGAAGACTATGCGTTCTTAATATCGACTGAATGAAAATAACAACAATTGTAGGCAAAACGTCCAAAATTAAAAAAAATTTAAGGACTCTTGATTATAGTAGAGGTTAATTAAAAGCTTTAACATTTACCTCGTCTTGGATCAATTTTATAACGCATTGTTGATTCCATTATACCCATGCCGCCGCTAAACATAATAGGCTTAACATATTCATCCCGTTCTCCCTGAGTATTGGTCAAACCATAGGAAATAACAAAACCTGCAATGACAGGCTCGCCAAATTTGTTCCCATAATCTGAGGCGCCATTACTAGCCTCTATGAGTACTTTTAGGGGTTTAGCAAAAGAGGAAGGATATTCATAGCTGGGGTTATCGTATGATTGTGGAAAACCTGAATTAAAAAGTATTAAGATTATCTTGACTTTTTTTTGCAAAACAAGGATAACTAATAACATCTAACCTGGTATATTTAAAGAACCTACACAATAACCAGCAGTACCAGCAATTGGTATACCACCACGACCCACACCTTGAACATCTCTGCAAATATGAAAATAATTTGTTAGATGTATGTACATCTACAGCTTCTAATTGAATTATTAGTATTTGAAATAGTTTCGTTACCTCAAACGACCTCCTGTACCAGTGGTAGCACCACTGAAAGGAGCCACTGCTGTAGGCATATTATGTGTTTCCGCAGTATATATCAAATCGGAATCAGCAGTTTGCAAGGAAACTACACCAGGACCATCGAATACTTGCGGCTTTATGGTGACATGTTTGAAACCGCGAATGGCACTACTGTTATCAGAAAATTTAATAGTATTATTGGCATTTGTATTATTTTGCGTATCCATAATCATTCGAATTAAAGACTTGGGTTGTTCGACGCCATCCACAATCATTTTACCACGGAAGAACCAATGCCTCGAATGTTCACTGTTACTTTGAGCACAATCAAACAACTCTACTGTAGTGGGGTTACGTTTTAGAACATTTTTGAAAAGATTCGTATAGTAATCTAAATCCCAGACACCAAATGCCAAACCAAGTTTGTCATTAACTTCTTCCAAAGCCTTGCGACCTTCTTCCAAAATTGGTACTTTGTACCAAGATTCATTTGAATGAGGTAATTGTTCATTGAAACTATTGGCAGGTAAATTATCATTTGTATAGATACACTCAGTCATGCGGTCGCTTAGCAAATCAACTATTTTGTCCAGACTAGGTTTCATATCGCAATAGCCAATTAGATAACGATCAGATGATTCTAAACGTGCAACCTGAGTTAGACCAACATTTTGGCAAATATTCACACAATTGGTGGAAAAAGCTGTTGAAAAATTGAAACGTGGACCAATTTCTATTAAGAGCTGGTCTTGCCTTTCAGTGAGTAAAGTAGTCTGCTCAAATAAACTGCCCTCATCGCCTTGAGGATGTTTGAGCAACCACTTTAATAAGACTTTATCTTTAGGCTCAATATCTGTAATTATCTCCACATGGTAACATTTTTCCACCTGTAGAGTCTTAATATTGGGAAAAGCCTAAAAGGAGAGCAATTAATTAACAAACAAACATAAAAAGTTGGAAAATATTAATGTTAATCATGAAAGTTATAAAAAAAAACTATTCACGTTCGTACATTTGTATTGAATGCGAAAGTTTAAATCGACTAAAAAAAAAAACCAAAACTTATTTACATGAAAAAATTTATGGTCAAATAGCAGAAAGGTAAAGAATTTATGTAACGAATTTAATGACCATATGTGACGCGCAAAATAGAAAGGGACCTAAGGGTAAAAACCGGTTTTGTTCAGGAGAGCCATTTTAAAGATTTAAATACGTGTATCTTTGGTGTACATTCACTTTCATAAAACGCGCATATCTCTGGGAGGGAACACTTTTGGGGCATGGAATCGGTCTCATTCGATGCTCAGATGTTGTACACATCAAAAAAAAAAAAAAGTGAAAATTGCTTTTTTTACCCTTAGGTCCCTTTCTCTATGCGCTGTCACATATAGAGATTAAAAAGTAATGTGTGTTTTCAGTTAGAAATAAATTTTCGTTCTTATAGGAATTTTAGATTTTCTGAGGAACAAATGTGCGAACTTTTTACAAAAGAACATAAGTGGGCCTCTGAAGTTCTAGTAGAAGTTTTTTTAAACAACACGCACATAGCTTGAAGCTTGTCTGTAAAAACAAGAATGATAGCCTAATGTTCATGCAGTAGGCTACGGCAAATGCAGATGGGCATATTTTTAAAGTTCTTGGGAAGATCTTTAGGAATTTAGTACAATTTTTCATAAATTCGTTAATTATACACGAAAATAAATTTCTTTTGCGTACATACATATACTAATTTCAATACAAAAACGGATAACACTAGAAAATCTTAGGTACTTACGATTTGCAATTGTTTCAACAATTTTGTAAGGTGAGTTTCTTCCCAAGCTTCTTTCGAGTAAAAACGTAAAATTGCCATATTTATGGAAGAGTAGCGCTTGCAGCCGATTTCAGGTAATGAAAGCTGGAAGTTTTAATGATTATTGATTGATTAAACTATCAGCAGACGAAATGAGATCAATATCAACAACAAAAACTAAACATGAAAAAAACAACACTTACAAAGTACAATTGTTGTTTTGCTTACAGATTTCCTCTACTTGGGGGGTTATCAACTGGTGAACTATAAAATCCAATCGATGATATCAAAGGAGGTGTGGACGATGAAAACGGAGATTTCGGTATTCACATAAAAAGTGTACTTCAACAATCGTTATTTATTCCATTTGCCTCTAACACTGTGCAAAAAATGATAAGAAATATTGTATGTACATATATACATACATACATATTATTTTTATGCCGCCACTCATCAATAACAATTTTGTTAAATTAAAGATTTATTTATTTCTTCACGAAAATTTAAATAAATATGTATTTAAAAATTTAAATATACAATATGAATGAATTTTTGTATTTTTTCTATATATGTAATTAATTGATTTGTTATTAAATTATTTGTTTATTTTTACCCACCAACTGCCACTTTGATATCTCTCCCACAAACCCCTAATTAGCCAATGGTCCTTCAACACGTGTTTGTGACTAATTTTAGTGGCAATTTAACTGCTTAAGGCCGCTTTAGACGATAAGATTTGTCGTACGTAAAATGAGAGAGAAAATAAAACGAAATTCCATCCGTATTTCAAAAAAAGAGAGTAAAAATCGAATGGTTGTTTTCTGGCTTTTACACCATTGGTATGGATAAAATCAAGTAAGATGAAAACATTCTCATTTAATTTAACTACAGATGTTTGCTTGTTTCCGCAGGGATGGAGTTCTTGTGCAATTGAATTTTTTTTTAATAACCTTGAAAAATATTTTTATAACATTCGAATATGTTATTTTCGTGGTCAATATTTTTAGTGTACTTTTGGAAAATATACGTATATTTTTATAAAATTGTGCTGTCGTGGTCTAAAATGTACATTTTGATTTTATAATTGGTATAAATTTATGAAATCAGTTTTCCCTCCCTGGCTTTCTCACATTTGTTTACATAAAAACGCATCCCTGATCTAATGGTGTGTGTTGGTTTTTAAAAAATCAAGAGAGCCATACGACTGTCAAATTTTCATCCGCATTTTCTCTCAAAATCTTATAGTTTCATTACATATTACGTTTAGACGATCCGACTTGTGCGCTTCTACACAAAAATTTGGCATGTCGTTCGACTTGTGGGACAATGTAAAGCACCCTTCATCAGGCCAGGCATATTTGCCGATTTTTTGTCTGATAGCTGATTTTGCTTTATAAATATACTTTGAATATATATTGGTTGCTTTTTTCTTCTTGATAGCGATGTCAGATTAAAGATTTAAGCTTAATTGTGAAAATGTCTAATGTCACTTTCCCAAAACTGAAAGTGTTGAAATTTCTATTCACACTATCAAATATACAGAAATATATTTAAGTACAACACCTAAATATTTTATAAACATACCTCATATTGTTAATATAAATTATAAGTCAAAATTTAAAAATTTTTGTTCTAACTTGCGTTTTACACGTTCGAATTTAGATTTTCAAATTCTCCCACTTTTTTACTAATACTAATTATATTTTTAATTGGCCTTTTTTATTATATTTTTTGAAATATATTTATTAAGCTAGGTCTTTTTTTATTATTTTTTTTTTGTTTTATTATTCGATATTTTGTGAACAGCTTGTTAACATCATCAGGAATAATGATAACAAGCTGTTAACGAAATATCAAATAATATAACAAAATAAATAAAAAAAGACCTCAAGCTGAATAAATATAATTAAAAAAAAAAAATATTTTTACTAATACTTTTAAAATTTGAATAGAATTTCTTTTCAAATTGTCTGGCCAACTGTTGTTTCAAATTTTGGGCAAGAAAACACCTGATACATATTCTTTTGAACAGCGAAGCCATCATGATAAATTAATTTGCTATTAAATTGCTCTAAACATGCGTGCAGACTACGCACAGCTATCAATGCACATAAATTTTTTAGTTCGTGTAAAAAATTTCAAGCAAAATTTGAACGTGTAGCTGTAGTGTAAAATTACTATTTCTGGCACCACTGTTTAGCGAGCATCACCTTTCTTTTGTCAGTTTTTTTCTTTCTTCTTATTTATCTGTCAAAGGTTGTTACGTGCTAATTATAATTTTATTAATAAATTTGCAATAAAATCTTATTAATTCGTTATATTTGTTACAAGTTTTTCGCTGTTATTTATTTATTTATTTTTTATTAAAAGGTTTCTAATCTGCGAACAGTTCAACGAAGAAGAGGAGCTTTAAAGTAAATTTACTGCTGCTTCTCTGGACAAAGACCACGGCGATACAAGGAAAACGATTTACAACACTAATTCTTGCATAATGAAAATCTGGACGTCAGAACACACATTTAATCATCCATGGGAAACAGTGACGCAGGCAGCGTGGCGTAAATATCCCAATCCTATGACACCTTCTATCATCGGTACTGACGTAGTTGACCGTAAAGTTGTCGATGGTGTTTTACACACACATCGCTTAGTACAGTCAAGGTGGTGTTTGCCAAAATGGACACAGAAACTAATTGGAACCGCTAAAACTTGTTTAGCAAGCGAACGTTCATCCGTAGACCCCAGCAAACGAACCATGATTCTGAAAACAATTAATCTGACATTTTGCCGTCACATTTCCGTGGACGAAGTGATATATTACGAACCCCATCCGTCCGATCCTGCAAAGACACTGTTAAAACAAGAGGCTTCTGTTAGTGTACATGGTGTACCGTTGTCCCATTATATGGAAGATATGTTAACATCCAGCATTAGCATGAATGCGGGCAAAGGTCGTCAAGGGCTGGAGTGGGTAATCGGCCGCATTAATTCTGAGGTTAAAGGTATTGCGGAAACCGCTGCCAAAAGTACAGATGATTTGATTATGACCACTAGGCGCTCTCTCGATGATATGACAGAAAGTGCACGAAAAAATTTAGATGAAATTAGCGCACAGGCTGCTAAGCATATGCACATTTAGATTCAAATTATTTAAAAACCAAATGCAACCCAGTTAAAAAAAGTAATAAAAAGAATAAGGTTGAAGAAGCTCGACTAGTTCTGGTTAGGAATGCTCAGAAAATCTTATTCAAATTATATAAAATTATAGCTTGTGGAGTTAGAGATTTTGTGAGTGATTAGATAAAAGTTTTGAATATAGCAATAAATCTAAAATATATTTTCTGTGCTAAATGATCGGTGTGAACTATTTCGTTTTTCAATATTTTGTGATTGCAAGTCGATTTTCTTTTCTATCAATAAGATATACAATATCAGAATTATTCACATAGTTCCCGTTTTAAAAAATTTCATATTGGCTATTATACAATATAATAGACAAAAAAATTTTAATAAAATTGTACTTTTTATTTTTATAACTTTAACATCACATTTCCACAATCCGCTGTGCTATTTGAAAACTTATTCTTTTTAGTACTATACTACGTATATTTATTATATTAGTTATGATGATCATCCGTGTAAAGTAAAATGTTTTATACATTTATAATATTAAAGAAATTGTCAAAAATTTTATTATGTTAAATAGTGCTAGTAAGAAAAACCGATACTATATTGCAATCGATACAGAAATTTAATACTGATCTAAAGTCTTAGTATAATCGAAAATAAAAAAAATTATGTAATTTAATAAATGATATAATAGAATATGATATAATTTTTATGCAGCTCTAAAAGTGTTCTATTTATGCATATAAGTTAGAGGAAATATAGCGAAATTCTTTTATATAAACATCAAATCTTTTTCTATTCGTCAAATGTGTGCAATTACACTGTGGAAAAATTATCATTTTATTTTTATTCTACAACGTCGTATTGTGATGTTCTCTGTTTTCAGTCTTGTTTTTTCGTTTTTTAAAGTTAATGTCTGCTTGAAGTAGAAATTTTGCATGGAAACCCCGGTTTTAATATACACTAACTTTAACAATCATTTTTGCATTTTAGTTGAAATTTATAGGAATATTATTTTAAAATTACAATATGTAATAAAAAACTTTTCAAGAAATATAATATAGGGTAAATTTTGTGCCATTGCATTTGTCATCCATTTGTAATACTAGATAAAATTTCGGTATCAGACTCAAATTGTGTAGCCAATGGTATTATATTTTTAAAATGGTATAAAATACTTCTAAGTAATTTAATGTAAATAGATCGGGGTTTTTAAATAAGTACCTCTATTATTGTATTATAGCCATTATTCATTAGCTTACAAGCTTCTTCAAATTTGAAAGCCAAACGTGAGTTCCTGTATCACCTGTTAAAATTGTTATGTACTAAAACCGGGGACGTAACAGTTTTGTTAGGTTAGGTCGGCAGGTTGCTGAATGTATAGGTAAAGAAAGGTCCCAGCCCACTTGGGTCCAATTTATTATGGTCCTATTGTGATACCTGTTGTGAAAAAAATTCACATTTAACCGTGAAATGTTACTCTTAACCATTATCATATGAAATATTTTATTATGATCACGGTAAGCAATATAAATGAGACAAAATTTTTGGTTATGAATAACTATTACAGCCATCAACAATCTGTTTTAGTTAAGTTAGGTTAGAGGGCAAGCGACAAATGTGGGTCGACGCAAGTATTACCGTAGGTGCCGTTTTGATAGCCCGTAGAAAGCAGAGGAGATCACAGCCACCCTGTGCCGTTCACGTACCTCAATAAGTCCGAGAGCACAGCCCCAAGTCATCGAAAAAACGCCCCCCAATGAATCTCAGACTCGACCTAGCCATACTCGGGGATTTACAGAGAGACTGCACAACAGTCTCCTTCTCCGAAGCGTCTCCACAGCCCGTACACTGGGCATTGAATGGAATGCCCATCCTCTCAGCATGCCTGCCGATGGTACACCAGAAGAAATGCGAGATGTTTTTATGAGTCTGAAACTGGAGTTGAACCCAGGAAAAATTTTTAATTTTGTAGTCAACGTGCAGACCATAGGCTAACTAGACCCGACATATCAAAACTAAAACAGAGTTTGTATGACTAAAACGGAGATATCGATTGGACAAATTTAAGGAAGTGATAGCAAATCTATAAATCATAGTGCTATCTCTTACATTTTGTCCAATTGTCAAATTTCGTTGTGGACATTTATATTAATAATTCCATTTAAAAAGTTTAGATTAAATAAATATAAAGTTAAATGTTGAATTTCTTAATAATAAATATAATTTTTAAATAATCTTGTGGTGTAATTTTGTGTGTGTGTGTGTGTTTTTATAAGCATACACACTTAATTGAAAAAAAGGTTTTTGTTTGCTGAAAAAATGTAAGTACTAAAATAAATATTATTATAACATTTTATATTTGTATTTTATATTATTGTAATTGACAGGAGTGGAAGCTGCATAATGGGATGCACGGGAGTGGATAAAGTGCATCGTTTCCCGAGAGATGCAAAAAGGTAAGTCTTTAAATTTTTCTTAAATACATAAGCAATATGTATGCATATGAAGTTTGGGCGTATCCAAAGTTTAGGGCACCCTCCCGGATCCACAAAAAAGTATTCCACCCTATACAAAATTAAAAAAATAAGAGGAAGAAATAAAATAAAAAAGTGACCGGAAACCTTTAGTTTCCGAGTTATGTGCCTCCGAAGTTCCATTCCAAACTTGTGAATAAAGGGTGTATTTTCCATCGAATATGGGCAATATGGGTATCATATTGAAAATATATTTCAGAATTTAGTAAAATTGTTAATAAATTCTGAAATTATTTATAAACATAAATTTCCAAACGTCGGCTTCGCTAACAAAACCTCTGCATGAAATTTTTTAAATTTGAAGCTTTTGTTAGCAAAGGCGGCAGTGCGATATGTAAATATATTTTTATATTTGGCAATGTATTATATAGCTGTAGTCCCTTGTAGAACAGCGATCATTGCTTTGCATTTTTCATTGTCCGCTGAATATTTCTAGCTTCTCCTTACTCAAGATCATCATACGTGGTGAAGAGCCACATCCTACAAGAGGTGATGCTGTTTATAGCAAAACATGATGGATCTAGACCAGATAAGGTCGAAAAAAAATCAACATTATTTATATATTTTTGTGATTTTAAGTGATAATTTTTTTTCTATTTTCATATACTACTATTGCCGCTGAACGTGCCGAGAATTGAAATAATCTACAATCACTGGGTTGACCCTGGTAGGAATTACATCACTTCCTGAAGGATGAGCACAGGTAAGTCTTTTTTGTTTGTTAAAATCATATTATTGTAAAAAAACTTATAATTTTTTTTTATATATTTTCAGACAGTGCCAATTTGTTCATCCAGAAATGTAAAAGCTACCACAAAAATTCAAAATTCAATTAAATAAAAAATGTGTAAATTAAATTTTTTATTTGTAAATTTTATTCAAAAATAATTTAAGTGAAATAAAAAAAAATATGCACATAATATTGTATTATTCTTTTGTATGTGTTTTCATTAGTTGCTTCACATTATGGTATGTTGTAATTGCGAGAGATATTTATGACGTGTTACATTGCAATTTATTTGAATACAAAGCAAATCAATTACAAATGAACTTTTGTTGTTTCTAAGCGATAAAAGCCTTTCTCATCAATCCGTTAGGTAAATCGTCGGTGACCGGAGGGAAGTTTAAAGTCATGTTTCTTGGGATGTGAAGATAGAGTTTTACCATTCTTAAAGGCTTGTTCACAACAGCGACAAATTTATATGAAAGTAGTGTTTTTATGTATTTCCAGGTAGTGCTAAATGAACGAAAAAAATAACATTATATTTTCATAACAAATTAATTATGTATATAAAATATGCATAACAAAAAGTTAGTAAATGTACGATGAGTAAAAAACAGTTTCAATATTTAAAAACATTAACTATAACATAATTTATTTACGTTTATTGTATAAAAACAATGGTATTGTTTTTAAAGAATTAGAAGTCTGGAAATTCACTTTTAACTAAGGTCGCACTTATGACCAGTCCATTGATTTAAAAAACGAAACTGCATATATCATTGCTTATTCTTTTGCATGCTTTTACTTTTTTTTACCATAACAGAAATAATTCAAATAAATTATCTAGTACAGCACTTACCCTTCGTAAGGCTTGAAATGTTTTAACCGCATAAGTACATCCCGGTTACTCACAACGATGAACTTCCTTGATATTTTTGTGCTGAAAATTAAAAATTTGCCAAGCAATAAATGATGGAAAAAATCAGTAAATTGTTTACTTAGATTGTTCTACTTACTATTATTATCTGGTTGAGATGATCAAATAGCGTAATCTTTGTCCTTAATAATTAACTGCAAAGAAAACAGGCCACTTGTTTTTTTTCGAATGTATGGGTATGTGTTCTATTAGATTTTTTTTTTGCAAAAAATCCAATTACATTATTTTATATCGTTCGTCTTGAAATACTACAATTGATACAAAAGATTGCTCACAGTTCGGTGCAGTTAGAGACCAAATCAAGTATTTTGTCAAATTCTCTTGCTGGAGCATTACATCGTGGAATTTAGGCACTGGTATTCCCGTCATTTGATGGTGTATGGAATAATTTGTAGGTGGTGCTGAATATGGTAAACTCATTCCAAGCGGTAAGCTTTGAGGACCAAAACCTGCTCCAAATGCTGAGCCGTACATCATATTCTGATGCAATTTCCTTTTAATATATTTTCACATTCAATGAAAGGCGTCCATTTGATTTGCTGCACTGATGCCTGTAAAGAAAATGTGTGATATTGTGAAAAATAGGTTGTTGGAAATCACTTTATATATTTAAATAAGGTACTTACCAATTGCTTAAAAGATAAACCACATTTTCTTGCTAAAATATCAAGTTAATTCACCATAATTAAATAAAGTTTACAAAAATTGTGCTTTTTGCAACAATTTTGTCAACCAAAAATTCTAATAATTTTTTGAACAGATGTTCAACACAGCAATCTATATTTGTTGCTTCTTATACATTGAATTCCCCATTCCTGTTCATAACTTTCGGTTTGGTCCAACAGCTGATACGAGGCTTTTACAACTGTCACTTTTGAGAACTCTGTTTAGACCTCTGTGGTGCAGACTACTTCGACCATTCGAGTACCCATGTGCATGTACTGTCAGTACCATAAACTACAACTAGAAACGACACAAACATTTTAGTGCTGCCAGGTCTCAAGCTTCGTGCGAGAGGGACAACAAATAGTTTTTTAAAAATGTTGCTTTCTTTGTCGTACGAAGCTTGTGAAATTTTATTTTGGTTGACAGAAAATAAATTTTTTTGTAAAATATTGGAGCAAATTGGAAATAATTTTCCATTTTCCTCCAATATCATGACCAAAGTTGGTAATATGTAGACATAAATATTATAGATTATTTTGTCTACATGTTACCAAAACTGAAAACAAGCAAAACAACACAAAAGCGGATGTAGAAGCCGGTGAACAAAAACCAAAAGGTAAGTACATACATATGTATTTAATTAAAAAGTAATTATCTAAATGCTTTTACTATATTATATATTTTTTAGGAGCCAACATTGCGTTTTATGGTGCACAGAAGCATATAAGCTCCACATGTTCCGGAAAAGTCTAGACAGGTAGGTGATATATGTACATGTTATCAAATTGCAATTTTAGGCCCTAATAAAAAATTTGTGTTTCAGGCAATACATGACATCGACGCCAAAGAATGGATTTATGCAATAAAAGCAGCTATGAGAAGTAGGATAACTGGCTCAGTAGGAGTAGCAAGGTAAGTCATACATTTTCTATTGAGTGCTAGTGTCCCAAGTTCTAAAACCCACCCCCAAAAGTGTTACTGTGTTTTAAAATACAAACGTCCAGTTATTTTATTAAGCACAAAATCAATTGGAACAAAAGTGTTTAGTGCTAAACAATTTGTTATTATAAGCAAAAGAATTTCCAGTTGATTTTGTGATTAACAAAAGCAACAAAGTGTGTTTGTGTTTTATAAAATAGCAAAAGCCAGTTGGTTTGTGATTGACGAAAGCAACTGGACCAAAGGTTTTTAAACATTTGTGATTATCTACCCCAAAAGTGTTTGTGTGTTATGAAATACAAACGTTCCGTTGGTTTATTAAGCACAAAACCAATTGGAACAAAATTGTTTAGTGCTAATAAATTTTTTTAGCATAAACAAAAGAAGTTCCAGTTGATTTTGTGATTAATAAAAGCAACCAAAAGTGTTTGTGTTTTATAAAATAGAAATGGCCAGTTGGTTTGTGATTGACAAAACAAACTGGACCAAAAGTTTTTAAATATATTTGATTACCTACCCCAACAGTGTTAGTGTGTTATGAAATACAAATGTTCCGTTGGTTTATTAAACACAAAACCAATTGGAACAAAATTGTTTAGTGCTAATAAATGTTTTAGCATAAGCAAAAGAAGTTCCAGTTGATTTTGTCATTAATAAAAGCAACCAAAAGTGTTTGTGTTTTATAAAATAGAAATGGCCAGTTGGTTTGTGATTGACAAAACAAACTGGACCAAAAGTTTTTAAATATATTTGATTACCTACCCCAACAGTGTTAGTGTGTTATGAAATACAAATGTTCCGTTGGTTTATTAAACACAAAACCAATTGGAACAAAATTGTTTAGTGCTAATAAATGTTTTAGCATAAGCAAAAGAAGTTCCAGTTGATTTTGTCATTAATAAAAGCAACCAAATGTGTTTGTGTTTTATAAAATAGAAATGGCCAGTTCGTTTGTGATTGACAAAACAAACTGGACCAAAAGTTTTTAAATATATTTGATTACCTACCCCACAGTGTTAGTGTGTTATGAAATACAAATGTTCCGTTGGTTTATTAAACACAAAACCAATTGGAACAAAATTGTTTAGTGCTAATAAATGTTTTAGCATAAGCAAAAGAAGTTCCAGTTGATTTTGTCATTAATAAAAGCAACCAAATGTGTTTGTGTTTTATAAAATAGAAATGGCCATTTTAATTACCTATTTCAATTTCCAATTTTATAACAAAAAATTAAAAAAATTTCTTTTCTTTTTCGTTTTATATGTTAAACGAGTGCGTGAATATGTGGTGCTGGATTTTGGACCGTAGATGATATGGGAAATGCAAGCAACTACAGCCAGAAGAAATCGGAACAAAATTTGCAGTTCTTAAAAATAAAATACTTGCTGTAATATACAATTATATTTAAAATAAAAACAATTTTATGAAAAAATAATTTTATGAAAAAATAATTTTATGAAAAGAATTTCTATGCAAAGTTTTATTTTTATCGGCATTTACATTTTAATTTTTGCGGTTTCTGTTAAGTTTTTTCTGCTTAAAGAAAATTTAAGTCGTTTGAGTTTATGTTGGTTTAACAATTAACCTTGAACAATTGGTTTTTGCATAAGGGGGTAATTCCATTATCTTATTGTTTCGTTAAACAAAAATACATATATACATGCGTTTTAACATTATTTATTTGAAAGAATAAATTGGAATTTAAAAAAATTTAAATATTAATATTTCGTTCTAATACAATTATACTTATCTAATACAATTATAAATAACAAAATTTCACAATCCTCCATATATATACATAGAACAGAGGCCGATTTGATAAAAATTTCCAACTATCGTATTGCAGTCTTTCTCGTTTAGAAGATTGCAGCGTATGCAATGATATCCTTGCACTGTACGAGCTTTAATATATTTTGTCTACGAATGAAATTAAAAGAATAAATTGTTTTACAAAAAGCCAACAAAAAACTTATTTTTAGAGTTTGAGTACCTACTTAATTTTATGGCAGTTTAATGTGGTCAGCACGGCATTCATGATATAAACTTTCCTGCACCAACTTTTGCATGTGCAGTTGTGTGTATAGTTGTCCGCCAACCATATCTTTTAGTGTTATATCGTTTACGCTTTTTAATTTAAGTATTATCGTCCAAGTTATGTTTTCCAAAACACAAAAACGAATATACCTAAAAAAATATAAAAGAAGCTTTTAGAAAATAAAATATCATTTCATATCGTTTTTTAATATTGCATGCTTTTTTTACGTACTTGTTGGTAAGAATGCCTTATTTTAATGTTTTTTGAAAACCTCTAATTAAAACATTTTTGAAAGCAGGTTTTTGTGAATCAAATCTGGTGGCCTCTATTCTTGTTTGTAGGCAAAAGTTGTTGACAAACATCCACACTCCAGTTAGTAGTTGTAAGCACCAGAGTCTTAAAAGCAAAACAACATTTGCAAATGTTAGCAGCTATTAAATAAACAGTAAAAAGAAAATAAACTTACCTTTTTCTTAAACAAGCACACAAACTGCCTTCACCATAACAGCCAATTAGATGAGAAAGTGATCAGATCAGGGTTACATTTATACAATTTTGCCATCGGTGGCAAAACCCAAGTTAATTCCAATGCACATATATTTTCTGTTGTTTTAACAAAGCTCACTTCATTGTAAAATTCCTTGTTAAAATACTGGGTAGATTATTGCTGGGTATATCCGTAAAATGTTTCATGAAACTTCACCACCACCACCACCTCGAAACTCTTTAATTCATCAATAGACAAACGTGCCGGCACACAAACATACATACCATGGTTTGTTAGTTAAAGTTGCTTTGCTGCATCATCGGCTTGGAACAACTTTATCTTGCTTTTAAAACTAACCAACCATCCAATAATATAAAATCTAATGCATTACTTGCATTTCCACTCTTGCCGGAAATTTCAGTCAAAGTTTTAGAACTTATTACACATACTTTTTTTGTTGTACGCATATAATATAACACTTTCATTTGCACATTAACTTTTTATAATATTTTTTAAACCGCGGATTTAAGATTTCATTCATAAAATTGAAATATTAACTAAAAAACAAATTTTTCCAAAAAAATTCACACATTTTGCTACTCAAAATTTATTTTACATTGCAAAACATCTGTTTTTAAAAGTATAGGTATAACCATTGCTTTTAATACATTGCTTATGCTATCATTTTATTCACTCTCACGACACTTGTGCAAAACCTGATTTGGGGCTTTTTCAACTGTCACTTGTGGGTTTTCTGTATGTATATTCTGTGGTCAGTACGTTTTGCTTTCTCATTCTTAATTTGAAGATACACACAAACTACATACATACATATATGTACATCTCGTCAACAAGACATGAATTGTGTGAACACCAGAGTTCAAAGAAAAAGTAAGAATCTTGTCGATAAGACATGCATCGTGTGAACACACTAATATTATAAATGTGAATGTTTGGATGTTTGTTCCACTATACCGCCTAAATCGCTGGACAGATTTTTATGAAATTTGGTAGACGAATAGTTCATGATCCAACTTAAAATATAAGGTACTTTTCATAGGGTAAAAATTAATCAATAATCCTGAAAATGGTTCAGAAATGATATTATGAATGTCTGCCTTCTCACGTCAATGTTACAGAGGTTGAGGAACTAAATATTTGGTTTGTCATTTAGTAAGAAGCATCACCTAGCGCGGACAATTACATAATTGGGTGCGGTGGTTGCGAAGCGCGCCGGGTTAGTACATCCACGAAAATATTTTAAGACTGGTTTACCAAATAGAGGAAAACAAATCTAAAATAAATTTCCTCACATTTTGCATGTGAAGCAAACCAATACTAAAATAATCATACACATTTCGTAAAACGGATTTTGAATTCAGGAAGAGGACATCTAAAATATATACAGTGAAACCTTTCATAACCGGACACTCGCTGTCGCAGTACTTCTGTCCGGTTATGAGAGGTGTCCGCTTATAAGGGGTACATATTTCTTATTTTAAATAGTTTCTTTATGTTATAATGCTAGAAAAAACCGGCAATTTCGTTTAATACTTCATCTCAAGTATTTAAGGGATCAAGTTTTTTAATTTCCATTTTGTTTTTTTTTTTTAATTGATAAAATAATTTTTTTCTGATTCTCAAGGTGACACGATCTAAGCAAACAATTACTTCAAATAAACAGCTATCTCCAACACATGAGTATGTACCTTCGTGTTAACAAGGGAATCACAATTTTCTATGGCATTGATACAAATATGAATCAGAGTAGAAAAATTAAGAAATACTACTAGTGTTGGTGAGTTTCAATCAAGGCGAATTAATTAAAATTAATGCTTCTGTCCGCTTATGATAGGCTTTTTGCGCACAATTTATTCAAATTTAGTGTCCGCGTCCGGTTGATAGAGTGTCCGGTTATGATAAACCATTTTGTACTGACAAACTGATGAAAATCTTGGTTCTACAAAGTTTGTCCGGTTATGGGAGGTGTCCGTTAGGAGATGTTTCACTGTATACCCCATACCTAACTCTATATTTTTTTTGTTTTTCAATGGTTGCTACAACAAACCAATAATAAGCTGCCGAGTTGTATATCTTTATGCTATTGTTTGCTTATTTTTTATATATACTTTATTAATAAGTTTCGAATATTAATTACATTTATTTATTGTTAGTGTACTTATAAAATAAATTTTTTTCTAAAAAACAAAAAAGTGCACGTCAAGCTTTTATTAACGGCTAACGGCTTCAATTCGTTTCGTTTTAATTTTATGCTTCTACACCATTTCCATCAAATATTTATAAAACATTTTAAAAATTATTTAAGAGACATTGTTTGGAACCCGGATACAAGAAATTACCTGCTATATTCAAAAATTAAGTAATAAAAAAATTTTAAATGCACTTTTGGCTCGTCTCCCTTTTTTATATGTATATAATTTTTATAAATATGACAGCATATTTATTAAGACAGCAATAAATAATATCCCCCTTATGCAAAAACCATTAAGGTTAAAGTGAACGTTAAAATCGGTTTTGGCTTACAAAATTCGTACTTCATTAATTATATCAATCGTTTTTGCACAAGTTCGTATAATTTTTTCTTTTAAGCACTTATTCACCAAACGTACGTATTATAAAATTTTATTGCTTACTGGAAAAACTTGAATTTACCAATAAAATGATACTGCTTACTGGAAGAAGTTGCAGTAAATTCTTTTTTCCAATAAATTTCCCTTACTTTTCTGATAGAACATCATTTGAATAAAAGTTTTTGTTTTTAACTATTTTTATTTAGCTCAAAAGCAGTTTTTCAGTTTCGATTTTTGAAAAATTAAAATTATTAGTTAAGTCACTTTTGAACTAGGTGTGCGATATTTCCTACAACGGAAAATATGTCCCGTGCTAAATAATACTAAAGGTTGTTAAAAAAATTAGGCACAAATATTTAAATATGAAAACTATCAGTAGAAAGCCACATTATTCCACTTTAGTTAAAAAAACCTATAAAAAATTACCTTCTAATTTGCAATTCTTAAAAATTTTTTTCCTATATATCAGACACGTATGATCCATAAACGTACCTTTTGCAATATACAAATACAATATATATAAAGTATCTCATGTAGTCTGATGTGCTATAAAAAATTCAAAGGCAGGCGATTGTCGCGTTCCAGATCATGGAAATACCCATATACTACTATATAATATGTATATCCCCTAATACTATTTTTATATTACCAACAATATTTATATTGCCTATAGCTTTTCGAATAAGTTGTGAATTCATTTACAATAATATGTTATTTTATTCAAGTTGCAGTTCGAATTGCAAGAAAATATATACGAATTTCATATACTTATAATGGTGTTATTACCGATTCGAATAAGTTAGGTTAGCTAGGTATGCTGCTGTATGGAAATATCTCAGCCCACTTGTGTCCAATTCATTATAGTCACATTTTGATACCTGTAGCAAAAAAAGTTTCACGTTTTGTTGTGAAATATACTATAGTCTGTGTTAGGAAACGTCCCTAGAAACCCGGCCTCGATTCGAATAACTTTTATCACTTTAATAATTCCTTAAAATATTGCAACTTTTTTAATACAGAGTCAATAATTAAGAAATGTAATATAGAAAGTTTTCATAAATACCATTTATTTTCCTATAGGTTCCCCTGTGTATTTTAATTTGTAAGGCTTGTCTCGCTAAATACATACATATACCAACAAAATTTTTAATGTGAATACATACATACCATGTGTTAAAAATATAGGTATGTATATGTTTATAAAAAATTATAATAACGAGATGAAAACGTATAAGGCACTTAATTTTCTAAGAAAAACATTTTTTTCCTTTTCCTAGAAGAAAAAAAAGCCAACACCAGGTTTGAAATACATAATAGTTTATATTTTCTGTTCTGAATTTGTCCTAATGAGAATTATGAAATAAAACCAAAATAAAGTGATGTTTTTTCAACAAATTATTATTCCATTCTATAAAAGGTTAACATATTTCGCAAGTCTTTAGATGTATTTATATATGCATATATTTTTTAAACAAAAGAAAGTGACGATGAATTACAAATATTTTCGAAATCTCAAAATCTATCTTTTTTAGAAATGGTCTTTTTCCAGACTTCCTCTTTTTATTTATTAATTAGTTTTATGCCGAGTTAAAAAATTGTTTTGTGATTTATTCAAGAGAAGAGAAAAAGTGCAAGATTGTCATCTAGAAGAGAAAACAACCTTAAAAACACTTACATATAAAAAATAACTGCCATAATCATATTTTTTTTATTGATAAAACGTTTATTAGACAAATTTCTATACAAAATTCAATTATATTACCTCTTATAAATAAAAAAAAATTACATGAATACGGGAAATTGCTAATCATGTTTTTGGAGCTATTTGATTAATTTCTATTATAAATTTTGATGTTAGCACTCAGTGAAAAATTTAAAGAATTTTTAAACAGACTTCCGCTTCTATGGGATACAGTGTAGATTTTCTATGGAATAATTATTTGTTTAATTTGTTATGTTATAAAATGTTTCTGTTATTTTACTATTTGATATAGTTTTAAGCATATTATTGTATGTTGTTGTATTGGATTTGTTAATAGTAATTTGATCGAATATTAAATTTTTTATTATGATTATTTATTTATATGTATGTTCAATACTATAATAGAAATTTAATTTAATTAAGATACCGTTTTATGGTATTTAAAAATAATTTCTTAAGTTATTTAAAATGGATATAATTTCTTTAACTATCAAATTATTTGTAACTTTTACAAGAAATCGTGCACAAAAATAAACACAGGAAGTTTTTTCCTTTTACAAAACTATCGTTTAGAATGATAATGTACTTAATCTTTTCTATTCAATTGATGATAATTTGTAAATCATTCAATAGTAAAAGTAATAATTTCTGTGACAGCAGGGACATAAAAATAAAATAAAATTGTATTTACCGTATAACAAAGAACGGCAATTTGTTTTAATAAAATAAAGGCGACAGATACTAAAGTGTCCGGCATTCTAATTAGACTGGACACATGTAAAAGTATAATTCAAATTAGCACTGACAGTTATCAGCATTTCCGGGGCGATTGTTTCGATCAGCGTTCAAACGAATTTGATCGGGGAATTCATTGTATAGCTCAACTTCCGCTTCCTGGGCTAATGCAATTTTAGCAATAGTCTGAAAGGCCAACTCTACATTAATACCTTCTTTAGCCGATGTCTCAAAATAGGGTACATCATTCTTCGATTGACACCATTGCTGTGCACGGCGTGTCGACACTTGTCTATTGTCCATGTCAACCTTGTTACCCAACACTACGAAAGGAAAATGTTCAGGATCTCTGGGACTGGCTTGTATGAGGAACTCATCGCGCCATGAGTCTAAGTTTTTGAAGGAATTAGGCGATGTGACGTCATAGACTAACACACAACAATCGGCTCCACGATAGAAAGCAACGCCCAATGATTGAAAACGCTCTTGACCCGCGGTATCCCAGATTTGCAATGTGACAACACGATCATCTACCACCACTTCTTTCGTACAAAAATCAGCACCGATAGTGGCCTTATATTGATTTGAGAACCGTTTGCTCACATATTGATTCATCAATGAAGTTTTTCCAACACTGCTATCGCCCAAAATAATGATTTTCAACAGAGACTTCTTACGTGTAGCCATATTTGTTTAAATTTACTACAATCAATTAACAAAAATTTTAAAGTAAAAAATGGTTTTTAAATCGTAATATTTTCCCTTTATGTAGCTGAATTTCCAATTTTTCGTATCTTTTTTCTCTGCTTCTTACTGCCACACACACAAACTACGCAGTATCTCTTGTTTTTTTAATTATTTAACAATTATACTTGTATTTGGTTTACTTAAAAAATTGATTTTTACGTATTATGGCATTCAAATCACAAATATAATTTAATTACAGTACTTTAGTTCACGGTTTTAGCGAAAACCCAGATTTTTTTTTTTAAGATATTTCCAGTTTCTATGTAGTAATTCTGAAAATTTTCTTTGTTTGTGTTTTGACAGATAATGCTACTGGCTAAACAGTGATGGTAATAGTAAAAATTGTAACGATTTCTGAAGATTTCTTTGATAGGCGATTGCAACAGTTTACACTTCTTTCATCAATTTGGTAAAATGTCAACATCTTTCTATATGAAATGTATGTTGCAAGGCGTAGCAAACTAGGTGGGTTGTTTAAACACGTGGTAATTTTGTGATTTTAAGTAAACAAGTAAAACAAGTAAAACAAATTATCTTTAAAATATTTGAACCAGTTGTTTTTGACATGTCGCAGACAAAAAATATGGATTGTTGTACAACAACCTAATTCAAGACCACGCGTTGTTATGTACAAAAAATCAACACCTTTGCAAGTTCTAATCTCATTTTGTTTCACTGAACATCTTTCGATAATTTTAGAGTTATCACAAGAAAAATTAACTTTCATTACAAAAAACAGAAAAAATAGATATATACACATAAATACAACAGCTAAAGAAATAATCTGTAATACATGCATATATACATATATATTTTTGAACATAATGAGTGAAACAAATTCAACTATTAATAGGTATTTTTCTTTACTCTAAATTGGGCACCAGCGGGATCTGAATATTACCAGAAAGCGACCAAAAATTGGGTAAATGAGGAAGGTTTTGAGAGGGTAATGTTATTGTTCTTCTAGCACGAAACAACCCGCACTTTTTCATTGGGCTAGTAAACAAGCAATCAGCTGTTTAAAAAAAACCAAGTAACCATGTTTTTTTTTATCTTGGACCAGCACTTAGGAGATGACCCCTACAGATGCGATGCATTGTGTTGGAACTAGACGAAAGGGATAGTAGGTGAAATGAATGATAGGAGGTGAAGCTTCACTATCTTACAACTCAGCTTTTTGCACGTTCTTTTTTTTTATAGCAGTGTTGAAGGGTCTCTGATGTCAAGGAGACGTATTAAATCGTGAAGCTTCGTTTTAGTGGCCATTTTTAGTAATTATTTTACTTCACCGGCGCTACACAATGCCAACGAAGGAGGGCATTGTGTGGATTGCTATCAGCTGAATCCGGTACTCTTCAGTGACTATGCCTTCGAGACTGAAATCTTCCGACAACAACTGACAGAAAGACACACTAATGCACATCAAAAAAACGAGCTGTTTTTATGAATTAATCTGAAACTAGAGTCGAACCTAGGAAGTTTTTGGTTTTGTATTCAACGTGCATACTACTTCAGTCATCGCTATTTCGTATTATTCGCTATATTGTGTTTACATTTGATTTGGAGTTCATTTCATAAAAAACCTTATTTGATACACATATCTCGAGCTGTATACAAAGTAGTGGTCTGCCATTTTTGGCATAGCATATTGTCTTTGCAGAGATTTCATTATATTTTCAGTTTTCGGTAAAACATTAGGTCTATGCTTTATTATATACATACATAGATATTTCAGTGTTTAAGGTTCATTGCCCCAACTCTTTTACTCATGAAAAACTAGCCTATATTTTAATTTGGACCATAAGCTATCCGTCTGCAAAATTTCATCCAAATCTAAGACTGCGAGACTAAAAAAGTAAGCGCACAGAAAGAGAGATACCGGGATGTAACAAAGGAGAACGCTCCTTCTAGACCTATCTAAATAAAAACGGAAGCAGATTACCAATACAATAAAATATTTTAAATGTATCTGGAAATATATTTGAAAAATTTTTTAAATGATACCAATATTGGCCATATACGTTCAGAAATGTAGTAGGGTGGCGATGGCACGATGGATGGTAGTCTGCACGGTTACTACGAATCCAAAAACAGACCTGTGTTCAACCCGTTTCAGACTAAAATAAAAATAAACATCTCGCATTTTTCTGATGTGCATTAGTGTGTCAGTTGTTGTCGGAAGGCATACTCACTGAACAATACCGGCTTCAGCTGATAGCAATCCACAATCGCATCAGAACGCCCTCCTTCGTCGGTATTCTGTAGCACCGGCGAAGTAAAACAATAATAAATTTGGCTACTGGACCGAAGATTTAGCACTGCTACGAGTATAAACAAAGAACGTGCGAAAGCAGAGCTGCAAAATAATTAATTAAGCTTCACCTCCTTTCGTTTCTCCTACTATCCCTTTCCTATAGTTCCAACACAATGCTTCGCATCTGTAAGTCATCTCGAGTGCTGGTCCCAGATAAAAAAAAAAAAAGAATCCCACTTTAATATGAAACTCGAAACTTTAATATAATAACTCGAAAACTATTTGTTGCCGAGACTTTTTTTCTTTATAGTTTTAACTTATGTGTGTGCAGATATGTATATAATTTAAAACAAACGATAATATAATACACTCATTTTTTATTAACATCTAATCTTTTTAGACTTTTACGTGCATGTTTAAAAGTCTCACAATATTTCTCAAATGTAGCTGGATTTATTTGTAGCAGATTCTGCTCCACCATTTTTCGAAAATTTCGTAAATTTTGGTACTCTAAACGTAATTTTGCATGTTCAGCTTCAATAAAATTCTGCACAATAACTTGAGTACTCTGATAATCGGCAACATTTGGTTTGTTTTGCAAAACCTGTTGGCGGACTTTAGTGTACTCATTATCCATTAATTTTGTCAAAGGTTCTGGTAAACTAACGTTTATATCATCAACTATATCTTTATTTTGATTAATCTTATGTTGGCGCTCATTATCCGTGTTAATATTCAGTAAATGAGCCAAATTCATTTCATTGTTGCTAGCTTCCGCAGATCGATCATTGTTACTATGTTTTTGAAAATTATTAATTTCATCTTGCATTCCGTATATATCATAGAATTTATAGCCTAACATTTCCAAGGCTATTTCGGTCAGTAAGTATGACATTTTTGTAGTATTATTCGTATTTAATAATTTATTAGCATAACTTTATAGTTATGAGCTGTTTTTTCTCTGCAATCTCACCAGTGCAATAAACCATAGGCCAATATAGACCTACATAAAGAAAAAACGTTTTCTCAGCTGTGCTATGTAGAAAGGAAAGAGAAAAAAAATCATTGGCAAAGCAATGGGTTAGAAGCAATAGTTATACATTGCTTTGCACAACATACGTTTAAAAATTATTAGTACTTTTCGTCAACAAAATTTTTGACAAAAGCACAAAAATATATGAAATTATATTCATTGTGTTGTATTAAATATATAATTCAACAAAAAAATGTCGTTTATCTATTAAGCAAAGGGTAAGTATTTAAATGGAATATATTATTTGACTTCCGACAAGGTATTTATCATAATATATATTTTCTTGTCAGGCACCCTTCATCGGAGCAATTGGAAACTAGTTTTATGGTGTTAAATTTGCTTTTGTTTTTTAATTTTGATGGTCCTCTACAGCAGCAAGTGCAGCATTGAGCAAATGCGCCGTCAATACGGAATATGAGCCGGCCTCTTGTGTCAATTTTTACATATTAAAGTTACAGATTAGGAAGTTGAAGGTTTTGTTAATTTCCTTCAATTCTTTTCCTTATACAAAAATCATAATGCAGTAGTTACAACAAATTCGTGTCAAGAAGAATGGCATGAAATTACTTTAAATACAGGTAGACAACAAAGCTTATGTTACTGAATATATGTATGTACATATTTTAATAATTTGCTTTTTTCAGGAGGAAGTCACAGTACTTGGCAGGATATTAAAGTAGCTGAAAAAGCTGAAGGTGTTAATTCAAACTATAAACGCAATAGCTTTATTTATTGGCGCACGTATTAGGATATATTAGAATTATCAGAAATAAACTTGGATTTTAATTTGTACCAAAATAATGTAAGGTATAAATTTACTGATTCACCCGTGATAGCTGTTAACATAGTAGAGCAGGAGATATATTCTGTGTTGTTGGTTAGTACGGTTTGTAGTCTGTATCGTTTGTCTTACCGTCATCCAGTTAATGAACTCTTTGAATAACACAATGACTTGGATCACATTATATCAATAGCGCAATATCTCTACGCCTTTCACGCAAATAATAGGAAAAAAAAGGTAATTTTATGTAAAATAAGAAAATGTCGTCAAATTAATTATATAATTTTCAAATTGCTTGCATTTATTTGATGAACGTTATCGTTGGATTGCAAAACCTGTTTTAGGAGATGAGTCTGATATAAACAATAGTTCAAGAATAGTGGTGCTGTATTAGTTATATATGACGATATGGCAATTGACGATCATACACTTGTCAGAAATCCTCAAGTAATTGTTGTTGATATATACTCATTAATAAATGTGAGACCACAAGAGTTGGCAATGATTTTAGTCAGTTGTGGCCTGTTTACCTCTGCTCTAAAGTTAGGCAAATAATTTTCTATAATTTGTTTACCAATATGTGATAGTTTAACTGCTGCATGGGATTGGTTACAAGAAAACGATTTAGCAGATTTACCACATCGAAATATATCCTCAGACATGGTCTGGTCACTATTGCGTAAATAAATGAAGAGGAATGCTCAACACAAATAAAGAAAACCGTCGTTAATGAACTACTAAGTTATTTAATACTTTTTTGAACTGTTCATATTTTGCCTTTAACAAAATTTCTGAATAAAAGCTAAGAAATTGTTTATCTATTGTTTTTTAATTGTTTTTTAACAGATTTTATAATATAAACGAGCTTAACTTCGCCATTTGTGGACCAATCGTGAAATTTGATGCACTTAGTCTGTGCAACTCCGGCAAGGTTATAGGGTATTACTTTTTTTAAAACTAGGACCAAGAGGGCGATAGGGGGGAATTTTCTGCCCCTCCGAAACGTTCAAACCGATTTTAATGAAATTTAGAACGTAGATAGATCTGCATTTACCATTCCTGTTCGGCGGATATCCGAAAGTTCACTCACCACTAGATTTTCAAAAGAATCAAATAATGTATTCACAAATTTGTAATGAGAGAACGAATTCTCCTCTTTATTCAAATAAAAAATATGATTATTAAATCCTTATTACAAATTACAATTTTTTTAAGAAAACAGTATCAAATCAAAATACAACAAAATTTAAATAAAACAATTTGATTATTTTTACATTGTAGATAGATGTTGATTTTTTTCGGTGACTCTATTTCTGGATATTGAATTTATGTTAAGTGGTAGTTTTCCTTCCTCGGCAATAGCAGTGTAGAAAATATAAAAGAAAATTAATTAATTCGTTTTATAATTTACTGCCTGGCCCACGACGTTGAAAGAATTTTTTCTTTCATACAAATACATTGGAAATAAAAACAAATTCTAAAATATTGGTTTTATATTTTGAATGAACGAATGAAAAAATTCTTTCGATATCGGCTAGTTAAATTCTCAAATATTGGTATTTCTCATTTGGTTAATTGAATTTTTTTAAATATTAATAACACCAAAAAGAGACATTTAATAAAACAAGAAGAAAAATATATAAGCACAGCAAATGAATCGCAGGTTTTAATTCGGTTGGCTTATGATGGTACTGCAATAAACCCTCAAATTATAATACCACAGAGAAAAGAAATATACTTTAGGGAAGTTGCTCCACATTAAACAGAGGTTTTTAGCTAATAGAAAATTTATTATATTCTAATTGTTTTTATGGAGCAGCTTTACTACAGTATATTTCTCCAGAAAATTCTAACACGTTAAAAACAAAAGTATTATCGTCCTTCGGGAAATGATGCAAAGTCTTCCCTGGAGCAAATCCCATTATACAGCTTCTACTACTATAATTTAACCTAACTTAAATAAATTTAAAATATTTTCCATTTTTCTTTCTAACACTTTTTTCATCAATTTTACAATTGAACATAATATTTCAAGAATTTTTTATATAAAAGCAAACTCAAAAATTGAGGAGGAAAGCATATCCATATAGTACTATTTCGCTAAAACCTACTTAGCTCAGCAGTGGCCTTTTACCAATTTTTTACTACAAATTCAAGATTCTTATGTTCAAAATTCAACTAATCAATCGAGAATTGAAGTAGAATACCGAACAAAAAACCAAAAATTTATAAACAAAAATATAACAATCCATTAGTTTACTTTTTTTATAACACATACATATTTCTATTTTTAGATTTTTCTTCTCATCTATATATATCTATATATATATATATATATATATATATATATCTATATATATATATATATATATATATATCTATATATATATATATATCTATATATATATATATATATATATATATCTATATATATATATATATATGCTTTGCTCCTCAGTTGTTGAGTTTGCTTTTAGAAGAAATACTTTATGAGAATATCATTAAGAATGTAAAAATACATTTCACATATTTTTCTCGGGAAAAGCACAATTTTAAAATTAGAATCATATATAAAGAGATATTCTATTTTATTTATTTATAACAATAACCAACCGAGCCTATAGAACCATATATAGTTGGTGGACTACAAGTGCAACATAAGAATTATTAAATATGTAGGCATCAAATAAGCTAGAATGTTTGTAAAAAAATAATAGTTATAATATTACTAGAGCGCTACTATATAAATTGGAAGTTATATTGCGCAAGAATTTGACTATATATATTCAGAATCTAGATCAGTTCAATTGCGAGAAATGCTTATCAAATTTACCCAAAAGCGTGCCAGCAATTATTAACAATTTTTGTACAATTTTGAAATAAAATTAGAGAGTAAAAATTTTAATTTTCTGTACAAAGTTGCACGAACTTTTTCTTTGGGTAAGTTCGGTCTAGAATTAAATTATCGGCTGTTTTTTATTTATATATGATACTAAGAAATTAATCAGAAAATTTGCAAAGAAACGACAAAAGTTTTTAATTCAAGAGATTTTTTAAATAAATTTCAAAATGCAAGTACATATATTTGTGCATATTTATCACTTTATTTAATAAAAAATGGCTTTTACTTTTTTTCAATATTTTTGTTCACATTTTACAGCCGTTACCAGACCTATTATGTGGTAAATATTATGGTGTCCGTTTTTTTACTTTTGTACATTTTGGTCTCTTATTGAGATAAATTATGGCTTACTCTCATTTTACCGAACTTTACCACAAAAGTAAACGAACAGACCTTATATCGGGCAATGTCCGAAATGTAAAAGAGGACCAACATTCCATTATTATCCAGTACTAAACGTACCTTTGACAGCTGTTGCAACACAAATATTCAATAGCGTTTTAAAAAGTTTTGTAAAAGAAATTTTATAATATATTGTTAGTGGATATTTATTGTTTATGTACAATGTTTGTTCGAATAATGTTACAAAATAGTCCAATATTGTAGAATTTAAGTCTGAAATGAGTAAAATATTATTGTCGTAAATAAGTTAAAATCATTGAGCTATTTTGAATAGAAAAAACACAGCATGAAAATCAACGAAAAAAATTTGTGTGTTTTTGCAACTAGTCCACCATACGATAAAGAAGGCTTTCTTTTAAAGAAGGGAGAGGTTAACAAGGCATTTCAGAGGAGATACTTTGTTCTAAAAGGAAATTTACTATTTTACTTTGAGAAGAGAGGTGACAGGGAACCACTGGGCTTGATAATAGTGGAAGGGTGTACAATTGGTAAATGATTCATTCAACTGTATTTGCTGTGGTGTTATAATATACATATGTACATGTTTTTTTCATCGCAGAACTTTCCGAAGAGAGTGATCAATACTGTTTCGAAATAGCTTTTAATGGCAATCGTACATATATATTATCAGCGGAGTCTCAAGAAAGTATGGAATCCTGGATGAAAGCATTAACATGTGCCGGCTATGAATATAAGAAGCTAATGGTGGCCGAATTGCAACGGCAACTCGATGAGATCGAGGGTTCTCGTAATAGTATGTATATTATGGTACTATTTAAAGTAATATTGATAAATGTATACTCTAAATATCGTTTAGAAATTAGCACAGATTCTATTCCATCGTCGGCTAATGTTTTAACCCCTAAACCGCCACCTCGTCGAACAAATCCCTTTAATCGTCCAGCTCCTCCATTGCCTGGTGGCAGTAATGGCAATAATATTGTTTCAGCTGCATCTCAAGCCATGCCTTTTATAAATGGTCATTTTGGTTCGTCGTCGCAGCGTACCATCGTGGCTGCCCCCCCTTATGCAGGTATTGTATAGATTATTCCGTTGTTATTTAATAAAATTATTTTTAAATCTGTGCAGCATATGGGGAATAAAGCTTGAATTTCGCAGATATAAGCGGGCCATGATAGTCTAGTGAGTAGTTCGCTAGTTTAATAGTTGGGGTTGTAGGTTCGATTCCTAGCAGACTCTGGTCTGTATCACTAAACACGTGAAAGTTATTTCATAACATCACAATGGCACCATAGTGGGCTGGGGCTTTCTTTACCTGTACATCCAGCAAGCTGCCGACCTAACCTAACAAATTATTTACAAAGTCATTGACTTACCTTTTGTTTCTTTAAACATAGAATATATAGTGTGATATACCACTGAAAAAAACAGTCAGATATGGTTGTAAACAATAAACTTATTTGTATGTTCACTTTAGTAACTGCCTCGGCTACGATGTCGAAAGAATTCTTTCATTCTAAATTATAATTAAGAAAGGTAGTAGGACTTATTATCAGTGTCGCTGTGGTGAGAAAAACGTTAAAATGTGGCAGCACGTGTCATATTTTTTATATGGGACAGTCGTAAATACGACTACGACAACGAGTATTCTTTCGACATCGTGGGCAGTATATGTTTAATTTACGACTCATCACTCACTAAGAACTGCAAATTTCAATAACTTTTCTGCCAACCACAAATTTTTATACATTTAAATGAAAGCTAATTAGAAATGCGTCCTTCAATAAACTTTTTCTTATTGCACCGACTTTCACTCTCAGAACTTTAGTCTTAACAAGACCGTTAACTTAAAATCATCGCATGACTTTATTCTCAAGCGACTCTGTCAGGTTATTTTTAAAAACCGAGTCTATACCAGAGAACGATCAAGTTTTTTTTTTATTTCCTCATACATTAAAATTTTTGTTAACATTTAACAAGGAAAATCAACATCGAATAAAATCAGAATCATAGACTGAGTTTAGCCGATGAAACATTTGGAAGGGAAATACTTAGTTTGTTGGCATTTTACGTGTAGAGAAGATAGCATTGTTTTTGTGGTCGGTATTAGGCACCACGCTTTGTTCTCATTTTTGTTGCTTACAAAAATAACAATAACAATGCAACAATATTAACAATAATAATGGAATGTCGTCGGCAACATTTTCGTCTGTGTGACTGCGAATGAAAAAAACAAAAGAGAATTCCTGATGGATACAATTAAAAACAAACTTTTTGTATTAAAATTATAATATTAGTATCACTTCTATTTATATTTGACCTTTATTAAAATTTTTTAATTATATTTATTTTTGAGCGATGGTCTTTTTTATGAAAAGTTTTTAACAATTAATAAATAATAATTAAAAAACTTTTCATAAAAAAGACCATCGCTCAAAAATAAATATAACTAAAATATTATATATATAAAACATGTATATATCTATATATGTGTGCGTATGTGCATATTTGTTTATATATATACATGTTAGTCGGTCTATATTGTATGTGTGTATGTGTGTATGTATATATATATATGTGTATGTATATATGTATATATATTTATGTAGGTTTAAAATTCGTTATATTTATATGCGCCTATATTACTACTACACATTTTTGAATTTTCAATCAAATTTTATAACAAAAATTTTGTGACATGTTTCAAAAATATTTTTATATTTCAAAGAATTATAATTTCCTATTATTCCTGATGATGTTAACAAGCTGTTAACAAATATCGAATAATAAAAAACAAAATAAGATAAAAAAAAAAAAAAGACCTCAGGCTTAATAAATATATATCAAAAAATATAATAAAAAAGGTCAATTAATAATATAATTATAACTAAAAAACTTATAATTATTAAAAAATTTCATCACATTTCTCAGCTTCAAGAATTACCATATATTTAGTAACTAGTAACTTCCTTCGAAATGACACACAATTTCTGGTTTTATTTATATTTCGCATTAACGGACTTAGCAGATTTCAAAATAAACGGCTCGTATTTGAACTAATTCTCAAATTACATACAAATAAGAATCCACAGACACAAGGTAAAACGACGAACACATTTCAACACAAAGCATGAATTTTATCAAACAAAAATTATGCTCATTAATTTTTTACACATGCATACATGAATTAGTATATGCAGTGGTAACGTTTTATTCGTTTTAATCTGTTTGAGACGTCCCCTTTAAACCTTTCGTAGATATTATTGTTTTTAATAAATAGAACAATAATAATAAAATATATGTATTTTTCGGAATTGTTTTCTTTTAATCGCAATAATTAAAAAATGGAAAAATATATTTATACATGCCTAGAATATTTTTGCTGTATATATCCAAGAAGTGGTTATACATTACTATCATATATTCCAGGGCGTGACACCAGTCCTATACCACCACCAAGAGGTATAAACTCTGTACATGGTTCAACGTCATCTTTAACATCAATTTCGAATGCCAATACAACAGTAACAGCAAGAAGTGAATTTTTTATACCATGTGAAGATATAACACAACAATTTCAATCACAGCAACAAACACAACGTCAGCATCATCAACAAAATAATCTGTATATTGTCAGCACAAAACTACAGTCTAATGCAGTATTCAGTAATAATACCCTTAACGATTTTCAGAATCGCAACATCTCAGTGAACTTTAATGAAATGCACGAACAATTTCGTCAACTTGTCATGCAAGATATTTTAGATTATCAGAATCAACGTGAAATTAAAAGTCAGCCTTTGATTCAATTGTGATTTTTTTATAAAAAAAAATATAAATATGTATATGAAAATATTTTATCTAAACTGATTAACTGCAGTTTTCGGATTGATTACAGTATTAATTTTGAAACCACTTTTGACTCCTTAATTGCAAACAAATTTGTTGTGACAATGAAAATAAACTCTTCTTATTGCCTATATTCTTGAATTTAGAAAAAATGTAGAGCAATCATTGTTCAATTTCTCTATTTAAATTTATTTTTCATTAGTATCATATTTAATTTAATATTGCTTTAAGTCACTTAGTCAAATGATTTTCAAGAGAAACAAAAAATGTGTTACTTAAAATTTCAATATAAACTAGAATCACAAAATCACTGCGATTTGTATTTATTTTTGTTAAAATGTAAATTTTCTGATATATTCGTAAGGGTTGAGGATGGATTCAACCGGAATTGCTGGCTGCCAAAAAGACACATATAAACTACAAATGGAAATAACAAAGTAGTGACGATCGTTTTTAGCATTTTCAGACAACTCAATTGAAGTTAGATTAACTTTCTGTTAAAAATAATTTTTGAAATTTAATGGCTACATTTCCTGCCAGTCCCAAGTTATCGATCGGCCGCTTAATTACATTCAAAATAAAATTTGAAGCGGACGATTAATATCGTGTGATATCGTGTTCCATTCGTTACCATTCGTGTCCCTTTGTAAAAGGTATGTAACATAAGGTGTGTTTTTTACTTTTCTGGTAAAGTGAGAGTAAACTATAATTTATCTCAATAAGGGACAAAAGTAAAAAAAACGCAAAAAACCACAAAATGGAAACGCCAATGTCTATGACCATGTACGTATAATACAAATCTACGCACATCCATACATAAAAACACAATAATGTGGCTTATACATTAAATTTAAAGAAGACCCAAATAATTTTTAACTAAATCATGACATAAAATTAATTATTATTTGTTCATTGCAAGTTTTTATATCTTGTATAAATTTCCACCATTTTGATTGAGATCCCGCGGGTGCTCAATTTAGAGTAAAGAAACAGACCTATACTAAAAAGCAAAATAAAACGGATATTCGAATCAGCTGTTTTATATTTTTGCTCATTTGTTTTCTGCTTTTAATGCAAGTTTTTGTTTGAAAAATTTGTATTTTAGCGATTAGTTATTGAGTACTACGGTAGAAAACATAAGTTACTTTTACGTATCAATATTTGTTTTAGTAATATATCGAGCGAAAAATTAACGAGAACACAATTTCAGCACTTTATTTCAAATAACGGCAATAAAAATTGACCACTAACCACCCCACTGTTATTACAATATAAAAATAACTATGAAAGCGACTACTCAAAATAAAATAAAAACACTAGAAGCAAACGTTCCAAAAATGGAGCCGTAAGATAATACGGGTTGTCCTGTGTGCATACAATTTTTTTTTGTTAAATTTTACTTTTACTTAACTATGTAGTTTGCTGTTAGAAGAGAATTTTGTTTCATTTTTTATTTTTTTTTTATCTGAGACCAGCACTCAGGAGATGACTCGTACACATGCGAAGCATTGTGCTGGAACTATAGGAAAGGGATAGTAGGAGAAACGACAGGAGGTGAAGCTTAATTAATTATTTTGCAGCTCTGCTTTTACATGTTCTTTGTTTATACTCGTAGCAGTGCTGAAGCTTCGGTTCAGTAGCCATTTTTTTATTAATATTTTATTTCGCTGGTGCTCCACAATACTGACGAAGGAGGGCGATCTGATGCGATTGTGGATTGATATAAGCTGAAGCCGATATTTGTTCAGTGACCAGTGACTATGCCTTCGCCACTGAAACCTTCCGACAACAACTGACACACTAATGAACATCAGAAAAATGCGAGATGTTTATTTTTATTTTAAAATTTTTAGTCTGAAACTGGGGTTGAACCCAGGTCTATTTTTGGATTTGTAGTCAACGTGCAGACTACCATCCATCGTGCCATCGCATTTCTAAATTACCATTTTAAATTTGATATTAAAAATTTCCTGAAGATGTTAACCGATGGTTGACGAATTATCGAAAAAAGAGAAAATATAAGAAATATAAACAAGCTGAAAGAGAATATAGAAATATTTGTCAACATTTGAAGATAAAAAATTTTTTGTAAATAACCGCAATTTAAAACTTTTTTATTTTTTCTTATTTGGTAAAATTTTTTAGAAATAATTTTAGTTGGAATTTTTTGCTTGTGGCAGCACTGGTTACCCCTTTCAATCTATCTTGGAACTCCCCAGTCAAAGCCAAATTCATACCAGGTGTCTGCATTAGCTAAAATTTTCATCAGCTGTTTTCTGTTAAGTTGTCAAAGTTGTGTAAACAAAGTAATGTTAAAGCATGTTAATGCGTAAACAGTTTTGACATCTTGAATAAAATTGTTGTATTTGTAAACAAAAACTGCTGTTGTTGTAGGCACGAGATCACCTGGTATGAATTCGAATTGCCCCCACTGATAAACTAGCATCTACTCACTAGTCTACCGGGGCAGCCGTCTACGTATTTAAAAAACAATTTTTTGTGTGACGATTTTTTTAAATCCATAAGTCCCCGTCCATACTGTTGAGTTTTTGCTGCAAAAGTTTTTTGAATTCTCTTTTGAAACTGCAGCAGTGTCCATACATGAATCTTTTGCTTCATGTTTAGTATTTTTTATTCCTCCCTTCTATCTTCTTTTTTTAATTTTTTTTGACATTTCTCAATACCGAATGTAAATATAAAATAACTACCCTGTGATAGGTGTGAATATTTTTTTTTGGATAGACATTTGAAGCACAAGGTATAATTTGAAGCAAAATGGACGCTAAGAAGAAAAATTATATAATAATTTTTATATTTTTTTTTTTAAATTTTTGATTATATTTCACAAAAAATTAACAATAAAACAGGGTAGCTCTTATTATGATAGATGTTAACAGTATACCAACCGAAAAGAAATAAAATGAAACGTCAAATACACCTCATGTCAAAAGATGCAAATAAGAAATTCAACAAAAACTGCATGTACATGAAACAGCGTACATACTTCCACACCTCTTCCCCTTCTCATAAACAAACTCAAAAGTTTTGCAGCATATGCTTCACAGTATGGACGGGGACTAAAGCATTTCCATAATTTGACATTTCTTGGCAAAAGAGCCTTGGCAGCCCTGCTTGGTACTGCTTCATTTTTCCGTACACTGCAACACAGAGGTTAGCCTATGCACTGCAACACTGGTTAGTTGCCGCGATTCAAGGAAAAGAGTGGTGGTGCGTTTGTTTGCGTCTTTTTGAGTTCTTTGAATTTTTGCAATTATTATTTCTGTAAACAAAATTACAATATCAATTTGTAAATATAGCAGTAAGTTTGAATTGTTAAGTATATAATAATAATAAATATGGTTATTTTTGTGAAGATGGAAAAACACGGTGTAAATGAAATTTATTTTTTGAGGCGTCAGTAAGTGACGCTAACGTTCGTAAAATGAAATGCAGCTGGCAGAGGTCTATGTATATATTATGGCTTTTGCTCATTTCTGTTTGTTTAGTTTTAAATTTAAAATTAAATATAATATTGCTATATAAACGACAAGTTAATTTCTTATTGAGATGCTCCTTTTTAATGTACGTTTAAAATGGAACTTCAGCTTTGAAAGTTATCCGCCGTGTCCTTCATTTTGTTTTTCTTGTAAAACCACTTGCATCGTTTGTCCCCCCGGTACCCGTCTTCAGTATATGTAATACAACATTTGGTCAAACGCTTAATGAGAAAATCAGATATAAACATTCTTTATACACATTAATTGTATATGGTGTGAGCATTTGCTACCATTGTGTACAGAATGCTTTTTTGTTAATATGAACGAACAACCTACAAAAGAAAGAATGAATGGGCAAATACAATCATGGCATTTTCATTATTTAACTATTGTCGCTTCTTTTGACTAAACAAAAAGTTTAGATATTTTGTTCAATTTCTATTAAAATCTAAATATTTTCTCAGGTTAGTTGAGCATAAGTTTTGTTTCTGTACGAGTTGTGATCAACCACTCGCTGCAAAATAGTTATCGTTTTAAAATATATTTGTGCAATTTATTCTTTCCAAAGTTATTTTTTTAATTTATAGGTAGGTCATATAATTATGTTTATATTTATAGAATAATTTCTAACATTTTAAAATGTCGGCCAAACGTAAAGCTGGTGGAAACGGTAATGGTCCTAACAGCAGACGTCCCAAGAAGAAGGAGTCTGACTATGAGGATGAAGTAAGTGAAGATAGCGCAGATGAGGGTGCTGCACAATCATCTTCAAATCAGGTAGAAGTTCTGATCTCCAATGATGATTTGGATCCACCTACAAAATTGCCCGATGACCTTTTGGCCACGATGGAAAAGCCTACTGGTAAAATGTTAATAGCCGGCATGGTAACTTGGGATTTGACCGGCAAGAGAGATCGTAAAAATGTAGTTAAAGTTCGACCAAATCTATACAATTTCCATCGTTTCACAGATGAGAAGGTAAGCAAAATTTTTATAAACATTCAAATTTGGTTTTTAAGTTAAAGCAATGATTCTTTTAAAACAAAATTGTAAAATCCATAAGCCATAAGTTATTATTTTTGGCATGTCATTTGCCTTGTTATTCCAAAATATTTTTATTTGGATTTGAATATAGAGTTAAACAGGATAGTTAAAGAAATATGACTGGCAAATTGCGAACAAAAGTATAATATCCATAAATGATAAAAAAAAAATCATTTGTTTAAACTGCTCAATAAAGCAATAAATTTTATGCAATCATTTAAATCTTGCAATCAATTCTGTAAACGTTGGTTGACCTGTTTTTTAATCATAAAAGCAGCTTAAAGATACCGCATTTACTTATTTTTTTTTATCTAGGATCAGCACTCAGGAGATGACTCCTACACATGCGAAGCATTGTGCTGGGAACTATAGGAAAGGGATAGTATGAGAAACGACAGGAGGTGAAGCTTAATTAATTATTTTGCAGCTCTGCTTTCGCACGTTTTTGTTTTTTTTCTCTAAGCAGTGCTGAAGCTCCGGTTTAGTAGCCATTTTTATTATTATTTTACTTCGCCGGTGCTACACAATACCGACGAAGGAGGGGCGTTCTGATGTGATTGTGGATTGCTATCAGCTGAAGCCGGTATTGTTCAGTGACCAGTGACTATGCCTTCGCCACTGAAACCTTCCGACAACAACTGACACACAAAGACACACTAATGCACATCAGAAAAATGCGAGATGTTTATTTTTATTTTAAAAATTTTGTTTGAAACGGGTTGAACCCAGGTCTGTTTTTTGGTTGTGTAGTCTACCATCCATCGTGCCATCTCCACCCTCATTTATATTTTACTTTTATTTACTAATTGGGAATTCGAATGAGTTCCATTTTATTATGTTTGGTAAATGAGCAGTGCTCCTAACAATCAAAAATCCATTTATTTTTCACCGTTTTTTATGATTATTCATCTATGTTTGTACATGGTGACCCAAAATAGCGAAGATGTTTGAATTCCTTATAACTTTTTTATTATAATTTTTTTTTTGTTTTCAGTATTTTGTAAAGAAGACATGGGAAACTTAAAATTAAAATTAAAAAAAAAAAAATAGTACGCAATTGAACAACGTACCAAAATCGTTGAACTTTATTTGAGAAGAGAATCATAATTTTATTCATAATTTAATAATGAGCTACGAAGCCCATTTCCAATTGAAAGGGTTCGTTAATAGACAAAAAGGGCTACGGAAAATCCAAGAGTAGTTAAACACCGAGTATTATACCCAGTAATTGTACCGTTTGGTGTAGTGTTTCGTCGGAAAGGATAAGTGGCCCTTTTCTTTAAATTGAACACGTTGTCGCCGTTTCCATCACTGGTGTTAGATATTGCGCAATGTTTGAAAATGTTTTAAGGCCAGCCGAGGATAACCATTCGCAAGTACATATGGTTCCAACAGGATGGAGCCACGTCGCACACTGCGTGGGGCAGAATGGCTCTTTGAACTCAAACCCCTTCGGTCATTTTGGGTCGTCATGTGTATGGTTTAGCTAGGCTGTAGTCATATGATTTCAAAAAAGCCCTAAGTTACAAAAAATTCGAAATCGGCTTTTTGATTAATAAAGAGTCATAGTCTCAAAATACATGTTCCCGCAAAATTGTACACGCCTGCATTTAGAAATAATGTTCTCATCAAAAAATTTCAGAAATGCCTAAGTACAAGCGTAGAAGTTAGTTTGAAAGCATTTTGCTTCTCCTGTAAAATTTGTTGAATGTAACTTAGCTGTTTTGTGAATTCATACGACGAATACATACATTTCATTTGGTTTAATACCAAAATCGTCAGTAGACCTTTAATCAATGATGGTGGCGATAGTCAAGTAGTCTGCACGTTGACTACAAAACGAAAAATTTTCCTGGGTTCAACCCCAGTTTCAGACTCATAAAAACATCTCGCATTTTTTCTGATGTGCATTTCCGTCTGTGTTAGTTGTTGTCGGAAGGTTTCAGTGGCAAAGGCATAGTCACTGGTCATTGAACAGTGACGGCTTCAGCTGTATCCAATCCATAGGCACATCTGAACGTCCTCCTTCGTCGGTAGTATATAGCACCGGCGAAGTAAAATAATTACTTAAAAAAAACGAAGCTTCAAAATTTAATACGTCTCCTTGACATCAGAGACGCTACAACACTGCTGTAAAAACAACGTGCAAAAAGCAGTATTGTAAGATAGTGAAGCTTCGCATCCTATCATTTCTCCTACTATCCCTTTCCTATAATTCCAGCACAATGCATCGCATGTGTAGAGGTCATCTCCTGAGTGCTGGCCCAAGATAAAAAAAAGTTATAGATGGTAAATTTAAATCGTCATTATGGGATAAAATAACGGGAATAATTTCTCGTATTCTATAAATAAAAAATAAATATACAAAACAAAAAGAAAGACAAAACACGATTGACGCTGAAGATGAAGGAGTAGCAACCTTCGAAAACACCATGTTCCGTTCTGCGAGTTTTTTCAGTGACGTTTACAATTTTAGTCTTCGAGTTAGTTCGTTTCTTAGTAACTATCACATGTATGTTGTCGATCACCAGTTTATTTAAAATTGAAAAATTTTCACTAATTAATTTTCATAATTTTCTAAATAAAACAACATCTTAAAATTATATTTTAGTATCGTTTTGTAACTAGTGGCAGTACCGCAGCTCATACTATTCTTATAAATATGGATCGCAAAGCAATGGCTTTTGGTCGTAATCCTTCGGGACAATTAGGTTTGGCCGATACCAAATTATGTGAAACTCCCACTTTAATACCAGCGTTGGAGAAATTCAATATTGTGCAAGCAGCAGTTGGTCGCCATCATTCACTTTTCCTTACAGATACGGGCATTGTCTACGCATGCGGTGATAACAAATCGGGTCAGTGTGGTATTGGTAACACTGCACCTACAGTGACTACCCCAACACTAATAAATTATCGTGGACCACCTATTATTCGTGTCGGATGTGGCGCTGAGTTTTCTGTCATTTTAGATATAAAGGGAAATTTGCATACTTTCGGTTTGCCAGAATATGGTCAATTGGGTCACAATACGGATGCAAAATATTTTGTAAATGCAAACAAATTATCATTCCATTTCGAGACGTCGCCGAAAAAGGTTGTACTTTTCATTGAGAAAAGTAAGGACGGTCATGTAACACCAGTCGACAGTGTACAAATTGTCGATTTTGCATGTGGCAATAACCATACAGTACGTTACGACGTCTATTACATATATGAATGACATTTAAAAAAGTTTTATTTTTATCTTAATAATTCTTTGCAGGTAGCTATAGATTCAAAGAAACGTGTCTACAGTTGGGGTTTTGGCGGTTTTGGTCGTCTAGGTCATGCAGAGCCTAAAGATGAATTGGTACCACGTCACATAAAGTTCTTTGATATTGGTGGTCGGGGTGGTCGCAGTGTTTACTGTGGCGCTACCTTCAGTTTGGTGATCAATGAGTTAGGTGTGCTCTTCCTCTTTGGACAGACTAAAAAGAGTGGTGAAGCAAATATGTATCCCAAGCCGGTACAAGATTTATCCGGTTGGAATATAACTCACATTGGCTGCGGTAACACCTCTATTATGATCTCAGCAGATGATACTTTAATTGGCTGGGGTGCTTCGCCCACATACGGTGAATTGGGTTTGGGTGAGTTTCAAAAATCTTCCACAGTCCCTAAGGAAGTACCAAAAATGGATAGCATGAAAATACCTCAAGTATCCATGGGTTATTCGCACGCCGTCGTGCTGGTCGACACAGATAACGAAGCAACACAAGAAAAGTATGACAAATTGCCCGAATACACTATTGATGATTAAGAACGCGAAAAGAATTGCGTTGCGTTAAGATATGGTCGGTATATAAGTGTAGTTTTAGAACGATAAACAGACAACAGTCAACAACTGTTTTTATTAATTTTATTTAATCTACAGTTGCAGCAATCATTGAAATTACATAACAAACGTTAAAAAATATTTACAATGAATGATAAATCTCTTTTTGTATTGCATTTAAAAATTATCCTTTAAAATATTTTAATTTGTATATATGATTCTAATTGTGCCTTTTCCTTTATTAATTTTATGATTTCTTTATTTTTTTTATTTTTTATATTTTTTTTTTTATTTTTTATTTTATTTATTTATTATTACATACATATGATATGATAGGGTATGTAATAATAAATTTAACATATAGTTTAATAAGGGAAAAGGCACAATTAGAATCATATATATATAAATAAATATTCCCAAAATAAATTCAGTTAATATATTTTAATTTGTTTTAACTTGTTAGTCTGCAGCAAATTCATTAACAGAAAACTTAATTTATTTATAAAAGTCTTAATCAGTTTATACATATATTTTTTCGTCGTCTATGTGCAATACCGACGTAATTCAAAAAAATCGTGAACTGAGAAAAATGCATTTGAAGTTTTGAGCCATCTTTTTGATAGTATTTTCGTTTACTAAAGTTATTTTTTTACAAGTTTTTAAATAAAGAGGCATGTTTTGTAATGTTTTCTGTTTGTAAATTTCTTGTCATAAAGGAAATATTTCATTATTGCAAATAAATATTGTTGGAAATAGCTGAAGGCAATAAAGACATTTGTAGCTGTAGAATCTGAACAGATAGAACCATAATCTTTTTGCCCTTAGATATATATTTCCCCAAATATCATTTCTGCATACCCAGCTCAAAAAATTCAAATTTTGAGTTACGGTATTGCACCAAAGGCTCGATATGTGTGCACATATACTTAGTGACTGCTTTCGTTTATTTTTGTTGGTGTGTTTTGTGTTATATACAATTAAAACACCTATCTGTCCCGTTTATTTTTATATGAAAATTTTTCTCACACTGTAGTAAATTAATTTAAGTTTTAATACAGTCTTATTTATTTTACTAAACTTAGTATTTGCGATGCATAAATAACTCGGTCATATCTTTACTATTTTTGATATAAATTACACCAGTTCACTCAACATTATAATATTAAATATAAAAAAGTAAAAAATATATAATAAACTGTTAGTATTTAACTACAAAGTGAAAACAAATTTTTGAGTTTTTATTTGGGACACATTTTTATGCAGAATAGGTCCAACGATCGATGTGTCCTTTGGCACCTGCAGGCGCCCAATTTTACCAGAAAACGTTTTCTTGCGCATACAAAAATTGGGTAAATGAGAGAGTAATATTCTTGTTCTTCACACACGAGAAGGCCCGTACGTTTTCTTCGGTCTAGTTTGGGCGTAAAGAACAAGCAATCAGCTGGTTTATAAGTAAACAATAATGAAGTAAAATTAAAAGTTTCCCAACAATGCAATGAACAAGTAATAGTTAATTTTATTTCATGATATACTTTAAAATTATTAGGGGTTTGTTTAATTAACATGTACGAGGGTGGCGATGGCACGATGGATGGTAGTCTGCACATTGACTACGAATCCAAAAACAGACATGGGTTCAACCCCAGTTTCAGACAAAAATTTTAAAATAAAAATAAAACTTTCGCATTTTTCTGATGTGCATTAGTGTGTCTTTGTGTGTGAGTTGTTGTCGGAAGGTTTCAGTGGCGAAGGCATAGTCACTGGTCACTGAACAATACTGGCTTCAGCTGATAGCAATCCACAATCGCATCAGAACGCCCTCCTTCGTCGGTATTGTGTAGCACCGGCGAAGTAAAACAATAATAAAAATGGCCACTGAACCGAAGCTTCAGCACTGCTAAAAGTATAAACAAAGAACGTGCGAAAGCAGAGCTGCAAAAATAAGTAAGCTTCACCTCCTGTCGTTTCTCCTACTATCCCTTTCCTAAAGTTCCAGCACAATGCTTCGCATGTGTAGGAGTCATCTCCTGAGTGCTGGTCCCAGATAAAAAAAAAAAAAAAAAAAATTATTGTGTTTTTATGGATGTATGCATGTGTGTAGATTAGTAATTGTACATGGTCATATACATTAGGTCTGTTCCAGGTGCATAACCAAATTGCCCGAACTCGCACAAATATATTTTATTTATATATTATTCTAATTTTAAAATTGTGCTTTTTCCCGAAAAAATATGTGAATGGATTATCACATACTTTATGGTATTCTCAAAGTATTTTCTTATATAAAAGCAAACTCAAAAATTGAGGAGGAAAGCATATCCATCTAGTACTATTTCGCTAATACTTATGGTTAGCTAACCAATGCACTTTTCCCAGTTTTTGACTACAAACTCAAGATTCTTATGTTCAAAATTCAACTAATCAATCAAGAATTGAAGTTGAATACCGAACAAAAAAAAATTTATAAAAAAACAACAATCCATTAGTTTACTTTTTTTATTACACATACATATTTCTATTTTTAGATTTTTCTTTTTTCCTCCTCAGTTGTTGAGTTTGCTTTTAGAAAAAATAATTTATGAGAATATTATAAAGTTAGTAAAGTTATAATACATTTCACATATTTTTTTCGGGAAAAGCACAATTTTAAAATTAGAAACATACATGTATAAAGAGATATTCTATTTTATTTATTTATAACAATAACCAACCGAGCCCATAGCGCCATATATAGTTGGTGGACTAGAAGTGTAACAAGAATAATTAAATATGTAGGCAACAAATAAGCTAGAAATATGTTTCAGAAAAAAATAATAGTTATAATATTATTAGAGCGCTACTATATAAATTGGAAGTTATATTGCGCATGAATTTGATATATATATTAAAAATCTAGATCAGTTCAATTGCGAGAAATGCTTATCAACAAACTTATCTTTAAGTGAACTACGTGTAAGATGTAATGCTCTAAATTTACCCAAAAGCATTCCAGCAAAGACTAAATATATAAAGATGTTGCATTGTCATACATTGTTCTGCCAATGCTAAATTTGCTGATGGTTTTAGTACAAAAACCATGCTAAAACCACTTTTTTCAGTCATTTATTTTCTCAGAGAATTTATTATTCTCATGTCTCTACTATTCATTTACATATGTATACATGTGTTCATACGTTTGTGGCTTTGCATTCTCAAGTATGTGTGCATGTGTGTACATTTAATAAACAAACGAAAGATTCCATATAAACAAACAAAAACAGCAAAGACTCGTTTTGTGTTCGCACAATATATGTGGACATAAGATACATAAAGCTAATGTCGCTGATTTTTATTTGATTGGCAAATATATGTATTTTATTGTACTATTGCAAGAACATCGATTCGCACCGAATTTAATATTATTTAAAATTGGAAATTTATATAACTATGTATGTATATCTATATAAAAATAACGTGTCACGACGTTTGTTCTCGCTAATCTCCGAAACTACTGGACCGATTTAAATAAATTTTTGCGCAGATATGTTAACAGTGTATAACTTGAATATAGGCTATATTTTATTTTGAATTTGAAATAGAAAAAATTGCTTTTTGAATAACCTGGTCATTTATAAACAGATTTTCAAAATTATTCTTTTGTTTGAAAGGTGTTACCTGCAGTTGGGTCTCATAAATTTATTTTTGGAAATCTGTTAATAACTGCCATTTATAAAACAATTTTCTTTCTCTTCTCTGAAAGAGTATAGCAACGGGACAAGATATATAAAAGTATATATGTGTATATATATACATATGTAAGTATATAAAAAGCTCAATTTGGGGGGGGGGGGCTTTTGAGAATGCGCTGGGGCAAAAAATGCGACTTTTTTATTTTAATGAAGATGCTGATTGTTTTAACTACTCTGAAAACATTCCAATAGAGTTAACACCAAGCCGCTATTTCGTTGGTTACATAGCTCAACGGATATCTTGTGCTCGCTGCCGTATGGATATAATAAAACCCGCGCAAATTTTGTCATATCCATTAGAAATGTTTGTACATGCAAAAAATTACGATAAAAATTCAGATTTTGGAAGTTTGTGTGCTCCATCAGACTTATTTTTTGCAGTATGTAAGATTCATATAAAAGTTTTCGAAAATATTTTTTCTGAATCCAAAGAAATAAAAAACATAAAAAAAACTATTGTTGAGCAATGTGTAAATTGCACCAAAAATACAATATATTCCTTTTGGTTTCAAGAAAACAACGTATGCTATAAGCACAGAATGGAGATGCTAAATTTATTAATTCTTACACTTTTACGAAAGCATTCCTCGTGGGAAACATACAAATACAAATTAACGAGCGCAGAAAAACTTAAAATTTTAAAACAATAAAACATGCTCAATTCAGAAAATTATTAAATATGTACCAATCACCAAAAATAATTACATTTCTTGTGCTAGTTATCACTTATTAAAAAGATTTTAATAATAGTTTTGTAAACAAAATAATAAATTGTATGGTTTTCGAACTCAGGTAAGCTCACGTTTTATTTGATTTATGCATATACTTACATAGATATTCTAACTATACAATTGAAAATTCTAAAATAAAATATTTAATAAAACAAATGAGTATACATAGTTCTGTGCGAATCAACATAAATGCAATAGTACAATAACAAAAAACGTAATTTTACCCTACAGCCATAGAAATCGGTCGCATTGGCTTTGCACTGTTTATTTGCACATGATTTATATGAAAACAAGAAACTGCTTTTAGTTGTTAATATTGTTATTGAATGTGCTTTGCACAAGAAATTTAACACACACAAACACATTTCTCAATAAGCATCATTTATATGTGTAAACAACAAAAAAAAACCATAATTTCTGTGGAAAAAAAATTTCTAGTAGAGTTAAAAAAAACAAAAATGTTACAAAAACAACAACAAAATAAACTTGACAAAACCAATGCTTATTACTACATACATACTTATGTACGTACATATGTATGTATGCCTAAAATTTTTGTGTTCTTTTCTCTTGCTCAAAGACTCTCTTGCTACTTCCACCCACAGCATCGATAAACGCAAACAATTTTTGTTTTTTCAATGTTCTGCGTGCAATATCTTTATATATGTATTTATAGTCTTTGGTTCCAGATAACAATTTTTGTACAATTTTGAGATAAAAGTAAAATTTATAATTTGCTGTACAAAGTTGCACGAACTTTTTCTTTGGGTCTATAATTAAATTATCGGCTGTTTTTTATTTAATTAAATTAATCAGAAAATTTGCAAAGAAACGACAAAAGTTTTTATTTAAAAATTTAAAAAAGAAGATTTTGCAAATAAACTTGAAGTTGTAAGTACATATACATATTTGTGCATATTTATGTGATGCAAATGTTTTGCTTTTATTTATGCATTTATTTTATTTATGAATTTTTATTTATGCATTTGAAGCGTCTAAAATCACTAAAATAAAATTTATTTGAGCACTTTTGTTATGCACGTGGATCAGACCTATTTTGTGGTAAATATTATGGTTTTTTGCGTTTTCTTACTTTTGTACATTATTGTCTCTTATTGAGATAAATTATATTGCTCGATTATGGATAGCAGGTTTACCATGCATTAACTACAGTTGCCTATTTTCAGTGCTTTTCTAGCAACCAGAATTTTGTGGTTGCCGCCTGACAAGGCAACTGAAGTTCGGTTGCTATCCATAATCGAGCCAATAGTTTACTCACATTTTACCGAACTTTACCAGAAAAGTAAAAAAACACACCTACATATGAAAGATTTTTTTATGGCTCGATTATGGATTGCAACTGTTGTTCAGTTGCTAGTTGCTAAAAATACTAATTAAGGTTTTGCAGATCAAACTGCATTAACTCCAGTTGCTGATATTGACTGTTTGTGCTATAATTATCGAATTACTTCTTTAGCAAACGACTATTGTTTTTTTGCGAACTTTAATTTTCTGACATTAGGGTGTGCATTCGGGTGGTGGAAATAGAGATCTGGTGGATAAGTACTAGAAGGGGATACTGGAAATCAATAGGTTTCTCGAGACAAAAACATTGATATATCATTCTTTAAGATCCGACTGCAAATGCCAAAGATATAAGGTAAAGTTTAATAATAGTTAACATGATTAAAACAAATTTAGGCAAATTACGGCGTGTAGTACGAGAAACGCATATTAGAGGCACAAAGTCCAAAAGGTCATGGAAAATAGCGCCGAAAAAGTATAGCTTCTCATCAGCATCATATGTCCAATAAAGAGGGGAGAAATCAATCCTCCGCAATTAACCCTCAATGCCAATTGTGTCCGTATTACCATCATCCGTAATATAAGTAATGTTAGAAGTAGGCATAGCATGAATAGGCAATGAGGCACATATCAATGAATGCCGAGAAATAAAATGTATTTGAAACCACAGATACCTAAAGCGATACCACATAATTGACTTAAGAAAAAGCGTGTTCTCAGCTGTGCTACGTAAATCGAAAACAGAAAGAAAAGCATTGTCAAATATGTAAATAATTATACATTGCTTTGTACAACATATGTTTGAAAATTATTGAAATTTTTCGGGCACAAAATTTTTGCAAAAAAACACAATTTTGTAAAAGTTTATTTACGACATAAACTATGGTATTCTGTAATTTACGAATCGTAAAACTGCTCTGGGTTGAAGAAGAGCTCTCGCGTCATCGTGTTCAAAGTAGAGTCGGGATGTACGCGAAAGGGTCAAAATTTATTGCTGATGCCTAAAAGAGTATGTAAAATATAATATATTTGTAAGTATTTAATTTCTCTTTCATATGTGCAGAAACAAGTAGCTGTTGATCAACTTTAGTCTGATGTTGATGAAGTAACATTAGTGGGTCCTGGCGAAAATGTCAAAATTAAGCTAAAGGTGGGTTTTTATTTCAATATATGTATGTTGATCTTATTCCTGAGCATCGGTCTTAAGAAGGATTTGTTACGAATTAGTACAAAATTGTATTCATTATGTCTAAACCTTCATTCAAGTACAACTCAATGATAAATTATTTTCTTTTTATAGATCCGAACACCTGCGCTAAAGGTAGAGGAGCAGAGATAAGACTTTCAATGACATATTATTCGTTGAGTCCAGTAGTCAAGAAGCAGCATGCATAAGAGCACAACTGGAGAAGGACGATAAGGATTGGCCTTCATATGATGAAGTTATGTGTACAGCTAACTTGTCTATACCGGCAGCGGCAACCAACAACATATCCAGCATACCTAGTGCTCTCACAATGGTCGCATCTGGTTCAAGTGTTAATACGAAAGCATCAAAGATATTTAGAGAAACTGAACCTAATGTGAGACCTTTGACACCACCCCTTTCACACCTGAACCTACAGATACTACACTTCTCGTGACAGTTACCACTTCTCTATATTCACAGGAAAATACATATAGGAAATGAAGTATAATTCACTTAAAATAAAATCCATGATTTGTACATAGAAATTTCGAAATGCAAATGCAGTGTCGCTTGTATTTTCTGCTTAGTTAATAAATTCAATATGATATTTTATCTTTGTTGCTTTTCATTAATTGTATCAATAATAGTACAATTTTAAAATATTTAAATAAAAAACTGCACTCTTTTCCTGAACCCACGCATATACTTATAATATATTGCATTGGATAAAATGGTTTCGTAATAATACGAAATTATTATTAAGTAAAAAATTTCTAGAAGGAAATTAATAAGTGTCTTGTATAAAATTGAATATATCATGATCGTGAGGTGTATGATAAACATTTAATACGTACACATTTCATTTCAAGTCACAACAAGATTTTCCACAGAATGAAATAAATGTATTTATAAATTTTTAATGAGAGAGCGAATTCTCCTCTTTATTAAATAATTAAATTCTATCAAATCAATTGCACTCAAAATAAAACAAAATTTAAATAAAACAATTCGATTATTTTTAACTGATTTTGGAGATGAAAGAGTAATCGGCATACTTTTAAATTTTCATTGTAGATAGACGTTGATGTTGTTAGTTGACTCTAATCCTGGATATTGAAATAATGTTGAGTGGTAGTTTTCCTTCAGCAATACTCGACATGTTCATCGGCAATGGCAGTGAATGATAATATAAAAGAAAATTAATTAATTAGTTGTTTAATTTACTGCTTGGCCCACGATGTCGAAAGAATTTTTTCATTCGTACAAATACATTGGAAATAAAATCAAATTCTAAAATATTGTTTTTATATTTTGCGCACAATTTTCCCGATTGTGAACACATTTGGTTGATTATGGTGACCAAAAAAATTCACGAAGTGCCCGAAATGTAATTTGATTTGAACACCCATTTTTGTTAAATGCTTCAACAATATTAACGCGCTGCTCAATTGTGTATCTCTCCATGGTTCAATTTGTCAAACACTGAAACAAAGAAATGTCAATTTAAGTTGGGCAAAAAACTTGACGTTTAAGTGTGACTCTCAATTAACGTCGTGTATTATGGTTGGACCGCCCTTTATATTTATTATTTTTTATTTATAGAATACGAGAAATTAATCTCCGTTATTTTATCCCATAATGAAGCTCTAAATTTACCATCTTTAACTTACAATTGTCCTTGGAATTATTGTTTATGTTTTGTTTATGTTTTTTGTTTTACTTGACGAAACCGTCCTGTGTATAATTAATTTGGTTGAAGGGTATAATTAAAAAGTATAAAACATTCAATAAAAATGTATTTTCTGTTACCTGAGTTAATACTTTTTTTCAACATTAAAAACGGTGGGAAAGAATTGTAGTTGAAGAAGACAGAAATTAAAAGTTTTATTTTTTATAAATATTTATTTTTTTTTCTAAATAGGAAAGTATTTTAAGACTTATCAGCTATGTTTTATCATAATGTTCAGCAAATGTTTATTTTTGTATTTATTATAAAGTTCATCAGTACACTTAATGGAAAACCAGCGGTTAGTTGTTTGCAAATGTTTGAAAACAGTAAAATATACTTAATTAGTTTTTTTTTTAATATTCGATTTGATAGCCTTGCAATTGTAGAAATTTATTATTATTTTTATACATTTTAAGGCGTAGTGAATTTATTTAAAGATGTATTACTTTTAGTTTTGCTTAAATAAGGGGACAATCAGAATTTCATTGGACTAACTTATATGTTTAGGGATATTTATGGTGGAAGATTATAAATCATAAAAATCGAATTTCAATAGAATTTGTGGTAATTATGCGTATTCTTGCTAATCCGGGTAGTTATAAAAGAATCGTTTGAAAATTTTGCAAATTTGCTGTGTACATTGCCGTAGTTTGTGAGCGTACCTTTCCTTTTTATATATTTCAACTGTGCATATATCCTCAACTATTTTTGCTCAATGTTTTTTTTTTAGGGAAAACGGTGTAAAATAAAGAAAATGCAAATACGTATATTTCGTTGTTGTGCTGAGCATTTATGCTCACATTTGCATCGTATGCACAGTTTTCACTAACCATCGCGAGAACCCCTATTGTGTGTGTATTTTACTGTTTTCAAAGCGTATAATCGTTTCATATTAATTTGTTCATACAATTTACATAAATTCAAACTTAGTTGTTTTTTAAATTGTTTTAATATACATACATATTTGATCTTAATAATTTCATTTTTATTATTAAAAAATGTGTTCAATAAAACAGCATCGATACATATATTATAAGAAATTATTATTTTGTGTTCTATATTTTCAATATACAGTATTTTGTAATATAAGCTTTTTCTATATAAAACTTTATAGCTAAAGCGTAGTTATTGCTTGTTTTACATTTGAAATTAAGGAACCTGATTTATACATACGAGCGTGTGCATAGTTGAAATGCATTTATACTATTTTATTTTATTTTATTTACTGCAGGTTGACCGATATCTCCTCGTTCGTACTCTTTGTGCATTTGTATTGAAAACAAAAACGAAAATCAAAATAATGTTCTTTTTTTAAGTTCAAGGTACAAAATAATTTGTTTTCCACATACAGCAGTATGCCAAATTTTTTTTAATTGCTACTCTCTTCATCTTTTTTTTTAAAGCTTAACATAAAATATCGAGTTTTATTCTAAGGCGTTTGTTGAGCAATTTTTATACAGTTTATACATATGTACATAGTTAATATTTTTTTGTGCTCACACATATGTACATATCTACATATCCGTTCAAATCAAGTGTTTTCTTTCAACCATTTTAGATTCACTATCATTCACAATCGCACGATTTGCCAAATAACATGTATGTTAAAAAAGTAGCTGGTAGCTAAAAACGCATCTGTGAGACAGCTTTTTTTTTTTTTTTGAAAAGTCGTGCGATTTGGAGAACTTTATGAAAATTTTAAAATTTTAAAAAATGTGGACATAGATAATTAAAAATTGTTTTTATTCATATATGTATATATGTATATATTTATATTTTATTTAATAATTTTATATACATATGTATGTATATAAAAAATAATACTAGGGACTAACAACTAAGGTTTTCGTCCTATATACATATATGTATGTATATACTTTCATGTATTTAATTATTTGTATAATTGTGGCCATGTTCATGAGCCAGCTCTACAGCAATTAAACAATACCAAAAACAACAGACGTTAGCACTTGTCAAAAACATTTGTAATTTGTTGCAGTTGTTTGTAGAAAAAATAAAAATAATTTGTATAAAGAAAATTCTTAAATTTTAATACTAACATAATATAATCCATATATTTTCGAAAATTTAGTGCAATTATGAAGGAGGGTATAAATACCAACAAGTTTGCATTGGAAATACTTTATACGAATTTCTTCAAACCTATTTTTGTCAGTTATCACTAAATCAACAGAATGCGAAAAAGGAAATTAAAAAATTTTCGACAAGTGACATGTTGAGGCGACACTATCAATTCCATATGACTGAATTGTGTGATTGTGTAGGATAGTGAATCAGGGCATTTAATCTTCTGTTGTGGTGACTACAGACGATGCAAGCAGGAAAGTTTCATTGTTGGTTGCATAGTCTTTGGTCATGTTTATGGTTTCAATTCGTGTTGCATTCGAGGTTTTAAAGACATCAAAATAATTTGTTGTTGGTTGCATAGTGTGAATCGTTGTTTAGTGTCGTTTATGATTTATTTCAGTGGAAACAAGCAAGCTGTAAATTTGTATTTTTGAACCGTGTTTCTCCAGTGGTACTCAATTCAGAATTGATGTTGCGATTATGGTTTACTTGTTGGTTGCAGTGTTTGTGTCAAAATATGCAACATGAATGATAAGTGTGTTGCATTGTCTGTAGCCTGCATTATACGCATAATGCTAAAAAATGATCTCTTGTTATACGCAGTACCTTTTACTTTCGTCACGCGGATGTTTTAAGAAAATGAATCTGTGATCGCATATGAACTATGGTTTTATGAAAATTCGGAGTGATGTTTTCGTTATGGTTATTACAATTGAGGGTGGGGAGCTAAAAAAAATTCAACAAGATTTTTATTTCCTGTGTATTTTTGTTCGCAAATGTGCAATATATTTCAAAATTAAAATATCAGGGAGTATATTTTTCTTACTGCGTTTGGGACTATATACACGATCAAAATGATCATTAGGTTCGTGGAGGAGTGTTTGCTGCTAATCAATACACAAATCAATAGATTATTGATTTTCTTTCCACTGACATTTTTTAATACTAATGAAATATTTGATTTAAATTTTGACCGTGTTTATTATCGTCTACAGAAGACAGAGGGAGAATTAGCCTTAGCAAAGACCTTTTTTTGAGGGTTGGTAGAATTTTTTTGTAACGAAAATTTCAGTGGTTTTGAGGTTCTGATGCTAAAATAACTAATTGCTTCAACCAACAGAGCTAAAGCAAGTTTGAAATAGGAATAGGTGTTATTATAAGAGCACATTTAAAAAGACATGTTAGAACATTTTTTTATATCTGCACTTACACACGAAATAATCAGTGTGATTGATTTTATAATGCGCTTACAATTAAAATTGTACATATCTGGAAGTCTTGCCAGATGTATTTGGAGAATTTGTTTTTAATTTTAAATATGAAATAGACACAATACCAACTACACTTATATAATTTTAATATAAAATACATTTCCCTGACTGGGGAATGATTTAGAACATCGAACAGCCAACTCGGCAATATATACATATTTGTTATGTCTGTAAAACGTTAATAATTGGTTTTAAAATGTAGTATATTAATTTGATCGATTTGAACGATCATAGATTTATTCATAATATTTAATGTTAGAAGGCCCTTGAAATATAACATAACAATCTTACAATAATGGTTTTGAATAAAAAGATAACTTCGACTTAAACATTTAAATAACATAATTATAAATATTTATTTAATTATAAAGCATTAAAAATGCTTTAGTAAGAAATCACAATAGTTTTCATTAGAATTTATTTAGAAATGATATTTAAAAATAAAATAAATCATTTTGAGACTACATTGTTAGTATTGCGAATATTTTTTTTCTCGAATTTGAGCATAACTTTGTTATTTTAGTTGAAAGCATAATTTTTGTTGGCATTTTAATTGAATTTTATTTTAACTTATAAAATGAATGGAAAAAATAAAGTTTCCTAGCACTAATCGTTTCATATCTCTATTAAGGAAGGCAAGCAAATCTCAGCACTCCAATTTTGTATGTCCACCAAATTCGAAAATGTGTTAGTCATTTCCTCGCTATTACAAATAGTCTACTGAAGGCTGAAACATAATTGAAGTTGATTGCATTGTACAACAGAGCCTTTACTAGTACTAGAGTACTAGAGACTAAAAATTCTCAAACCTAAGTCGTGCATATAATGTAGTCAAACTAATGCTGGGAACACAATTGGGACGAACGAGGAATTCGTTGTGTAAATTTGCAGTGTGGCGCTCAATTACGACGAAAAAATTACAGTTCATAATCAGCAAAGTTGTTTGCTGTCTTTGTTACCGTAAAAAAAATTACTTGAAAAAATGAAACATTAGAAAAAAAAAACAATTAAAAAGCAATTTTAAGGTAAACAATTGTGTAAATTTACTAAATGGTATATGTTAAAATTTTTTAATCCTTATTTTTTTAACTTATTTCTTTTAATAACAATTTATATATTATCTTTTAAGCTTAAAGGTTTCTTTTTATTTTTCTATTTCGATATTTCGTTAACCATCGGTTAACATCTTCAGGAAATTTTTATTATTTTTTACATTATTATTTTTAGTAATTTTCGTGAATAATTACATACATTTATTTTATAAATTAATAACAAATGAATAAGTTAGACGATACAAAAAGGAGAAGATCCGAAAATTGGAATGGAGAGGACGAAGTGCTGCTTAAGGATCTCATAAGAGGGTAAAAATGATTGAAAATAAAACGACGGATAGCAACACCAACCATTTAAACCATTTCTGATGTGCATTTGTGTGTCTTTGTGTCAGTTGTTGTCGCAAAGTTTTAGTGTCGAAGGCATAGTCACTGACCACTGAACAGTAACGGCTTTAGCTGTATCCAATCCACAGGCATATCAGAACACCCTGCTTCGTTGGTATTGCCTCGGCGAAGTAAAATAATTACTAAAACAAATAGCTACTAAAAACGAAGCTTTAAAATGTAATACTTCCCCTTGACATCAGAGACGCTACAACACTGCTATAAAACAAAGAAAGTGCAAAATCAGAGTTGTAAGATAGTGAAGCTTCACCTCCTATCACTTCTCCTACTATCCCTTTCCTCTAGTTCCAGCACAATGCACCGCATACGTAGGGGTCACTTGCTGAGTGCTGTTCCAAGAAGAAAAAAAAAAATGTTTTCTTTTTGCAAATTTTTATTTTTTTTTCTTCAAAGAGAAAACATTTTATAAAAAATAATAAAAATTTCCTGAAGATGTTAACGATGGACGTAAAAATCTTTCATTTGGAATACCTATGATATGGAGAGAGCCAACAAACCACCTGGATGACTGTTATTTTTGTACTGTCAAAGTAATGGTATATACCGACAGAAAAAACGTTTTTGGTTTTACCCCAATTTACTATCTACTAAGCCACCAACACCGCACGGCTAAACTATACTAACAAATGTGTTTACTTCCTTGTTCCACAATTCTTTCGAGGAAATGCTAGATTGCACCAAGATATGGTAGAAAGATATCATGGCCGATGGGACCGTCATATGAAGGCAAACTACTGCTGGAACTTACAAAGAGATTGTCCTGAGATAACATACACTAGAAAATCCCTCGTAAAACAATTTTCTTATCAACTGAAAGCGAATTCATTAAAACTCAGCTAATTCTTAATCACTTTCAAAAACAAAAAAAAAAACAATCACAAAAATTGTCTGTAAAATAGATGCTACCAGTTAACTGGGAATAAAATCAGAATTTATTAATGGATTTTAATGAAATACGGCTCCTTTTATTTGTAACTTATGCGAGTGCTGAAATTAATAACAACATTTCAGATTTTGGTTACTTTACAGTTTTAATAAACTTTTTAAATTATTTTTTTTTTAATTTTCTTGAGAAAACTGATTTTTTCTCAAAACATGCTGAACATCTTTTAAACTATAAAGATTTGCAAAAAATGTATAATAACATAATTTAAAGTTTATTTTGTTTCGTACCTTTCTTATTTCTATTGAAGTGCTAGTTCTCGAGTGCAACCTCCGCTTTTATCTATATAATGGTAAATCTCGAGAACCAGAGTCAACCAAAAAAAAGTAATTTATAGGCATTGAAGCGGAGTACCATAAGTATTAAAAAATTTAATTTTGTTGACCTGTGTTATTATTGGACGAGCATGAAACACAATTTCGTGAAAAATAGGAAAATAAGGGCAATTTGTCCTATTTTACACTCTACCTATGCTACGTGGTAGCTAAATGAACTTTGTCTGCTAACGCTGTGAATACACAAAAAAATATTTTTTTACATGGCTTCTTAATACTCTAGATCAGTGGTTTTCAACCGGTGGGTCGCGAGCAAACTCCTGGTGGGTCGCAAGCTGATCTAAATAAAATACATTGATTTTTTTTAAATATTTAATTTTTTTAATTCAAAAACATAAAAAAAATTTTATATTAAATAATATTATATATATAATAATAATATATATACATTAATTAAATTTGAAAAACGTGGTTGCAATTGTGACACGCAAACAATCAAATCGTTTTCTAAATTTAGTTTATTCCTTTTTTTGTTTTAATGTTCACCATTTGTGAAAAAGTTATTTCGCACAGATAAGATGTTGAAAATTGAATTAATATTTTAAGTGCTTTTTTAGTTAGCTCAGGGGATTCTGCCTTTCTCTTTAGCCAAAATGTAGAATTATTTTGAGTTAAATATTCGATTTTGAAGTGAATTTTAAAAGTGACGATTGTTGAAAGTTGGTATAAGTTTTAGAAAATCGTTTTCTGCTTCTGCTTCAACTGGGATATTCGATTTTTTTCAGAAGCATAAGCAGAATCATTCATTGCTTTTAAATAGTTAAAAACAGTCAAAGCAGTAAAAAGTAAAAATTTTATTACTTTTGCTGCTTCGACTTAAGTTTTTTAAACACTTCCGTTAGGTTTCCGCTTAATGAATAGCAAGCAAGCGGTGTCATGTTTTTGCTTTATTTTCATTCAATTTTCTGTTTTTATAATAATATTTTCAAACTTTGAGAGCAAAAACGTTTTGGGGTCTCCAAATTTTTTGAAAATCATTTTGGGGTCGCGGCTTTCAAAAGGTTGAAAACCACTGCTCTAGATTTATATGTGGTGTAAAGTCTGTTTCCTTGCACCATTATTACGTGCAATTTTTCTGCACAAAACATAATACCCTTTCTGAGAGCAAAACATTTTTAAAAAATAAACACTAAACTGCAGGTTTTCAGAAAAATTACACATTTTTTGGTTGAAAGGAAAACACCACTAGTTAAGGATTACACTTTAATTGTAGGGAACTTTATCGGTATGTGATAAAAATGGCTCTAAACTTGTTAATTAAAGACTAGTAGAAATACTCCTTCGTATATAAATACATTCAAGAAATCACAATTTAAATTTCTTAAACGTATTTAAAATACGTGGTAACATTTTGCTAACAGGTGAGGGCACTTGAGAGATATTTCGTGTGAGTGTGAGACTCTGGTCTACAAGAAAGAAAAGGATTTGCTATTGTATTCGTTAAATACATTATTTTATATTTATAGTGTAGAAAAAAGTAACTATTTCTTTAAGTCCAATCATATTTAATAAACTCTTTATTCCAGTTTAAAAGATAGAAAACTTGATTGTTAAAACGTACTGGTTCACATGGAAAACTATAAAATACACATACAATGTACACATGTTACCTAATTCGAAACATTTAAACATTTATTACTGCATTACTTACATATTATTTTTTATATATTTCAAAGAATAGAAAAAACTTTTATAGGCAAATGGTTTTGTTGTATTAAAAATTGTAGAATTTGTTTTAGAATATAAAATGTTTAGGACACTTAAGAATTCATTTCGGAAGTGGTCTATATCTTCGTATGCATTTGCTAGAAGTAATTTTTTTGTTTGCTTTTTTTTTAAATAACATCAATCAATAATTTGTTAATTAACATTTATACTTTTAACTAAAATACCATAATGGGGAATGTATTTACATCGTTATAATGTTTTCATGCACTTGATTATCGTTTATAGGTATGTAATTATGAATATCATTAATACATTTAATTCTTGATTATACATATACATATGTATCACTATTCGATTTAACACAAAATATATATGATAACATATGAGCTGTTTGTTTATTCGTCATGAATTTATGTTTTTATAAGCTTTCTTTGAATTTTTCATTGGTGGAGGATATAAAAAGAAAGCAAAGTTTTTGAATAATTTTGGAAAGTATTTATTTTTGATTAAACAAATTTAAAAGGATATTTCGAGCATTAAAATCGACCCTGTTACACGTGACCCCATTCATCGCACCGATTTTATCTGATGTTGGTTATAATTGAATGGGCGCTAAGGTCAATATAAAAGATTAGAAATAAAGTAGGAGGAAGAATAGAGCCCTTCCGTATCTCTGAATTATTCGTGAATTCGTTAAAACAAATCGATATAAATCGGCATCATTTTCCCGAGAGGAACGCCAATAACTGAACTGTATAGCGTTCTCTACGGAAGCCTTATTGGCGATCATTGAGTAAGCTATTTGACTCTAAGTATTTCACTAGAAGGAAGTTCATTATACCTGCCATCACATTTGCATTCTTCCAGCACGATGGAAATTCGCCTGCATGGCGAAGTTGGAGGAGGACAGTTTTATGTTAAATTTTCAGGAGTGCTTTCTTTCTGCCAATAAGTCAGAATTATGTATGAAGTAATGAGCGAAATCTTTTTGGATGTTTGTATAAGACTCATAAATCTATATATTCCACAGGGCTATGTGCTATGGATTAACTGTTATGTATCCTTTTTGGAGAACAGATGACACAAACATGAATAAAATCTACTTACTGCTCCAAGAGAGATAGTTTAGTGGGAAGTAATCCGATAGAAAACCAGTCTCTGTTAAGCCACCTTTATAACAGGATGGTGTCATTCTTAGTTATTTATCTTGTCTTCTCATCGCACGAGATTTCTTCACTTACAATCGGCTCTAATCGCTATGTTAAGTAAGGAGGATTATTAATGTAGTCGGTGACTAGAGTCTGGCATACATTTATTTTTTTATTATTTATTTTGTTCAGCACTTGTCGCTGAGGTCAAGACAAAAACTCTGTTATCTGATTCATTAAAATTTAGATCTACGTTATTAGTAACGCCATTATCAGAATAATACGTATGTATTTTATAGTCAGATATTGAAAAAGAATAACAAGATTATCCAGTATAAAGAAAATACAATCGATAGCTTAAAGACGTTAAGAAGAGTCTATGCTTAAATTAAGTAATACGATTTCGATAAAATATTTTACATATTATTATAAACTATATATAACCCTTTACAAACCATTTAGTATAAATAATGCGACGATGCCTGAGCTCTATATTGTTTTGGTGTTAGTTTGATTAGTTTTGGATTAAAGGGCCCCAATTGGGCTTCATTAGTTGAAGAGGGTGGTGGCGGCACAGTTTGTGAGCGGAAGCGTGTCCGTAAAAACTTTTGCATGGCTCGTAAACGCATGATAGGAGCACAGGGAGATTGTCGTAGGCTATTGTGATTGAGAGCCCAATAGATGATGGGACTTAAAGCTGAATACATGTAACCTAAAACGAGAGGAATAAAATATGCATTACATGTTTATTAAAAAGAAAAATATTTAGATTTACCCAATAATAAATTAAAGTATTTTGATGACTTCCTGCAATAATTTCTGTATCCCATTATTTTATAGATGACACAGAATACATGGGGCGACCAACAAGCTATAAATATTACTGCCGAGCCAATCAACATATTTGCCAAGTGTCTACGTGATCGCAGTGTTGAGGTTTGAGGCAGGGGAATTCCAGGTGTAGCCACCCTTCTGCCACGTTGAGCGGCACGTGCCATATGTTGTCGTTGGGAATGTTCTCGTATTTCACGCATTGCTCTATAATAATATTAAAAGTATATATAGAACAATAAAACATTATTTTTCTTTTCCTTAAAAAAAAAAAAATTACCTCGGTGATATGGGATTTTTTGACGAAATATTATTTCGATTGGTGTAGGAAGCTGTTCGAGAATTTAAATTTTCCATTTGTATATCGCCACCGTTGGATGTATCATCCGTGGTGCCGCCACAGCCTGCTTGATGAGCATTTGCTATCCCAGTTACAATCACCATATGCGTCTGACGTCGCAAAATTGGCATCGGTAGTGGTAATTCACCATGCGCCGCACGTGCTGTCAACGAAAGTGCGCACAATTTCCGCCGAACACCATAATGATTGAGTAAAACACCCACACCAGGTATAATGAAGACAATGAATGTGTGTATTAAAATAAAAGCCACAAATAGTGGAGTGCCAACAGGATCTGTATGGCAGCTTATGCTGACATTAGAAAATTCAGCAGAGGGTGTAAAAGGTGTTGTAGCAGTGGCCTCCACTAATGTATTTGATGGTTTCATGATTGCTTCTTTCGTTATAACTGTTTTTGCCACAATTTTATAGCTAAACAAAAACGGAACACTAACAATGGCCGACGTCAGCCACGAGAATATTGCCAAAGAAAAGTGTAAATAACGACGTTGACGTAGTTGCGCCAAACGTGGATGTTTTACAGTAGCATAACGATCAAGGGAGAGTAAAAAGAACGACAATGTACTGGCAGCAACTGGTGTAGCCTGCATAAAAATAAAATTTAAGTATAAATTATAAAAAGGGCATAAAATTCATTTAACAGGACGCAGAAGAAAATGAAATGAAAATGTTTCTCTGAAAGTATTTCTCTACTGAATATTTCCGGATGCCTTTAAAAAACGTATATTAAATTATAGGAACGAGGTATGCCTTCCAATGGAGTGTTGATACACAGGAAAGATGGGAGCATGAGCATTTTCTATAAAGGGAAGATGGACAAACAAACTCATACGGAAAATAGTAGACTGGACAGATAGGAAACACGAGCAGATGAACTTCTACCTGACCCAGTTGCTAATGGATGCTTCAGTGCATACTCTTCAAGTGTGGTCACGACAATGATGATGTGTGCCCAGAATTCCTCAATATAAGGGAAACCGGTGGGGCTGCCTAGAGAAGACAATCCGATCCCAGATCACGTCCGACTACATTGTAGACTTGATCAATAATATCAATTAAAAATTTTAAACCTGTGTGTGCTTTCTCAAGGGAAGTTTTGGTACGGGAAGGGATAATGGAGAGAGCAAGATGTGCAGAATGGGAAAGCAGCATTCGCTGAATCACAGCTCCTCTGAAGTAATACTTGGTGGTTCCGGGGGATAATTGGTTGGGAGAATGACGAACGAGGTGGGGTTTAGTATGCAGGCGCCTTGCAAGTCGTAGAGTAAGTCTTGCAGCGAATCGTGCAGCGACTTCAGAACGCAACTTTATGGCATGCGAGTAAAGTTTTGGGTTCAGTCTTTCAAAATGTAAGAAATAGTCAAATCTTTTGAAGATTCCCTTGCAGCCAGCTCGTGTACAGCTACAAAAAAAACATACATTCTTACTGATATCTTTGCTGAAATAGTCAGAATCGACTCGCACTACCTTAAAACGTGGAAATATAAAGAAAACTCAATATTCGAAAAGGAAGGGAAGCTTCGCATTGGACCCAGACGCTCTGAGGGTGCTCCCTGGGGGTGCGTCGCATCAGGGCGTCTGACTCCAATGTGAAGATTACCGTACCAACCCACCCTAAGCCAAGGTGTTGTGGTACCAGTGTCTAAGGCTCCGGTGCCCGGGCAATGCCGGTTGTATTATTGCCTTTTTCCGGTATGCCGGCTCTGCCGAGAAGGAACTCAGGGTCGTTCCACTAACGCGGCCTTCAACCATATACCTCCCAGTCGGAGGAAAACCAGGGTAGTTTTCATACCCAAGGTAGATGACAGGGCCATGAACTGCCGAAAGATTATAGACCATCACATCCGGGAGCACTTAATCGACGAGCCGCTATCTCCAGTGCAGCACGTGCACTTGAGTGGGAAATCCATGGAGATTACTCTGCAACAAAGGGGGGGGGTGTGGAGGAATCTCTTCGGTATAAACAGTACACGTTGGTTGCCTTCGTTGATATTGGGGGGCCTTTAATAACTTAGACGGAGATTTTCACTATCTGTCGCGCTTGGAGGGTACTGTTGCTATTCTTTCTGATAGTTAGATGGCGTTGGTGCCACCACGCTTCTGCTCTCCTTGTTGTTAGTGAGTGTAGGGAGCATCTAGCTGTCCTCCGGGATTGCGTTGCCTTGTATAGGTTCTGCAGCATGGGGACATCAGGGGTAATGAGATGGCGGGACTAGGTGTAGCCGGTTCGCCATATGCTGCTATTATTTCTGACATAGGGGTCCCTTTTTCTGTGGCGAAGGTACGGAGGAGGACTCGGCAACTCCCGAGCTTTTTAAGATTTTCAATAAGTAGACTCAGGGCCGTCTCCACGCGACACTGGTCCATCGGCACACATGCTGAGAGCACGGGCATTCCGTTTAATGCCTCGTGTAGGGACTGTAAGTAGGATTCGGAGAAGGAGACTATTGTGCACTTTCTCTGTGAGTGCCCCCGTCTGACAAGGTCGATGCTGAGTTTCCTTGAGGCGCTTTTTTTTTGACAACTTGGGGCTGTGCTGTCGGTTGGATTTGAGGTACGTGAAAGGCACAGGGTTGTGTGACGTCCTCTGGTTTCTACGGGGCTAAGGTAACAAAATCTGACTCATAACCAGGGTTCGGATTGGCACACTCATGTGCGGCACATGCACATGTGCCATGTATGCAATCCGTACCCTGCTCATAACAAAAATGTGTATGTGTTTTTTTTGTAAAAATTTAATTTTGTATAAATCTAATTCTACTTATTTACAAGAATATGTGCTTTCTAACTGAAAGTCATATTTAAAATTTCTTACCTGCACAAAATCGATCACTTTACACAGTTCCAGCGATAAAGCACTCGTTTTTCGATTCATGGCTAAATTCAAAAGTGTTACCGGTGCCGAAATGCCCGTCACTAATAGATCAGCAATACAAACAGATAATAGCAAAGGATTACGTAATCTCACCGAAGATGTAGAACACAGTGTAAGTAGGAGGGCAGCATTTCCCAAAACACCGCCAAATACCACCAAACCATATGAAATGGCCACAAAGAGCAGGGTAAGTGAGGGTATGCCATGCTCTTCACGATCCCTGTTATAATTTCTCATATAAGTTAAGTTTCCAAAATTACCATAATCCAAAACACCAACATTGGCACTAAGAAATTCGATGTTGCCCTCAACAACATTGCTGTCTTCAACAGTCTGTTGTAGAGCTGCTATTTTGAATAATTCATTACTGTTGGTAGTATCTAACACTGACAGGCCTGAGTTAAAGTTGAAGTTGCGTATTTGTTGTTGTTGGTTGAAATGGTGACGATGTGTATTCTCCCACCATTGTTGGAAATTATTGCTGTTCATTGTATTGCAGCAAATCCACCTTTAAAATAATTTTCCTCCTGCTGTGGTGAATGATGACGTTATCTTCCTCATTTCACAAAAATTTTCTAAAAAAAAAAAGTTAAACAACAATTAGAAATGATTAGAACAAAAAAACGTAGGAATAATAATTAAAATAATTAATACTAAAGTATTTGTTTCTTTTCTTGTTAAAGAAAAGTTTTTAATAACAACGGTAATAATGACAAGAGCAGTAACTACTGGTTACTAATTTCAAATTATTTATGTATTGAAATACTGACGAAAGGAAAAAAAAATTGAGAAGAAGCTAAAAATTAATATAGAAAATAAAGAAGTACCAAAAAAATATTTCTAAAGAAAAATGTCGTTAAGTTAGGTAACACGTTAGCAGGCAACACGAATTGAAACGTTTTATGTTGTTTATATTACCTTAGACAATTACGGACAGGATATTGTTAGATAAGCTTTGAAGTTTGACTGTGCAACTTGCGTTTTATTTTTATTTAATTGTTTATACAGTTTTGGAAAGTCATATTTTACCCCTACGTCGCTTCCTGGTTTTACTTGAAAAATATATATGTATGTAGCATATGTATCCTTCTAGACGCAAAAATATAAATAAATTAAAATTTGATTAAAATCGGTTAGATGGTCTCGATGGCGTGGAAATTACCCTACCTTCCCTCGAGCTCCTAGTTCTAAAAATCGTAATACCCTATATCCTTCCCGGAGTTGCACAATTGCCAATGTGTCTTTTAAACTCAAATACATCCATATTTTAAAGTTCATCAAGATCGGCTATGTAGCTTTGGAGAAGCCGAAATTTTCCCCATATCGCCCTCCTGGTCCTATTTTTGAAAATGTACATTACCTATTAGCATTTTTAGATGCAGATCTATCCATGTTCTAAATTTCATTAAAATCAGTTTGAACGTTTCGGAGGGGTACAAATTTCCCCCTATCACCCTTCTGGTCCAAGTTTTGAAAATGTATATAGCCTATGTGAATTTTTAGACGCAAATCTATCCATGTTATAAATTTCATTAAAATCAGTTTGATCATTTCGGAGGGGTGAAATTTCCCCCCCTATCGCTATCCTGGTCCTGGTTTTGCAAAAAGTAATAGCCTATAACCTTCCCGGAGTAGCACAGACTAAGTGCACCAAATTTCATCGCGTTTGGTCCACAAATGGCGAAGTTAGCTCGTATATATTATATAATCTGTTAAAAACCATGTGGAAGGAGTAGCATAATTAAAAAAGTAGGCATAAACGTGGGCGTGATTTAAAAAAAGTAGCATATAATTCATTAAAGACGCTCAATTATATGGTGTGAAAAGTTCAGGAAGATCGCTTTAAGCTCCTATAAGGTACAAATAAACAAACAAACAAACAAACAAACAAACAACACATATTCACTTTTATATATATAGATTTAGGAAGAAGAGACTTAGAGCTTTCGAACAGTATATATTTTATTTAAGTAAACTTCAGAACGATGTGCGTATTTTTCCACCATGCGATGGCAGAAATAGTCTGACAGTAGTAGTAGACGACAGTTTCAGACTAAATCATAAAAATATCTCGCATTTTTCTGATGCGCATTTGTGTCTCTTTGTGTCAGTTGCTGTCGGAGGGTTTCAGTAGCGAAGTCAAAGTCACTGGGAACTGAACAGTATCGGCTTCAGCTGTAACCAATCCACAGGCACATCAGAACGCCCTCCTTCGTCAGTATTGTGTAGCACCTGGAAAGTAAAATAATTCCTAAAAATGTCCACTAAAACGAAGCTTCAAAATTTAATACGTCTCCTTGATATCAGAGACGCTTCAACACTGCTATAAATAACAAAGAACGTGCAAAAAAGCTGAGTTGTAAGATAGTGAAGCTTCACGTCCTGTCATTACTCTAAAAAATCTTAATTATTTTCGCGTTTTTTTGTAATTTTTCTACTTTGGTAGACATTAAGATGTTTTCTATTCTTTCTAAATTCGTTTATAAATTGTATATCGGTTGATATTCAAGTAAATTGAACATGGTATAATATAAAATAACTTGATATATATGATAAGCAGAAGCTTGTGTGTAACGATCGTATTGGGGATGGCAAGCGGGATATCCTGAATCCCGAAATCCTTCGATTTCCGGGATTTATTTTTATTTAACCCGCGATTTTTCGAAATTTTCAAATCATAAATTTTTATGTATAAATAGAAATAAATATATCTTTATTGAATGTTTTATACTTTTTAATTATGCCGTTTAATTTGTTTCAGTGTGTCACTGGATCTGAACACATAAGAAAATTTTAATTTCATCGAAATAAAATGTTTTTAAAATTTTTAAAATGAACTATCTAGTCTAGTTCGATTAAAAAAAATTAAGTTGGAATAATTAAAAAAAATTTTTTATTGGTGGACTGTTTCTGTTCATTTATTGCGCTATAGATATTTAAAATTTTTAAATAATTCCTTTTGAGCATTTTTTGGTAAGAAATGTTTATAAGAGTAGCATTTTATAAATTATTGAGTTACTCGGTTTTCCTGGAGAAATTAGGAAACGCAGCAGTAGTCTATTTTAGTGTGCTCAGTTACCATACTACGCATTGTGAAAGTCTATCATCTCGTTCAGATTTCTATCAAAGATTGTCGTCGTGTTTGATATTTCTGTTAAACAGTTACGGTATAATTTTAACTTCATTTAAAAAACAAAATAAAAAAAATGTTTTATTTATAACCAATATTATTTCCTATACCTTTTCATCTTTCACTGAATCCATCTTTAGTCATATTTAAAATGATTATTTTTTCTATTCGAACAAAAATTAAATTACATTTTTTGCCAACCTTTTTGAACTAATTTTTGTTGTTGTTGTTGTTTTTTCTTCAATATTACTTTCTCAAGAATTTCTTCTTGAGAACAATTGTCGTTTTAAATTTCATTCACAATTTCTTCAAAGTTTTCTTTGTGTTTGATTTTCTAGCACAATGGAAGTTTAATTTGAAACTGTATATGTAAGTAAGTGTGTATTTGTATTTCAAAACTAACCATGGGTCATTTATGAAAAAAAGTTTTTTATGAATAAGGAACACTACAGTATTGCTGTTACCTTGCAATGTTTTCAACATCTTAGTTAACAAATTTCAATTAGTTTGAACTATTTTACCTGGGAAAGTAGAAAGAAAAACAATTTAAAACTTATTGTATCTAAAAAAAGTTATGAAAGTTCTATTTTATAAGTATAAGTAAGGTTAAAGTTGAATTAAATTATTAAACAGCTCTTAAAGGCATATACATACATATCTATTAAAGGGCTGCACAAAATATACTAAAATACACAGATCACTACTATGCAGTAGTTCCAAGCATTGTGTTCAACTTCAACCTTTACAATAAATCAAGCACTTTACAGAAAATTTCTAAACAAAACAAATACTGCATAACTTGAAAAGACTTTCGTAACAGTGTTCGACGGTATTAAGTTCTATTTTAGAGTAAAAATCAAAACAAAACATCAGAATGAAGCAATGAAGCGAGTGCAGTAGAACATTAACAAAGAAGAAGAGAATTCAAGACCAGTGTTCTTACTGTAGTGTTCATAGCACTATTTTTAATACTTCTTAAATACATACGGCGTTTGTAGCGATTTTACACTTGCTCACATGTAACATATTGAATTGCTAAACTCGAGTTTCTTGTGCTAAATTTCTATGTACGTAGATATATATGTTTATACACATAACTTCATGCGCACAGACGCGCATACGTACATATGTACATAATAATTATGTTAATATTGGCAGCAAGGCAATTCCATACATGCATACATACACACTGAATATTATATATTTTTGTGTCCGTTAAAGTACGCCACAAACGACTGATTTGTGCGTGTGATCCACAGCAACAGCAACGCGTGGCGGGTTCAGCTAGTAGTCTATAAGTTCTTCCAAATGCAGATAAACACTAAAAAAAACTTCATACAAAGAATTTTTACATGATTATACTGAAATTTGTCATTAAAATTTGAAGATCAATGAAAAATAATTCATTTCATTTATGAACATCATGTATGTGCGTGTTTCATAAATGTAATGAAACTATTTCTTTAGTTTAAAGAAATATTTTATATATAAAATGGAAACGTTTCAATTGTTATAACATAAACGCTGAAAACTTTCATATATGAAATAATATTGTTGTCGTAAATGCAATGAAAGAATTTCATTAATACAATGAAATATTCTCCATATGAAATGATAAATTTGCTTACATATGTGTGTGTGTATATTTTTTGAATCGTGAAGGTAGTCTATATATGTACACATTTTGTTGGTGCTTATGCCAACTCATCAGTATACCTTCAACCGAATTTCTTGCAAAAGCTAAATCCAAATCTAAATTCATTAATTTCCAAAAATTTATGTTCTACTCATATCATACAATAACTTAAATTCGTATCTCTTAAATTATTAAACTTGTTTATAAATTACTGACGATTATGCAATTATGCTTCCAATTATTCAACGTTAGTCAAAATTCATTACGATTATTTCTATCTACATATGTTTGTTATATGGTTTAGCTGGTCTATATGCAGTATTCCATTTGGTGCTAATATCAAAATCTTCAAGATACCTTTAAGCTAAGCCATACATAGATAAATAATCGTAATTACTGAGGATTATTGAAAAAACTAATAAATCTCATATTAATATATAAAAACTACCAAAAAAACTTTGAGAATTAATTAGTATACAAACAGAAAAAAACCAAGTAAAAACGAAATCCCACATTGTTTTTTTTTTACATAAATACTATTTCATTGTTTCTATGAAATACTTTCATGGCATTTATGACTCTTTAATTTATATTTTTAAATGATCATAAAATTGCAAATATAAAACATTTGTAAGCAAAATAATCGTATACATTAAGTTAAAAAAAAACCAGCAGCTTACTTTAATTTTAATAAATTTATGATAAAATATAAGACTCGTTGAGGCTATGAAAATATATTCATTGATATAATGAACCATGAAAAACTTATGAAAAGCAAATATTGCAATATTTCATGTATTTAATGCAATTGTCCATTGTATTAATAAAAAGTTTCATTATTATAATGAAGAACATTTAATGAACCCGTTTAAATACATATGTGACAGCGCATAGAGAAAGGGACCTAAGGGTAAAAAAAACAATTTTCACTTTTTTTTTTTTGATGTGGACAACATCTGAGCATCGAATGAGACCGATCCCATGCCCCAAAAGTGTTCCCTCCCAGAGATATGCGCGTTCTATGAAAGTGAAGTACACCAAAGATACACGTATTTAAATCTTTAAAAAGGCTCTCCTGAACAAAACCGGTTTTTACCCTTAGGTCCCTTTCTATTTTGCGCGTCACATATATTAATAAAGGATATTTTTCAGTGTATCTATGTTTTATATGTCATTAAAATCGCTTAGTTATTTTCGGTGTTACTTACTTCCCCTCGTGGTTTTATTTAAAAAAAATATATAGCATATATATCTTTCTGAACTCAAAGCTGCCTATGTTATAAATTTCATCTAAATCGGTTCTAAAGTTTGGCATTTAAAGCGTAACAAATAAACAAACTTTCTTTCACATTTACGAGTATAACATTAGTATAGGCATTTCACACTATCATACCTTGTATTAAGACAAGTCAAAAATTCAAGTATTACGTCTAAAGGGAAATAATACTAAAACTTCATCGTTTTTAGAAAATTTTCTAAACGATAAGACTTTTAATTTTATCAGGGTTGTAATATTACAAATGTAAATAAAGAAAATAACCAAATTACAATAAAAGTATTTACATCTGAACCGTTTTTCATCTTTCTACTTATTCTTTATAAGCGTAACAGTTTGACAGCAAAATGTAATATTTTAATAATTTTTTGGCATTTGGCACCAAATATTATTAGATTTTTTTCTCAACAATGTCTGATGAAAGTCGTAGTCTGAAACACCCTTATAGAATATGGATATGCCGAAAATAAGCGAACATTCCTAAAGAAGTTGGGAATTTTCAACGAAATGTCGCTGTTCGAAGAAAAAGAAAAACGAATAAATAAATAATAAAATAAAAAAAAATAAAAAATAAAAAAAGATGAGAAGAAAAATCTAAAAATAGAAATATGTATGTGTAATAAAAAAAAGTAAACTCATGGGTCGTTATGTTTTTGTTTATGGATTTTGGGTTTTGTGTTCGGTATTCAACTTCAATTCTCGATTGATTAGTTGAATTTTAAACATTAGAATCTTGGATTTATATTCAGAAATTAGGAAAAATCCACTGATGAGCTAAGTAAGCATTATCGAAATAATACTATATATATGCTTTCCTTCCCAGTTATTGAGTTTGGTTTTATAAAATATACTTTATGAGAATATCATTAACTATGTAATAATACATTTCACATATTTTTTCTAGTTCCAGCACAATGCATCGCATGTGTAGGGGTCATCCCCTGAGTGCCGGTCCAAGAAAATAAAAAAGCACAATTTTAAAATTAGAATCATATATAAGAGATATTTCCAAAATAAATTCGGTTGATATAAATAATAAAAATTAAGAAAAGTTTTACTTTTGTTTTACGCAATTTGGTTGACCATTAAACACCTATAAATAAAAACTTAAAGGTTAAAAATGATTAAATAAGGCCAGTAAAAACAAGAAAGACGGCAATGAAAGAAATTTCATTGCCTTTAATGTACAGCGATGAAAAATCTGTGAAGTTACAATCTGAAAAATTCTAATTTTCCGTTGTAAATGTATGCATTTTCTGGAAACTTTTCTTTAGAAGCAACAAGTTGCTTACTTTTATTGTTAAATTCTTTTTTTTTTGCATTTTTTGTACAGTGGTATATTAAAGTTTTTGCAACAGAGGCTAAACTAAACTGCAGTTAATTTTTATATATATTGAATAGAAGGGATAAATTACTTAGAATTTTTTATAAAAATATGCTTTCAAATCAAATACGTTAAAGCGTTTCTACTTCTTTGCTCGCTAATGCATATACATACATACATATATAGTACATACATTCGCACATGTGGTTAACAATAGAAAATTTTTTTTCGCAAATTAAGTGCTTTTAGATAAATTGAAGATTATTTTGTCTGGCTGAATTAAATCCCAAGAGAAATTTAATTGAATATTCTCAAATTCAGTCAATGTTTTTTAATGTACAATTTTCCCTTTGTTGTTACTTGTAATACAAAGCTGTTAATACCTTTTTACTGCTTTCTAAGAATGTGACAAAGGTCATGACACTTCCAATAAAAGCTTTTACGTCAATTGTTAAGTCTACAATGAAACGTAAAGCTTTTCTCTTGAACGACTGTAAGTGAGTATAAGCAACAACTCTCAAGTTAAAATTGTTCTGCCTATTAACGAAGTTACCGGCATTTTTTTTGTTGCCCTTGTTCTCCACGAAACGTAGTAAAAGTCGTAATGAGAGCTGTAATAATAACAATAATTAAAGAAGAAGAAAAACATTGTTGAAAAGCATGAGTGAAAAATTCATTTAAGCTTATTTTTAGCACACATACTATTTACTTAACACCTACATTCAGTCATTTTAACTTCTGAATATTAATTTGTTTGTATGTATTACATACATGTACATATGTATATGGTGTTTGTCTATATGTTTAAGATCTGGGAAGTTTTATTTTAACGAAAAAAGCTATATTTGCAGGTAATTTTTTTAATGTGGTTAACTACTAGAAGACCAAAATTAAAAAGAATATATTAAGCATTCATGTTTTCTGACAGGCTTGTCATTCTACCATTCGGAAATAATGCGACTAGTCCATACATGCATATATACTGTAGTCCATAGAGGAGTAGGACTAGTCCAAGACTAACCTAAATGTATAGAGAAAACATGGTTTATTTAACATTACGGGGTGGATCATATAACCAATCTGACTAACCCAAAAACTACTCCATGTAACCACTCAAACAGTAATTTTAATAAGACGGAATAATCGTAAATACGAAGAAAAGTACGAACACTTGTCCTATAACAATATGCTGTTGTTTTCAATGACATGGTCCACGGCAGCATTACATATCACCATGTTGTGGCCGGTTCATTTCTGGTAAAATGGACCGCGTAGCCCAATATTATTTGCAGGGTTGTCCTACACTCTGTACATTCAAGGGCTGAATATTAGAGGAATATTTACTTCAAAAAAACGCTAAGCGGCAAGATAAAAAGACAAATAAATTATTTCTATTTAAATTTTAATTGAATGCTACATATGTATGTATTTGTTTGCATTATTAAAGATTTTGTGCGTGGCCGTTCTTTGTATTTATTTCATTAGTGGTTATATTATATTTCTTGGGAATTTCACTTTGACTCCGTAGCTTAGTGCATGAGCATTAGTCTTACCAATCTGGAGGTGTGGATTAGATTGCTGCCTTGACCCTGGGTGTTCCTTGTGGTATCACAATAGGCCTAAGCTCTCGCCTAAATTCACCTTTATTGGGATTTAATTCATTAAAGCCTATTATATTTTTAGGCCGTTTTATTTCAGTGGGACTTATTTAAGTTTTTGCAAATTACTTGATATTTTATGGGACTTATATCATTTTACAATTTACCCCCTATATTTTCTGATTGGGAATTATTTCATATGGGAGTTATTTCATAGTATCGCTTGTACCTATTTATAGTTAAATTATAGTATTTAGTCTTCGGTCTATATTTCATTCAGGGCTCCAAAATGTCAATAAATATATAATGTTTTTCTTCTAGTCCATTTGTCATTGTTTGCAAGAAGCTATAGTAATAGTTTGAATTTGGAATTAGTAAATCGGTATGAATTGTAATTAATTTGATCCAGAATAGGTTTTCAAAGAATTATATTATATTATACATATAATTAGTGGATTTTATGTACCAACTTGTGACGCTTTTCTTAATGCATGATCATAATAATTAAATGCTGCATCCTGATGGGTGGAAGTAATTGAAGAACCTTTGAAATCATACATATTTCTAGTAGGAACTTCTGATTTAGAAGGTGATACACTAACAGCAAATCACCAACAATTTTCTAATGTACTTGTACGAAAACAGACGGTGAAACGCAACTGCATCGAAACTGAAACTTCTAGTTATTTTTGGGTCTCATTTCAGTTAATGCCATGAATTCCTTTGAGAGACCCAATATGACCCTACCATTTAGTAATCGGTTGGGAAAGCGTTGTAAGTCAGTTGCAATGAAACGGTCGTGCAGGAAACTCTTGTTTTAGTTTCATCGGATTTGGGGTATATTTACGGTACAACAAAATGGCTTGGCTTGTGGCTGCCTACAACAGTTGATATTCTTTGCAATGTATTAATGTATCTACATAGTCTTCTTTTACGCCTCTTTCTTTGTCGAAGATCCAAATATATAACCACAATTTCTTCATCACTTGAACTAGACATTATGCAGACGTCTGAAATGCAAACACAAGTTTCTTTTTGCAATTATTGGGCTAAAACCATTATTACTCATGATCTGTAATTTTAAGGAGAGCTTCTTGTATCCATCGTTTCTTGAAACGTGCAAAGAAAAGCTGTGTCTGTAATTCTTGCCGAAAACTGTCGTTACGTTCATAATGTCAAAATTTATAACTCGAGTTCTATTTGCAATTGCAGGCGTGGTAGACGCTAACTACAAATATTAAAGACGGCGAACAAATTTGAAAAAAGTTGAAACATTTTTAGTTACGGCGGCAAAAATATGCCCGTCGGCCCTTAAAAAAATATTTGGGGTATTCACAAGATCATATGTTTTAAAATAATAAGACAAAAAATATGATTGCTTTGAACAACCCGTCGTAATTTAGTGAGTTATTTCAGAAAATTCATTCAACTGATAAAATAAAAATACTTATAAATCTTTGATATCAATATGCTAAAAAGAAGTGAAGACACTAAAAAAATTCTACTTTTTAATATAGTAAATAAGGTCTGTCATGTAAATCTTGTAATAATTCCATTTTTAATTAAAATTATAAAATTGTGCTTTTGGCACACAAAATTGTTAAAACGAATATAATCAAAAACAGCTGTTGCCATCGATATGAGCTGAATGATTTTGTGGATGGTGGCTAGTGGATAAACCTTAACGGGTTGCCAGCCAGTTAAGTTACACAAACAAACTTTGTTTATTGTTAGATGCTGTTATTTTTTTACTTACTTTTAAGTTATAAAAATTTATTTTAATGTAAAGGTATACCCGTTCAACAATTTTTTAATTTTTATATCATTTATATCAACGACTAAAAAACTTCAGCGCATGACTCAAATTTCTACTCTTATTTTATGACAAACTAATAAACATAACTCAGCATTTTATTATTTATAACTTTTTCCTTCGCAGAACATCAGCAATTTTTTTTGAAATATTTTAAAATATTAAGACATTATGACAATATGACTTTATAAGAGACATTGTGAATTGCCCAAATGTGTATTGTAAACAAAAAAATTTATGTAAATTTATGTATTGTTTACAAAATGGTTTTGTAAAACTTAAGGAATTAAAAACTTAAAATTAAGTGCAAAGTTAGAACAAAATATCCTCACGTGTTATTATTCATTGCCTTTCTTTTTTAATAAATTTAATTTAATATTTTATCTAATCGCGTTTTTAATTGCCAGTATAGTTGAAAGTTGAATGCGGGAACTTTTCTTACTCGCCAAAATTTGTGAGAAAAACAGTTGTTTGTTTCAATTAATAGCATTTTCCTTTCATTTTACATATTTAAGTAAAAAAATTATCTCGGGAGTTACAGAAAATGGGTACAGTTTCAATCGTTTTCCATATAACGGGCAACCTAGTTTCTACCACAAAGTGATGAAATTATGACAATCATTTGAGTTTTATTTGAGAAAGGCTGACTACAAAACCAAAAATGTTCAGGGTTCAACCCCAGTTTCAGACTTATAAGAACATCTCGCATTTTTTCTGATGTACATTTGTGTTTTTTTTTGTGTCAGTTGTTGTCGGATTGTTTCAGTGGCGCAGGCATAGTCACTGAACAGTAACGGGTTCAGCTGTAACCAATCCACACCCACATCAGAACGCTCTCCTTCGTCGGTGTTGTGTAGCGGCGAAGTAAAATAATGACTAAAAATTACTACTAAAACGAAGCTTCAACATTTTATACGTCTCATTGCATCAGAGGCGCTGCAACACTGCTATAAAAACAAAGAACGTACAAAAGCAGAGTTCTAAGATAGTGAAGCTTCACCTCCTGCCATTTCTCCCACTATTCCTGCCCTCTAGTTCTAGCACAATGCTTAGCATGTATAGGGTGAAACGTGAACGCCAGTTTACTGCACGACGTTTTCAATGCAACTGATTTACAATGCATTTTAAACCGATTTCAAAATGGTCGCGTGAAGTGAGGATAATCTCTCAAAGGAGTCTATGGCATAAACTCCAAAGTAACTAGACGTTGCAGTTGCGTTTCACCGTCTGATTTGCGCCTATGTCTATGTCTATCCAATAAGAAAGTTTCTTCATATTTATTGATGACCGGTACACCCTATCGTATGCATCTCTATACATACATACATACATATGTATGTACTATATGATTTTAGTAATTTTAATTAAAAATATATTATGTTTTAATGTGAGTAGGTATTCAATATTTAGGTTTCTTAATTGCTATGAGATTCAAAGCAATTTTGAAGTGGGTGAACTTGTAAAAACATAAATTATAATAACCTTTAACTTACATAACTTAAGTAGCACATACCATTAACTGCAATGACATGTAAACTTTATCATTTACCACACTTGACCTCTAACGATAAAATATTTTCTTTTTAATACATAAAATTCAAATTCCCAGCTTCTAGTCATGACATAAAATCATGCATACACATTCAGACTCATATTTTTATCAGTCATATCAACTTTGAGACTCTTTGTCTCCTTTTACTGTCATCACCTGTTTGGCACACTTATTTCTTTTTTTGTGTTGTACCAGTACGAATATGAAGTCCTTGAAAATGTTTTTGAAAACAAAAGAACTAAAAGCAAATAGTTTAATAATTGTCTGACATTATTTAACACAAGATGGGAGGATTAAAATTTCAAGAACTGGTTTGGGTACACAGTGATATAATTACATATTTTGTTTTTCTGCTGTTTGTGTAACTCAATAGTGATGTAAAATAATCTGCTTGTAGTTTGTAACAGGATACAATACACTCAGGCATACATACATACATACATACATACATACCCTGCAGATAAAGTTACTAGTCCATACATTCATGTAAACTTTTGCCCATATAGGACTAAGGCTAGTCCACGACTAACACAAATGTGTGGAGAAAATATGGTATATTTAACATTACGATGCTGTAGCGGTGCCTTACATGGGAATAGCCCAAAAACTACTCCATGTAACTACTTAATGGAGCTCCTCAGAGAGTAATTTTAATGCAACCGAGTAATCGTAAATACGAAGAAAAACATGAACACTTGTCGTATGCAAATAAGCTGTTGTTTGCTTAATGACTGCATTTAATAGGACTGTGTTTGCAACCACCCTTTTCAGCTACAATGGACCACGTTGTTCACTATTATCTACTGGGTACAAGCAAACACAAAGTCTTACAAGCAGACAAACAAATATTTAAGATATCTCCGTAGCTATTGACAACAGTGTTGGCAATCATTTACTTAATATAAAAGTGATTGAGAGTATAAATGTATATGAAGAGCGATGATGTTGATGAGAATGCCTGATGACGAGAATGTCTCCTCTGCCTGAGTATGTAACAATTAGAAATATTGCGCATTTGTTTAGTAGAAAAAGACGTAAATGGTAATTGCGGCAATACTACCACTAACACTTTTGCTTCCTATTATGCGGTTTAAGTTGATTTTAATAACGATTAAATAAGAAATGTCATCCGTGCAAAGTGTGTGTTTATGAATATAATTAAAGGAATGCATCTATGGTTTTTTATAATATGTGGGCAGAAATTGAGGACATTAAAAAGAAAGCTTTACAATATATAATATTCCATATATGATTTAGCAAATCATTAACGTATTTGCATATTATACGAGTACATTACATATCGTCATATGATTTCAAAAAAGCCCTAAGTTACAAAAAATTCGAAATCGACATTTTGATTCATTAAGAAATCGCAGTATCATGTTCATTTTCTTGCAAAATTTTACACGCCCGCAATTATAAATAACATTCTCATCAACAGAATTCGAAAATGCCTAAGTGCAAGCGTGGAAGTTACTTTGAAAGTCATGCTACTATATATTGTGAAGGAGCATTTATTTTTCACAAACCGCGATATCGTGAAAACTAGAGCTGATAAAAATATTATTCCCATACGAAATTTACTGTAAACTGCTGTAATTAAAAAAAAAGAATGGAAACCAAGGTTTAAGACGATATTTAAAATTATTTTATAAAAAAAATTTTTTTTCGTAATGTGATTACATATATTAAATTAAAAAAAAAATTTTCTGCAATAATAAAATAATTCCCTTGAGAAAGTGAATAAAAATTCACGAAAAGTCGGGACAAGAGTTAATAAAACAATTTTGTTTTATTAATAATATAATAAAAATTGGCTAATGATAAATAATCACGAAAATTAAGCAATAAAATAGACATTATAACCAAAACCATATTATGAAATTTTATTGAAACCTAATAATGCACTTATTTCACTGGTTACGTATGAATGATGGTTTAGAAGTGGTTTTTTAATAAGCACATATCAAGTATACGCCTACCGTAGCTGCTTTTTATGTGGGAAAGCATAAGCATTTCCATGAATTGTTGAACATTTTTTTTTATTAAATTTTCTTAATGAATTAATTGTTCCATTCAGAAGCTCGTATTAGCTCGTCGTATGTATTGTGTAATTATTTGTGTTTTTTGTTGTTGTTGGTAATTTTCATCCAGAAATGTGCTCTGCTTATAGAATTGATAAAGATAAGATTAGAAATTTAAATAATTTAAATAAATTTAATAAATAAATATAATTGAATTTTATATGTTTTTGAAATAGTAGTTGTATTGAGGCCGGGTATGAAAATATTAAGTCCTTTGATTAATTTAGTAAAAATCCTTCAAATATGTAATAACTAATACAAGACATTAAATACTGCTTAATGATAAATATATATTTAATTTATTCTAATAAAATTTTAAAACTATTTCAAATATAGAAACAAAAATAAAAATACAACAAAGTAACGACACTACAAATTTGCAAGTTCACAAGCACATACAGACATATCGTATTTTTTTAAATATAAACCACGACTGACCTTGTGAATTGAGCAAATGCAAAATTTTATCCGAAGTGTTGATATGTTAAACTGAAAAACTTTTACTGCGATTCAAAATTGCTATTTCATTGTGTGCCTGTCATCAGTATATCGTCATAATGAACGTAAAACCATTTAGGTGAAAAAAATTTCAAAATCGGGGTTTCTATTGAATATTGTGCAATATTATTGTGAATATTGTGAAAATGCAATTCCGTAGAAATAAAATATTTTTTCAAAATATAGGTGATTCTGTTAATGTTATGGAACTTTCGACGAAAACTTTTTTCAGTTTGCATACTCAACTATTTTATTAAGTTTCTGCCTCTCCTGTATGTATGAAGTATGGTGCTCATTTAGGAAGTCAATGTGTTATTGCATAAATACAAATGGAATTTAACTACCCATAGTAATGTGTATCTGGTGAATTGTTTTTCTATAAAGTGTCAATTTAGTATAACCAAGTTGTTTTAAGAACCAAATAAATACTTTTTTAATAAATAAATTATTTATTTACAAAGGGCGATTTTATTATGAGAAACTTAGAAGTATCCAATATTTTATATTTATATATTGTTTTTGGAAAATTGATTATTAAAGGCGTTACTGTGGATATAAAAATCTATTTAAAACGGTGTTGTCTTTTAGTTCCAAACACAATCGCCCAAGCTTACGCCGCTTTTCATGTTATGCATTACCGCAAATTATTTTTTATTGTGACGTCAAATCAAACTACTTTCTTTAAGATAAGTTATGCACACACATTTTAGCGTACATATTTTATAACAATGTAAATAAAGAACCTCAAACAGCACTTCCGGACCTAAGAAGACTCCAGTGAGCTGATTCTTGTAGAATTGGCACCCTGTACACCTAACCCAAATCAAAAATAAAGTAATTTTAAAAGGAAAAGGTTCCTATAACTGACTGTCTTAGGAGGTATAAAAACGTACGTGTATTGCGGTTTGGAAACTTTTTGTCTCTCTTATATTTTATATATATAAATATATAAATTATTTTGTTGTTAGTTTGTTTTGTATTAAAAATACGTTCTATATTAAATATCATTGTCAGTTACCAAACAAAAGAAAAGTATTAAACACATATTTTCTTTCCAATATAACTACAACATGCGTAAATTGCTTCCTCACAATCTGTTTTAAAACTAACTTTTGCAATGCGAACCCCTGGGGTGAATGTAGTTGATTTCTCTGTTTGTTCTTTTAAAAACAAAAAATATATATTGATTTAAAATCTTAATTTCACTGAAGAAAATTTATGTAAATCTTACAATAAGAATTATTTTCTTGAAAAATACTGTACTAAAAATTGTATTCGTTCTAGCAACTTTGAAAGTGGCGATTTGGCATTTGATAAATTTGATGAACAGTTCTCCGGTCGCAACAGTTATGCATTAATATTACCTAAAAACTAATACGGTTATAGGGAACTTCAGTTATACGGAATTTTCGTTTATAACGAACTAAGTCCAATAAAGAAAAATTAATGTAAATTTATGCGGTTATAACGAAGAAAAAAAAGTTAAATTTTTCGTCTGGCGTATTTTGGAACTGTAAATAATTTACCACAATTTTGCAAGACTCTCACTAGTTCTCTAAGTAAAAAAATTTATAATTAATAATAAAAATATAAAAGAAATGCTCGAAATACAGTTTTGAAAGAAACTTGAGAAAAAAGTGAAATATATAAAATTAGATTGTCAACAATTTTAAAAAAGAAAGAAACTATTGAAAAACATATTGTGAAGACAACTAATTCACTTCGGTTATAACGAACTTGTCTTATAACGAACAAAATTGCCCGGTACCGCAGAGTTCTTTATAATCGAACTCCACTGTACATTGAATTTATGGCTGGGTTCAACCCCAGTTTCAGACTAAAATTTTAAAATAAAAATAAACATCTCGCATTTTTCTGATGTGCATTAGTGTGTCTTTGTGTGTCAGTTGTTGTCGGAAGGTTTCAGCGGCGAAGGCATAGTCACTGGTCACTGAACAATACCGGCTTCAGCTGATAGCAATCCACAATCACATCAGAACGCCCTCCTTCGTCGGTATTGTGTAGCACCGGCGAAGTAAAACAATAATAAAAAAAATGGCTACTGAACCGAGGCTTCAGCACTGCTAAAAGTATAAACAAAGAACGTGCGAAAGCAGAGCTGTAAAATAATTAATTATGCTTCACCTCCTGTCGTTTCTTCTACTATCCCATTCCTATAGTTCCAGCACAATGCCTCGCATGTGTAGGAGTCATCTCCTGAGTGCTGGTCCCAGATAAAAAAAAAAAAACACACATAGATTTAAAATCGCAATTTGTTAAAGTTAAACTGTTCAAAAAAGAAGAATTTGAATTTTTCTGAAAAGTATTTATTTAATCTTCAATATCCATTTTGTCCCCTCCAAATTAATTCCCCTCAGATATAATGCACTTATGCTAGCGCTTCTTCCAATCCTCGGAACACTTCTGCAACATCAGCTCGTTCTTCGATTTGGCTTTATATCATCAATTGTGGCAAGATGCTTTTCTTTCATTGGTCTCTTCAGTTTTGCAATTAGGAAAAAGTCGCAGGGAGTCAAATCTGGTGAAGAAGGTGGTTGAGGCATGATTAGGGTGTTGTTTTTGGCCAAAAATCACGAAGAAACATTGATATGTGAGGTCGTGCATTATCGTGATTTCTTTCCACAATTCCGATAGTTTGAGCAGTATTGCTTCACGCAAACGTTGCATAACGTCCTTGTAATATTCCTTATTAACCGTACGACCTGTTGTCAAGAACTCATGACGCACCACGCAATTATAATCGAAGAAAACAAAATTCATCTTTTCTTTGGAGCCGCCAATGATTTTATTTGAAATAACTCAACTGTCATTTCAGTAATAACTCGAACAATGTCATATCAGAGTTGATAAGCACCATTATGTGTTCTTTACCACATGTTTTATTTTATATTTTTATGCTGATGTGGAAGATTATATTTTCCATTTCGTTGTTGCTTTTATTGTAGTATTTGTTATTTGCCATTTAATTCGTGTTCATAATTAAAAGGAATTTTTCGTTTCATTACTTTGCATGTTCACTGAATAATTATTACTATTCACCTGATATAATTTTCTGTGGTCGTTTAACAACAAATTTGTTTACACTTCACTGAACCAATACAATAAGCAAGGAGGGTGAGTATGATTTTTACTTTCATTTACTATTTTTATCACTGAGTGTAAGTGTTTTCTTTGCTAAAAATAATACGATAAGAAAAATCGTCATTTTAACTAAAACGTGCAGTTTAGTGTCCATTGCTTATAGATTTTTTTCGCTAAAAAAATGTAGTATTTTTATTTTACCAGGCAAAGTTTGAAAATTCACTTTGAATCGGGAAGTGAAAACAGTTGTGTTGTAAGTGTAATTTTTTATGAAATAAATATAAGAAAATATTATCTTGTTAACGATAAATAAAAAATTAAAATTTCAAGTCACACTGACAAACACTAGAAGAACGGAACAACATGCTCTTTTCGAAAGCTGCTACACCTTTATCTTCAGCGTTCTTCGTGTTTTTTCCACTATGTGTGGCTATCAGTAGCTGTAAATTAATAGCTATATATATTTACTAGATAAACCCGGCGAGCTTCGCTACCTCTACATTCATTTATGTAATTGTCTGCCATTTTGGGTCGTCCACTATTTTGTTTACAGTGATTTCATTTGATTTGGACTTCTCTTCATAAAAATCCCTTTAATTTGTTACCCACAAAGTAGTGGTCCGCAATTTTGGACCGAACGCCATATTTAAAATTTTCGGAAAAATATTGGGCCTATGTTTCATTATATATGTACATAGATATTTCTGTGTTTAAAGTTTAATCGCAGTTGGTCATATATGTAGATTCGCAGCTGGTAAAATTGTCCCCTTTTCCCCCTCCTGATCCAATTTTTTTGCAAAACCATATTGCAATACATATTGTTTGAAATAGCTGGAGGCAATAAAAACATTTGTAGCTGTAGAAACTGAACAGTTAGAGATAGAACCATAATCTTTTTTCCTTTAGCTATATATATTTCCCCAAAGATCATTTATGCATACCCAGCTCAAAAAATTAAAATTTTGAGTTACTGCGTTATTGCACCAAAGGCTCGATATATACACATACATTTTCGCGAATATAAAAAATCTGTTCGATTTTCCCAATGCTACTAGTTTCATATAAAAAAAAACACTTGTTCCCATCCCCATACTCATTTTCTTTCTTTTTTTCATTTTGCTTTATTTGCAATCTATTATAACTATAAGAATTTTAACAAATATTAATTTAGTTTCACTTTATTAATTAAATTGTTGCCAGCTTAATCAAACGACAAACATAAATTAAATTAATTAATAATCCCAAATAATTTGGTAATGTTAAAAATTCGATTGTAGTAAATATCCAGCTTAAATACAGGCAACCGTAACGTGATTTTATGCTTAAATGTACAATAAGTTAAAAAGAAAGAGTATATAGCAGAGATTTTACAAAGGAGTTTTTTTTTTGCGAAATAAATCGCTTTACCAGCAATTTGTGCCACATGATTTTGTGTTTATCACCAAAGAGTATCGTTAAAGATTCTTCACGTTAATAATAATCCCACATAAACCTTTTTATGCAAGAAAAAATCAAATAATTTGAAATTTAAAGTTAAATTTTTTTTGGAAAGATTTAACTTTTAATGCATAAAGCGTATTAAGCAGACTTAAAAACTTTTGTGAACAGTTGGTTATTGATTGCAAAAATTATTTATTTAGTTTCTTTCTTATATAATCCGATTGGTATTCTTAGATGCCATCACATTGAGTCAAAGTGTCTATCAATTAAAGTTGTATGCCAAAATATTAGGCACTGTGTAAAAAAAATTTCTAACAATTATGCTTTCAGAAGGCGCGGCAACAAAATTCAAAATACGCACAACTTATTTGATGCAGACAAAAGTTTTTAGCAAAACTTCATAATTTGATGTCCTTTGAATTTAAAAAAAAAATTCACTGAATAATACATGTAAAGATATGTGTCCTGTTATAACTTTGGAAGTGAAAACAGATAATAAAACTTCATGAATGCAAGAGATATCAACGAAACATTTAATACTCCCATTAAAATACCCGGACAGCTTATTTGATGCAGAATGCGGTAACGGTTTAATATTAAAGTTATTTGGCTTAAGTAATTTTTTACTTAATTAATTGTTGAAAACAAACGGTTCTGTTTGAATTTTTATCTTAAAATAGGGAACGGACACATCTATTGAAAAGAGGGAAGATATAATTCACCTTTTTAAAGAGGGCAGAAACCAAAGGCTAAGGGGCAGACATTGTGGTAGTTAGTTCCTCAACTGTCAACAAAGAGATTATCAAAAGGTTTCTCTTTGAAAATATAATCGAAAATAAAGCTGTATCTACATTAAATAAAATATTTAGTGATGGTGGATAACGCCCAAAGTTGACGATTGAAGCCGAAAAATACTTGGGTAAAGCCTGAAATTCTGAAACTGTGTGAAGAGTTTTGCGTAAATCAAATTTCCATGGAAGGACACGACATTGCTAAGACCTTAAATAGAAAACGCAGAAGAAAACGCATTAAATAAGCTGTGAGTGCATTTTAATGATAACATTATATGTTTCGTTCATGCCACTTCCATTGATGAAGTTTTTTTTTATTTTATCTTCTTCAATGTTATAACAGGACACATGTCACATGTATTAATACTTTTTTTTTTTTTAATTCAATAGGACATCAAATTATTAATTTGTTGCTAAAAAAATATTATCTGCATCAAAAATGCTATGAGCCACTGTACGAGTATAAATATATATTTAATAAATAAATTGCTTTTCTATGTAAATATTCATATACAATACATAAATTTGTATTTGACATGCTGCAATATTATCATTGAGTAGACCAAAATAAATGTGACGCACATTTTTGTGTAATCGATTACTAAAATTTCTGTTCCACACATTCAACAGGATATGGTGCCGCATTAAAAGCACTTTTCCATTTGTATTCTGTTTTGAATTTATTGCTTTAGTAACGCGTGCCTTAAAAAAAATAACAATAAGAAAAGGGAGAAAAGATTCCAGTCCATATTTAGACGTTTGCGGATGTAATTTTATTTCTTTTCTTCTTGTTATAATTCTCATAAAAAAGTTATTTAACCAAAAGCAGGTCTTGAAGCATAAAAACAAGTCAACAGGTGCATGAAATTAAATTTTAATTTCTTTTATACAGATGAGAAAAGGCAATTTGATGTTACATAAATAAATAAATTTGTATAAAAAGTACGTAACGCATTGCTATATTTTCTTACACAACGAAGCACATACTATATGGCACGTATATGGGTTATCTACTCGCCCAACATTATTTTGTGATATGTTACTTACTATTGGAAAGGATAAAATTTAGGGACACAATGCAAGCATTAAATTTTTAAACACGATTTATTAAATAAAAACACAAAATATATTATTTTGAAAAACTAATTTTCATATTCATCATGCTTCGCTGGCATAAGCAGACATCTGTTTCGGTCAAAAATGAGTTTCTTATCGTTCTTCCTCATGATACTTATAAGAGGGTGTGCCCCTATTGAAAATGTCTTTATAGTATTCTTCACAACAGAGACTGGCAATGACTGATGTAGTCTGCACGTTTACTACAAAACCAAAAAGTCTTGGTTTCGACCTCAGTTTCAGATTAAGTCATAAAAACATTTCACATTTTTTCTAATATTCATTAGTGTGTTTCTTCGTAACGGCTTCAAAATTGATTACGTATCCTTGACATCAGACGCGCTGCTATAAGCAAAAAACGTGCAAAAGCAGAGTTGTAAGAAATTCATCTCTCTCACTATCTCTTTCTTCTACTTCCAGCACAATGCACTTTATGCATTGTAGAACTCATTGTTACCATCAGTACTAATGAACATGTCAACGGGCAGTAATTGTCTATAAGCTTTTCTGCTTTTCTGCTTTTCTGTTTAATGTTTGATTTCACTTGTGCGAAATTACGTTTAAAACTCTCAATTTTGTCTTCTGTGTACTTTTCATCCGATTTTAATTGCTCTTTCGGAAAATTAAATTTATTTTCTAGAGTGGACAAATCCAAGCTCTGCATTCAGTGAAACAAATATTTAACCTTCGCGATGCTCACTTCCGAGGCAAATTGTAAGCCAACAATTAAAATATCTTATTTTAGAACAGTAATTAATTGATAATCGTTTTTTTTTCGTAAATTTAAACTTACAAGATTATATTTGAAAAATCTAAATTTTTTTAATTTCACTCTAATGTGAGGATTACTTCAAAATACGAAAATAACTTCCTTTGTAGTGCTTCTGTTTACTATGGTCAGCATAAGAAATAAAGTTAATTATTTGATATTTTAAGATCTGAAACGACTGTTGCAATACAAAGTTATACCCTTTAAACATCAGTCATTCTAGTGACATCAGTCAGCAAGTGTTATTGCTGTTTTGAATTCTCTCAAAAGCGTTTAAGTTCAAAGTACCGTTAAATTGATAGTGTTGACAAATTGCAAAAACAAAATTTACATATTCTTATTCGGTGTCACAGAATGTCACCATTGTACAGTGGTGCTAATGACAAGTATAGCGCGAAGAATTTTAGATCCCTTTTTTTATAAGTGCTTACAATGAGCTCGTTATAACGTCAAGTAATTAAAAACGCGAGTGTTGACCTTTATTAATGTGAAAATTTAAAATTAAAGTATTACTAATACTGCAAATTAAAGAGTTTTTAATGTTCATAAATTAAGAAATTAATGAAAAGATTTCCAATACACTAACGACATTACTATACCTACAAGGGGAAATGCCAAATTCGGCAGTTTCTCTTGATGTACATCGAGCTTCGCAGGGATCTCGCTATAAGAGTTGTTATAGACTGGATCTCAGCTAACGAGTTCAAGATTAATTCGGGGGTACCTCCCCTACATCTTATCTTATAATTTTCTAAAAATTGTGCGAAAAGCACTCAGTTGACAACGCTGTTTCGTACGTGATATTTAATCGGTATATGTACGTAAGTATGTAGATGTTTATTCATCTCGGCTTGTTTCAGAATCCGTTTAGTTTTCTGAATCGTTTCGGACATCTAAAGTGGAACTATCAGAAATCAAAACAATTGACTCACAATGGTCCATTCGAATGGGCAGGGAATAATTGTCTGCATCGGTAATCAATATTTTGAGCACACTAGACAGCATGCACACTAGACAGATACAATTCTACATATAATTCCGCTGTTACAAAAGTATATGTACGCTCGAACATTTTGGAATTAATATGCGCCAAGTCATCTATTTAAGTTTTCATTCACGTCAGTTTTTTGAAAAGCTAAACGTTGATTCTGCAAAGCAAATGCTGCCAAGAGACGTAATTTTCGATTCTGGCGATCTATACCCTCCTTCCAAAAAAATGCATTAACCCTTAAACCGGTTATGTTCTATGATATTTTAAATTTCTTCTACACCTATGTTTGAAATACGATAAACCAAAAAAAAAATAAAAAATAAACACATTGAAAGCTCTTTTCAGGTTATGCAAATTTTTTGTTTTACATTACAATGGCCTTTAAAATGATGCCTTTGTTCATGAGCATAATTATGAAAAGAACAATGGATTTTGCATTAAGAATGCACAGCAAAACAAAGGATGCGTTTTATTTCTCATACGCGCATACATAGATTTTTGTTATTTTGTTGCATTTCAGCGTGGCACTGACAGTTGACGAATAAATACGTATGATAATCAAGCAAAATATTTACTTTTGGCTTTTATAAGCTGGCGCTATGCCAGCACCTTGAGACCTTCAGCATTATTTTAGAAATTTAAAAGCCTTCCAGTGTATGCAATAATTTGGGTGTGCTGTTGGTTGAGTAGCCAACGAGTTGATTCACAGAAGATTCATTGTTCTAATCACCGTCAGACTAAACATTTGTCTGATGTGTCTATGCTATCAGCACCCTCCTTCGTGAATAACGCCATTATTTGCAAATAAGTTGTGAAACGTTTGAAAACTTTCAGTTTTCTTTACCATGACGTAATTTTGTAAACATCAATCTTAAAAATAATGTAGCTTTCCCTTCACTACCAGTGATCACTATCCCTTTCCTACACAGATGGTAACACCTAGTACGAGTAATAGGCCATCATTGCCTGAGTGCTACTTCTGTTTATAAAAAAAGAGCTCATGATCCCTCATAGGGTATGTATCGCTTTGTAAGGCCTTGTTCAGGTGACCCCATTTTGATATTTTTCCAAGTTCACTGTTCACTGTACGATTACTTTTCAGTATCATCGCACTGATCTCAGTTGATGATGTCCTATACTTGAATGAGTGTGAAAAGCAAATGTTGCTGTCATCTGCAAAAGAGCGAATAGGGTGGAATGCTTAACAAATGCAAGATAATGAGGCCTTGCGATAGCCCTGAATTAATCTGGAACTTGTTAGATGAGATCCCGCCTATAATCACTGAGAAAACTCGATATAAATCGAAACAAAAGGCAGTAAGTTTGGACAAAAGTGCTGCATACTACACTCTGTCAATTTTTTTAGAAATATCTAGAGCCAAAATGATGAATCGGTCGGCACCGTTTTTCCCAGAGGAAAGCCAAAAAGTCAACCGTAGAGCATTCTCTACCGAAGTCAAGTTTTTCTTATGGATTGTGTTTTTTTGATGTAGAGCAAATGATGTCGGCCAAGTGCCTGCCGCCAGAATCGAAGCGAATATGGATCCGATATATGGCATTTTCCATCAGTCTTGCCAGAACTTCCGTCCAGAAGTTCCCGTATTCCTGACGATTATTCTCTTTGAGGTTTTCGGGAGTCTGAGGCTTGTTGATATATACTCGTGACTTCAACAAGGCCCACAAAAAGAACATCTTGAGCAGCTAATTCGGGTGATCTTGCCGGAGAGTACAAATCACCAAAAAGGAGAGATTAGGCGATCCGGAAATGCAGCCTTCTGAATTTCGGTTGCAGGTCTTGCAGTATTTTCTTCTCTGTTGTTCTCCATTCCCAATTCATTCTCATTGAGCGAGGAGAATGTCATTGAGCAAAGCTCTGCAGCGCTAGCCGTTCAGAATAGTCATTTGCTCCGCGTTGTTTTGGAAAAATAAGGCCCGATGACGCCTCCAGCGTAAACGCCACACTATACAGTAATTTTGAGCGGGTGTAATGGTTTTTCCTGTATTATACGTGGATTTCGAGGCCCGAGAAGTGATAATTCTCCTTATTCCCATATCTATAGAGATGGAAATGTACTGCGACGCTCATGAAGAATTTCGTTAAAAAAAATTAACCAATTATTCTTCATTCTGGAGGAGTATTTTATATCTGTTTACATCGCAAATGGCAAACCAGAATTGACATTTGCAAAAATTATAACATCTTCCGATGGGCTGATAACTTTTGTTCCAGCTACTACGAGTATTAAGCTAAAACTTGCATATTGTCCCATACTATAAAAACATTTGAAAAACAAAAGTAAAAGAAATAATTTTCTGCGTTGTAAGTTATTTTACCGGCAGTTTTTTTTATTTTTTTGTCTTGGATCAGCACTCAAGAGATGACCCCTACACATGCGGTGCATTGTGCTGGAACTATAGGAAAGGGATAGTAGGAGAAATGATAGGAGGTGAAGGTTCACTATCTAACAACACTGCATTTTGCACGTTATTTGTTTGTACAGCAGTGTTGTAGCGTCTCTGATGTCAAGGACACGTATACAAATTTTTGAAACTTCGTTTTTTTTAGTAGCCATTTTTAGTAATTATTTCACTTCGCCGGTGCTACACAATACCGACGAAGGAGGGCGTTCAGATGTGCCTGTGGATTGGATAGAGCTGAAACCGTTTCTGTGATCAGTGACTATACCTTCGCCACTGAAACTTTCCGACAACAACTGACACAAATGCACAACAGAAAAAATGCGAGATGTTTTTATAAGTCTGAAACTGGTGTTGAAGCCAGGAAAAAATGTTCGTTTTGTAGTCAACGTGCAGACTACTTCGACCATCGCCACCCTCTATGGCTCGATATGGTGAAAAAAGAGTTATAAATGCTTTTTATGTGTATGAACAAATGTTTCAAATAAGCAAGACCCATCCAATGTCTGTATACAATTTCTATTTACATTTACACAGCGATGGCCTAGGCTGTAAGATTTATCCAACACAATATACATTGTAAGCGAAGGTTGGATGGGTCCAACACAATATACATTGTAAGCGAATGTTGGATGGGTCCAACTATTATGGTGAATTCGGAGTGCAATAAGAGGTATCTGAATGCCATTGATCTTGGAATGAATTTTAACTATTGCATAATTAAATTAGCAACTTCATTTTTTTCAATATTTTGTAATTTCGGAATTTTGTTTCAAACGTTCACTTTCTATTTTCGTTAGTCTTCTTAAATTTCTTTTACTAAATCCACTCATTTTATTCTTTACAACAAATAAAAATACAAAACATACATACATATGTATATAAATTAACCCTTTATTGCATAGTGTTGCATATCTGCATCATACTCTTGAAATGTGTCTACTTACGAAAATAAATAACGGATTATATTTTTTTTACTCTATTTGTTTTCTTTTATTTATGTTTTGTATAAGTTAACTGTTTTTTTTTTTTGGAACTGCGTTCAAGTAAAAAAAAATCATTTTAAAGTTAACAAAAAGCGCACGCTTATAAAGCTAATTTTTTGTGTGAGTGTTTTGATAAAAAGTTTAATTTAAAACAATTTTTTTCCAGGTAAGTATTTTTTTTTTAGATTATTATATATCTAGCAATTGTATAAACATTAAAATGCTCATATTTTATCAAGAAAACCATTTAATTTTCTATAAATAAACTATGATGCATATCTGCAACACTATGCATTTAGTTATACTTTTGAATGTGATTTTCAGTATGCCTTCGTTTTTATCAAATAAAGAATTGGAGAGGATTTTGGATGAATGGGTTGACAGTGAAGACGATTTTGTTGATGAAAGTGACGACGAAATGCTCGAAAATGAAGATCTGGTGATTGCTACCAAATTTATCGAAGGCAAAAACCTAGATGATGAAGATGATGAAGCAGTGGATCGAGAAGATGTGGATATTTTATCTGCGGAAGAGCCAGCATCAACTTCATCTGCTGCTGAGGTGAGAGAATTTAAAAAAGAACTTTGTGAACTTAAGGAAAAGTATAAAAAGGTATTGTGGAGACAGAATAATTTTAAATTCGATTCAGAACGAACAAAATTTAAAGGTGATTCTTCTTTGTCCGAGCCATTGCTCCAGCTATCCACGCCACTAAGTTTCTTCAATTACTGTTTCTCTGACGATATAATAAATTGTATTGTGTCAGAATCAGCCCTGTATGCAACGGAAAAAAATCCAAATCATTTTGTGGTAATATCGCCTGATCACATACGAAAATATATTGGGATATGCATTTTAATGTCAGTGGTTCAAGTGCCTAATATTCGCCGTTATTGGAGCCCTATTGTTGGAAATGAAACTATTGCAAACACTATGACTGTAAATGAATTTGAAAAAATTCGGCGATATATGCATTTTAATACAAACAGCAGCATGTTGCCTAGGGATCATCCTAAACACGATAGGTTACATAAAATTAGACCTCTTTTGACCGAATTGGTTAAGAAATTTTTAACGATCCCACTAGAGGAGTGTTTATCTTTAGATGAACAGATATGTGCAACTAGACAGCCTCATTGGACGTTATCGAACAAAAATAAAATCGCGAAAATGGTATATGCGGATATTTTACCATTTGCTAGATATAACAGTCGTAAACTCATGGATTTTATATAAAAGAGTATGTTCAGCTCACAATACGAAGCCGATGAGTTTGTGCGACTTTCGTATAGATATTGCAGAATCACTTTGCAGAACTGGTTTAGTGCTTTCGAGATCAAGGGGTAGGCCAGTCAGCTCTCCACAACAACCAGAATAAGGTATACGAAAAAGAAAATGTTCGAGCTCACATGTTTCACAGGATATAAGGCTGGACAAAATATCACATATGCCAGTTTACATGGACAAGCGTCTTAGGTGCAGGGTACCAAATTGTACAGGATACACGTTTATAAAATGTGAAAAATGTAACTCTGCCTTGTGCTTAAATAAAAACAAAAACTGTTTTCAAACTTTTCATTCATAAATAAGCTATAAAAATTTAACTTTTATTTTTTAAAATTTGTAATAAGATTTATTTTTATTTTGTAAAAATTTTTTAAGACTGAATTCCTTTTTATTTTTACTAAAAACTTCATTTATATATTTCTAATTAATAAAAAAGTTTTATATAGTATCAAAATTTAAAATGTTTGTTTCTAATTTTTTTATATGTACATAAATGCATGATGATGCAGATCTGCAACGGAAGGAAAGTGGTGTTTTCCAGGAAATCTAGCACCGGATTTTTTTTTTTAGTAATTGTTTTGAGCTTATAAGATCAATTTATATCAAGAAAAAATTATTTTATTCCAAAAGAAAAAATCATGCAATAAAGGGTTAACACATAAATAAAAATAAAACAGTCACTTACCTTTTTTAATTATTTTTATTTAATAATTTATAACAATATTACCACAAAAAATGCCGCTAACACTTCACTTTAAATAACACTTATGAACTTGATACAAATTTTACTTTGGAATAATAATAAAAATGAAAAAGAAAGAATAACGGAAAAATTACTTCAGAAAAAAGAACAAAATTCATAATTAAAACGAAATGACAATATGATACATTACAAAAGCCATCCAAATCAGATGGTAATGCGATGCAAAATTTTTATTTGTGTTTGTTTTGATCTTCATTTCTAATAAACATTTAACTTTACAATTGGATGGGAAAAAACAAACCCGAATCAGATGCGAGTTGTCGGGGCTTAACTATTTTCGTTTTATTTTCCCTATTGACACAATATTATACAATCGGATGGCTTTCAGTTTGTAATGAGTAACCGGACTGCTAGGCAATTATTTGACCATACTTTGTCCGCTCTCATGTGGTGAGAACATTACCTAGCAAAACAAGAGTGAATGAGTTGGCATTTTCATGATTTCTTGAGCACTTTTTCATCTGAATTAATTTTTAATGCCATCTTAATTTTTAAGAAGAGCATCACTTTTGAACGCATGGAAAACGTATTTAACTCTGCCGATTAATTCATATGAACAACTGCGCAGTTATAATTATAATTTAAATAAAGTTTTAAAATGTGTTATAGGAAATCTTCAACAATTTACTAAACCGTAACGGAAACATGGAACATTCATGGGTTCTAATCCTCATTTAAATGACGTGATGTTTTGTTAAATGTGAATACGAGCTCGCCAATGACACTTCTATGTTGATATCATGCGTTCTGCAGTTTCTTTTAACCAGTTCAAATGCAATAGAACCCATGCATTGACTACTTCTTTTGCATGTCTTTGGTGGGTGTTTTTATTCTATTAAAGTAGTAAAAAAAACATGAAAAAACTTTATATGTTTTTTCATTTATTTTAGCCAAATTGCACACTATTTCATATATTTATGTAAAAAAATTTTAATTTAAAAAACTTTTTTAAAATCAAATGCATCTATTTTTTAATCAGAGAACAACATGGTTTTTAATATGACGGCCACATCTTTTTTATTTTCGAACAAAAAGATACACTCATCACTGTTTATGAAAAAGTATACGTCCACTTTTTTCCACTAAATGTAATATTCTAAAAATATAGTAGTGTAAATAGAAAATATTTGCAATATAGTATCTTTAATTTCTTTCATTGTTAATCATTATTTTGACATGTATATATTAACAAATGGGTGACGATGGCTGAAGTAGTCTGCACGTTGACTACAAAACCAAAACAGACCTGAGTTCAACCCGAGTTTCAGGTATTGTGTAGCACCGGCGAAGTAAAATAATAATAATAAAAATTGCTACTAAACCGAAGGTTCAGCACTGCTACAAGTATAAACAAAGAACGTGTGAAAGCAGAGCTGTAAAATAATTAATTAAGCTTCACCTCCTGTCGTTTCTCCTACTATCCCTTTCCTATAGTTCCAGCACAATGCTTCGCATGTGTAGGAGTCATGTCCTGAGCGCTGGTCCCAGATAAAAAAAAAGTGAAAAGTGAAAAAATTCACGGCAAAAATATCACTCAGTGAATTTTTTCCCGATTGCAAATTTAAGAAACGTGGAAATATTTCACGTGAAAAAGTATTCATGATAGGGGTGAATATTTCTATACAACACAAATTCCTCGGCGAAACTTTTCCTCCTCAATCACCCTTAAGAATTGAGAAATTGACATCTTTAAAAAGATCATTGCAACAATAACAAATTGATATGCCCGTGGCACTTTCACAAGACTCTGCTCTAATTAAAGTATCTTATGAAATTTGTTACATTATTTGTAACCACATGAAACTGTGCGGCCCATAGCACCATCATTAGAACGTCTTTGTGGTCCACAAAAAAATAAGGTTGAGTATGACTGATCTAGTACATACATATTGACAATATGCATATGCACATTAACACCAGAAATATAAGTACTGGCTCACCACAGATTCATGCATATTTTTTTCTTTTCTGACAAAACCTTATTGTGTTCTATTTTTTAAATTATGTGCACTGGTAAAAAGTTTTTAATGTTGTGCAATAACTTTGTTGACAAACTGTACTAGTACCCACAATTATGTACATACATACTCGTATGCATGTAATTTCATTTTCATGCTTAACATAAATAATAAAGATCTAGTCATCCCTGTAATGGTCTTCTATTATGTTTTTTAACTTTGAAGCAAAAAAAAACAATAGCAGCAAGTTATTATCCATTTAGATTTTAATGAGTTTTGCAAAATATTTTAAAAAGTAAATAAGCTTTTGTTTAATTTAATCCAAATGTTTGTAGCCTTTAATAAAGATTAATGCAGATTGATTTTATAACAATATGTTTCCACATGCAAATTTATGAAATTAAATGCGAATAATTAAACCAAATAATTTCAATTAAAATTTTCTCATTAAGAACAGAAGCAGTGTGAGTGAGAAATATGGAAAAGTTTTCTTCATTGTTTTTTTTTAATTTATTCATTTATTGTATAAATGGTAATAATTCAACTCTATAAATTTTAAATTACGGACAAGCCGTAGCTTTTCCCACAGAGCATCTTTAATTAAGTGTGACCATTTTAGCATTTTTTCAGCTAAATTCGAGAGTTTTCTATTTAGAAATTGGCATTTTTTTCAGGTTTTTAAATTCTTTTTATCCAGAACATTCATAACCTGTTTTGTGGATTAAAAATTTCTAATAGAAATGTAGATAATTAATTGATAACGTAGATTACATGAAATTCTAAATTGTAGCATTAAGAAATTACAATTTTGGGTCTGTTAGCAATTTCATGCTGATGGATGAGTATTTAACGTATTGAGTGCGCAACCAGAAGGACCCGGCCCGGTCATGTCAACAATTTTTTCTGAATTTTATGTGCTACAACACACTCCTTCGCTGCTAAAGGGTGGTTAAATTTCAAGGGCCGATGTTGATTTTGAATAAAACACAAACTATTTAGGAAATTATTGTAATTTTATTTTATTATGATATATTGGTATTACTCAATTATGTATGGAACAAAATATCGGCCAAATGGGCGCCGCGACCACGGCAACAGTGGATGATCAATTTTCGAAGAAAATCATCTTCAGTGATGAGGCACATTTTCACCTCAGTGGATTCGTCAATAAACAGAATTGCCGCATTTGGGCGAATGAGAATCCAAGAGTGATTGTCGAAAAACCAATGCACCCACAAAGAGTAACTGTTTGGTGCGGTTTATGGGCTGGCGGCATCATCGGGCCGTATTTTTTCCAAAATGAGGCCGGTCAGGCAGTTACTGTGAATGGTGTTCGCTATCGTGAGATGATAACGAACTTTTTATGGCCCGAATTGGAAGATATTGATGTGGACGATATGTGGTTTCAGCAGGACGGTGCCACTTGCCACACAGCTAACGAAACAATGGCTCTTTTGCGCAACAAATTCAATGGCCGTGTTATCTCACGTAATGGCGATGTCAATTGGCCGCCAAGATCATGTGATTTGACACCGTTGGACTTTTTTCTTTGGGGTTATTTGAAAGAAAAGGTGTACGTCGATAAGTCAGCAACAATTCAAGAGCTAAAGGATGAGATAATTCGGCACATTAACGGCATAGAACCTCCATTATGCCTCAGGGTCATCGAAAATTTGGACCATCGAATGGAGGTGTGCCGCCGTGGTCGCGGCGCCCATTTGGCCGATATTTTGTTCCATACATAATTGAGTAATACCAATATATCATAATAAAATAAAATTACAATAATTTCCTAAATAGTTTGTGTTTTATTCAAAATCAACATCGGCCCTTGAAATTTAACCACCCTTTATTTGAATAAAAAAAACGTCGACAGAGTTAAACAATAAATAAAAAAGAACATTTTAGCATAAAAATAATGCGCCAAAAATAAATTCAGAGACACATCAACACGCAACTGCTGAGTTGTACAAGAATTAAGCTGTATCTTCCTACCCAAGGCGAATTCATACCAGATGGCTGCATTAGCTAAAATTCTTCTTAGCTGATTTCTGTTCAGTTGTCAAAGTCGTGTTCAACTCAAAGAATGTTAATACGTAAACTGTTTTGACTTCTTGAATGAAATTGTTGTATTTGTAAACAAAAAACGCCGTTTGTTGTAGCGACGAAATCACCTGGTATGAATTCGCCTTGTTCCTACCACCTTCAGCACCAGTTTATTCTCTACACTATCCCTCTCTCCATCTAGTTATAAAAGGGATATCCTCTGAGCACTGCTCCAACGGAAAAATACTATTCAAATTTGGCATCACGTAGAAAAGTAGAAAGTTGTAAAGAGATAGGAACGGGCATTAATTATGGGACAACTCAGCAAAGTTTAACCTAAATAGGAATCATTTTGTTTATTAATTTGCTTACTTGGTACGGGTGGTACAGCCTTTGAAGGTTAAGTTAGCACATAGTGCCCTTTTGATAACACAAATCCCATGAAAACTAATGAATAAATAAAAAAAACTGATCTGAACTGTGGTAATCAGCCCGAAGTTAGCGGTCACAGTGGAGTTTATGCTCGCTATATCGGGCATAATTCCTCTCTTAATTGCAACAAAAACTTATACCGATTAATCACCTTTTAGTTTAAGTTTTATAGACAAATAAAGTCGCAAACTCTATTTAGGTCTATTTTGACCGACTCAGTGCGAACCGCCTGGCCGGGTTATACTCTAGAAACTTAATTTTTGATCACAGCTTATTTTTTACCCCCAACATATCAAAAAATAACCGGTGAGCTGAAAAAACCAATTTTGCACATCCCATACACATACTATAAATTCAAACGATTTTGTTTTATTCGAATGAAGGAAAAAAGGTATTAATTAATTAAAAATTTTTATATTTATTTTCGATATTTCGTTAACCTTCGGTTAACATCTTCAGGAAGTTTTTATATAAAAAAAAAAAAAAAAAAAATAAAAACTTCCTGAAGATGTTAACCGAAGGTTAACGAAATATCGAAAATAAATATAAAAATAATAAATAAAAGGAGAAAAAACCTTAAAGCTTAAAAAAATAGATAGTTAAAATAATAAAAAAGGTTAAAAAAAGTATTAAGAAAAATTAATTAAAAAATTATTTTAAATTTGTGCATAATTTTTGAAGAATTTTTTGTTGACACACTATTTGAAACGTTAAATCAAATTGCTGAAACCTTTCATTTTCTGCTTCGCTCATAGGTTTGCTTTGTTTTCTAGTGCTTTTTAATTTCGATAAGAACATCGAGTACTTGAGAATGATTAATTGGATTTCGTTTCTCAACTTTACTTTCATTCTTGTTGTGTAAATTTTTCTTTATTTTTTTTATAAAAGTTTTTAACAAATTATTTTGTAATTTAATAACACAGTTGACCTTTAGTGTCAATTATCTACTGTTTTCTCTTTTCAAACAATGTACAAGTTTTATTACGTTTTTATTTTTAAAATAAAGACAACGTAACTATAACAGCAATACAAGAAAACCGCTTAAACACAAAGATCGAAAAATGGTTATAAAATAAAGAAGTGCCTGAAGCACAATTTACAATTTCTATTAGAAAACCTAGGCATTTTTGTAATTGGAGTCAAGAAAATCTGGGAAATTAGTTCAATTGTGGGCAGCATTATTTTCATAAAAAAAGCACTGTTTGCTACACTTTATGCGGCAGTTCAATTAAATTGTCCTATCTTATGTAACAATGAGGGCGGTGTTGCTTTCAACGACCAGCAATGGTTACTTGCAAATAGCAATTATTTATGATATTTTGTTGTGATGTCCAGATACCGAAAAGTGAGAGACATACAATTGGTTGTGTTTTTTTTCGTAACACTACCATTTACGACTCAACACAAAGTGTTCGTGACAGAAATCTGGGCCCAAACATGTTATTATTTGATTTTAAATCTATTTAATTTTATTTAATATAGTTTAAAATCAAACAATAAAATGTTTGTTGTAAAAGCAAAATTTTTAAAGAAGATATTTGGTTTGTTTTGTTTGTATATTCCGTAATTCTCACATATTTTTTGGGAGTTCTTGTATAAACATGTGAAATTTCTTAGCTTTTTTCAAGAATTTGGTTAAAGGTCTAGTGAAGAGTTTGATATTGGTACCATATAGACCAGCTAAACCATATAACAAACATAGCTAAATAATCGTAATGAATTTTGATTAACGTTGTATAATTGAAAGAATAATTACATAGTAGTAGTAGTAACATTTTATAATATATCAAAATTTCATCTCCGACCAATAACATTGCAAATCTGCTGCAGTAGGCAAAAGTTGATATATAAAATAAAATTTTGCTGCTGTATTCATAAAAAAATTAATTAAAAGGTTTATTTGACAAATTTCCATACAAAATTCAAAATTCTATAAATTAAAAAAAATTTTAATGAATACGGCAGTTAAACTTTCTTGAATAAATTTTTTTTAGTTTCCAATAATAGAAATACAATTTAAAATAAGAAATAATTGTAGCACGAGTAGGTTGGTATTCATTGACTTTAACTTTTTCTTTGTTCCGATGGAATGCTATCTCATGTCTAATGCTTTCTGACTAATAACGCTATGCATTAACTTTAGCCTAATTCGGATTTAATAATAACCAAAATATACTAAAATGAGAAAAGTTTATTCTGTTTGTATTGCATTTTATTATTTAACATGTTGGAAAAAAACGAGTATTTGTATTATAAAAGTTCGGTGCGTGATAAATGTAACATGTGCGTGACAATGTAAAAAGTTCAAAAATATTTTATATAGTATATTTTTTTCAGATAACATAACTATTTATATGATTTATGAATAGGTGTCAAAAAATATGAAAATTCCATCTGTAGTAAATTCGCTGAAATTTTAGATAAAAACTGCCATCTAATTTTAAAAGGATAAAATTCGTAGCGCGTGCATACAATGTAAAGGGTGGTTAAATTTCAAGGGCCGATGTTGATTTTGAATAAAACACAAACTATTTAGGAAATTATTGTAATTTTATTTTATTATGATATATTGGTATTACTCAATTATGTATGGAACAAAATATCGGCCAAATGGGCGCCGCGACCACGGCGGCACACCTCCATTCGATGGTCCAAATTTTCGATGACCCTGAGGCATAATGGAGGTTCTATGCCGTTAATGTGCCGAATTATCTCATCCTTTAGCTCTTGAATTGTTGCTGACTTATCGACGTACACCTTTTCTTTCAAATAACCCCAAAGAAAAAAGTCCAACGGTGTCAAATCACATGATCTTGGCGGCCAATTGACATCGCCATTACGTGAGATAACACGGCCATTGAATTTGTTGCGCAAAAGAGCCATTGTTTCGTTAGCTGTGTGGCAAGTGGCACCGTCCTGCTGAAACCACATATCGTCCACATCAATATCTTCCAATTCGGGCCATAAAAAGTTCGTTATCATCTCACGATAGCGAACACCATTCACAGTAACTGCCTGACCGGCCTCATTTTGGAAAAAATACGGCCCGATGATGCCGCCAGCCCATAAACCGCACCAAACAGTTACTCTTTGTGGGTGCATTGGTTTTTCGACAATCACTCTTGGATTCTCATTCGCCCAAATGCGGCAATTCTGTTTATTGACGAATCCACTGAGGTGAAAATGTGCCTCATCACTGAAGATGATTTTCTTCGAAAATTGATCATCCACTGTTGCCGTGGTCGCGGCGCCCATTTGGCCGATATTTTGTTCCATACATAATTGAGTAATACCAATATATCATAATAAAATAAAATTACAATAATTTCCTAAATAGTTTGTGTTTTATTCAAAATCAACATCGGCCCTTGAAATTTAACCACCCTTTATTTTCCTTTATATCGCCGCAATTAAAAAATAAATTGAATAATAAAAACGGCAAATATGTTTTAACAAAAATATTATCTTAACCAAATCAGTGATAATTATTCGCACACTGTCACAAAATGTTGGATGGATTTCGTGATATATCAAAAGAATTTTATTTAAATATATTTCATTTATTTTTGTGACTATTTTGCAATACATCCTTTTGTAAGACTGTTAAATGAACAAACATTAATCTGCAAATCTTAACTTTTCGCCTTTCTGTAACCGTTAAAAAATTCAAAATATTTTGCTTAGTGTCCCAAATTTGATAATGTAAAAAATATTTTAAAAGCTCCCACGGTTCAAGTGTTCTATCTATTGCAATTTGTCGAAATAACTTAATGTGCTGGGGCATATTTTAGAACTATATGAACTTCTGGATTTTTCCACTACTGAAATTTTACAATTTAGTGAGAATATTGTTGTGTTTAAAAACATTTCTAATTAAAAAATTTGTTAAAGTTAAATTTTAATGAACGCGAGCGCCTTAAAAAAAATCGGACCAACATTACTAAATTATTCCATATTGTACAATCCGTACTTTTATCAATGATAATGGAAAGATATTGTTTGTTGGGTAGGTCAGCAACTTATTGTATATTTGAAGGACCAGCACAATCCACAAAATTTGTAACCAGTATTTCCGAATTATATATCCAACAAATATGAAAAGATACAAATTTTAGTAAAAAGAATTTTAAATACTAAAAATTAAATAGAGCCAGAAATGGCAAAATTGTAGAAAATTTTCCATCACTGCGCCGCGCAAGATTACTGACAACAAATCTGTTTCTCAACTACATTTGTACATAATAAAAATACAAATAGGATGTATACATACATATACATATATGTAAGTCTTACATTAAAAAAAAAAATATTTTGAATATAAAAGAATTACTTTTTTGTTATTTGATTTAATTTCGTGCTTGTTGTGTCCTGTCGTGTTGGGAAACTTTTTGCCGTGAGTGTTTCGTTCTTGTCAGACATCCCGATAGAACTTCTACTTGATAATACAATTTTCGTAATAGATTGAAATCTAATTATTATTTTAATTAATTCTTCGTTTTTTTAATTGAACCGTGATTTTACTTTCATCTCTGCAGCTCGAAATTCAACGAAGAAATTGCACGCAGACCAAACTTTTATAGTAAAGTAAGAAAATACAAGAACTTTTAAGAAATTAAATAAATTGAAATGATTTTTTTTCTCAAAATATTATTAAATTGATACTGTGCGAAAAATTTGTTCTAAGAATCTCTGACTCAACCGAAGGCGACGATGTAGTGATATAAATAATATGAACAAGGTTTATTAATACAAGGTTGTCGCAAGGCAAATTCGTCAATTCGCTTTGCTCGACGGACGTCAAAACTTTTGTAAACATGTTTTGTTAAATATAACAGAACCTAAAAGGAACGTTTTGAATTAGTGTAATATAAGTTAAATTTAAATTAATTATTGCAAAGAGAAATTTATTTTGCATATTTATTATTACATATAATATTAAACTTTTATAATTATTAAATTATTCCGAACCACTTATCTTAAGTTTTTCACAAAAGTAAACAGTGGCGATGGTCGAAGTAGTCGGCACGTTGACTACAAAACGAAAAATTTTCATGGGTTCAACCCCAGTTTCAGACTCATAAAAACATCTCGCATTTTTTTTTCTGATGTGCATTTGTGTGTCTTTGAGTCAGTTGTTGTCGGAAAGTTTCAGTGGCGAAGGCATAAACAGTGGTCACTGAACAGTGACGGCTTCAGCTGATAGCAATCCTCAATCACATCAGAACGCCCTCCTTCGTCGGTATTGTGTAGCACCGGCGAATTAAAATAATTCATAACAATGACTACTAAAACCGAAGCTTTAAAATTTAATGCGTCTCCTTCACATCAGAGCCGCTACAACACTGCTGTAAAATAACGTGCAAAAAGCAGCGTTGTAAGATAGTGAAGCTTCACCTCTTATCATTTCTCCTACTATCCCTTTCACATGTAAAGGGGTCATCTGAGTGAAAAAAAAAACTTTGACGTTCGGCGTAAAATTACGTTACAAAACGTTGAATCAGCGGACGGGCGAAATAGCTAATGAATTTGCCTAGAATATGAAGCAACAAGATTCAAATCAAGGCGAATTCATACCAAGTGAACTTGTTAGTACAACAACCACAAAAATCATTCTACGTTGTCAACAATAATTCATTAAATTTTTACATCCAACCATGATAAATAGGTGCCAGGTGGGCTTATAAGTTCAACTAATATGAATTCGCTTTGACTAAAATTGTGCAAAGTAGAAAAGAGAAACATATTCGTCTGTCTGGGCAGTAACTACTCGTACTTTAAACCGTTCAGTACATTTTTCAATGTAACTTTCCTTCTGTTCCGAATACTAGTTTTATTTACAACATTATTTTGTTTAAGAAGCTAGTAATCAAATATATTCAAAAAATATTGGCACGACTCAAAATGCATCACTGGCACCTGATGGCCTACTACTACTAGGTGTCACCTTCTATAGGAAAGGGATGAGATGATAGTGATGAGAGGTAGTGAAGGAATATACGGATGAAAGCTTTTTATTATATTTTTACAGCTTTGCTTTTGTACGTTGTTTTTTTTTCTTGGACCGGCACACAGGGGAAGACCCCGATACATGCGATGCATTGTGTTGGAACTAGGATATATGTTTTTGAAGGGAGGGCAGGGGGAGTAGTGACATTCGATTTAAATTGTCCCACGTCAAAAGTAACAGGAAAAACCTCTGCGGGTAGTATGTTCCATATATGTGCTGTTCGGCAAAAAACGAATTTTCTCTGTAATGCGTAGTGCGATTCGCTGCCAAATCGACCACAAATTGATGAGCCCTTAATGATGAACGCATTGTGCGCATGAATGACCCGATTTCGGGATCTAGTCGAGTAAATTCAAAATAGTGTTTAAAGTACCGGCCCATAAATGAGAGTTCTATTTTATTTTCGGTCGGGGATGTAAGCGGTACAAATAGTGAGGATATCAGATGGGGTGAAGTGTGTCTTACACCGTCTTAAAAAGCCGAGGCACTTGAATGCTTCCTTTGAGACAAGAAAAATGTGCTCAGTCCATCGAACATCATACTGAATTTTCACACCAAGAACATCTGCTGCCTCAGTGTATATACCGCCCATAATTACAGAGTGATCAGCGATGCATTATAGGGTCTTTTGAGCATTGAATTCGCGTGACCCCATCCCGATATTCTCGTGAGGTCATCATTTAGAGAATTATTCACATTCTGCTTCATCACCGTAATCATAGTTGATGTCGGTCTACGATCAAATGAATATGAACGGCAGATACTGCAAAAGGGTGGATAGGGTGGAAGTTTGATATAAGTCATTAAGAAAGATAACAAATAGGGTAGGAGAAAGAATAGAGCCTTGTGGTACCGCTGAATTAATGTGAAACTCGTTAGATACCATTATTGCTATATGTCATGATCAGCTAAAGCCGGTCCTGTTCAGTGACCAGCGATCATGCCTTGACCGTTGAAACCTTCCGACAACAACTGACATAAAAGCCACTAATGCACATCAGAAAATGCCATGTGTTTTTATTTTTAAACTTTGTTGAACACTGTGCTCGACCCCGGGTCCTTTAACTTCACTTATTACATAATATAGAGCAAAATGGGAATAATATGATGAATAGCATGCACAATAACATTGTATAATGGACGGGCCGACAATCCACTGAAAAGTTAATTACTGTAGTACGAGTGGCATTTATTTCTTTTCGAGCATTTGTGGTAAAGTTATGGTGAACATCGCAGTTGAAGATGTCTTATGTTTATGCGATTATAGCCGAGTGTCAAATAGCAGAACTTTCCACAGAATACAAGTGATTGATGGCCGAATTTTACCTACCTTTTACTTTATTTCTTTATTAAAAGTTTTATTAAAACGCATTAGTAAAGTCATCAAATAAAAACCTTTTCCTAAACAACAACATAGAAAACATAGTGATAATAAATGGATAGTCGTGGAATGAATGGTAATAAATATTCGTTTGAAATTTAACGCGTTCCATAGGAATGTGGCATATTGTCGGTACGTAAAAGTACAATTGTTCAATATTTGTATGAACACAAAATGCTACAGTGGAGTAAAATAGCCAACTTTTCATTCTTTACACGGAAGATGTTTATGTAAAGTAAATAATATACATAGATCAGCAACAATCTTCTTTGGCGAACCAGTCGTTGTTAGGTGATATACACAGAAATTCATACGAAACAAACGGCGTTTACGATTCCACATATCAAATGGCAGCTCCACTTCATGAAATTATATTTTGTATTATGAAGTTTTTTTAGTAATTTTAATTTTAATAATTAAGCAAGTAATTAACAACGAACAATATGGAAGATTTCGGTTAAATCGCTTTTTCAAGTCAATTTAGTAGGCGCAATAGCACTCGTATGAGGCAAGTTTCTTATAAAGTAGAATGTTAATAGTTTTAAGTTTATAAGTTAGTTAAATTTGCTGTCTATTACGCAGTTGACAGGAAAGGACATTGTATTTTCAACATTCAACTGAAAATTTTAATTAGTCTATCAATCCTAATCTAAAATACATATCGAGCCTTGGGTGCAATACCGTCGTAATTCAAAAAATCGCGAACTGAGAAAAATGCATTTGAAGTTTTGAGCCATCTTTTTGATAGTATTTTCGTTTACTAAAGTTATTTTTTTACAAGTTTTTAAATAAAGAGGCATGATTTGTAATGTTTTCTGTTTGTAAATTTCTTGTCATAGAGGAAATATTTCATTATTGCAAATAAATATTGTTGGAAATAGCTGGAGGCAATAAAGACATTTGTAGCTGTAGAATCTGAACAGTTAGAGATAGAACCATAATCTTTTTACCTTTAGCTATATATAAGTATTTCCCCAAAGATCATTCCTGCATACCCAGCTTAAAAAATTCAAATTTTGAGTTACTGCGGTATTTTACCAAAGGCTCGATATGTCTGTTCCCTTTGTGTTTTATTATATTAAACTGTAAATATTTATTACCGTAATTATAATAATGTATCGAAAGACTTATAAAATGTTTACAAAACAAATTTCTATATAGAAACTCTTTAACAAACTTCATACGTATCATTGAGGTGGCCTTTAATGTTTATACATACATACATACATATGTACATACATAAATCGCTGAGTCATTAAAACTAAATTAAGCAATTACGTCAAAAGAAACAAAAATTCAAGTCCTGTCATCATTAATGGCCACACAGTCTGGTGAGAGGTTTAATGTATCACATCCCATTTGTTCGATTATGTGATTTCATGTTTTAATTTTTAGTACTAAAGATTTGTTGAGTGTTAAAAAGGTTGGCGTAATAGAACGAGCTTTCATTTTTACAATTGGCATCGAATGTCAAACGCAGGCAGATGTATCATAATTAGCCATTGACAGTTCTTTGTTGTAAAGAAAGACTTGAAAGTATTGCCGTACAACAGAGTTACCAAAGTTTTTTACAAAATTTACAAAACGTTTTTGAGATGTAAAAAAGACTAGACAATATTTTAACTCAGGAAATTTTTTTTTTTAATATGATAAATATTATTTGTAGTCTATTAAAATGTGCATCCTGTGTACATCGTCTGTACTCATATCCATCTATGTTTTAAATTTTATTAAAATCGCATCGATAGTTTTGGAGGGGCGTTTAGTGCCGCCCATGTCCTCTGCTGGTCCTATTTATTATAAAACATGCATATCTTGTGTCTTTCTATACTCAGATACATATATCCATGTTCTAAATTCCATAAAAATCGGTAGGTTAGCTTTGAGGGGGCATTTACGTATATCCCCACGCCCTATCCTCGTCCTATTTTTTCACCGTTTGAACCTTCCGTGGACTCTCAAGAATATTTCAATATCAAAATTAGCCAAATCGTTATCGAGGTTTAGCCAGATTAACGAATACCTACCTGTTTACCAAATTTCAGCACTCTGATATAGTGGAAGTGTCCCCAGAAATAACTGGGCACCCTAGTCCCCCAAGATAAAATTGCTCGTTTCCTTTTTTCCTAAAGCTTCGTGTAGCAATTACGAACAAACAGCCATTGTAAAGTACTCTATTTTGTCCAGTCGTGTTCTCGATTTAAGCATCCGAACAAACCACTACTTATTATCATATCTGTGTATAGGTTAGGTCATGTCGGCAGGTTGCTGGATGTGAAGGTAAAGTAAGGCCCCAGCTCACTTGGGTTCAATTTATTATGGTCCCATTGTGATACCTGTTGTGAAAAGACTTTCACCTCACGATACATAACAGAGCCTCTGCTAGCCTCTGTATATAAATAATATTTATATTTCGATATTTCGCCACGCCTTTAATTATTTCAAAAACATTTATAATTTTCTGAAGGCGTGGTGAAATATCGAAATATAATGTAAAATGTAAATTTTTCGCAGTAATGCAATCAAACGCCCATTAATCTAGACCCAAAACCAAGCCAAACATACATTTTTTGGATAGTCACTCGGATTTTTTGCCAGAAGATTTAAGAATTTTCAGTAATAAGCACGGAGAAAGATTCCACCATAATATTTTAATAATGTTGTTTTTTTTTTTTTTTTTTTTTTTTATATTACTAACACTAATTATTTTAAGCCTAAGGTCTTTTTATATATTTTATATTTATTTCAATATTTCGCTACTCCTTTGTGTAGCTTCTTCAGGAAAATTGGTTTTTGTTTATAATAAAAAAAAATTTTTTTTAAAAATTCACAATATAGGAAAAGTTCTTGTCAATGAAAATTTAAAATAAAAATATTAACAGCCATATTCATAAAAATATTAAAAGTCATATTCATAAAAATATATTCTGGATTTTAAATAGGTATAAATATTCGATTTTGTATTGAAATTTTTGTTTTTGAACCAAATCCAAAATACATTTTTACGAATATGTTACATATAATAAAATATTCAAAACAATAATTACAATAATAATAATGATAATAATAATAATAATAAAAATCTTTCGTCTATATCTTTTTTAATAATAACCTATATGTTAATAGTTCTAAAAATTTTTGTTCTGTCTCTAAATGTAATTCTATGTATAAAAATAAAAACTACAAATACAATTATAATATATTTAATCTCTTATTAACTAAATGTCTATAATTTTGAGCAACATTTGCTGTATCTGCCTTAAAATTAATTCTGTTGGTAATTGGTGTATTAATTATATGTAACATTTCTAATATATATCTACGTTTATAATTATTTTCTGTGTCTAATACTGATACATCCTCAAAGTTTGGATAGTGATTCAATCTAGAACAGTGCGAAGATAATGCTGTTTTTTGAGAATTTATATCCCTATATTTTTGATCAGACCTGTGTTTTTTTTTATAACAAGAAGCAATAGTTACGCAATTATTGCCTACTACCAGGTGTTAGCGTCTATAGGAAAGGGCTAGTTATAGAGACGACATGTAGTGTAGGTAGAGATAGAGAGTTTATACAACTCTGCAACGCATACAAAACTAAAATTTTATTATTTCTTACTTTTTAGTTGTTCTTTGAACCCATTAACGCTCAAAAATAAACTGTGTGTAAAAAACGTGATTTGTTAATATGTATTTCTTGGTTTAACATGAATAAAATAAGTGGAATTCATAAAAAAAAAATCATTTTTTTAGTGTTTGAGAAAAATAGGTGTCTTCATATGGGGACAACGGGCGTACTACAGAGTGGAGCAGAATGGGCTATATGGTTTGAATTCTTTATAACTTTTTTAATTATTATGTTTTCTTTGTTTTCTTTCAGCATTTTGTGAAGAAGACTTGGGGAATTAATTATGAATCATTACACGATCGAACACAGCACATACTGCAGGTGCTTCAATGGTTTTGTTAAGGGACATATTCGGCATAAATTCGCAGAAATAAAAAAGTTATAACCACCCTGTAGTTATGAAATTAACCAAGCAATATCGTTCAATACAAATTGCTTATGTGCATAGGTCACCATCGCTCCTTGCATTGGTAAACAACACATCGCAGTTGTTTTGGTATTCTTTCTGGATTATAACGATTGTTTTTCCGATAACCATCAACTAATGGGGTAGATGTTGGACGTTTTCCACAAATTATATGTTGCAAATAAGCTCTAGTAATATTTCTTCTGAACGAATATTGGACTATAGGACCTCTACATAGCAAAACATGTAATCGGCAAGAGTTACTTGTAAATATGTAAAAAAGCACCAACACCAGTTTTTTTCTCTTAATGAATGCCCTATAGAAACTCCCATTCTCTGGTTGTATTTTATAAATAACCTTGGTATACTAAAAGTCCTCCTACGTATGTAAACATGCATAGAAACTAGTGGAAGAGTGATAGTGTATAAAAGAGACAGGTGGTGAAGTGATAGGTAAGATAGATATAGCTTAATTCTTACACAAACGCTGAAGTTGCGTGCTTTTGAGAAGTGGAGTTGCTGCGCCTCAGGTGTGTTCTTGCCACAAACGAGAACATTTTTATTTATTATTTTACTTCACCGACTTTTTATTGCGCAAATACCGACGAAAGAGGGCGCTGTCTGACTGGATTTCAACCGCGGAACTCTTCAGCCAACAGCACTCCTTGCTTTTCATAGTATGCTTTCTTTGCAAAGTCTTGCGAGTGGCCGATTGTTGCTGTCGAAACAATCTTTATTGAAATTATCGCTTTCAGTTTGAGACTCAAGCTGAATTTTTTCCGACATATCCATCAGGATACTTATAGACCTAAATATTCTTCATTTCCTCCGTCTTCAGTACTTATGAAAGCGGTATCGGTGGCACGACAGCTTTAATGCCATCATTTTCCTCCTGAAGTCGCAAAAGATCATTTTGTCCTCTAAAAATATTGCTTGTATTGAAAAATTTAATAGAAACCAAATTGTTTTTTATTGATAACGCCCATTGTCCCCAACTGGGGACAGTATAACAAAACTACAACATATAAAGAAATGTTACAGGTTTCGTTTAACTAAATGATTTTAAAATCATTTACACAATATTAAATAATTGGTACTGTTGTATTTGAAGCCACTTAGCACAATAATATAACTGATTTTAAATTAACAGTAGAAACCGCGTTGGAATGCGCAATTAAACAGACTGTACACAACAATTGTACTTTCTGTAGCATTTTATGCCCTTTGATACAAAATTTTTAAAGATTTTAGTAGAGTTTACTTATTTTTGCATTAACATATATAACGGCTTTTCTTATGATTGTCATCAGTTAATTTGCTGTCCTCATATAAGGAGGCGGTAATGGGTTAAGATATTTAAATTTTTTTTTTTTAAATTTTAGTCTCTTTTTAAAATTTTTGTTTTATTCTTGACTCACATTTAATAAATAAAATCTATTAAAAGAACAAATTGTTGTATGTATATAGTGTGAGTGTATTCCCCCGATCCGCCCTTAATTAAAAAGGGACCACGAGCTTTCCAATGCAGAAATAATCATCAAAATAGTTCCACCCAATAAATTGTTCTGAAGAGGGGGCTGTATTACCCAGATTCGCCCGCCTTTAAAATGGTACCACACGGTAAGCATGAGCTTTCCAAGAGAAAATAGTCGTCAAAGTAATAAGTTCTGTGAACGGCGATATGTATTTCCATAATCCATCTGCCATTAAAATGGGACCACACTGTAAATTCGAGCTTTCCAATGAAACTAGAATCATAAAAATCTAAGGCAACACACATAAAAAGAAATACGGTCTTATTGAGAACCTTCTCCTTTTTTGGATTCGGTTTAAAACACAATATAATGGGGTCATCCACGGCGATGATGCTCCCGAAAACTAAATTAAGGAAGTCTTCAATTACATATAGTTCTTTATAGTCCAAATTGTGCTGTGTTCGTTGTCTCACTCCAGCCGTGGAAGTCTTTTGAATGAAATATTGTTCCTTAAGAACAGCAGTTTCAAGAGAAAACCTCGCAATGAAGAAGTAGTTATATTTGAAATTAATGCTATTAATGACTTTAGGTAGCTAATCCCAGGCAGATCTCGTCACACACTATGAAACTCATGCTGCAAAACTTTTGCGTTTGGTGCTGAAGTAAAAACGAATTCATACGGACGGACTAATTCACTACAAGGTTTTACGTAATAAGGTTTTAAATTTTTTTCCCCGTAATTTATTCATTGTATCTCCAATTGAAACTGAACTAAGAACAAGTGCTAAAATCTTAAATAATTTTATTTCTTATGTAGTTCTTATCATTTTTGCTCCCTTATGGTGGCAGTATATTTTACAAAATTATTTTCGTTTACTTTTGCAAACATTTATTCCCTCGATTGTAAGTGAAAGCGTAGTCAACTGTTATGCGACTATATGGTTCAGCGACTGCGTCTTATAACCTTAATCAATAAACTACAAGTATCAAAAAATAACGTAACAAGCACAAGAACTCACCTGAAAACGTTTTTGGTTTTTTTTTATGCAATCGAAAATAATTTGTGAAGATGAATTTTGGTTTGTCCAGCGTTAATACATTTATATGCTTTTCTTATTTCCTGCTGTTTTGTTTCCATATCCTTTATGTTGCTGTTGAAAATTGTTTTTCTTTCAGTAGTATATGTTGCTTTGTTTATGATTCGCTAGCGTCATTTTATAGAATTTATTTACTTTTGTTATGTTCTTTTGAAAAATGTTGATTATTTGTACTTTAAAGCTAAAAGAATAATTTTTATTTTTTTTTTTATTAAATAAAGGAGCAGATAAAATGGCATTTTCGTTTCAAATTTAATTGAATTTAAAGCAGTTACATTGATGGTAGTTACTTAAAGAATAATAATAAAAATATAAATAATTCCAGACTTTGCTTTAAATTCTTTGTTCTGTTGGATAAACCACAGCATAAATAAGAGTTATAGTAAGTAATACACTCCAGTGATGTTACGAACATTCGTATTTGTATCGCCGAATATTCCCTTAATTTATGATATTCGCCAAATTGAAGCGAATGTTTATCTTATATTTTTAATACGTCGAAATACAAAAATTTTAAAAAATACATCAAATGAAAGAAAAATATAAATTTTTAATAATTTTTATTAAAAAAAAAACACTTCTTTGAGTAAAAAAAAACAAGACTTAGTGCCTGTTTGCAGAGCACGAAGAATAAATGTGACTCGTGATTTTACATTGAAAACAACAAAAAAAAAATATAAAAGTTTGTTTTTGTTTTCATTAGAAAATTACGCAAATCCAGTTTATAGACGTTTCTCCAAATAAAAAAAAAGTATCGCGTGATAGAAAATTGAAAATTACGAAGAAAATATAAAATAAAAAAAGTACTGGTTTTAGAGTTATGTACCTCATAGCAAATGTGATTCTGGGGGTGACGATGACTGAAGTAGTCTCCCCGTTGACTACAAAACCAAAACAGACCTGGGTTCAACCCCAGCTTCAGACTAAAAATTATAAAAAAAAACATCTCGCATTTTTCTGATGTGCTTAATGTGCCAGTTGTTGTCGGAAGGTTTCAGTGGCGAAGGCATAAGCCACTGGTCACTGAACAAAACCAGCTTCAGCTGATATGACAACAAAGACACTCAAATGCACATCAGAAAAAAATGCGAGATGTTTTTATGGGTCTGAAACTAGGGTTGAACTCAGGAAAATTTTTCATTTTGTAGTCAACGTGCAGACTACTTCGACCATCGCATCCTTCTTATAGAAAGTAACACCTAGTAGTGAGCAATCATTGCCAAAAAAATGATATTTTAAAGCTTTTTCTCCTTGAAGTCTATTGCAATGCGGTGCGTAAATAAGCGCTGGATAAGTGGTGTCAATAAATATTGCCTGACAATAGTTTTCGCTGTTAAAAGATAAATAGAATTGCTTCGAAACTAAGCTGAGAAATGTTCAGCAATGGCATTCAGTTGCGAAGTTGATAATGTCCAATTCAGTCATCGGAATGTCACTGTTATTGAAGCAAAGGAAAGATTTTTCAATTAAATTGGATATATCGAGTGGTGGAAAATTTCAGATTGAACGTTCGTATTTGTATTCAGCGGAAAATGGCGCATATATGCCTGACTCTATTGTATTTGTATCCGCGAATATTAAAGGTTATTATTCGTAACATCACTGATATACTCTTGACAGTTTTTCTGCACACACAAAACACACTAAAACCCAAAATTATATGCTTTTGTTAGAAATGAACAAAAAATAACACAGGGCAACAAAATTAAATTGTCTCTACGCATCGCTCAGTTTATATACAATATACAGTTAAAAGCGTGCATACATACATATGTGTGTATGCATGTGTGCATATAAGCTTTTATATTTACATTAGATTTTATAAATCGAATTGTTTACACAAGTAAATGAATTTTTCAAGGCAAAACGCTCTTCTTTAGCTTTAGCTTCAGCTTCAGCTTATAAAAGTTTAGTTGTTGCAATCGTGTGGGGCGGGCGGGGGTATATTGATGAGTATTGTAGGCTCAACCACTGTATGTAATGATGATTGATTTCCGTCATTTTAGAGACTTTCTTTTGTTAAGGCGTTATACTGTTGTATAGACGTACAGTTGTATAGACGCCCCCGTTACTTGAAATAAATCCATTTTTGCTCTGTCAGTAAATTTGTTATAAAATTAAAAAGTTTTGACAATAGAAAATGCTTTACAAATTTAAGAATTTTCAAAGATTGGATTCAGTCGATGTGTCGTGACTGGGTCATGAAGCAGATTGATTTGCCAAAGTTCTTCCGCGTGTTGATTCCCCCAAGTTCTGAGTTTTTGGTCACACTCTTTCTATTGATTAGCAAATGATTACCTATGAATGTTATCCAAATTCTTATATAATGTTCATAAAATATTAAATGAAAAGTCATTTATTTCTTTTTTGAAATATATTTATTAAGCTTGAGGTCTTTTTTTATTTTATTTGGTTTTATTATTCGATATTTCGTTAACCAAATAAAATAAAAAAGACCTCAAGCTTAATAAATATATTTCAAAAAATATAATAAAAAAGGTCAATTAATAATATAATGAAAAGTCATTTATTTCTTGTATGTCATTTAATTTGTTCTATGAACTAAAAACCATTTTATGCAACTGATTAGAGAAATCAAAATGGCCAACAATTCCTTGAAACGTTTACGAAATGGTTAGTGTGAAGAATTTCACTAGTCGAAAGCATTGTTCTACAACCAAGTAATTCAACAATATAACAGCGATATGAGTTTCATGTAGCTTCGTGTCCCAATGGCCAACTCAACAATGTTTCAACTTTTAATCATGTGATTATAACTTCTAGCCACATCTCAATTTCCAGATAAGCAGTCATGTCGTAAATAATGAATGTAGGTACTCGGAAATAATAACTGTCCGTAATTGGAATCTAGCAGTTTATGCAGATTTTTTTTTTTTTTTCTATCTTGGACCAGCACTGAGGGGATGACCCCTACACATGAGATGCATTTTGCTGGAACTAGGAAATCAGGTTATGGGAAGGAGGATAGAGGGAGTAGTGTGAATGGACATTTGATTTGAATTTTCCGACGTCATAAGGGACAGGAAAGACCTCGGCAGGGAGTTTGTTCCACATACGCGATGTTCGGCCGAAAAATGAGTTCTCCCTGTAATGCGTAGTGCGGTTCGCTGCCAAGTTGACTACAAATGGATGTGCTCTTAATGATGAACACGTCGTGCGCGTGAATGATCGGGTTTCGGGAACAAGTTCCCTGATTTCATCAGAACACATCCCATTATAGTAACGATAGAACAACGAAACGCACCCCACGTTGCGACGATGCTCAAGAGAGTTAATAGAGTTGGCTACCCTACTGTCTCCTATGAGTTTCTTCGCTCTCTCCTGGACCCGGTCGAGTAACTTCAAAATAGTCTTTGAAGCACCGGCCCAAACATGAGAATTGTATTCCATTTTCGGTCGGATGTAGGCGGTATAAATGGTGAGGAGATCAGATGGGGTGAAGTATGTCTTGCACCGTCTTAAAAAACCGAGGCACTTGATTGCTTCTTTTGAGACCTGAAAAATGTGCTCAGTCCATCGAACATCGCACTGAATTTTCATGCCAAGAACATCAAGAGCTTCTGATTCCTCGATGTTTATACCGCCCATAATTACATAATTCTAACAGTTTGAATACATTAAAAGTTCTGAAATTACAGTATACTCGAAATAGAGGGAACTAATTAATACAAAGGCTTTACTCTCAACCAAGTTGTACCCTTCAACCGAGATTGAAATTATACAAAACTTTTTATATGATAAAAGAGTTTATTAATACTGTAGTTTTGCTTCCATATGCAAAAAAACAATTGGTAAAGTTAAAGTGTACGTTAAAACCGGCCGTTAAAAAGGATGTTATCAAAGTATATTTATCAAGTAGACGCATCTCTACAACAAAACAACAACAACAGGCATTTTGTTTTTGTAAAACTAGCTAATAATGTCAAACTTGTTTTTTTACTGCTCTCTGAAAAGCAAACACACACAGGCTATAATAGCAATAAAAACTTTAATTGCATTCAAAATAAAGGAATAAGTGAAACTCACAATGGCGCGCTCGCACAAATGAAACAAATGAGTAACATTGGATATTGGCGCGCATAAATGTAAACAAATTTTGACATATACGACGTGTGAAACATAAACTGATAAGTTGATTTTACTTGATAAATATACTTTGAATGTTATTACATATACACTTTGTGGTTCCATTATGTCAGCTGTTATACATACTCTGACGCTCTCTCTAAAAGTTTTCTTTTACCATAATATCGTAAATTTTGTCACACAGTATTGATTAGCTAACCGAGCTTTTCAATAATTTAGCATTTAATATTTAGTGTTAAAAAAAGAAGCATTAGTAACTGATTTTCATCAGTAGAAGAACTATCATATGTAAACGCACATGCTTTTAGCCTTTTTTTTTAAACTTATTTTACCCTTCATTGTGTGCCAAATCACACTAATTTGCGTAGTTTCCTATACCCAATACTAAATCAGAAGGTTCTCTCTATAGAGTACTCAATGAAAAAGTTTTTGCTGTCCCCTCAATCGCACGTTCCCTCTACCACGAGTCTACTATATAAATACAAATCCGAATTTACGAGATTTTGTCTTAATTGGAAGCATTGAGAATTCTAGAGTTTGGGAAACTGTATCTCTTTACAAGACATCGAAAGATAGAACGAAGATGTGTTTGATCGTACCAACAAATATATTTACTTCCACAGCTACTGAAAACGAAAATGAACAAAGTAATGCATAATCAGTGTATTATTTCCCACTAATCACTTGACAAATCCTTCAAAGCTCCGTAACTATATCGTTTTGCTAGAATTACTCAAATAAGACAAATTCATCAGCGGTGGTGTAACGTTGCTTTTGCACACCCGTGTTTTAGAATACCATCGGATGAGGCCACAATGGTGGGTGCTGATGTAAAACTGAAAACACAATCTTCTTCAGCTATTCCCGCATGAGAAGTTCATTACCTAAGATATATAAACTTATGTGTGTGGCAATGCTACGGGAAGCCCAGCCTGTTGGAAGCTTCTTTGCGTTTAACGGCTTTGCTTGATTCTTTCCCGAAGTCTAAGCAAGAACTATAATTTGTGCACTACAGCAGTTGGGACCGCACCATTAAAGGAATTTTTTATGAATTGTCACAAATGTGCTTTTGCTGCAAATGTACAGCATATTGAGACCGTGTCCCCATGCATAACTTTAGATCTCGAAGAAGACCTCACCAATAAGTTTTCAAAGAGCCCCTTAACACTGTCAGAGTCAAATTAAACTACTAAACTAAAAAATGTTCCATGTTCTGTAAAACGAGTCGATTTAAAAACGAGTGATTTATCAAAACCGAATAAATGCTAATTTGGTGTTCTAAAAATCACACGATTTCCAACATTCGAACTTGCTTCCGAATAAGATTTTTTAAACGTCAATACATCAATAAAGCTACTGAAAATTTATTCAAAATAATGTGTATTCTTATTTAAAAGTGATTTTTTAATGATATATGTAATGAATTTATGAAAATTTGCTTTTATTCATCCATCTACTTTATCTGCATACTTCGAACATGGAAAAATATTGGAGTGTTTTTTAAATTGATTATTTTTTTATTAAAATCTTTCTAGTTTTTTGACCTTTTTTTTTATATTAATAACACTAATTATTTTAAGCCTAAGGTCTTTTTATATATTTTATATTTATTTCAATATTTCGCTACTCCTTTGTGTAGCTTCTTCAGGAAAATTGGTTTTTGTTTATAATAAAAAATTTTTTTTTTTTTTTTTTTTTTTTTTTTTTTATTATATTATAAATTTTTTATTATAAACAAAAACCAATTTTCCTGAAGAAGCTACACAAAGGAGTAGCGAAATATTGAAATAAATATAAAATATATAAAAAGACCTTAGGCTTAAAATAATTAGTGTTATTAATTTATTAAAATCTATTACACAGTATATAATTTGACTTAATTTAATAAAAGAAAGACTTCAAGTAAAAATTGGTAATTATTTTTTTATGTTTCAGCAGTTATTTATTAGGAAGGTAGTACATTCGATTTAAGTTCGACCGGAATTAATCCGAGTAAAATTATGCGAATTCTGTTTACAGAAAACCTAAGTATGTGTATTCGTTTTAAAAACAAAAATGCTTGCGGATTCGGTTTATAGAACATACCCGTATATCTCCAAATGAGCGATAAACATGCCGTAGTATGGGAACAATATTCGCAAACGGTCAGACTCAGCTTTACATTGAACTGCCAGCGGCAAGGACCGTCTTTTTAACCCTTATAAAGGTTGCATCTGTGGAGTCACCGACTCAGATCTGTTTGATGCGCTGGAACGCGTCATATTTTTCTTTGTTTTCTAACAAGCGGTTAATTGTGAACCATCTATCATCCTTCTTTGCATTATGCAAGGAAAAGGATTATTTTCCATTGCTACACTTATTTTATTTTTGTGTCCTTTTAGGATACGCACGTGTTCAACGACACTTGTTTGTGCTCAATACCAGAAATATGTATGAACAATATCTTAGAAACATTTGTATAAATGTGTGTGTGGCTGTGTGTGTGTGTGGGAGGGAACGTCTATGGCTGTGTGTATCTAATATGATTTACTTAGGCTCTGCACACTGAAATTGTTACAAATTTTAGGGAAAATTTCCCTAAATTACTAACCCAAAAGAGTTTATTTTGTAATTTGATTAGGAGGGAAAGTTTTGTCTTAAGCAGCAAATCGCAATAAAATTGTCAATGATTTCGTAATTTATTTTTTTCGTGAGAAAAGTAACAAATAAAGACAATTAAAAACCGCTGGAATTTACAATTTTAATTTTTCGTGGTTTAGATAAAGGCACGCATTCCAAAAAAAAAAATATTAATTTCTTTTACAGTTTTATTTATTTTTTTTTTCACTTGTTCAATCAAATTCTTGATAAATTTTTATCAAATAATTTTTCACTTGGTAATTTATTTCCTTAAGAGAAAAACTTAAATGAAAATGTTAGTTATTTTGCCTTCGTTAGAAGGCAGAAAAAAGCAATATAATAAACAACAGGACTCAAAAGGACTACGCGGAAGACTGAAAAAGCACAAATGAAAATTTTCTTCATATACGGGCAGTCATCATCATCATCATCGTATCACAGAACAAACAGCGCCATCATCTTTCTAGTACCCTCTTATTCCTGCGTTGCTCTTCTCTCTTAAGAACAGCTTCTGTTGTTTTCTGAAGGAAAGCTTTTAGTTTGCCGTTATTTGGAGAGTTTTATAAGAGTGTGTGCGTTTGCTTGCACGTTATACATGCATACATACATACATATGTATGTATGTACTTACATATATGCGGCTGGATCTTTGTTGAGGAATAAAAGTATAGAAACATTACTTTCATTTTCGTTAAAACTTTTTTCATGTAAATATAGGGTCTTTCATTAAGAGCATCCTCTCTTCAAAGTATTTTTTTTTTAAACTACACAAACTCTACGAAGCTTTTATGGCTGTAGAAACACCCAGGGTCTAGGCGGGAATCGAACCAGCACCTCAATATTGATAAGACTAATGCTCATCCTAAACTACGGAGGCACGCGGAGTTAAATAAAACAGTAAGTGTGTGAGATATCATCGAAATGTTTTAGTCATTTCAAAGACCTATTGATGCCAATATATGTGGAATATAACATCGTGCAAATGTCCGCCACGCCTTCTCTGGGTGGAGCGCATCCGAAGTGTACAATTTTCTATGACTCTGGCGCATAAATCAGGGTGGACAGTTCACATCAACTCCACATGAGATAACCATGTCCTGAAAACGTTCGTGCAAAAAATCCAAATTGGCATGAGCAGTGTGGCCTGGCCAACGTCGTTCTCAAAGAAATGTGGACATATGACGCCGGCAGCCCAAAATCCACACTAAACAGTGTCTTTTACGGAATGCATTTGACGCTCTTGGCTCTCATGTAGATTGAATCGTCCCAAAATCGACAATTTTGTTTGTTCACGTACCCTTTCATTTAAAAATATGCCTCATCGCTGAAATGCTTTTTCCATGGAAATTAAGGTTAGTTGCCAACTGTTCCAGAACCCATTCAGCGAACTCTTGTTGTTGTGGTCGTTTACCTTCACTTCCTGGATCAGTTGAATTTTGTACGTATGCAGTCCCAAATCACGACGCAAAATTCGCCATGTTGAAGTCTGCGAAAGGTCAAGTTCTTGTGAGCGACGCGAAATCGACTGCCTCGAATTCTCCTGTACACTATCACGGACAGCGGCGATGATTTTCGTAGATCTTGCGTTTGGTCGACATACGGGTGTTGGTCGATCGTTTACTGAACTACTGGGCTCAAATTTATCCACCACATTGTGAATAGTTCTCTCGGTAGGACGATTATGGCGACCGTAAAATGGTCGAAGCTCGCGTTATTTTGAACGACCAGAACACGCATTTTGATCAAATAATTTTATTATTTGGACGTTTTGTTGAATGCTATATCCGTCAATGCTGATTTGGCAAAACAGACTGAATAAATGACAATAAGCAGCGTCAACAAGATGACCGTTATCAACTGTCGGAAAGTTCGGAAGTACCTGCTGGAAGACCCTATATATATATACATACATATACACACATATGTACATATATTCGTATGTCGACTCTTGATTTGCATTTAGTAATTTTTGTTGATGTTTTCTGAAAAGCATGTGTCGCAATGACGTACTTTCAATGTGGGAAGTTGTCCAATTACCCACTCTAAGTTAATCCCAGTTAAAAGTTGAAAGTCTTCACCATATTTAGTTTTGAATTGTATGTATAATTATTTTCAATTATATGTATAAATATTATTAAGAGAAGTAATAATCAGTTAAGTTAGAACATTACCCTGAAGGCAATTCAGTTAACTTGCTATGAATTTTAAGCTAACTTTTTTACAACTGATGGTGGTTGACATTTAGATTAATTTTAATGGAGGTAACTGACTAATTTAACATTGCGAGAACCTTATGAAGTAGTCAATTCTTCGACGCTGAATTAAAGTTAGTTGCCCAATAATTAACTTATTAATAACTACCCAGAAGCTTACTGTTTATCAGTTAATTATAAGTACTGACTTTTTTATAAGTCAACTGCCAAGTAGTAACCTTTTTTTTATATTGGACCAGCACTCAGGAGATGACCCCACACATACGGTGCTTTGTGCTGGAACTAGAGGAAAGAGATAGTAGAAGAAATGATAGGAGATGAAGCTTCTATATCTTGAAAATTTTTCGTTTTGTAGTCAACGTGCAGATTACTTCAAGCATCGCCATCGAAATTTTGGTATTGGTGTTTTAGTTTTACTTATTGTAGATTCGTACCTTAAGCACATCTTACAGCCTCCTAAAAATTAAGAAGCCTTGCCGGTACGAAGATTGGCAAAGTACCCACCCCAAAAATTTATTATCAAGTAACTTCGCCATTTGTGGACCATTTTTCAAAATAATTTTTGCATATGGAAAAGGTTCACAAATTTTTTTTTTTTGAATTTGGGTGGGGAAAGGCAAAGTGCTATTACTTTTTCGAAATTTGAAAATATATGGAGTAAAATTATACCTTTGTACTTTTATCCCATTTAAATAGTGCCTATGATGCACATTTTTTTACTATTTTTAAACACCGCCATGATATGGGTATCAAATTAAAGTGATTTTTAAAGGGACCATAAAATTTAACGATATCTCTGCAAATGCAATATGGCGGGCGACTAATATTTACTCACTTCAATGATATGGGTTCCAAATGAAAAAAATGGTTGAGAAGAAACATAAAATAAAGTCAAATTGGTGCTTTTCAGCTAATCTGCGTTTTGTCCCTTTTTATTTTTTGGAAAGGTACTGCTGATATAACAATAAAAGTATTCAAATTTAATGCAGATGTCTTACCCTTAAAATTTCTATACAAGAGTGGGCGAGATTAGTTAAGTTGGTGTGGGGTGACGAAGCACAACGGCTGTACATAGTAATAAATAAAATGCAAACCAACATACCAACTGAGTGTGTTTTGTTAGACTATACAAAGATATCACGGCCCAATTTTGGAGTTCTCATACTGATTAACTTAAACTGCTAGTAATTTATAGTTCCAAGTCTAAGCATTCTATTTAAATTGTTGGAGTACTGTAAATTTTTTAACTTTTTTTTAAATTCTTTACTTTTTACATTTTTGTTAATTCTTGCATTCAGGTACTTTTAGTGTTCAAATGCAATACATTTTATGCGGGTAACTAATTAACTGACCCCTGAATATTTTAAAATGCAACTTAACACTTAAACGCAAGCATTTTTATTTCTGTATTAAATTTAAATTGGTTTGATTTTTTTTTTATCTTGATGCGGTGCATTGTGCTGGAACTATAGGAAATGGTTTGTAGGAGAAATGATAGGAAGTAAAGCTTCACTATCTTACAACTCTGCCTTTTGCACGTTATTTGTTTTTGTATCAGTGTTGTAACGTCTTTGATGTCAATGAGACGTATTAAATTTTGAAGCTAGGTTTTAGTAGCCATTTTTAGTAATTATTTTACTTCGCCGATGCCACACAGTACCGACGAAGGAGGGCGTTCTGATGTGCTTCTGGATTGGATACAGCTGAACCCGTTACAGTTCAGAGACCAGTGACTATGCCTTCGCCACTGAAACCTTCCAACAACTGACACAAAGGTACATAAATGCACAACGTGCAGACTACTTCAATCATCAAAGATCTTCCCTTTTCTACATTCACGGAGTGAATCTTAAAATAAATAGAAGTAAATACCGAGCACTACTATTGCAACGGTCTCTCAAAATAAACAAATGAAAAAAATTATATTAGTGCCCTTAAAATGTGAACAACTTTTGACAATTACGCTGTGTAAAACATAAACCAGCAAAAAGTCACCCGATTAGTTGAGTGCACTTGATAAATATACTATGGTAATGACACATATTGACATAAGGGCAAAATATGCGAAAACTCTTAAAATGTTCTGAACTCATTGTTTTCATCAAAAAAAAAAAAAAAAAAAAAGCAACATGCCTAACCAGCATTGAAGCCATTCCCAAACATGCACAAACTTATTGTTTGTATGAAAATAAAATACTTTACACCACAATTTCATAATTTAAATATTTAGTTTATTCATTTTAAATACTTTGCGTGATATTTCGTTATTTAATAGTATTATTTTTACCTCCTTTTTAATTATAAACTTTACACATTTCTGCTATTAATTGTGGTATTAATTTATTTAACGATAAAAAATTAGTGCATTAAAGCACTTTTCTCAATTAAATTAATTTGAAGATCTGACTGAATATTGCTTCATTCTAGCTTCTATTTCTGGTCTGAAGTGACGAATCAAACCTTGCACGGGCCAAGCAGCACCATCACCTAAAGCGCAGATTGTGTGACCTTCAATTTGTTTAGAGATTTCCCACAGCATGTCGATTTCAGCGGCATCGGCATTACCTGCCACAAATCTGTGGAGCAAGAACAAAATAAAATTTATTAATTTCAAAATTATTTAAAAATTGTTTTTATTATATTCTTAATTTACCTTTTTTATTATATTGAAATATAAACAAATAAAATACCAAAAAAAGACCTCGAGCTTAATAAATATATTTCAATATTATTTAAAATAATAATTACAACATAGTTGGTATAGAATCCAATTCAGAATTTTCATTTATCAGAATTAATTCCGATTTGAAATTGTGGTATGAAGTCAATTTTTGTCACTCAAAATTGGACACCCGTGAGTGACATACCAATTTTACCAAAAGCCGTTCCCGCAATAGAAAATATGATAAATGAATTTTCGATAAAAGTATTGGTTTTATTCTTCTTGCACTTGTCTGTACTTTTTCTTCGGACTAGTGTTGGCAAGTAAACAAACATTCAGTCGTTTCATAAATAAAAAATAACATAGTAAATATAAGTACCCCTATCATGGCGTTGGAAAAAAATAGTAAACAATTTACGTATGTGAGCACTATTTAAATAGCATAAAACAATTAATGTACAAATTTACTCCTATATGTTCGAATTTTGAAAGAGTAAGAAAACGAATTCGAAATATTATCTAGGAGAAACCAATACGTCAAAAGCAGTGTTTACCACTAGAACGGCCGCTGACATTGTTTATGTGTTAGTGTCTCATACGTGTGAGCTGAAGTGAGAAAGAGCAATATTACAAGTGTTGCCAGTGAAGAATTTCGCACCACTGGCTTCCAAACTACGCATTTGAAGAAATATTAAAAAAACTCCATCAGAGAATGGGCGGCATTGTTTTGCTAAATCTAATGCAATTAAATATGTGGATTTGGTTTTTTCTGCATTCAGCCCGGTTGAAGAACTATCAATAGTTGTCACGCTATTTTCTCCGTGATATTCAGCTGCCATATTTTCGTAAAAACGTTTTTTTAATGTTATGAGGATTTCATTTCTTTTATCACTTTTAACACCTTTTTCGTAGTCCTTATGGATACTTCTATAATGTCTCTCAATATTATATTTTTTCATGGTAACTACACGCCCACATATTAGACATTCCGATTTTCGAAAAATATTTTCTGCAAACAAATATTTTTTTCCCATTCAATATTAAACATTATACATATATATTTAGTAGGCAGCACATTAAATAAAAAGCTAATTTCGCTCTTTTTATTATTTGACAAGTTTTGTTTTATTCTTTAGCACTTCTACCTCGGCTATATTGACTAACAATTCAATCGATAATAATTAAGTTACAACTTCAATATTAATAAAAGGACAAAGTAATACACAAAAAGTAATACAATAAATACCGTTAGCAATTTAATAAGAAGTTTTAAAAGGAGCTAGTGATGTACATTAGGGTGTCCCAAAAAATTTTTTTGTCAGAAGCTCAAGCATAATTTGAAAGCTTATAGGGTCCAGTATTTTTGGTTTTTTTTTTAGATTTTTAGGAAGAGGTTTAGAGGTCGCGCAAATAGAATTTTCATAAAAACTCGGAGTTTTCGGCCTTTTTTCAAACTTGACTCATAAGTTGGTTAATAACCACGGGTTTCTTCACTCCTGAGGACACAGTTTTAAAAAAAAAGTATCCAAGCTTTATTCCTGTGTGAAAAACTTATAAGTTTTGGTGATGAGTTTGCTCATTTAGATACCCAAAATTACAATTTTCCGTAATTTTTTCAAAAATTTTGTAATAACGCCTTACAACTTTTTAAGTTTCAATGAAAACGAAAAAAACTAATCATGCAGTTTGAAAGACAAATTAATTCTAATTAATATGAGTACAACAATTTTTAAATTTGTTCTTACCGTTCCTGAGTTATACCCGTTTTTATCTTTATACCCAGTATATGTTATTATAAGCTGTTTGCCAGTTCACCAATCATACCCAATCAACAAAAAAAAAACTTTTGTTTTGCTCTGTGAAAAATCATTTATTGAGGTTCTTGCGATGTAGATCTATACCTTGCAATAAATTCTGGAAATCAGTTTCAGAAGTTGTGACATTAATATAAGTATTAGCCAAAGGCACACCTCGTTCTGCCACATCAAAAATCAAAAATTTTTTAGGACACCCTTAATGTACATATAGGGTTACGATTACATTTTTAGTATTCGGCAACACTGAATATATCAACTTTACTTGTTTTATTCAGTCATAAACAAGCAGTTGCCAGAGGAGGGTATACGCCGCTTGTTTCTTTAATTTTATAAAAAAAGAGAACAAGAAAATGCCTATGTATGTGTTTGGTAAACACTGGTCAAAAGGCTTTGTTCTATGTTCAATACTTAAGATACATATATGGATTTCAAAAAAAGGAGCAAAGTTCAGTTTTTGCCCGTTTTCTACCGCCTAAATGTACATATATGTATACGCGTATCGAAATTCAAATTTCTGTTTGCGTTTGGGCTATGCGTTGGTGAGTCTCCCAATGAGTCAGCGCTTGTATTTTTATATATAGAGCTTTACGATTTTTTTTACTGTTTAAATGTTTATACTTATTTGCAATAAAGGCAAAGATTTTTATTTATATTTGCTAAATTTTGAACTTTCTTATGATGAATGCAAGACATTGTAATGAAATTTACATATATATATGTATGTATTAGTACTTTTTTATAACCAATTACGCATAACCTTGTAATTAATCAAAACTAGTGTTCAAAAAACACCATAAATTATGTTTTTTGTAAAATTTTACTTAAAAATAATAGAAATTAAAGATTATTTAAATGTGTAAATAAATATTCCTTAAATACCGAATCACATAAAATCGACTATTTTTCTTTTTGAGTTGCATTTTTTTCAGCAAATACATCAAATTAACATTCATCATAAATCGTAAAGATGAATTAATAAAAATATCCCTTTTCAATAAAATCACTCACCTGCCCATGATTTTATGCATCCATCCAATACCCTCACGACAAGGTGTACATTGACCACAACTTTCATGTTTATAGAAAGAAATTAGACGAGCTATTGCTTTTATAACATCTGTCGATTTATCCATAACAATGATGGCAGCTGTACCCAAAGATGTTTGTACAGCAATCAACCCATCAAAATCCATTATCGCGTCATCGCAAACATGCTTGGGAATGATGGGAGTCGAAGAACCCCCAGGAATAACACCTAAAAGATTATCCCAACCACCCGTAACGCCACCAGCATGGCGTTCGATTAGTTCCTTCAAAGTAATAGACATTTCTTCCTCAACAGTACATGGAGTATTAACATGACCGGAAATATTAAAAAGTTTAGTGCCCGAATTACGAGTACGGCCAAAACTAGCAAACCAAACACCACCTCGCCGACAAATTGTGGGTGCAACAGCAACAGTTTCAACATTAGTAACAGTGGTGGGGCAACCGAAAAGACCTACATCAGCAGGGAATGGAGGCTTTAGGCGCGGCTTTCCCTGTTTTCCTTCCAGTGATTCAATTAGAGCGGTTTCTTCGCCACAAATATAGGCACCTGCGCCACGGTGCATAAATACATCAAAGTCGTAGCCTGATCCACAGGCATTTTTACCAAGCAAACCAGCTTGGTAGGCCTCTGCAATTGCTAATTGCATGTTGGACGCTTCATTATAAAATTCTCCACGGATATAAATGTACGCAGCTTGAGCGCCCATTGCTCTACCCGCAATTAGGCATCCTTCCACTAATTTGTGGGGATCGTGGCGCATAATTTCACGGTCTTTGCAGGTGCCAGGTTCACCTTAAAAAATTCAAATAAAATTTATTTCTACTTTCATATACAGTAGTTAGTTACCTTCATCGGCATTGACAACTAAATATTTAGGGCGGCCATCGGAAGGCTTATTCATGAAAGACCATTTCATACCACTTGGGAAACCAGCACCACCACGCCCACGAAGTCCAGACGTTTTTATTTCATTGACAATCCAATCGGATCCTTTCAATAAAATCTCCTTGGTTTTGTACCAATCTCCTCGCTTTAAAGCACCCTTCAAACGCCAATCATGACGACCGTACAAATTGGTAAAGATACGATCTTGATCAGCCAAATTACCAAACTTTGTTTTAGTTTGTGGAGGTGGAGTTCCTGGAGGTGGTGCCTGTGTACCTTGCAGGCGTCGTTGCGCCGCAATTGGCAAAGCACGAGCTGGACATATAGCAAAACCAATTAATTAACGCATTATTTTTTGTACATGCTATGTATATGAGCAATTAATATATTACGACGTCATTATTATTCAATAACAAAAATTCAATTTTCTCTGTCTCAAATGTGAGTAGATATTGATTTTGTTTTTTACAATAGTTTTCTTGTTCATTCGATTTACAAAATTACATAATTTGTACTAATTTTAAAAGCAATTTTAATACTTTGTTTGGTACCGATTTTTATAATTTATATACCATTTTATAGGTTATTCATCCACAAATACACTGTCTTCCCAAATTGTTAAATATTTTATATAATATCTTACCAATTTGTGGTTTAAGAAAAATATTTAATCTAGCAGTCACTCCTGCCATCGCCAAGTAGAAATGACACTGTTGGAAAAAATTGTACTACAAAGAGAACTTTTTTCGAATACCAATTAAATGCCAGAAACTACATGCATGTAGGGAAGTTTAATCAGGATTGGAAATTTTGACTGAAATCGATCAAGGCAAATTCATTACCATGTAAACTCACTAGCAAATTCGCCCGTCAGCTGCTACTAGACTTTGTAACGTATTTTTTGAGCCGAACGTCAAAGTTTGTTTACTTTTGTTAGAAAGTTAAGAAAACTGGTTGTAAATAATTTAATAATTATAATAATATAATATTGTAATAATAAAACAGCAAAATATATTACTTTTTGTAATAAGGGGGTGCTGATGGCGAATAGTCAGCGTGTTGGCTCTGCAACCAGAAAGACCCAGGTTCGATTCCCAGCCGGATCAAATCAGAAAAAAGTTTTTTCTGAGTTTTCTGTGCTACGGCACCCTCCTTCGTCGGTATTTGAGCAATAAAACGTCGGCGAAGTAAAATAATAAATAAAATGGCTCCATTAGCTTAAAAATAATGCTCAGGGGCTATCCCCTATATATGCAATGCATTGCACTGGAACTAGAGAGAAGGATAGGGAAGAAACAGACAGGTGGTGAAAGTGGTAGAAAGATAGAGCTTAATTCTTGCACAACTCTGTAGTTGGGTGTGGAGGGTGGCGATGGCACGATGGATGGTAGTCTGCACGTTGACTACTAAACCAAAAACAGACGTGGGTTCAACCCCAGTTTCAGACTAAAATTTTAAAATAAAAATAAACATCTCGCATTTTTCTGATGTGCATTAGTGTGTCTTTGTGTGTCAGTTGTTGTCGGAAGGTTTCAGCGGCGAAGGCATAGTCACTGGTCACTGAACAATACCGGCTTCAGCTGTAGAAATCCACAATCACATCAGAACGCCCTCCTTCGTCGGTATTGTGTAGCACCGGCGAAGTAAAATAATAATAAAAATGGCTACTAAACCGAAGCTTCAGCACTGCGACGAGTATAAACAAAGAACGTGCGAAAGCAGAGCTGTAAAATAATTAATTAAGCTTCACCTCCTGTCGTTTCTTCTACTATCCCTTTCCTATAGTTCCAGCACAATGCCTCGCATGTGTAGGAGTCATCTCCTGAGTGCTGGTCCCAGATAAAAAAAAAATTATAAAGCAAAGTTGCGGCGTCTCTGATGTTTTTTTTTTTTTGACGCATTATTTTTAAGCTAATTGAGCCATTTTATTTATTATTTTACTTCGCCGACGTTTTATTGCTCAAATACCGACGAAGGAGAGTGCTGTAGCACAGAAAACTCAGAAAAAACTTTTTTCTGATTTGACCCGGCTGGGATTCGAACCTGGGTCTTTCTGGTTGCAGAGCCAACACGCTGACTACTCGCCATCAGCATCAGTGAAAAAGTGAGAGTATTTAAAATTAGAAAGATAAAATTTAAACGTGTAACTCCCAAGTTAATAAATATTAATTTTCTCAAATTTTCCATCCCTGTTATACAGGTGATGTCACAGCTGTTGTGATAAAAACGAAGTTCAATGTAGATTTTTCGTATCGAACAATATTTGTTTGTTTTATTAGAAGAGAATTGATCTTTATTACTTAAAACCATAGAATACCCTTAAAACTATTCACTTTTTACAGATACGGTGGTATACATAAATAATAATGGATAGTGCAGCTCTGACAGAGTGTTCTTTGACCGCGTCCCAAACGGAAGTAATATCCCATTCTGAAAACGTTGCGGTAAGTTCTTTTCTTTTTTAATTGTGAACAGTTAAGAACTTGTTTATTAGACCTGTATAATTCATGACTGGTTAACTTTTTTTAAAATATTTGAAAATTGCAGAAGAAAAATTTGATCTTTAGCCACAACATAATCAGTATTTCACAATTACTAGGGTAATCAAGATTTCGTTTTAGTTAGTTAGCTCCAATGATATTTTTTAAATTATAAATCGTTTAAAACAGATTTTGAATTTGTTCACTATTGTAACTATTAAATATTAGTACTGAGTTGCAATATTTGAAGGACGATAATGTTGCATGCTTGGAAATTACAGACGTACATAGACTCTTACTTGAACTTAATTGAGGAACCAGTCTAAAACAGTTCTGATGTATTAAAATTTGTTTTAGCCGTTGTCCTATGCAGCCAGTTGTTGCATTACATACTAATATTATATTTATATAAATAAAATTTGTTAAGAAGGAAAATTGAATAGACCGTTTGGAAAATGCAATCATTAGTGTATTTTTTCTCTAGTTATAGTCACTTGGTTTAATACTTTCTAATCATACTTCCATATGTTTGTACATATATCATATGATGTAATTAAATAAGTTTCATATACGCCTTTATTTTGTTTAGTAAAAACGTAATTCACGTCTATATATGGAGTTTTTCTGCCTTTTTTTTTGTTTTTCTTGTTAATACTTTTTTGTTGTTTTTGTTTTCAATACAAATGCTCGAACGAATACGAATCAGTAATATCTAAATTTTATTTAGACTAAAAAATTTTTTTCTTTTATTCTTTATTACAATGTATAATTTAGCATCTGGTAACTGTCGTATAATATTAAAAATGAAATTCCTGGTATATGATTTGACTCTTCTATTTTTTGGTGGAAGGTTAGGTGAAAGAAGTAAAACTTGAAAAAATTTTTCTGGTATGAACGCAAATCAAAGGAAAATTAAATAAAAAGTTTTAAAATTATAGTATATAACTAGATTAAGCCAGGGCGCTTCGCTACCCCACACTAACTTATCTAATCACGCCCACTTTTGTATAAATATTGTTACGGTAAGCAACCCTTCTGCACCAAATTTCGATATTTTTATTGTTATATCTATCAGCATTCCCTTTTCCAAAAAGTAAAAAAGTTAACTTTTTCAAAACGTATTTTTTTTTTTGAAAATATCCTATTCCACTTTATTTTTAGTTTTCTTTTTATACCCATATCATGGATGTGGGTAAAAAATAGTGGTCGCCTATTTTGGAACGTTCTCCATATTGTGTATGCAGAGACTTTATTATATTTTATGCTCCCTTCAAAAATACCTTTAATTTGCTACCCTATATTAAAAAAAGTGCCAAACACGTGTCCGCTTTTTTTTGTAATTTTTATTCTATCTATCTTATGGTAATCCAAAACGTCAATTGCTTTGTATTCGAATAAAGTATAGTGTTTCATAATGCCGTAGTACAATTTACAATACATTTTCGCAGACAAGTATTAAAACGCTGCAAAAAAAAGCATTCGCCCCCATTAGTTTCAAAGTTGATACCCCGATATTTTACTCCTGAAATTAGCAAACGCTAGCTTATATATTGTTGTCGATGCATAATACTTTCTACAGTTTGCCAATACCGTTAAAAAGTGATACATTTTTTATTACCAAAATGGTAAAAACAATTAAGTCTTAGCGTTTCACTGTTTTTACTAGAAATGTGATTTTCAGCTCACTGAGCAGAGCGCCCATTTCAGCTCGTTTTGGTTCGTTCAATAGCTCAATGGTATCAGTGGACTTTTGTAGCTCAGTTGAGCTCAGTTAGCAACTTAAATAATTGCTTAGCTCAGTTGATTTTGTTGGTCGGTTGAGCCAATCAAAGAAAAAATCAAATCGTCATCTACAACAAATGAATACCATATTCATTAAATTTATAAAAAATAAATAAAAAGTTAAAGCTGATGTTTTGAAATTATTTAAATGAACAGAAATTTATTTAAGAAAATGAAAATATTTGCACTAAATCGTCAATGACGTGAAATTACGACATCGGGGGCATCATACATTAACAAATTGTTCATATAATTTTTTTTTGTTCGGCTAGCCCCGGTAGTCTAGTGGGTAGTGTTCTAGTTTATCTACGTTCGACTCTGATCTGTATCACTACAACACGTGAAACTTTTTTTTCACAACAGTGACCACAATAATTGGGACCTTTCTTTACCTTTACATCCAGCAACCTGCCGACCTAACCTAACCATAGCGTAATTATGTTTTACTATATATACTAAAATGAGAAAAGTTTAATCATTTTGTATGGTATTTTATTATTGAGCTTGCTCGAAACAAACGAATATTTGTTTTATAAAAGTACGGTGTAATTGTGCGTGATCAATGTAACATATGAGTGACGATTAGAGTGAACAGCCCGGTTTCCCAACCGATTTTTTCACAAATTGGACATGCTGCACATTTACTCGCTTATCCGTACCCTGCTCCTACATATGTATATACATACGTTTATTAGTACTTCGTTAGTCTATCGTTTAGTAATGCAATCCCCAAATTAACATATTCTCTGCAAAATAAATATTTGTAAGGGCTGAAAGAATTAATATCAAATTCAAATCTTACATTTATGTTGAACACCAACAATTCTGGTATTTAATAAGATTTCGTTTTGCAGTTAAAACATATTTTTCATAGAAACAATTTATAAGAATATTACAATATTCAATAGAAAAAGCTTTCAATTTGATAAGTATTAAAATTTATCAAAGTCTGGATTATTTCCAAACTGTAACATTTTTTATTTTATGTATTTTTATATAAACAAGTTAGATTTCTTAGCGCTTTCAAGAATTTAGTTGAAGGTCTACTGATGAATTGACATTAGCACCAACGAAATGTGGACAAACATAAATAATCATAATTAATTTCGACTTGGGTTAAATAAATAGAAAAGAATAAGTAAATTTTTTAGAAAAATATGTTGTTTACTCGAAAATCGTTATGAAATAATTTTTTCCAGTAAATTATAGAAGGGAACTTCTTTTTATATAATGTCAATTATATATATGTACATATATAAATATATATATACGTATTTTTTAGTCTCAGCCAGTTTTAAAGCTACGTTTAAAAAAGCCAAAAAATGACAAAAAAGTTGGCTGGCAAGAAGGCACTGTAGATAACGAACACATGGGTAGAAAGAAATCCAAATGTAAGTTTTACTTTACATATATTAATAAAATTTTGTAATATAAAATTTGCAATTTCATTAGGTTGCTGTATATATAAGAAACCCACAGTTTTTGGTGAAAGTTCATCAGAAGACGACGAAGAATGTGAAAATTGTTTTGGGCACCCAGAAAAAAGGCGTAAAAATCGTAAACTCAGTAATGATGATGATAAAGAATCTTGTTCAAATGATGAAGCACAATGTAATGATTAAAATAAAATAAGCATATAAATTACATTTTGATGTGTTTTTTTTAAATAACACTACTGTTATTATATTCCTTGTTAAAAAAGTAAAGAATTTAAGCTTGTTACTACTGTAAATTTACTTTCTCTTAATTTAGCAGATAAAGAGGTTTATATTTTAAATTTTACTTTATTAGCAAAATATATTTTTCATAATAACAAGATACACAAAAGTTGTTGGTAAACAAAATAAAAATGTAATTAAAAAATATAGTATACAATATATATGTGTATCGAAAAGACCCGAAAAATAAAACATGCAATTTTAACATCGTTCTGTTGGTCTTTTATGTGTATATGAGTTATCATTTAATTTTCAAACATTTTAATATCTTCAAATAACGTTTTTCATATAAAATTTTCAATGCTTAAAAAGCACCTTAAATTATTTTTAAATCTCAATTCTTTTTATGTTTTTAAAGATAATTTTTATATATTTAACAAGAAAAACTGTTCTACAGCTTTTTATTTTCTTTGTTTGCCTACAAACTACACATTTAGAGTCTACAGTAAACTAACACATATTTAAATATTTTTTTTTAAATGTTTTTGATTTTTGCGATATGCCGCATATGGGCAATATACATATTATACGTATATTTTTTAAATAAGAATTATATAGAATTGTTTGATTTTAAATCAAATGCCTCTTTATTAATTGTCGTATTAATTTTGAATTCTTTAGCTTTAGTGCGTGATCGCCAAATCTGAAAAAGTAGATAATTTTTTAGCGTAAATTTCAAATTGAAATAACATACAGTTGTAAACATGAAAATAACTACCACCAAATATTAATAAAAATTTAAATATTTTATATTTTAAATTGATAAAACACAGTGATGAATATTATTTTTAATTTCTTACCTTAATTGTAAAGTCATCACTTGTAGTAACTAACATTTCATTATCTTTTGGATTGAAGGCCACACTATTTACGACATCTACGTGTTTATATTTCGCCAATGAAACGCCATAATAACGATCCCACAAATAAGCGTGCATATCTTCAGCGCCACTAAATTGTAACAAGCATTTTAAAGTTTTAGAAAAGTAAATTAAAAATAATAAATTAAAATCACCTGGCAACATAGTCATCGCAAACATCTAGGAATATAAAGAAACACTCTGTGCTGGGTGTATAGGCCTTATGTGCGCGCAGCATATTTCCAACGTTCTTAAGAGTCATTAGATCGATGACATGTATATCAATTTCTTGTGCAATTGGTGGCGGCTCTAATGCATTCGATATAATATAGTTCTCTGGCCAAGGGCGGGTGTTAACATAAAGATATCTAAATGAAAAATATGATATAAAAACAATAAAAAATGCGGACATCAACAGGCTACCTGTGATCTGGACTTAAAGCCATGCCTATTATATGACCATGTAAGTCAATGACTTTATCAACTTTATCGAAACGATCTGCCACGGCCTCATAGTTCCACCAATCGGGGTCGGGATCTCTTAATTGATTCTGTAATAAGTTTTCGCCAAGGCAATTTCTAGTTATAGTGATTATATTGTCAGGTATGTATGGCAAACCTTTTTTTCTGCTTTTTTGGCAGCAATTCTCTCCTTCAGGGAAGGACCTGGATCTAATTTTTTGGGAAATGTCACATGCTTGATGCGTTTTATTCCGATCTGATGTGGTGTATACGTTTTCGAACCGGTAGAAAATATTAAATATTTTGGTATGGAATTCTCCATATCATCATAATCCTCAGTAGACTCCATAGGTTCGTTGTCTTCTTCTGCTTCATTGCCTGAGTCATCAGAACTATTATCGCCATTAAATAAGCGACGATAGTCCTCTGCGAAATGTATGGAAATGTCATCCGTTTGTCTTGTAGAACGTCGCGAAGAAGTCGATGCTAAAGAAACGTCTAAAGAACGCAATTTTGATGTAGTTGGTGAATGTCGCATAGTGGCCATTTGAGATAGGGGATTTCCTGCAGTGTCGTTTTGTAAAGATTCTTTTCGCAATTCGTTGTCTTGATTCTTCGGAGTTAAGAGAAAATCTTAAAAAATTTTAAACGTTTTAATTAACTTATACTACCTCCTCCGTATCACCAACAAGATTCTGCTCGGCCAAGGGATCATTTATCTCATCCAACCAGGGACATTTGGCCATCATTATAGCTCTAACGGAACTGGCGTTGCGATTATAAAACTTATACAACTGATTCATTATGGGTACATGCTCTGAATCGACTTCCTGATTAGCTTTATTGAGCCATAATACTGAGGTGCTAACTAAATGCGCCAACCAGTGTAAATCCCCTGATATTAAATATTGATCACTAAACCAGGTACCAAATATATCGTACGGCCGATTCAACACACGACAACGTAAATGAGAGCCATCTGTATGATTATAGTTATTTTTTAGTTCAGCAGACATCAGTAATAAATCATGACATACGTATACCTTTTTCGCCAACTGTAAACACCGCTATTTCTCCCGATGTGCTGTGTGGTGAACCAAAATGAACCCCAGATACTAATAGCAATGTATCGCTTTGATTAAATTGTGAGTATTGCGTATATTTCCAGCTGAATTGCTTCATGTTGTGTGAATATTTTTCGGTACACGGATGAGCGGAATTCCAAATCTATAAAAGATTGAAGAAATGTAGTAAAGAGATATGAATAAATCATTATATTGAACTGATGTCAAAACAAGTTAGAAGTATTATACTCGCATCTTAATGTACGTATCGCAATAGTTCCTCTAAAGAGTAAACTCAATATTTTTCAATTTTCACATTTGTGCAAGAAAACGATATACAGTTGTCATATCTAGCCACTGTAAAAATCTTACACTCCACTCTTTCGCCAAAGAAATACAGTTCCATTCCTCTGTGCTATAAGAATAGCTCCGTTAGAGTCACATAAAGAGAAATATCGTGAGCTGTTCTCAAATGTAGTTTTGTTTCAACTGAATAGAAATATTTCAAGTTGTGCCTGTATCTATGTCATACCCGTTTACTTTAATGATGCTTTATTTGTATTCTCTTTCTTTACTTGTTATATGCATGTAGATAATTTTATTGTGCTGTTATATTTCATTTTGTTTCTATATTTATGAAATTAAGCTAACAAATTTCACATAAAGGCGAACAACTCAAAAAACTTGTCGTATTTTGATAATCACGGAACAAATTGCAAAAAGAACTGCTGTTGTATACTTCTTATTCCTATTCCCTTACGATCAGGAATGCTTTTTAATTTTTGTTGTAAATATTAAAAATAAAACAGCATTTTGCCTCTAATGAAAATTTGTAAATTTTGTGTTGAATCCCTTAGACGAACCGGTGTGTGGAAACAATTTTTTTTGTGTGAAATATATAAAAATTAAAATAGTTGTACAGGGTGTCTGGTAGGATATTTATAATTTCAAACTTAAATAAAAAAACGTAATAATTGGCATAAAGTTTTATTAAGAGCATTGAACCATAGAATGGAAATGCTGATTTTATTTTTTAAAGAGTATGTCATCCAGATCCTTTTTTAAAATTTCATGAATAATCGCTCTTGGAAGTCCCAGCGGGGCTGCTCTTTTCCGTATTGAAAGTCGAGTATTTTCATGTAAACTGCTTTCAACCAGTTCAATGTTTTCGGATCGACGGATCATAACCAAAGCAGTTGCATGGAATCTGCACCCACGAACGAATTAAATTTACACTGTTGGCGAGCAATTACGTAAGAATCATTACTCTTAAAAAATGTCTCCACAGCGAACGCGCGATGGTCACTCGACCACTGCCACATCGTGACTGACAAATCCGCACAATCGATAATTCCAACAGCACCACCCTCCCTCCGCACCGTTTATTACTTTTTGAAATAATCGTATTTAAAAATATAAATTTGCCACCAGACACCCTGTATATACATATATATTGACACTTTGCTAAGGTAATTTTCAATTCAACAACTTCAGGGTAAACAGGTAAAGATTTTACACCTTTTTCTTATGATTAAAAAAATTACATCATCATTTTATGAAATATTAAACTTTTCAAGTGTTGGTATGCATCTTTATATTTATGTACATACATGTCGACCTCTTAGCGCGAAATGATCGGAAGCGATATTTTGCAAAGAAAAAATTATGATTAAAATTTAAATTTGATAGATTTACTCATAGTTTAAAATTCACTAAATGTCAAAGTGTTGATAACTTTAAATATATAAGATGTTCGATCATATCGTAAGTAATGTTTAATAATAAAATAAAGATTTCTCCTGTAAAAATTAGTGTGTTTGGCACGTACGATCATTTAGCATAAAGGGGTCGATATGTACATACATTTGAATATGCAATTTCGAAAATTTCGCTACAAATATAGTACATAAAAATAGAAGACACATACAAAGTAACGGTAATTGAAAATATCTACTTTTTTTCATTTCCTGACTATTCAGAATTTTAATTATTAATATGTGGCCTTAAATAATTAAAAAACATACTTTTTTATTGAACATATGCAAAAAATATTTTGTTTATTTGTACTTACAATGACATAACCGTCCTTGGAACATGTGGCAAACATTTCACCATTATGTGAGAAACTAACATGCAATACTTGATGGACATGACTGTTTAGACACTGGGACTGAACGAATGGTATGTGAGAGGTCAAACGAATATATTCGTTTTTCCAGCTTGATGCACCTGTCGAAAAAGTAATAGACAATAAAATCGTAAAAATTGTGTGTCGTAAAACAAACCTGGTTTCAGAGCTATGGACGGTTTGGTTCGGTAACGTTCTTGGAAGCGATGTTTCCACATAATATCGTCATTGGCCAAGTCATACCAACGGCTGCATGTGGCCGATACATGAATCACATCTTTAATTGGGAGAAAAGAGAGAATTTTGAACATAACTAAATCTGGTATTGTCCACCACAATGTCTCTTCTTGTTCCTCCATTACAATGTTCATTTGAAAGTTATTGATTGCTCCATCATCATCGCACACTTTTTGTTTCTTGGACATGGTGTGAATATTATTTTCACTTGATTCCACATAATCCATACTCTAATAGTCTTGTACTATGTATATGCACTCTTTTGACAATTAACTATCTTTAGTTCCGACTTAGTACACTTTTGTAACAACAGAAAGCTTTGTTATACAAAAAATTTAATAAAAACAACAACACCACAGAAACAGAGAGCTCACCAAAAAAAAAAAGGAAAACAAATTTCACTTTTGTTCAACTTATCAGGTTCACTATACAAACCCGATTGTGATATATAATTCTCGAATGCAAAATTATATAAAATCAACCTCTAAAGTTTAAAATAACTAAGCAGTAAACAAGATAAAGGTTCTATGTAAAACTATTGAATGAGGTGTCAACAGCAAGTATGCCAGTTTTTTTAACTGTGAATTTCATGAACTCCAATTAATACTTCACTAAAAACAACAACTCCATATATGCATAAATAAAACTTCTATGTACCAAAAATAACTTTCTCCCTTTTTACTCTCATAAATTTTTTTTTCTTTTTTCTTTTCTATTTCTTTAAGGTTTAAGTCCACCCACTATAATTTTGCTTAACTTTTACATTTTTTAATTTAATCAGATCATTTTAAGTCAATTATATACAAAAAAATATTGCAAATTGTTTTTTTGCTAATTTTTTATTTGCTTTTGTGTATTAATACCAAAAATACGAAAATTGCAAAAGAATTGGCGAAACGAAACGCAGAAAATTAATTCGTTAAATCAACAATAACAACGTAGATGTAAACAGAATCAGCTGCAGATGTACATATCGCGCAGATCCAGCCGCCGCTAATTCTTTTTCGATTTTCAGCCGCCGCCGATTAGATCGGCTCAAAGACGTCAGCTGAAAAGTGTGTTTTAGCCGCTTATAATCGTCAGCCGATGAAAAAACTACTATACATTTTTTAAAGTGAGAGTAACCGATAAATGGAACCTATAACCAAATCATAAAAGAACATTTTCAGATCAATGTCAGGCTTTTATTTCTTATATAGACAACTATATTATTTATAATAATCTTGTAATGTTTACATGACGTATTATTCAAAAAATTGTATATTAATACTAGTAATTTGAAGTATTTAGTAACATCTATCAATGTAGACATGTTCACTAATAAAACAATACATATATTTTGGTCGTAGAGGCTTCGTATGAATAAATAAATAAATGTTATTTGATATATAATATAAAAATCGCCTTAAAAAAAACTCTGATTAACTCTGACATAATATCTGAGAGAACGTCGCCAGAATGAGATGAGGAGTTTCTTCTAATTCATCTTAACGGGTATATAAATCTTATACAAATTCAGAAGTCATTGAAAAGCACAAAGAAAACAATAGAGAAAAAAGAATTTAAAAATATAATTTCCAAATTTAATTAAATGTAGAACAATTCCAAAAATTACGATTCCTTCAAAAAGTAGACAAAAGAGCTACGAAACGTCGAAATTAAACTGTAAATTAAAACGCAAAGAATCGAAGTAACGAATTTAAGGACCATACGGAGATTGAAAACACGTATTGTTTTTACACCGTACGTTGAAAGTTTTATTGCTTTTATAAATTTTTGCAAAAAATAAAATAAATTATTTTCCTTATTAATGTAAGGAATATGGGCTAATGTGCATATTTCATAAAATTATAAATGGACGTAATGTTTTTAACAGTTTTCCAACATTCTAATAAAATTTTGAAGCGGTCTAGACATTTGCAATATAATGGTGCAATTTTTCATATTGTGCCACAATATATTGGCAATAATAAAAAAAAACTTTTGACGATTATGAGCAGCAACCGCCGACGATTATTCCTCGACTTGGAGCTCTCATCAGTATCATTGTTTTCTCGCCCTGTTTTGAATCGCCCTGTTCTAAAAGTGACAACATAAGTATTTACTTAATTTTATCGTTATTTTTTTTGTTATTTGAAAATCCTAAAGCCGATATGAAATAATTTGTGTTATTTCCCAATTAATTATATACGAACACTTTTAAATAAATAAGATAACTACTAGAGCCTAATATGCCTATTTTTAATTTATTTGTACTAAATGTGAGACCACTCATGTTCAAAAATAAACATAAATATGAAATAATAATAATTTTCACTTCCCGGCGATAACCAACTGACAAAAGAAATGTGTGTCGTATTTAGTTGTTGTACATCTCCATGCATATATGTATGTATATGTATGTATATATAATATGTACCATAAACGAAGTGAACAATGAACCATAATTAATTATTTTTTATTTTAATTCCTGTGAAGTTTCCAATTAACAAAGGTTTTAAGTCCACATTGTTCTTAATTTTTTATAGGGAAGTAGACTATATTATATTGATCGTACTAATGATAGCTTGTTGTTGAGTGGTTGTCGAAATATCAAAATTAATATTGAAGAAGATTAGGTGATTCTATTTTTAAACTCAAAATTTAAAATTTTTATCACATACATACATCTTCGATCTGAGACCAGGTATAATGTAAGCGTCTGTATACAATTCCTACTTACATTTACACAGCGATGGCATAGGCCGTACGATTTGTCGAATATTGTAAACGAGAATTGGATGGGTCCAAAACTACATATGTATGTACATTGTAAGCAAAGGTTGGATGGGTCAAATTGTTATGCTGATTCGGAGAGCACTAATTGTTTCTCAATGCAGTTATCTCTTTTAACTATGCACTCACATTGTTAGTTGGTTTTTATGGCTCGATTATGGATAGCAACCGAACTGTTGTTCAGTTGCCAATTGCTAAAAATGATAATGCAGGTCATGCAGATTTACAATGCATTAACTACAGTTGCCTAATTTCAGTACATTGTAGTGCTTTTATAGCACCTACAATTTTGTGGTTGCCGCCTGACAACGCAACTGAAGTTCGGTTGCTATCCATAATCGAGCCATTACTTTCAAAAATACGTTTTATTGTATGTACATAAATGTGTATATGATGTGCATACATATATATCTACATCTATATACATACTATTACTGGATTAATTTTAATGAAATTCATCACAGATTGTAACTTTTTCCAACTTAAAATATAGGCCATATTGATTTCAAAAATTATCATTGGGAGATGCTACGCCCATACAAAATAAATATTTATTAGCTGATATTACGAAAACAGTAACAGTAAGATTTTATGAATTTGGTCCAGATTTTTTGAAACACAATCACGGGCCAGAAAGAAGGCAGAATCGGATAAGTGGGCATGGTACCTCCCAAACAAAGTAAATAAAACTTTTGTATATCTTGAGAACGGTTAAAACTAGTCCTTGAATTTGGTGTGAATGACTTAGTATTCAATACAAATCATCAGTCGAAAAGCGGGAGATAATGGACATGTGGATACCACTCTTGATAATTAAAATCAAATAGAGTGAGTAATATACATTAAGAGAATTTATTGCCTGTTCATAGAAGCCGAATGATAATAATCGTTCGACATTTACATTGAAAACAACAATAAAAAAACTAAAATTGTTTTTGTTTTCAATATAATTGGCGAACGATTATTTTCACCTCGGCTTCTATGAACAGGCAATAAATTCTCTTAATGTATATTACTCACTCTATTTGATTTTAATTATCAAGAGTGGTGTCCACATACATACATATATGCATATGAAAAAACTCAAAGTAGTTATAAAGAAAATATAAATTATGTTTGTTTATTCATTATTATTATTTTTGGTTAATCACCTTTTTCGGTGGTGTCTCAAATTTATGATGTGTCGTGCCATGCCTTCGATTACAAATTGAACAAATCACGCACACAAACAAAATGTCTTAACCGCAAAAAAACTGACCTTCGACAAAAATAAAGAAACAAAAACCGGCTTTAGAAGCTCGAACATTTATTTATAAAGTAATAAAAATTAACTGCAAATAAAATCCAGTTTTATACTAAAAAATTCAATGGAAAATAACGTTAAGTGCTGACCATCAAAAAAGAATGAATGACAACAAGGAAATGAATTGTGCAACATGCAGTATAGTATTTTCGCTACGCCTCTTAAATATTTGTACTACTTATGAATGTACTTTTAATGAAATCTACTGCATGCTTATATTTACAAGACGTAAAACGTTCCAGCATTTGTATTAAAAACATTTTCTTTAATATATTCTTATTTGCAATACAAATTCTGAAATACATATATCTACCTATTTCCCATCCCAGCAAAATAATTCAGATAATTCTTTGTGTATATCGATTTGGATGATAGATTTCTGATTGACTTCGTACAAATGTGTCTATTATACATACATATGTATGTATGTATGTATAAGTTTTGTTTTGCTAGATCTTGCCTAGGTGAGTGTTTCAAGAACAAAAGGCTGTTACTTGGATATACTCGTATATACATCAGTGTTCCCACATATTTTCATCGGATTTCTATTTGAAACTAGCGGACTCGCCAAACATAGTTGGAAAGAGAAAAAAATTGCGAATTCTTGAATGATCATTTGTATCTACATACATAAACGAGTACATATAGGTTTGGGATATGTTTTATTTAGATTTGCAATTACAATGAATCTTAGGGGTGCTGATTGCGATGGTCGTTGTGCAGCTCGTTTCTATTCAGTTAGAATTTCTTGACGTGTTTGCACAAAACCGACGACTTCAAACATCCATACAAGAGTAATGACATATCTGAGTATAACGAACGAAGCTAAAAAGAATAAACAAAATAGGTAGTTCCTATTTTTTTTTAATCTTGGACCAGCACTCAGGAGATGACCCCTACACATGCGGTACATTGTGCTGGAACTAGGGGAAAAAGATAGTAGGAGAAATGATAGAAGGTGAAGCTTCATTACCTTACAACACTGCTTTTTGCACTTTATTTGTGTTAACAGCAGTGTTGTAGCGTCTCTGTTGTCAAGGAGACTTATTAAAGCTTCGTTTTAGTGCCATTTTTAGTATTTATTTTACTTCGCCGGTGCTACACAATACCGATGCAGGAGGGCGTTCTGATGTACCTATGGATTGGATACAGCTGAAGTTGTTACTGTTCAAGCACACAAATGCACTTCAGAAAAAATGCGAGATGTTTTTATGAGTCTGAAATAGGGGTTGAACCCAGGAAAATTTTTCGTTTTATAGTCAACGTGTAGACTAATTCGACCATCACCACCCACTATTTTTTATACCAACCTTAAGACTGAACCTTCGAAGAAAAATTGGTTAAAGACTCATTAGAGTGCCCCTCTCCACAGAAATCTTTAGTAAAAGGCGACAGATTTATTCGACAACTGAAGAGAAGCCAGAGTTCCTTTGGTCAATTATCGTGGAGAGTGCATACAAAAATTAATATTTTTGGAAACTGTTTAAATATGAAACTTCTTCAATACCATAACCAATATCATAACCATAAATGAAAAGGAATTTCGTATATCCATTATATTGTATTGACGTTTATGGTCTTGAGTTCACACAAAAGAAATTTTACTTGACACTCTTATTTTTCTTTCCGATTTTGCGTGGACAGTTAAATTTGTACCTGAAGGTACCCGAGGATTTTAAAAAAGTGGGGGTAGAAGTGGGCGTGCAGAATTTTTATTCCTTTATCACAATTCTTGTGAAATACATTTCCGTATTTCGTATGAAATAAACTTGAAGTTAAGAATCTTTTTCATTGCTTTAGATAATATATTAAAATCATTGAATTATTTTAAATAACATGTTGTTATAAAAATTTGATTGTCGATGGCATCTTGAAAAGGAAATTGACTATCCACTTATGAAATCACAAACTTTGATCCCATCTAATGCTAGGAACGCAATTGGGTCGAATTGGGCCTATTATTCGTTGCAAAGTTTCGCTTTCAGAAATAAAAGACATTTGTGCATATGAAAATTAACACAATTAAGCCGTCGACGAAAGGCCATTGTGGTTGGCGTCGCATTTCTCTGGTCGCTATTAACGATACAAATCGGTGCTCTAGTGTGTATTTAAAAAGGGTTAAAGCAAGATCACTACTGAAAATATTATTTTAAATTATTATATTAATTCTTAGGAAACTTTCTTTACGTTGCGAAATCAACATTCGGGTCACAAACTATCAGCTGTCAAAATTTAATTCTTTCCATTGGAAATAACATTAGAAAACAACTTGATATGCAATTCATTAAGAAGGCTTTTTATTAATATGGAGAAATGAAACCAGTTTAACCAGCATACAGTAAAATTAAGTGAAATAAAATATTAAACGAAATAAATCATACATACATATATCATGAAAAAAAAAATTATGTAAATTGAAATTTATTTTAATTCAATACAAAATAAAATAAACAGCGCATAATGAATTTATAAAAGATTTGACAACAACAAAAAAAATAAACTAATTTGCATACAAAATTTAATAGTGATAATGTTTGAATAAAAATTTACACAAAGTGTAAAAGTTTATGAGTTGATAAGTCATCTTGCGTTAAGGAAAATATGCGCTTATTAGACCACCTAGTGTCTTAATTAACTTCTCTAATGAATTCGGATCATTAAAATTATAAATATAAAAAGAACTCATTTCAAAACGTTATCTTTGAAATTACTAAATCTTATAGATATTGAAAGAAACGTGAATGCTTGTCAATTATCTTTCGAATGGCAATTTGTAAATTGATATTATTTTTGGGGTGCATTTCGTAACTGCGAAATTAATTTAAAATTTAATTTAATGTATTATTAAATATTGTAAGTATATTCATTAGTCGGTACTATTAATATTAATTTCATGTTTTCTATTAATATCAGACGTTTAAAGATACAAGTTTTCGAAAACAAGTTTTGAAGCATTAAATACTTTTATAACAGTAATAAGAAATTTGTTTATAACAATAATTCATATTTATTATTCATGTGATATTTTTCTTCTTGGTACGCTTGTAAAGACATCAATTTTAAATATTTTCTGTTATTACATTTTATTACCATTTTAATTAATTTTTATTTTCAGAATATCTATAATATTTTATATTTTCTGATTAAAGGCGAATATTTTCTTTTTATTAATTTGAGTTTTGAAAAGTGTTGTCCGTTTCTCTTTTACTTTTCTCGCCAAATGGCTTGTCACATATCGCCAAAATGGCCTAAATATCGCCAATATATGTAGTTACTAAAACCAGAAATTTTGTGTTGGTTGAATAAAATAGCAATTTTACTAAAAAACTTTTCAGACTATAATATTTTGTATTACGATATGTCAAAAATTCATGTATTACGTGCAAGTGGGATAGTGTGAATACATTGTGTTATGAAAATAACAAATAATACGGTAACGTAAGGCAACGAAAAAAAAACCAAAATTTAGTTGCTTCGTTGTTGATGCCATTTTTTAAGTACATATATACATATATATAATTTTAACGATTTTTTTTTTATATGATTCTAATTTTAAAATTGTGCTTTTTCCCGAAAAAATATGTGAAATGTATTATTACATACTTTATGATATTCTCATAAAGTATTTATTACAAAAGCAAACTCAATAACTGAGGAGGAAAGCATATCCAAAAAAATGTTTTTTTTCAAATCAAACTCGAATTTTTTTACGATTAAGTTTAATGAGTTATGGATTTTAATTTAAAATTAAAATTAGGCAAGAGAAATGCTTTAGTTGTTTAGAGACAATAATTTTCAAGATGTTTCGGTTCTGCAGTGCTGTTTGCGTTTATAATAATAACAATAATTGCGAAATATTTGAAATGAGAATTCAGAAAATAGTCAATAGATTCATTTGAAATATTTATTTATTTCTTTGTCAGACTTTACCACACTATGAAAATGACGAACGTTTCAAATTTAATATTAACCTAAATGTGGTTTCAAAGAATATAACAATCTTAGTTAATCCGTTCCAGGCTGACTGCAGATAAATATGGATGTACCCAGCAGAATTTATGAGAAAAAAAGCATATACTCATTTAAAATAGGAATTCACTCAATCTTTGAAAAAGCGGTAAATCCTTATGCAAATAATTATGACTATATTTGCAGGCTCTCAGAAGAAATCCCAAACTGAATCCCTAGAAAGGTATTGAAAAGTATAAGAAAAATATTAAATTATAATGACTGATTTAAAATTAAGGCAAGATTAGTGTTCGTTGTATCTGTTCTATCCTGAAATTATCACGTGTAAAATTGTTCTGTGTGTTTTTTGAGTTGCTATTTGGATCAATGGCCACAATTTCTAATATTTACTCTTTAGATACCCTTCCCATCTTAGTTTTGTATAAATTTTTTTGGTTCATTAGCTTTTCTGCATCCAGTTATTCTACCCTATCGCTAGTTATATTTCTGTAATACCGTTACAATGACAACTGGGCGATCATGCACAGGTGTTTTCACATTTCCTACAGACCAGGTTAGCTGAAATTTGAGCACAATTATCCTATTTGCGGACACATTTGGTCGATTATGTTGACTAAAAAAATCATGAAGTGCACAAAATGCATTTTGATTAGAACAATTCGTAAAAAGCTTAAAAAATTTTAACGCGCTGCTCATTGTGTACCTCTCCATAGTTGAATTTGTCAAACACTAAAATAAAAAAATGTCAAATTAAGTTGAGTCAAAAACTTGGCGTTAAAGTTTGACTCATAATTAACACCCTTTATTTCACGTCGTCCCACACGTCACGTAATACCTTTATACTTACCTGTTGTTTTAAACAAATTATGCTGCAGACAGTACTTTAATCGATTTTTCTATCAATCTTGTCGTCATTTTAATATCTCAAATAAAATTTTTTTGTTATAAGAATAATTTTAAATTATGTACGTTACATCTGTATAAAATGATTCATATTCCATAGACTTAATTAATTTAATTAAATTAATAAAAAGTTAAAATTCATTTAACATCGTACAAATAAAGAATTAAATATATTCCCATTCAACAGCGATTTTATATAATACGAGGTCTGTTCAAAATTTGAATTTTGAATATTTTTGAAAAGTATTTATTTATTTATCAATATTCATTTTGGGCCCTTCTTCGATTTCGACTTTATCTCATCAATTGTGGCAAAACGCTTTCCTTTCATTAGTCTCTTCAGTTTTGGGAACAGGAAAAAGTCACATGGAGCCAAATCTGGTAAATAAGGTGGTTCAGGCATGATTTGGGTGTTGTTTTTGGCCAACAAATCACAAGCTTGTTTGATGTTTGATCAGGTGCATTATTTTTTTTCCACGAATCGTTTGATCCGTATTGCTTCACGCAAACGTTGCATACCTTCCTTGTAGTATTCCTTGTAATCGAAGAAAACAAAATTCACCTTTTCTTTCGAACAAACCTCGTACGGTGTGCATAATGGTCGTACGCGGCTCTATACACAATAATATAGAAATTGCAGTAGTTATCCCCTAGAATTGTAGATAGAACTCGTTTTTCGGCTGAACAGCACGTATGTGGAATAAACTACGTTTTTGTCATGAATAGTTATATTTTTATTTTAATAAAAGCTGGTTTAAAAAAAACTGGTATTTTTATTAAAAATTTTTTTCAGATAAATTAAGAACCTCGGAACCAATTAAATGACGCAACGCAGGGTATTGATGTATATGAGCTGTTATATTTGAAAGTACTATAAATACTTTTTCTTTTGTTACCAGATATTTAAAGGTTTGCGTTTGTGTTAAATTAAAAATATTGGCAATGGTTATTCTATTGAAGTGATGTTTTTACTACTACAGTGGAGTTCGGTTATAAGGAACACCGGTTATAACGAATTTTCGGTTAAAGCAAACAAATTTTCCGATAAACAAAAATGCATGGAAATATTTTACGGTTATAACAAACAAAAATATCGTAAATTTATGTATGTCTGGCGCATGTTGAAACTTTAAATTATGAATAATAAATATAAAATCAGAAGAACTAAAAATATCAAAGACATAAAAATATAAAAATGTAAGAAAATAAAGTAAAAAGTCTACATTGTCTATTATTTTATAAAATAAAAATATTGCGAAGATTAACAATGAACAATTAAAGAACTTCGCCCATAACGAACTAAGTGGCCCGGTCCCTCGGCGTTCGTTATAACCGACCTACACTGTATATACATATAAAATTTTATTATGACATATAAATTTTTAAATTAATTAACAATGTAAAAGATTTGCTAATACCCAAAAGAACTTAATCGAAATATTCAAAAATAGCATTTTCTAAAAATTACAAATTGTAGAAAGTACTAAACCATAATTTTTTCAACTAGTGTCATACTTAGCAGATATTTGCCTAAACAATCGTGAGCAATAATTTTATGCAGATGTTACATATCGTCATATAAAACGTAAAACCATGTAGCTACACTTTTTTAGATTTTACAGGAGAGGGAACAAACATAATAAAACTGTTAAGTGAGCAACCCGAAAAGAGTTTGTTTAAAACTTGCATACAATTAACAAATTCACATATATTTTGACAAAATATTTTATTTTGTATGGACGTGCATTTTCAAATGGTGCACAATATGCAATGGAAAGCCCGATTTTGAAATTTTCGCCACTTACATGGTTTTACGTTTTATATGACGATATGTTACATTTGTGGATTAAATAAGAATATATATTAGACCAAATTGACATGTTGCAGACTGCTGCATGAAATAAAATCCCCCAAAAAATGCCATAGCATTGTTGTTGCAAATAAGCTTTTATAAAAATAATTCGCTTATAATGCCGAGTGAATTGATTTCACGTCCTTCTCCATTGAATTCATTGCATTACAATGATATACTATTCTCATAAATCTTTAATAACAATAAAAGTACTGACACTGCAATATATTAATATTAGAGACATAAATCAAACAATAAGTAGGACTTGCAAAAGAATACTCAACAAAATCCATGAAATTACTTCTCACCATTTCATCATGTTTAACATGTTGCAAATTAATATCTTCTCTAGCGCAGCGCACTAATAATCAATAATAATTGCAATAAGCTTTACGTAAAAGTACTAGGAATGGACTTATTCCACTTAAAAAAAAAATGTATTTGCGATAATTTTATTTAGCCAAACTCATTCTGTTTCCCTTATTGAAAGTACTCGTTTGATTGTAAATATGGAGAGGAGGTGTCTATATATTACTTGAAATTACCGTTAACTAATTTTTTTTTATAAAGTGCACTTATTTCACTTTCAAAAATAACAGCTCACTACTGGCTTTTTCTTTTACCGTACATTATTGTTTCCACTCTTACTTGAGCATTATATAGCCTTCTCTGCTTAAAGATTGATCAGCCTACAGAGTAAACAAACATACTCTCGTTCATTCACACTCAACCTTCAGAATTGCAGGGACTTTTTACCCTTTTTCTTATCAAGATGACTAAGTTAATGTATTTAGCAAAACTTGGCTTTTCAATGCTTATCGAAACTTGAAAAAAATAATAACATACATACATCCATTCATATGTATGTTTATGTCTTTCTAAAACTTTGTTTTGAGACGTTGCAACAAACACTTGACAGTGGGACAGACTATAAGCATTAATTTAGAAAATATACATTTGTAAAATTTTTATTTGAAATTTTTCTCATTACTTTTATATTCGTTTATGAAGTGGTTACAATGGGAACCATATGTTTCTTAACATTTTGGTAAATATTGTAATTCTTGCATTAAAATTTAATTTGTTAAATAATTTTAATTTAGAGTTTTGCTCAATTTGTTTATTATATTGATTTGTTTATTAGTGTACTGAAATATATGTACATACATATCCACATATATATACTTATATACATATACATATATGTATATATTGTTGAACTTCTCTTTCTTAAAATTTCTTTGTGTTGAATTGTGAAGTCATTGAGGCACCAAACCATATTCGCACTTTTTAAAAATATGTAATTTCAAATTCTAAACCTGTAGTGAATATTTAGCTTTCCGCAAAAAAATGTTACTAAACAATTATATAAAATATTAGGAATAATATAATAATAATCGCTAATTAACTGACTGACTCATTGTCTAAAAAAAGCAATAGTAAATGAAAAATTCCAAAAAATGTTAATGCGAGAAAGAAATTAATTTATATGATTCATGTATAAAAATAATAATAAACTAGTTAAATTTAAATATTTTGAAGAAATTTTAATCCAATAGAATTTTGATAATTTTAAGTTATATGGTATGTATGTATGTATATAATTCAATTACAGGTTGGGTTACTACGTACAGCAATTCAAGTAATTTGTTTGTAACGTATAATATAGTATATTTATCAAGTAGAGTTAACTAATCATGTGACTTTTTTTATCGTTTATGTTTTACACAGCATGCATGGCGAAATTTGTTTACATTTTATGCGCTCCCATATGATTTTTACTCAGTTGATTCATTTAAGAGAGCGCTCAAATAAGATTTTTACTCTTTTTTTTTATTTTGAGAGAGTGTTGGAAAAGCAATTAAGGCAATTATAAATGAAATTTATGTTTTTCTTGCTATTGTATCCTTTTGAGAGAGAAGTGTAAAAAATCTATACGTAAACAAAATTGTGTTTTTCACAAACAACTAGTTGATAAAAATCCTTTGACAAAGATACATATGTTTTTATTTCATTTGATAGATATTTTAAGGTTCTCAAATCCACTGTATTTTATATACGTATGTATGTGTGTTACCTAATAACTTTTACTGTGAAAACTTTATATATGTGACGCGCAAAATAGAAAGGGACCTAAGGGTAAAAACCGGTTTTGTTCAGGAAAGCCATTTTAAAGGTTTAAATACGTGTATTTTTGGTGTACCATCACTTTCATAAAACGCGCATATCTCTGGGAGGGAACACTTTTGGGGCATGGGATCGGTCTCATTCGATGCTCAGATGTTGTCCACATCAAAAAAAAAAAAAAGGGAAAATTGCTTTTTTTTACCCTTAGGTCCCTTTCTCTATGCGCTGTCCCATATATAAAAGCTGAATGTGTGTTTGTTTGTTTGTTTGTACCTTATAGGAGCTCAAGCCGCTGGACCGATCTTTCTGAAATTTTCACACCACATAATTGGGACTCTTGAATGAATTATAGGGTACTTTTTTTAATCATGCCCCCTCTACGCCTACTTTTTTAATTATACTCCTCCTTCCACACGGTTTTTTATGCACTTAGTCTGTGCAACTCCGGGAAGGTTATAGGGTATTACTTTTTTTAAAACTAGGACCAGGAGGGCGATAGGGGGGAAATTTCTGCCTCTCCGAAACGTTCAAACTGATTTTAACGAAATTTAGAACATGAATAGATCTGCATCTAAAAATGCTCATAGTAGGTAATGTACATTTTCAAAAGTAGGACCAGGAGGACGATATGGGAAAATTTCAGCCTCTCCAAAACTACATAGGCGATTTTGATGAACTTTAAAATTTGGATGTTTTTGAGTCTAAAAGACACATTGGCAATTGTGCAACTCTGGGAAGGTTATAGGGTAATACGTTTTTTATAACTAGGACCACGAGGGAAGGTGGGGACAATTCCACGCCATCTTCCACATCTTCAGGAAATTGTTATTATTCTTTATAAAATTTTTTCTTTTTTGAACATAACATTTTATAAAGAATAATATAAATTTCCTGAAGATGTTAACCGATGATTAACGAAATATCGAAGTATAACAAATAATCATAAAGACGAACCTTTGAGCTTGAAATTTAATTTTAATGACGGAAGCGAAGCCGCGGGTAAAAGCTGGTTTATTATAAAAATGGCATTTCTCGTGTGGTCCCTCTTTAATCTTTGGTATCTGAGATTGCTTAGCTCCTACTTCCAAGCGGTCTACTATTTTTTATGGACATTCATCAATCTTTTTTTCAAGTTAACGATTTGAAAGTAATTATTTAATAAAAATTTTTATTATTTTATAAAAATTAATTAATTGAAAGTAAAAATTAATGCGTATCGAAAATCGATCGAAATCAAATTTGCGGCTATTGGCGTCTCTTTCTAAGGTTAAGAGTAGATTATATTTTGAACATGATCGACTAGTAGTTTAAAATTTATTTGGAAAAAAAATTTTCGAAAATTTTTTTCCCGCTTACTCGTTTTTAATTTATGAGATAGGGAGGGGGGAGCCGACTTCTTTAGGGAATCAGGGTCTATCCATAACAGCATTCTCTGAAGCCTAGCGAGGTACATTACGGACTTCTCGTTGGATATCTCCACTTGAAGACTTGTCTTCTCCGATGTTTTCTCCGATGATCTGGAAGTTTATGTTTCTTACAGGTTTCCAAATACTTCCAGTGTCTTCCAGGCAGAGGTTTTCGCTATCTAGCGGGCCTGATCTTGGGAAGGGAGGGTAATGCTCCTATTCTTTCCGATAGTCAGCAGGCGTTGGTGGCGCCGTGCGTCTGCTCTCGTGTTGTTAGTGAGTGTAGGGGGAGCTGACTGCCATCCGGGATTTTTGTGCCATTTTCTTTGTGTATTTTCCGGCGAATAGGAACTTCAGAGGTAATGAGAAACCTGATGCGGTGTCGGGACTGTGTTCAGCTGATTTGCCATCTGCCACTATTATTTCCGATATAGAGGTCCCTTTTGATGTTTCAAACAGACATATAAAAGAGTTTTTCAGGGAGAACCTTCAGGAGAGGTGCGTGTCTATATCTGGCTGTGCCATAGCAGGAACTCTGTGGCTGCAATAAGATTTAAGTAGAACTATGCCACTTCTGAGCTTTTCCCGGACCACTACGCTATGGCGTCCTCTGCACGGCTTAATTTACAACAACTCAGGACTAGCACCTATTCGAGCTTTGATTTTGGTAGCATTTTCCTTTTTAATATTTGTTTAACGAATTTGAACTCAGTTCTCCACTGTAAATTTCTTATATGCGTTTAATTTTTAGAGAACAAGCGAAACAAATGATCAATAATAATTATCAATTGCAAACAGTTTGTTATCTTTTGTATTTTTTACTACTCTCTCTCTATCTCTCTCTTTTCTTCATACATTTTCCGTTCTTTATCTTTGTTGTTATTTTGAGTTCAATTCCGTTTTAATCTCCCAACTCTATCCCAGCATCTTAGTTTAATTTCTGTTGTAATTTTTTCTGTTTTTGTTATTTTTGTTCTGAGTTTAGAATATTTTCTATAGAATAGCAACTATATTACAACATACCCCGGTCAGTTTAAGTTGATCTTTGTTTTGAAAAAGTCAAGTTTCTTGTAAAGACGTTGGTTGGGAAATTAAATTACAAAACATCTTTAAAATAAACAAACGATACAATATTATTTAAATGTTTAATGTCACTTTTTTATTGAATTTAAAAAATCTGCAATAATCAAATAAAAATATTTAAGAAAAGGTAATTTATTTAAGAATTTCACATATCATCGTTCAAAAAATATAAAGCAATGAGTTTTGATTATTAATTATTCAATTAATATTTAATCACTTTCATAATAACTTTAACGACAATAATTACAAAGTTAAATGCCAGCAAATTGTTATAACATTTCCGGCGTGATAAATAATTCAGAAAAATTGTCCTGGTGTAATAAATAATTCTTTAAAATTTGTCGCCGCTTTGTCAATAAATTTTATTAAATTTATAAAAAAAAACTCGTCTACGGTTTAATTACATTAATTAAAAAATTTTTGATTTAAAATAGAGTTCCAAGTTAACTATCATATTCATAAATAATATTTTTCGTTTAGAAAATGCTTATGTATGTGAAATGAAGTTAAAGTTAAATTTATTGAAGAAATAAATCAATAATAGTTTTTAACTTCCCGCTATAGGAAGTTACTCATTTTACCCCAATTTGCGAATAATCAAGTTTTCATGATACTTCGCCGTTTTGGGGTCCTGGTCGTCGATTCTGGCTATTTTCGCTATGATGTCAGTCCATATGTTTGTAAACATCTCATAACTTAAAAACTTGTAAACGGATAAGGACGATATTCAATATTTTATAGACTTAAAAACTTTATCGGATGCCACAAATTTCCCCAAAATCCGTAAAATAGTGAGAGATATCGAAAATTCGCTAAAAAAAAAGTGTTTGTTTTTAATTGTTCCGTAATTTTTTGTCAAATAGATTTTCGATACGAGTTAATTTTTTTGGATTTAAAAACTATCGAATGTTATAATTTTCTTTTAAATGGGTTAAACTAAGCGGAAAGTTTCAGGGATGGTCTCCAAGGTCAACCGATGCTCGTATTTCTTTTAACCGCAGTTAGTTGCAACCTTTTTTAGAAAATTTTAATTAATTTTTTCTCTACTTGTAAGATAGACTTTAAGAAGAAAATGGATGGTCAAGTCATACGTTCCAATTGCGCATACTACATACATATATACATACATATATTCAAAGCTATTTATAACTCCTCATTAACCTGACTGAATATAGCAATGAACATTTTTTAAATGGATATCTAGACGACAGGCCAAATACTGCTCTATACACAGTGTGTATATTGCACGAAACCATTCGGGCTGTTTTTAGCACCTTTACAACTTGGGTTTCTTTAACTCCAATTACGGAACTCGGAACATGAGGACTCTTTACGAAGCTTACTCTGCATTAGAAATTTCAAAGTTCCGCCAAATAAGCGCTCAAATATAGGAAAATATTTTAAAGAGACAACTTTTCACCTAGGGTACTAGATTCCTTCTTATTTGTATGGGGCATTTCCATTATATCTAGAGAGCTGAAATTTCATATGCGGATAAATAGATCTTGATGAAGTAATAATGAGATACTTCTAGCTGTACTTTTTAAATGGGGTAGCTGTATTATAGTTAGAGAGGTATTGGCAATTGGTTTTAATAGACTAAGATCTCTTTATCGCCCAGATTTATTCTCTCTACTTCATAGCAAGAAAAGAAAATGAAAAATAAATGGTAGAGAGTGGACTTCGAAAATTAACGTTTCAAATGAAAAATCAGTGGTGCTTAAAAGCAAAAAGCCTCCGGGATCTACAAGGAAAAAGAAGCGCGAATTATTCAAGTTAATATATGAAACATTTTACGACTTTCCACCTGATACAGCAACCATCATATTTTGTGACCACAATCACTTGTAAACTTTAAGTTAAAACAAACTTCATGAATACAACTTATCAAAAAGATGTCAGATGGGGCCAAAAACATAAATGTGGATATAAATTTCGGCTATTAAAGGTATTGACATCAAAAGAGGCTATTGTTCTTGGTATGTAAATTATAATTTTCTTTTTAGGCAACCTGCAAACTTGGCAATATTTTTTTAATTTTCAAACATGAGAAAGTATAATAAGTAGTAGGTTTGAAAGTTTTAATATGAAAAAAATATATATAGAAAAATGTTGCAAAGGAAATGCTATTTTACTTAAGAAAAAGGTGGTCCCTTTTTTTATATCAAAGGACAAAATATTTTTTATGAGAACTTGGTTTCCAGTGTAGGGAGCAATCGAAGCAGATCACCACTAAACTGGTCCCCTTTTCGTACGCCTGCACGTCTCAATAATTGCCGTTTCATACAACAATACAACATTGAACATTGAGATTCGCACCAAACCTAATATTTACTCTAGACTCCATTGACCTCTGGTAGTCGAATGATAATTCCAACCTCACAACTGAGTGGGACAGAGTCTTCGCTAGGAATCGAACAAGAACCTCCAAACTGATAGGCTAGCGCATTACTCACTATACCACCGAGGCATCAAAGAACTTGCCTTATTTTCACAAAACACCTGTATTAGTCCAACCCAATAGTCATCATTTAAAATGTGTTGTTGGCAGGCCAAAGAAAGTTTGACTGTTAGGCAGTTCCCTGGTCAGATGTGTAGGGTTTCTCTGATATTAGAGGAATCTTGTACGAATCGCACACTCAATGCCCATAGATTATCATACTTTCAAACAATTAAGTTTTTAATTAATGTTTAGCAGATATTTGTTATTTCTTCTTAACTCCTGCTTAATCTCAAATAAAAACCTCTCATTAGAAAAAGCCCGTTTTCATTAACATTAAATTACTAAATATTTAAATTTAATAGTACCTTAGAAATCACTATTATTAATAAAATTAGAAACTAAATTGTTCAAATTACACCTCCAATTACTGCATTATAAAAATACAAAGTTTATATTTATCTTTTCCGTTTTAACAGATGTAAAATTTAGTTGATTGATGAATTAAACTTAAACGTCATAAAATTAATCAATTAGTCCGCTGAGCACACCTGTATATACAGTCGAACTTCTCTATAACGTAGCAGTTGGGGACCGTCAAATTTCTACGTTATAGAGAAACTGCAGAAAATTTTGACTACATTTTTTTATGTAGAAAATATATTTATTAAGCCAAAAGAAATTGTTTTTACATGAACACATTAATTTTTTTTTATTAATACATACATATGTGACTAAATTGATGCAAAAAAATCGATTGCTAAAAACTTCGCAATAGAGAGATTATTTAGAGTGAAAAATTCTATTTAGGTCTTAAAAAATTGTACGTTACAGAGAGAACTTCGCTATAGGAAGTTCGTTATAAGGAGATCAAAATGTATGAAAATACTCACAAAAATGTCGTGTTCACGAATTTTATTTGTTATAGAGAAGATTTCGTTATAGAGAAGTTCGTTATAATTAACCCTTTGAATTCTTAAAATTTTTTTTAAAGTAGAATTGTGACCACCAATGTCAATATCTATTACATCGTTCTTAGTGGTAGATCCACTTGATCATTCTTTGAATTTAGCACTTAGAGAACTTTATAACATATTGTGAAATTCCAACTGCTTGGAAGCTTGCCATTGTAATACCAATCGCCAAAACCAGAGATGCTATTAACCCCAAAATTTACCGCTCAATTATAATATGATCTACACTTTCCGAAGTGATCAATCTATGTATGGTGAATTTTTATCTTATGAAATAGTTTACTTAGAAACCACCATAGCGGATTCCGCAAGGCTCGATCCATAGGTGCCTCAGTGGCCACCCCTCCAACGAAGGAGTTGAGAATTCATTATGTCTCTTCCATTCATTTTCATTGAATTCAGGACCAAGCTTATCGAAGATTGGCGTCAAGAGACGGAATATGAATCATACTAATATGGTAGATTTTAATGTTCTCAAGATCCAGTGCATAGACGTAAGACATAATATGCTGCTCTATATATACATAGGAATCAGAAACCTACAATATTCTTGGCGCAAAACTCCAGTTAGATGTTGAATGGACAATCACATTTTTCAAGCCTCAACAAAAAGTTAAAGTGGTTCAAATATTAAGGCGGTATAAAATATGCTTTCCGTAAATGCCCTTTCACACTAAAATAGTACAAGCCTTACGACTTTCATAATACTTTGTGAGAGAAAAATCTAATGAAATTTGGTGCAACTGCAAGAACAAAACTGGTTTAGAAGTAAATGACCTTTTTATTGTTTTGTTATTTTCTTTGTTTGCTTTTGTACTACTACTACAAGACTGATAAAATGAAAAATTCTATCGTTTTGACAAATTTTTAAAAATGAGAAAGTGTTATGGGTTGTCAAATGCGATACCGTATTATTTGTTATTTTCATAACACAATGGATTCACACTATCTCACTTGCACGTGATACTTGTATTTTTGATATGCCTTAATACAAAATATTACAGTCTGAAAATTTGTACATATAGGACATATGTACATGGAAATAGGAATGAAATTTGTTTAGTTGGGTTAGTAGGGCAGCCAACTCTATTGCCTGACTGTATCATATACCCCATGTAGGGTGTGTCTTACAGTTTCATATCTACTTAAATGGAAAGTGCCGTTCGCAAAATTCGCTTCTTTGTACTAAAAACTTGGTTGCATTATTAGTCGATTTGCCAATGCATCGCAAACGCAGTGCAGAGAACATTTGCTTTGTATGTTGGAAAGTGTAAATCGACTTGTTCGAGTTTAAGTTATGTTTATTACATGCTTCACACTTCAGGGGAAAAGAAAGTAATTTACAAATGACTTCAGTTACTTAAAATTTCTTCAAATTAACAATCGGTGTTCAAAGTTCATATTTCTAGAGAAAATTATTCCTTTTTATTTAGTATTTTGGTGTTGTGTTAAAAAGTGTTAAATTTGCAAATAATTACGACTATGTATTGGTTTTAACAAAGTTCTATTTCTATAAATAAATATTTATTTTCAAACCAGCGTTTTTATAAATTAGCAAATTTTCAGATTAGTTACGGAAATATTATTAAGTCAATACTAAATTTTCAAGAGTTTGAAATGTACATATCGCCACCTCAATATAAAAAAGACTAAACTAAACAAAAAGAGATTTTCCAATAATTATCTTTTTCCTTGCAAACCTATTCAAAAAGTGAAATTTTGCGAAGAGTACATTTTTTTAAAAATAGCATTTTAATATAGAACTATTTCCAAAAAGTTATATGTACATAAGTACTTTTTAAAATTTCAGTTTTTCTGAATAGTACCCATACCACTATATTTTTAGTTTTTATCTCAAAAATCCCTTTCATTTAAAATCCATATCATGCAAGTCGATGAAACATAGTAGTTCGTAATTTCTTTCTGTCTTGTACCAGCACTCAGGGGATGAGCCCTACATATGTGATGCATTGTACTGGAAATGAAGTTATGGGAAAGCGGATAGAAGGAGTAGTATTTATGGACATTTGATTTGAATTTTTCCACGTAAAGGTGGCAGGAAAGATTTCTTCAGGGAGTTTGTCCCACATACGCGCTGTTCGGCAGAAAAATTAGTTTTTTCATTTCGCCACAACATTTCGAACAACAGTCTATAGTAACTAAGGTGCAAATGACTGAAGTAGTTAGCACATTGACTGCAAAACCAAAAATCCTGGGTTGGAGTCCAGTTCAGTTTAGTCAGTTTCGGACTAAGTCATAAAATTATTTCCCATTTTTTCTGATGTGCATTACTGTGTCTTTGTGTCAGCTCTTGTCTAAATGTTTCAGTGGTGAAAGCACTGCTCACTGAACAGTACCAGCTTCAGCTGATTCCAATCCACAGGCACATCAGAACGCCCTCCTTCGTGCTACAACACTGCTGTAAAACAAAGAAAAAATTATTTCAAATATAACAAATTACACAGAAAAACCTTCCATGTCGTTAAAAATTCAAAATTTAGAGAGAAGAACATTTTTTTATGTGAATTTCTAAAAATAATGGTTGTTTTCCGGTAAAATTTTACCATGAAGATTTGATTTCCTACGAATTACTTCGCAAATTTGACGATAATAAAGTTTTAAACTTAAGTATAAATTTAAATAAGAAATAAGTTTAGCCTGTATAGGTTCGTATTGGTTGACATTGACTTTTCCTTTGTTCCTGGTGAATGCCATCTCTTGTCTAATTCGTTCTCATTAAAAATGTTACGAACTTTGGCCTAATTTGGATGTAATAATAACCAAAATATACTAATAAAAGAAAAGTTGAATCATTTTGTATTGCATTTAACATGCGAGTATGTATTATAAAAGTACTGTGTAATTGTGCGTGACAAATCTAACATGTGCCTGACGATGTTAAAAGTTAAAAAAATGTTTATATATAATTTTTTATATAATCTACGAAAGCTTCTATAGCTATAAAAAAATATAAAAATTCTAGCTGTAGTAAATTCGCTGAAATTTTACATAGAAACTGACATCTAATTTTAAAATTTTCAAAGGGTTCAGAAGGTAAAATACGTTTTGCTTTATATCAAAGAAATAAAAAATCCGATTAATAAAACCTTTGCACATTTTGAAAAGAGTATAAAATTGAATAATTAAAACGGCATATCTTCTTTAACAAAAAATATTTTCTCAACAAAATCAGTTGAAATTATTCGCAAGTTGTAGCAGTGTTTTACATGAATTTCGTGATATATTGATGTATTTTCATGATCCACTCGGAGGTATTTTAATGGAACGGCCCAAAATCGCATATTAAAAATTATTTTTAGCTAAAATTAAAATCATTTTTCAGAGACATCAATGCAAAACATTTGAAATTAGTCAAAATTATATTATTTCATTTCTATATTGCCGTGTATACAAATTGAAAAGTTTAAGAATGTTTTTTACAAAACTAGCTTTTACAGTTATGACGTTGTTTGAGTAAATAAGCGATATGTAGATATAGTTTTCTTTAAACGAATAATAAATCATTTGAATATACGAGTAATTGTTATTGAAATGACATAAGCATTGCTTTACTACTTAAATCTGCTCCTTATAAATTATAAGTGATATTGGTACTCAACAAATTAGATGTGTAATTAATAACTTAAAGTATTGCATTTAATTGTTACTACTTATAGTTTGTAAATCATGCTATTCTTTTTGCTTAAATGCAGAAGCTAGGAAAATATATCTGAGTCATTTTCTTAATGAATACAGAATTATTCAAATGCCACTATTAAATTTAAAATCGAATATTAAATAAAAGTTTTTGGTTTTTGGGGGTGCTGATGGCTGAGTAGTTAGCGTCTTGGTTATGCAACCAGAAGCAGCCGAGTTCGATTCCCGATCCGGTCAAGTCAAAAAATTTTCTGATTTTTCTGAGCATTCTCTTTTGTCGGTATTTGAGCAAAAACCGTCATCGAAATAATGTCTTGTTTTTAGAAAACATAAATCTTCCCACACAAAGTTTCGTTTTGATACAATAATGTTTACAATTTGGTCATTACCAAATATTTAAAAAAGTTTTTTAATTTCGTTAATTTTCGTTCGCTTTTGTGTTCCTATCCAGTTCCAGTGTAATGCATTGCTTATGTCATGAGCATTGGTCCAACAAAAATAAATATACAATATATATCATGACGTAGCTTGAGTAAATAAACAATGTGTAGATATATTTTATTAAACAAGAATATTTAATGATATATATGTATATGTATATAATTGGTGATTATGGTTTTAAATCGCAAAAGACTCGTTCTAGAGTTCATATCTCTATAATTTACTCCTCAGAAGTAGTGCATATGTGAAACATTTAAAAATAATTTTATTTATGTTCTCTTCTTTGGCGCTCATTCACTGAATCGGAAGCAGTCTTCAATATGTCAAAAAATTTTATTCTGATGAAGCTCCCTTTAGTGAGTTTCGTGCAGGTCTGAAAATAGTTTTATGTCTTCTTCAGAGACCCATAACTCGGAATCTAAGGGTGAGCGGAATTTTTATTTAATTTTTTTTTATTTTCCAGTTTTCCATGGTCCATTTTTAAACTTGATTCAAGCTAAAATACATACATACATATATACATACATAGATTGTAATCTTTTTTTTGTCTTCCATTTTTTTTTGCTGTGCTTGAAAAGAAATTGTGAATCTCAAAAAAGACATTTACAAATAAAATTCATAGCGTTTGCTCTAAAATTTAACATTTTCAATAGCAAATATAAAATTAAAATTGTTTTTGTTTTAAGATTACCTTTTTTGATTTCTATTGAACTATAAATGTTTTATTCAACCTTGAGAAAACGATGTTACCAGATTTTTATAACAAAAAAATTAAAACGATTGAATTCCTTCTAAATTCTCAAATATTTTTGGGAGTTCTTGTATAAGCATGTGAAATTTCTACATTTTTAAGTTTCTATTTGCCTGCAGGACCAATTTAAATATATTTGATCAACCCCTGTAATATACTTTGATTGTTAATTATGGATCGGGTACTATTAAGAAAGTCAATCCTGAAGTAGTGATCCTAGAAACCAAGGGACTTGTAGCGGTGACGCGTTAAACTCCGGGATTTGTTAAAAAATTCGCGATTAAATGTAAAATTAAAAATGTATTTGACTCTTTATGGAGAGTAGTTCAATTAAAAAATATTTCGATTTTGTCACAATATCTTATGAGGAAGAAAATCCAATGAAGAAAACCTCTAAATGGGTCACACAGAGTATTTTTATGGGTTTTCCTTACTTTAGAATTTCAAAGTTTGTTATTTTTAAAATAACAAATTAATAATTTTTCTTTCGTATTGTTCTTCTCATGTCCTTTCACACTTGCATACACACTGCATTTTATGTGCTTCTATCCAATCGATACCTACGAAAACTTTGCAAATGCGCGGTGTTACGCCGATTTAATGTTAAACCTATTTTTCTACTTATCCCAAACAAACGATTGCTTGAAGCTTTGCACACATTTCGAGATTTTGATAAAGCACATCTGGCGGCAAACATAATTTTTATATTAAACACCACGTGTTTCTACCCAACTGTTTCCTATGAAACTTGATACGCATATTAGTATTCTACTGTAGTATAAATTTTTGATAAGAAACTATAGTTTTATTGATATTTATATGTACATACGTATTTTTTCAAATAATTGCTCTCTCATTATCAATAGTATTTTGTAATGAAAACATAAAATACATAATACCACCGAACGACTTGAATGACCTCTTTTATACATATTTTTTTCGTATTAATTTAATTAAAATTATTGTTTATGTGGGAATTATTATTATTTTTTTTTGTTTAAAAATTTTTGTAAATATTCACTTTTATTCAAATGTAAACAAATGCAAAAGAAGGATTTAAAATTAAACGCAAATACAAGTTTAAAATCTCCTGTTTTTAACTATTTTTTTTTGTGTTGAAAAAAATTCCCGACTCTTTCTTGGTTTTGGTGCCATTTGAAATTTAAAACTTGGCGACAGAGAAAAAAAAATTTTTTTAAACTGGACCAGTGCTCAGGGGTCATCGCTCAATGTGTAATGTATTTCACTTGAGCTAGAAAATAGGTATTGGGCAGGAAGATGAAAGGAGTAGTATTGAAGGATATTTAACTTGACACTTCCAACATCGTAGTTTACAGGAAAGATTTCTGCATGAAGTTTATTTCACTTACCAATCAACTACATATGGATGTGGTCTCGCTGACACCTTGTCGTGCGAAGGTACGCTAAAACGACGAGACACACCCCATATTGCGCTGTTGCTCTACTGAGTCAATAGAGTTTGCTCATCTACTTTCACCGATTAACCTTTTCGACTTATCCTCTACGTTGTCGAGTAGCTTCAATACGGACTTCGAAGTATAGCTCCTTATATAATAGTTGTATTAATTATCGGTAGGATATCAGGATGCAATATCTCTGAAAAAATCTGAAGTTTTATGCTCATATTCATAGAAGAACAAAATGTGTTTGAAATCTATTTTAAGAAAATTTTGTATGAAAAATTTCAAATAAAACTCAATTTCAATTGTATGAATATGGGGGTTAAAGTCGCCAAGAAATGCTTACTATTATTAAGTTATTCATTACTAGATTAATTTTTATTCATTACTAGATTAATTGAATTTTTTTATTACTAGATTAACCCGGAACGCTTCTCTGCCCTCACACATACTTTTCTAATTGCGCCCACTTTCTTATAGATGTTGATTTTTATAAAAAGCTCATTTCGAAAAAGTGCTTTTTTTTAATAAATACATTATTCTAATAGTCCCTTTTTTACAAAAGTACCTTTCCCACAAAATGAAATTTTCTAAGGACTAAATATTTGAAAAATTTCGGTAACATAAAGTACATTTTCAAGAACTTGTATATAAAAGAAGTACTTTTCTCAAAAGGCAGTTTTTTCGAAAAGTAGCCATTCCACTATATTTGAAATTTGCTTCTCAAAAAATCATGCAAGTTGGTAAAAATAATCGTATTTTATGGTCCCTGCAAAACACCCTGTAATTCGATACCCCTATAGTAATAAAATGTACATCATAAGCAGTATTTAAATGACATAAAAGTTCAAAGGTACAATTTGACCCCATATATGGTCGAAAAAATAAGAAAACACATTCGAGATTTTTTCTAGAAGAAAATATTACGGAAAAAATTTTATTCTATATGCAATACTTTTGGAGATATATAGTTGCAAAGAGAGGTGGCAAAACGCAAAAATATATACGAGGCCTGTTCAAAATAAAATGTGAATTTTGAATTTTTTGAAAAGCAATTATTTATTCATCAATATCCATTTTGTCCCCTTCAAAGTAATTGCCCTCAGATATAATGCACTTATGACAGCGCTTCTTGTCATCCTCGAAGCACTTCTGAAAGGCTCGTTCTTCGATTTTGACTTTATCTCAGCAATTGTGGCAAAACGGTTTCCTTTCATTAGTCTCTTCAGTTTTGGGAATAGGAAAAAGTCGCAGGGAGCCAAATCTGGTGAATAAGGTGGTTCAGGCATGATTAGAATGTTATTTTTGGCCAAAAAATCACGAACAAGCATTGGTGTGTGAGCTACTGCATTATCGTGATGCAGAATCCGTGATTTTTTCCCACAATTCCGGGCGTTTGAGCCGTATTGCTTCACGCAAACATTTCATAACTTCCTTGTAGTAGTCCTTATTACCCGTAGGCAAGAACTCATGAAGCACCCCGCCATTGTAATCGAAGAAAACAAAATTCATCTTGTCTTTTGAACAAACCTCGTATTTAGGAACACGACCCAACTTGGTCGACTACCCTCTAACCTAACCTCTGTAGAATATACAAAAAATATACAAAATTTCCTTCTTAGTGGGTCTAAACAATGAAAGTTCTTTTACATGGGAGAAACATCAATTACTCGTATACTTAACGTGATCAGTTTTTATTTTACTCAAACCGGGACGTCGTTTTTTCGTCAGTTAATAGGTTCATAGTACAAAAACATTTTAATCAGTTCAGTGATATTTATCAGAATCGTATTTTTTAAGAATTAAAGAAGTTGTTAAACATACATACGTATGTACATACTAGTACAGGGTGGACCAAAATTCACCAAGGGGTGTAAAAATTTAATAACCTTTTCGTTTATATATTTCTTTTTCAGCTTATAGAATATACAAAATTAAATTTTTTTACATTAAATATAGAAAATAATGTCACTTAAACTGGCTCCTTTTCAGCTTTGCAATTATGGACTCGTTTTGAAGTATTTTTTTCATAATATCTTATAAAATTTGTGGCTGTAAATCTCGAACTTCGTCAACAATGTTGGCCTTGAGTTAAAGAATTCTCTCGCGGTTGTTCACATATACTCGCTCCTTCAAACAACACCAAAGAACATAATGGACTGCTGACATGCTGGTCAATTAATTTTCGAATTTCTGGAAATTATTCGCTCGCCAACTGTTGAAATTTCATTGCGAAATTGAGCCGTTGCCGATTTTTATTATTGCGGTTTTAATTATTGCATCAATTGCAATTTTTTAAAATGTGCTGTAGTGACTTACGAGCCATTCCTGGTGTTTCGTTAATACTTTGCTCTACACGTTCAATATTTGCCGCAGTACGAAATAAACGTGGTCTACCGGTTCGAGAAAAATCTCTCACGGTGCCTTGTTGGCGGTGACGATAAATTAAGCAACGAATCATTGCATGAGAGTTCGTAATTCTGACGTTAAAATGTCGACGATGTGCTCTTATCTGTAACAAGCATAAGATCGTTAGTAGGATACGTTTAAATGTTTATTAAAAAAATCTGAAGAAATAGGCAAAATAGTAAAAAACCTTCTCGTGTAAAATTGGTTTTCTTTGCGGGTTAAGTTATTTTCGCAGTTCTGCCTGGATTAGTCAATCACTCTTGTGGTGCGGATTAGATTTCCGCCGACCCTGCATGTGTCTGCAGACAAGTTAAAAGCTTCGCAGATTATGTGTTGTTAAACAGCAAAGCTAATCAATGGTGGTAACCGATAAAAATAACGAACATATGCAACAATTTCAAAGCACTTCCATTATTAACGCTTAATTTTAATAAAAAATTGCTCATTCCTTTAAACTAATCAATTGCTTTCGGAAATTCATACACATGTATGTACGAGTATGTATATGTAAGTGAAAACTGATTGCTGGTATAACAGAACTTCTTATCAGAAATATATGCAATTAGAAAAAAAATGTTATCGCAGCAACGATTTTATAATATTAACTTTTCAAAAGTTAAACCAAGTGTATTTAATGGTATTAATTAAAATCCTAAAGAGTGATTGACAACACATTGGATAATTGTTTATATTTCAATCAAGAAGTAACACTGTACCACAAAATCAAAAGCTTTGAATTGATCACAATAATAAAAAAGTTTACCTCTGACCTTTATTTGAAGGTGAGTTCAAGTCCTCCAGTTTTTGTACATTGTTATAATTAATCGATATATCAAATATTGTAATCCATACATAACACTAAGTAAAACATTTCTTAAAGCAAAGGGAAACATTTCCCCATATAGCGGACTGAAATGTCTTACAGAAATATTTGTGATGAAATAAGTGTTTGAACACATTAAAACTCAAAATTCTAGTACAACAATGTAAAGAAGTTAAAGCTTCAAACTTGCTTAAAGGTTAATTTCCCGGCTTAGAAATCAATATGTACATAGAAATGTGCCACATAAACATAAACTGAAAAAGAACACCTGTTGTACGTAAATTTAAGAAATTTACACGAAAATTTAAGTTTGGTTGTTTTTTTAAGACAAAAAATAATCAATGTACAGCACAGGTGCAAAGTATCAATACGAGTATATCGTCATATGAATTCACAAAAGTCCTAAGTTACATTCAACAAATTTTACAGGAGAAGCAAAATACTTTCAAACTGACTCATACGCTTGCACTTGGGCATTTCTGAAATTGTTTGATAAGAACATTATTATATCTAATTGTAGGCGTGTACAATTTTGCAGGCACTTGTATTTTGATACTATGGCTCATTATCAATTAAAAAGTCGATTTCGAATTCGGCTTTTTTGAAATCATATGACGATAAGCAACAAGAAAATAAATTTTGGTTAACGATTATATTTTATTTTATATATTGTGGTGGACTAACTACAAAAATCATCAGTATTTCAGACTATATGGATTTTCTTCTAAAATATACGATTTTTAGAGAGGTTGCTTCACACATCTTATCGTAATTTAGAAACGACGTATTCGATTTAATTATGCAATATGTTAAAAAATATAAATTATGCCAGCTTCAAGTTATTCTAATATAATTTTTCAGTATAGCCATTTTTTTTTTTAATTTATTAATAGATTTCTATTATTAATTCATAAGTATAAAGGTTTAGAGAAGTTGATTTATAGTTACGATCTATATTTGGCATAACATTATTACCGTAAGCCTGATTGGCAATCTATATTTAGAAATGATAAGTGCTAAGAATTTTATAATGAAAGCAGATACATAAATAGATAAGCTAGAAGAACGGTCAGCACTGCGGGGATGTGTAGGGGACATGCGATGCATAGTGCTGGAACTAGAGGAAAGGGATAGTGAGAGAAATGACAGCTGGTGAAGCTACACTATCTTACAACTCTGCTTTTTGCCCTTTACGTTTCTGGTTTATAGCAGTGTTGCAGCGCTTCTGATGTTAAGGAGACGTATTAAATTTTTAAGCTTTGCTTTACTAACCATTTTTAGTAATTATTGTACTTCGCCGGTGCTACACAATACCGACGAAGAAGGGCCTCTGGTGTGACAGGGGATTGGTTACAGCTGAAGCCGATACTGTTCAGTGACCAATGACTATACCTTCTCTACCGAAATCTTCAGACAACAACTCACACAAAGCCACGCACCGGAAAAAAATGTGAAATGTTTTATGATTTAGTCAGAAACTGGGCTTGACCCAAGACTTTTTGGTTTTGTAGTCAATGTGCAGACTACTTCAGCCATCGCCACCCTCATAATTATAATTGCTAAATAGTATATTTACGATTATTTATTTTATCGAATATTTTTAACCAGTCGTTTCTTTAATTCATCATACGCAAATAATTGCTAAAAGAGACACGGCTACAATTTTTTGTACTTTAAAATTTTAGAGCATAATTTCCGGGATAAAAACCCTAGTCATTGCCGAAAATTTCAGCAACAGTTCATCTGCATAGCGCTTAATATTTGCACATAATTTAAAGAAAAGAACACATGTGTATTTAAGTGAATAATCGTAATCATTATAGTGGGACTTGCATTTGATTGCTTTCAACAGTCTTATGAATTTAATCAGTCAAGCATAGCAATAAAATACTCCAGCGTTATGACGAACCGGAAGTGAATCCTAATTACATATCAGTATTTTGAAAGTTTTTAATTAAAGCTTTATACAAACGCAAAAAATATTTTTAATGAATACTGCAATGATTTTTGATACTCTCTGACAAAAGTATTCAGACGTTGCGCAAAAAATTATTTGCTGTTGTAGCGTTAAAGACGTCGTAATTGGACTCGAGCAAAATAAAAACTATCGCCCGTATGACTGGGAAAGTAAAATGTGCCACTTGAAAGAAATGTATCTTTTTATACGTAGAGAAGACGTGAAATCAGCGTTGTCAATATTTAAGTTATAAAACGCACCAAAATCGAGAAAATAAAAACAAAAAAAACGCATATTTTCGGAAAAAACACAAAATTTAAAATATTTATTTTTATTGGAAATTTATTTTATGATATTCTTTTCATAAAAAAAAATTTATTGAATGAAAAATAATAAAACATAACAACAGTATTTTCATAAAATCGAATACAATGAAACCTCTCCTAACGGAAACCTCCTATAACCGGACAAACTTTGTAGAACCGAGATTTTCATCAGTTTTTCAATACAAAATGTATTCTCGTAACCGGACGCGGACACTAAATTTTAAAAAATTGTGCGCCAAAAACCTCTCATAAGCGGACAGAAGCGTTAATTTTCATTAATACGCCTTGATTGAAACTCACCAACGCCAGTAGTATTTCTTAATTTTTCATCTCTGATTCATTTGTGTTAATGCCATTGAAAATTGTGATTCCCATGTTAACACGAATGTACATACTATGCTACTATGTACAGAGGTCTATGCTGTCACTTTTGACGTGGCAAATTTCAAATCAAATGTCCACAAACACTACTCCCTCTATCCTCCTACCCATAACCTAATTTTCTAGTTCATCATCCCCTGAGTGCTGGTCCAAGATAAAAAAACACTCATAAGTTAAAAATAAAAGCACCGAGCACTGACTCACAAACTTTTCGCGTCGAAAGTTTTAAAAAGCACTCAAAAAAAATGAGGGTGGCGATGGTCGAAGTAGTCTGCACGTTGACTACAAAACGAAAAATTTTCCTGGGTTCAACCCCAGTTTCAGACTCATAAAAACATCTCGCATTTTTCCTGATGTGCATTTGTGTATCTTTGTGTGTCAGTTGTTGTCGGAAGGTTTCAGTGGCGAAGGCATAGTCACTGGTCACAGGCATATCAGAACGCCCTCCTTCGTTGGTATTGTGTAGCACCGACGAAGTAAAATAATTACTAAAAATGTCTACTAAAAACGAAGCTTCAAAATTGAATACGCCTCTTTTACATCAGAGGCGCTTCAACATTGGTGTAAAACAAAGAACGTGCAAAAGCAGAGTTTTAAGAAGGTGAAGCTTCACCTCCCTCATTTCTCCTACTATCCCTTTCCCCTAGTTTCGGCACAATGCACCCGCATATGTAGGGTAGGGTGTCCCAAAAAATTTTTTTTTTCTAATTTTCATAGGTGCTCAATCAAAATTTAAAAGCTTATAGGGTAAAGTATTTTTATTTTTTTTTAAGAATTTTCGGAATAGGTCTAGAGGTCGCGCAAATGGAGTTTTCATAAAAACTCGGAGTTTTCGGCCTTTTTTCAAACTTGACTCATAACTTGGTTAATAACCACGGGTTTCTTCACTCCTGAGGACACAGTTTTAAAGAAAAGTATCCAAGCTTTATTCCTGTGTGAAAAACTTATAAGTTTTGGTGATGAGTTTGCTCATTTAGATACCCTAAATTACAATTTTCGTTATTTTTTCAAAAATTTTGTAATAACGCTTTACAACTTTTTAAGTTTCAATGAAAACGAAAAAAACTAATCATGCAGTTTGAAAGACAAATTAATTCTAATTAATATGAGTACAACAATTTTTAAATTTGTTCTTACCGTTCCTGAGTTATACCCGTTTTTATCTTTATACCCAGTATATGTTATTATATGCTGTTTGCCAGTTCACCAATCATACCCAATCAACAAAAAAAAACTTTTGTTTTGCTCTGTGAAAAATCATTTATTGAGGTTCTTGCGATGTAGTTCTATACCTTGCAATAAATTCTGGAAATCAGTTTCAGAAGTTGTGATATTAATATAAGTATTAGCCAAAGCCACACCTCGTTCTGCCACATCATTTACTACTTGTAAATGTTGAACTTTTTTATTTGCATCTTAAAATGACTTTTTGGCTTTCCAATTCTCTGGATCTATTTTTAAAAGATCAATTGAAATATTGCAATCTTCAAGAAAAGTTAGACTGGCTTTGGAAATGAATTCTTTAATTTCTTTATTTCTAAAGTTTTCTTCTGTTAAAGTTACATTTGCTACTTCATAATCGCTGCATGGAGTATCTGCAAGTTTTTTTTGTCATTAAATGCAAAGTTTTGGTGTCGATACGATAAGTACCACTGATGACCTAGAAAAGTTTTAAGCGAGGCTTGTGCAACTGCTTTATTAATAATTTTATAAATATCCAATTCCTTTAATAGGCTCAGGTCATTGAGAAGAACGTATCGAGGGCACTAGCAGAGGTACCAATATTTAATATATATTCTTAAAATAAATTAACTAAATTCAAGCAAGGCATCAATTGTTGATTTGTGTATATAAGATTGCAACTGGTTTCGGAAAATGCATATTTTTAAAGAATATATAATTTTCATCATCCAGCGAGCCTGGAGTTTTTACTGTTGGGTAGGGCATAGATTTATCACCCTAAAAGATTAGACTCAGATGGAGTAGTTCTTTATAGTCCTCTCTTGGTTGCGTGTCTTCAAGTTGGCCTTTAATAAAATTGCTTAAGTCTTCGCGTATTGGTCCCGGAATAATCTTTTCAACAATTTTGTGATTTGTGCAGTCGGAAAAACTGGACATGTTAATACACTCCCACCTATGCTGGAGTGTGGCAAAAATAAATGTCAGAAGTTAATGGCAGTTAAAACCCCAATGTTATAATCTTGCCAGATCTATTATTCATTCAATCCCTGAAGATATTCGGATAAATCCAATTAAACGGCGGATTAAATTGAAATGAAATAATATTTTATTTATTCGCAGAAATCACCTTAAAGACCCAACTATAAAAATTTATGGAAATATACAATAATTATAACGAAAAAAGTATCACAATTTTTAAGGTACAAACTATAAAAATAGTGTAACTCGGGAACTGTTGTACCAAATTCCATTTTTCTTTTTCTTAATTGTTTAGAACTTATCCGTCTTCAAAAACGCGTCACTAGTTTTTATACCTTCCATATAAATTTGAAAAGTAATAAACCGTTTTTTACAGAATTTCTTAAAAAATTACAAAAATACTTAATATGTGGAATCGTAATGGACAAAAATATTGCCGGAACTTAAAGTTTTGCATATGGAAATAAAGTTTGTGAAATTTTCGTTAGAAATATTCGGTCAAAAAATTAAATCAACATGGTTATTGACAAAGTTATGAGTCAAGTTCGAAAAAAGGCCGAAAAACCAGATTTTTAACAGAGACTTGATATGCGCGACCTCTAAACCTCTTCCTAAAAATTTAAAAAAAAAATCAAAAATACTGTACCTTATAAGCTTTCAAATTATGCTTGAGCCTCTGACAAAAAAATTTTTTGGGACACCCTAATGTAGGGGTCATCTCCTGAGTGGTGGTCCAAGATACAAAAAAAAAACGGTGTGAAAAGCGACGAGTTGACAACGCTGTCCTCAGTAGTCTTTCAAGCAAAGCTTGACGTGTATCATAGATTAAGCATCTGTCGGTAGGAATGTACCATCCAGATCTATTTACCTAAATTTTATTTATCTTTCCTTAAAATACCCTGCAAATAATATTGGACTACGTGGTCCATTTTACAAACATGGTCCTATGTAATGCAGCAGTGGCCCATGTCATTGAAGACAACAGCTTATTGTTATGCGAGAAGTGTTCGTGCTTTTCTTCGTATTTACGATTTCTTCGTCTCATTAAAATTGCTCTCTGAGGTACTCCATGGAGTGGTTACATGGAGTAGTTTTTGGGTTAGTCCGATGGGTTATATGGTCCACCCCTAGGACATCGTAATGTTAAATAAAACATGTTTTCTCCATACATTTGTATTAGTCGTGGACTAGTCGTACTCATCTGTGGACTACACTATACTTGCATATGTGGACTAGTCACATTATTTAAAGGGTAAAAGAGATTTATTCAAAAATTATAACCGCGTGTGACGGTGTTGGAATAATTTGAGCATTTTCGTTTAGTTGTACGAACGGTTAAAAAAAATGTTACGCGCCAAATTAACGTTCACAGCATTTTCTATGTACGCAGTTGAATGTTTGATAAGAAATGTTTCTAAAGCCTCTAACTTGAAACGTGATGTAATTTTTGTATTTATCGATAGTTGAGTAATGTAAATTTTTATATTTAAATTATGTATATTAGTGAGCTTGCGTGACCGCCAGTGAAATATTACGTACAACTAAATGACATTCATTCAGTTCATTCTTCGTCCGATTCATAATCATATAATATTTGGCGGTCCCATTAAACGATTTAGTAATTTTTTATGTTTTTAATTTTTAGCCAAATACATTCCTAAAATAGAAATGCTCTCTATTGACTATAATCTCCAATTAGATGCTGAATTGCCAGAAAATATCAAAAAAGTTGCCATAGAAAATGGTGAATGTGAGTTAACCAAATATCAAATGATTGCCGAGTTCAGAAATTATATTGCTGAACACGATTCCTGCCAACCACATCGTCTAGATGATGACTACTTAATAAAATTTCTCAGGGCCCGCTATTGGAAAATTGATGCCAGTTACAAGTTGGTAAATAAAACATAATTTTAAATAATATTTTTATGTGTATTACAGTAAAAACTCTATTGCAGTTGTGTAATTATTATGCCTTCCGTGATCAAAATAAAAACTATTATGAAAAAGTACGCCCCTTCGATTTGAAAATGATAGGTGATAAGAATATTTTAAGCATTTCTCCGTACAGAGATCAAAATGGTCATCGCATTTTGATCTATCGTTTTGGCTTATGGAAGCCCAATGAAATCCATATGGACGATATATTCCGTGCATCTGTGTGTTTATTAGAGCTGGGTTCAATGGAACCTATTAACCAGGTTGTGGGAGGCGTGGGAATATTCGATTTAAAGGATTTTACACTAAGTCAAGCTTTACATTTGAGTCCCACTGTGGCTCAGAAAATGATAGCCTTGTTAGTAGTAAGTATGAAATTGAAGAATATGTAAATAAATTTTGTAAATGAAACTTTTTTTCCAGACCTCCATGGTTGTACGTACCTCGGCTTTACACATTGTTAATGAGAATTGGGTTTTCAAAACAGCTTTTAATGTATTTAAGCCATTTTTGGATGCCTCTATGAGGGAAAATTTATTTATACATGGAAAGGATATGTCGGCACTGCACAAACACATTTATCCAGAATATTTACCCAAAAGGTATGACGGAAGTTTTATGTTGGAATTAATTTCATAGCAAATATCACCCTTTCATATCTTAACGATTTGATATATTTTCCCGACAAGTCACTGAAGCAGTCAAACATCAGTGTCTCTATGAAGAGCATGCTAGCCTGTCCCCTTATTGTCCTGTCCCATTAGTTGAACCCACGATCTTCTTACTCTAGAGTCAATGCAGTAACTACTCTGCCAACAGTACTATTGATACATATTATGTAGGACGGTACATATTCCTTAAAAGTTCTGTGACATCTTTCTAAAGGGTGTGTGGTGGCAAATTTATATTTTTAAATACGATTATTTCAAAAAGTAATAAACGGTGCGGAGGGAGGGTGGCGTCGTTGGAATTATCGATTGTGCGGATTTGTCAGTCACGATGTCGCAGTGGTCGAAAGAGCATCGCGCGTTCACTGTGGAGACATTTTTTAAGACTAATGTTTCTTACGTAATTGCTCGTCGACAATTTTGTTCAAAGTTCGGTATTCGGCGAATAAGTGATGTACCGAGTGTAAATTTAATTGGTTCGTGGGTGCAGAGATTCCGCGAAACTGCTTTGGCTATGAATGCACCACGACCAGGGCCCAGTCGATCTCCAAGGACTCCCGAAAACATTGAGCTGGTTGAAAGCAGTTTACGTGAAAATCCGCGACTTTCCATACGGAAAAGAGCAGCTTCTCTAGGACTTCCAGGAGCGATTATTCCTGAATTTTTAAAAAAGGATCTGAAGGATCAGGATGACGTACTCTTTTACAAATTAATTAAATTAAATTAAATGCTTTTAATAAAACTTTGTGTCAATTAATACGTTTTTTATTTAAGTTTGAAAATATAAATCTGCTACCAGACACCCTGTACTATTCCAATCGCTTTAACGAACGTTTTGGCGTTTTTGCCTTAAATTGATATTGTCAATATTATTGCGACTGCATATGGATTATCTTTCTACCACTTTGGTGGTTCAATAGTTCCATAATGAAGGGATTTAATATTCTTATAAATTGAAGCTTCTCACAGACCGAAATGTTGTGCACCTTGCTGCTAATACTCTCAAGAAAAATCACCAGTTACGTGATTGCAACTTTTCCACTGGACATCATGTTCGTGTGATTTATCGTCGTCAGGCCATGAAACATGAAACTTTTGCAGGTAATCAGTTCAATAGCAAAGCGCACTGGTAAACACTGTTTATGTCACAATAAAATAATCCAGTTTCGTTCTAGTCACGTCCAGTTTTTTTGAGACAGCTATATATTTATTTCTAACCCCAATACACGTGTTTGCTTCAATAACTTCAATTCGGCAACTGTGTCACTACTGCATTTAACTAACTTATATTTTATTTACGTTAGCTACATCGTTAATTGGGGGTGCTGAAGGCAGATTCCCAGCCCGGTCAAGTCAAAAACAGTTTCTGCTGAATTTTCTGTGCACAGCACCTTCCTTCGTCGGTATTTGAGAATTAAAATAATAAATATAATGACTTCCCTTTACCTCAAAAATAAGACGTCAAAATTAACATCAAAGACGACGCAACTTTCCTTTATAATTAACACGCAACTGCAGAGCTGTGCCAGAATAAAACTCCATCTTCCTACTAGTTTCAGCACCTGTCTATTGACTACACCAACCCTTTCCATGTAGTTCCAGTACAATGCATTGCATATGTAGGGGATTTCCCCTGTGCACTTGTCAAAGAGAAAAAAAATACACATGCTGGACCTCATCTGGATTCCTTTCCTGCAAATTTGGGTGGTGTGAGTGATGAACAAGGTTTCGTCACGATATCTAACCGAAGCTCAATATTCATTCACGAGAATGATAATTATTTATTATAAATTAAACAATAATATTTAAAAAAAAAATGGCCAATTTTTGTCCTTTTTACTCAAATATGTTCGCATCAAATGTTTCGATATCACAATGATATCTGGTGTGTTAAATTATTTTCCTTGATATATTATTGCTCGATGGCTGCCCTAGTATATTCAAAATTTTATATAAATTCTCGTGTGACAAAAAAAAAGTTAAAATTTTGGAATCTGCGTTATCACGACATGCAAATATGTAGGCAAAGACACTTGCATTCTCTCAACAACAGATAATGTGTGCTGTTGGCTGAGGAGTAGTTAGCGTGTTAACTCTGTAACCAGAAGGTCCGCGGTTCAAATACCCGATTAGACTAAAAAGTGTTCTATTAGATCTGCGCTAACAGCGCTCTTCTTCGTCGGATTTGAGATGAACATCGCCGAAGTAAACTAATAAATAGAATGGCTCTCTTTTCTCTAGCTTAAAAATTAATCTGTTAATATAAAACCAGGACGCAACAAATCTGCTTTACAAATTCTCCAAAACACGTTCAACCGCAGAGTTGTGCAAGAATTAATTTCTCTATCCTTCTTAAAAAACTGAAAAAAGAAGAGTAGGAGAATTGAAGGTGGCGATGGAACGATGGATGGTAGTCTGCACATTGACTACGAATCCAAAAACAGACCTGGGTTCAACCTCAGTTTCAGACTAAAATTTTAAAATAAAAATAAACATCTCGCATTTTTCTGATGTGCATTAGTGTGTCTTTGTGTGTCAGTTGTTGTCGGAAGGTTTCAGTGGCGAAGGCATAGTCACTGGTCACTGAACAATACCGGCTTCAGCTGATAGCAATCCACGATCGCATCAGAATGCCCTCCTTCGTCGGTATTGTGTAGCACCGACGAAGTAAAATAATAATAAAAATGGCTACTAAACCGCAGCTTCAGCACTGCTACGAGTATAAACAAAGAACGTGCGAAAGCAGAGCTGCAAAAATAATTAATTAAGCTTCACCTCCTGTCGTTTCTCCTACTATCCCTTTCCTATAGTTCCAGCACAATGCTTCGCATGTGTATGAGTCATCTCCTGAGTGCTGGTCCCAGATAAAAAAAAAAAAAAAGTCCCATAAAAATGTGCAGAAAAACGAACGATTTAATTTAAAACTTTACTTTTGAAAGGAACTTCTAAGTGTACTTTGCTCAAAATGACATTAATGATTGTCGCTTTATTTATTGAAAATATCTACACTATTTATCTTTTAAAGTGCTCTAAAATTGCATTATAGCCGCTTATGTTTTAAATGAATAATGAAAAATTGGGAAAGAAATGCAGTTGACTTTTGGTTGAGAACAAAACATCTTAAAAAGTACTTTTCAATAAAATTTTTCTATTTTCTTGGTATGTATTTACCTCAAAAAGAGAAATCCCGTACCGCCGTAATCTAAAGTATTATTCCAAGGAAAGTTAAAAAATAACGTTTTTTTTTATTCGAAGTAAGGTGACGTATTTTTAAACGTTTCTCTATATCTTTGACATTTGCAGTTGGTTCTAAAAGAATAATATATCAATGTTTTGGTCTCGAGAAGACCAACATTTTGCATCGGTAGCCGTTGACTTCAAGTATCCCGTTATAGTATTTATCCGCCTGATCTCTGTTTCTACCACCCAAATGTAGATTTTTATTTATCCTTTGGAGCTGCTTACCCATTATCATTATTTAATTTGTGGCCTTGAAATTCTTTTTAACAGTCAAACTAACAAGTCCTCAAGTTAATAATAATAATAATAATAATAAAGCGTTTAAGGAAGAAAAAACTTCTTATAAACATTTGTTTCCTCACAGCTCATGTCTGGCATCCAAAGATCACATGCAACAAATCTCGCGCAAAGTGTTTGTAGTTCATAAAATAAATCATTGTTCCTTCTTTGCAGATACGGTGGTATTCATGATGATTATAGTTGCGCTACTTGGTTGGAAAATCTTGCTCCAACCATTGAAGTACAAAAGGAAATGGAAGAACTGGGTTACGTATTCACTGATGCTGATGTAAAAATGTTTGGTTAACTATGGTTTTTTTTTATTATTTCTTTTTTATTAATAAAAGGCAAATTGTGAAAATAATAAATTAATTTTTATTTCACTAATAAGCATTTAGATTGCTACAAAGCCACTCAAAGCATTCGCCGAAGGATAATGCGATCTCAAAAGCATACATCGTTCGCGATCCAACATCAGCGTGCGGCGTTTAAGCATGATTTCACGTTCCAAGTTGCCGCGAGTCTGCATCAATTTATTTTTAACATTTTCTGCCTCATCCAGTTCCTGTAACATCGCAGAAACGCCACTTTGTATAGTTGCCACTTCATCTATTAGATTTTGTTGAACATTGTCACGGCAATTTTCTACATTTGGGCGAAAACTACGATTGTCCATGCGAGTCTGAGCCACTTTCATACCGGCATCGAAATTACGTATGGCTCGATGTAACTTTTCTATACGATTTTCCGTATCGGCCAAATTTTGTAGGCACTAAATTTAAGAATAACAAATTCATAAGAGTTACCAAAAGAGAGCACCTCAACCGGCTTTACCTCGCTTAAATTATTTTCAAAACGTTTCAAATTTTCTTGTGTGCAATTAATGCGCGCTGAAAACGACCGTTCCACCACATCTGCCTGGGTGCGTAAATCACGAGCAGCATTCAACAATATTGCATTCAATGTCTGCCTCAGTTTAATCGACTTTTGGCGACATTTTTCACACTCCTCCAAAGCTTCCTGACTGAAATGCTCCCAATACTGTTGTGAAGCTTGCCTTAATTAAAAAAAGTATATGAATGTACATATATATTATTATTAAATATGCATGTATATCTGTAAATTGAAATAATTTCTAACTCTGGTGGTTGGCGTATAGATCCTGGTTTAAACAAAATCGTCGTGGAATTATTATTAAGATTGGCATTTAGGGCGTCAATTTCATAAGCCTCCTTTTTATCACTCCAATCGTATTCCAAACGCTGGCGAGCTGCACGGTTTTCTATTTGCTGTTTTTCGAAATCTTCTAAAGTTTTATTAAGGAGTTGCCTTATTTCCGCTATTAAAGCTAGTTCCTTTATTAACTCCTCATCGGGGGCATCTCTAACCAATTCAGTATCTGGTCGACCACATCGCTTGTCAATGCACTCTTTAGCTATCGATTCGGGAACACCGAAAATAAGTAAAGACCTTTTAAGTCGTACTCGCTCTTCTTCTAAAGTAGTTATCTCATTTTGCATGGCTTTTATGGCTGCTTCCAAAGTATTCTTCCATTTACCAATTAACTTAACACGTTGACGCAAAACCTCTGTGGTTGCACGCTGTGTTGTCTCGACTAATGAATTTATGCGCATTAAAGAAGTCTTGCAGCTGTATTGATTTCTAAGAATGAAAAATAATATAAGTATGCATTACTTGTCTGGTTCCATTAGGCCAAAGACGGAAACAAATTTGTGGCAGTACTTTTCTGTTTTAGCAAACACTTCATTTGTGTTTTTAATAGTTTCTAAGTTTTTTGCTCTCCACTCGTTTGGACTATAACGAGTTATAGAATAACGATCAACTACAGGTCTTGTACCAGTTAATCCTGCCATTGGACTCCAGTCAACTTTACCGGTAGCCCATGGACCGATAGGACCCATGGGTTGCAAAATATCTTTCTTTGGCAACTGATCTTCGGGTTGTGGAAGATAGCAAGGTGGATTATTGAATTCATCAGCATGTGGATCTAGAGCCATCTAACTCATTCCGGAAGAGGGGAAAAGTGAAAAGAAATTTTATTGTTTAATAGACTACAAACATTAAATTTTCTATTAAATTTTTTTTTTAATTTGAATCGATATTGAAGATTCAATAATAGGAAATAATTGGTATGTTGTTTTACTCTTTGGATAAAGTTCGGTAAAATGAGACGTTATACGATGTTCACACGACAGTATGAACCACTGGGTTCGCTCTCTGAACCCCAATAGACAACCATGGTGTTCACACAATTGTTCTTGGTTCAGTTTGTCACTTCGTTTTCTCAATTTTCTATCTTTTTGCATTTATACAATAGGTGTGTTCGTTTACTTTTCTGGTAAAGTTCGGTAAAATGAGAGTAAGCTATAATTTATCTCAATAAGAGACCAAAATGTACAAAAGTAAGAAAACGCAAAAAACCATAAAAGTTACCACAAAATAGGTCTGTTCCACGTGCATAACAAAAGTGCCTAAATAAATTTTATTTTAGTGATTTTAGATGCTTCAAATGCATAATATTTGAAAAGCAAAACATTTGCATCATTGGCAACGGCTGTAAAATGTGGACAAAAATAAACTGAAAAAAATGTCAAAGAAATTTTTTATTAAATACAGTTCTAAATATGCACAAATATATGTACTTACAACTTCAAGTTTATTTAAAAACTTTTGTTGTTTCTTTGCAAATTTTCTGATTAATTTCTTAGTTTCATATGTAAATAAAAACAGCCGATAATTTTATTCTAGACCGAACTTACCCAAAGAAAAAGTTCGTGCAACTTTGTAGAGAAAATGGAAAATTTTACTTTCTAATTTTATCTCAAAATTCTAAAAAAATTGTTATCTGCAATGCTTTTGGGTAAATTTAGAGCATTCCATCTTACACGTAGTTCACTTAAAGATAAGCATTTCTCGCAATTGAACTGATCTAGATTCTGAATATACATATATAGTCAAATGAATGCGCAATATAACTTGCAATTTATATTGTAGCGCTCTAATAATATTATAACTATTATTTTTATCATAAACATTATTTTTAGCTTATTTGTTGCCTACATATTTAATTATTCTTATGTTACACTTGTAGTCCACCAACTATATATGGCCCTATGGGCTCGGTCGGTTATTGTTATAAATAAATAAAATAGAATATCTCTTTTTGTATGATTCTAATTTTTAAATTGTGCTGTTCCCGAGAAAAATATGTGAAATGTATTATTACATACTTTATGATATTCTCATAAAGTAATTTTTTATAAAAGCAAACTCAATAACTGAATATATATATACATATATAGATGAGGAGAAAAATCTAAAAATAGAAATATGTATGTATAATAACAAAAGTAAACTCATGGATTGTTATGTTTTTCTTTATAAATTTTTGGTTTTTTGTTCGTATTCAACCCTATTCTCGATTGATTAGTTGAATTTTGAACACAAGAATCTTCAATTTGTAGTCAAAAATTGGTGAGCTAAGTAATAGAGTTGGGTTCATGAGCTCTTTGAAGTGAGCGCTCTTTTCAGTTCAGCTCTTTTTGGTGAGCTGGTTCGTTTAGTAGCTCAGTAGTATCAGTTGACTTTTAGCTCATTTGATTTTGATGCTCAGTTGAATTTGTCGCTCAGTTGATTTTGTTTCTGAACTGATTTTTTAGCTCATTTGATTCAATCAAATACAACACCAAGGCAGCTTTAATCAGTTGTAGAAAGAGAAAATGTTTTTGGTGCTGAAATTTGTTATTTTAGGGAAATTTGTGAAATGTTTTACATAGGCTAATATAAATATATATAAAATTTTAATAAAATTTAGATTATTATTATTCAAGTATCGAAACTTAAATGAAATAAATACAAACTACAAGACAGAAATTTATTTAAGAAAAAATAGTGTTTGCACTAAATCGCCAAAGATGTGAAATATTAGCATCTGGCATCATACAAATTTTATTGAAAAAAATTTTTTGGTTCTGGTAGCACTGATGAACCCATAAAATGAACGAAAAAAAGCCATAAAGTATGTATATTCACATATTTTTTCGGAGAAAAGCACAATTTTAAAATTAGAATCATATATAAATAAAATAAATTTGCGCGAGTTCGGGCAATTTTGTTATGCACCTGGAACAAACCTAATGTATATGACCATGTACAATTGCAAATCTACACAAATCTAAACACAATAATTTGTTTACTTATAAACCAGCTGATTGCTTGTTCTTCACGCCCATACTAGCCCGAAGAAAAAGTACGGGCGTTCTCGTGCGTGAAGAATAAGAATATTACTCTCTCAAAACCTCTCTCATTTACCCAATTTTTGCGTAAGAAAGCGGTTTCTGGTAAGATTAGGCGCCCGCGGGCGCCTCTTTTAGAGTAAACGAACACATCTAATATGTATATTATTTATTATTTTTGAAAATGTTTTCATTAATTTTATTTTATACACTTTTTTTTGTTTTTGATCTTTTTTTATATTTATTTTTTTTCAGTTTGTACAGATAAAGTAGCGATATTTTATTATCAAAATTAGAGATAATACTAATTTCTTCGTGGTTCGCACTTGGTTAAGAATGAACCAAAAGGGTCGCTCTCTAAATTTTGTTTATCGAACCAAGTAGTTTCAAATATGGTTGTGGTATGAACCGCAAATGAGAGACCGAACCACGAATATTGCTATCCGTGTGAACGTGGTATTAGGATCTTTGAAATTAAAACAGAAACAAATTTGAGTTTTTTCTTTTTGTTGTTTGAATGTAAAAACCAGAGTTCGGTTTTGCTCGCTCTTTTGGCACCTTACGCATTGCGTACGCTTTACAAGCGGTTTTCAAATGAGCAAAGAGCGGAGGAGAAAAAGAGCAGCAATTGGTTTGCGCAGCGCAAAAGCGTTAATTTTGTTAGAGCTCCTCTTTGCGCAACACGCATTTTACTTTCTGGTTAGCGCCTTGCTCTTGCGCATTGCGCATATTGAGCAGTGCATTGCGCAGGCTATTTTTTGTACTAACAGTGGTAAGTTTAACTGTGTCACAAAAATGTTATTTTCTGAATAAAGAGTATTTTAATAAACAAAACAACCGAGTTGCTCTTTTTCAACATTTTTTTTTTATTTTAAAAATTAACAAAAACTAAAAGATATCAAGTGATACATCTTACAGTGCAGCAGTAATTTTTTTTAAGACAATAAAACATTGCAATTTTTGATAAAAATTTTTCCGCAACAGAAAACATTCTTTCAGTATTTTGATTTTTATGTACGTTTAGTGTAAATGACGAAGTGTACTCGTTACATTTGAAACGAAAACTAATTAAAAATTTTTATTACACTTTTAAATGTAATTGGGCCAAAATAGCACAAGTACAACTAATATGTATAACAGAAAAGTAGTTTGTTATTTTCTTCAATAAAAATTAATTAAAAAATTCACAAATATGTATTATATTTTATATAGGTGTGATTTTTTTCACCAAAAGCTTTTTTTTTAATTGCCAGTTTAAAAGAAATTCGTCAACACTGTTCTCGATGCAAAAAAAACGTTATTGCTTTTATTAATATATTGCACCACTGTAAAAGTGCCATGGGCATTTCATGCTCTTTTGCACATTGCGCAAAAAAGATCGGAGCCAAAAAAGCGCTAAGAAAATGTGCATTTCTTGCGCACCTCGAAAATAATGGCGCAGAGCATGCGTAATATTAAATTGGGTCCGCTCTTTGCGTAAAGAGAGAAAGTTTTTATTTTATTTACAAAAACATGTAGTAAACCTGTAGCCATGTTGTAACTTTCGCCACGAGAAATAGGTAAAATGAAACAAAAATACTAGAAATTTTAGCAAACAGCTGTTTTTCACACTAAATAAAAAAAAAATTGTTGTGAAATATTTTTGGCGAGTAATAGCTATCACGTAAGAAAGTATGTGTAATTCAACACTCAAACAATTCAATTCTATTTTCTAGAAATATTTTTTTATTTTAGCAACCAAAAACCTGATTTTACCTATAACCATTATCTAAAGATATTTAATTTTTGGGTTTTCGGTGGCCCATTTGAGCGCAAAGAATTTTTTTTTTATGCGAGGTAAACTTTTCCTTATTTTTCATTATGGGATGTTCAGAAAAACAATGGCGATCGCTAAAGTAGTTAGCACGTTGACTACAAAACCAAACGTCCTAGGATCGAGCCCAGGCCCAGTTTCGAACTAAGCCATTAATACATAGTCATAGTCAGTGATCACTGAACAGTACCGGCTTCTGCTGATATCTATCGAGGGCACATCTGACTGCCCATCTTCGCCGGTATTGTGTAGCACTAGCGAAGTAAAATAATTACTAAAAATGAATCCTTTACATCACAGATGCTGCAACACTGCTATAAACAAAAAAAAAAACCTTCAAAAATAGAGTTTTAAGATAGTGAAGGTTTCCTCTCTCTATCCCTTCACCACTTAGCATCTTATATTCAATACAGCTTTCGTCTACTTCCAGCACAATGAATCGCATGTGTAGGTGTCATTCCCTGAGTGCTGGTCCAAGATAAAAAAAAAATTATGAAGAAAAATTGCAAAGGCAATTTTACACAATTTACTTTACGTTACTTCGAATATTACTGACCATGTACACATATTTTATCATACTCACATTTTTATTTTGGTTATGGAATTGCATTCAATATCTCTATATACAATATGTATACGGGTAGCAATAACCAAAAAATAAAATTGCTTTCGATAATGATTATTGGTAACCAAAAGAGTTATTCATAACCAAAGGAAATAAAATATTTCTCACATATTTACTTATTTACTCACTGGAATATTTTCTTGTGTGTGTTGTTGCTGACGGATCATTTCTAAATGACCTTCTCCCTCTGCTGGCGGGGGTTCTTCCTTTAGAATGAAGAAAGGATTTTAATTTTGCATATTTTAAAATGTTTCTTTTCTAATATTACCCTCTCATAGTGATCGCAAGTTGTCATTTTGTTTATGCGATTTATATTTCCAAAATAAATTTATTATAAAATAAAGAAAATACAATATACAAATTTAAATTTTAAATTAAATGGCTGAATGAAGTATTTCTTTCTGTATTTTAACGCACCCAAAGAATTGTTTTGACAAAATAAATTCAATTTACTTTGTTGCCAGGTTTTTTTTTATTTTTTTTTGTTTTTTTTTTTTATACCAACGAACAATTGTTCCCATGGCACCCAAATGCACTCAAACGTTCAAATGCTGTTTGGGAAGCATTTTAAATTTTTGAAAAAATCTCCCACCAAATTCTAGCACGTTACATGGTTTGTATTTTAAAACATTTAGAAGATAATCATGCAAAAAATCCCTTAACTCAGGATGATTTTCAAAATATTCCAAAGCATTTTCATAAATAAATTTCTTTTCGAAACGATATTGATTCAATAATTGATTATGACTACGCCACATTAGCTCCAACTTAGGCATAATGGTTTCCCGTTTAGGTACGAAGCCTTTGGTTTCATGTATAAAATAATTGAAATTATGCCAATAATGCAATATCATTTTGCCCTCCGCTGTATAAAATGTGTCTGATATTTCTTGCTCACAATTATCGAAATATTGAACATTACGAACGTGTATGATATTTGTGAAAGTTCGATGAAAGATTTTGATTTCATTGGGCTCCTCACGTATCGTCAACTGGCAGCGTATAAATTTTCCTTTATACAAGTATTATAGAAAAGAATTTCAGAATAATTTAGGAACTTATTTTAATGAGATGCAATACTAAATTTTTGGAATATTGTATGAATACTTTTAATACTTTGGTTAACTCACCTGCTAAATTCACAGAATTGTAATTGAAATCACCATGTCTGTTATTGACAATTAAATAACGAATGAGTAGCAGAATGCCCGTATCTAAAAGGATGGGATTTTTGTGATCCTTAACATTAAGAACAGTCTTAAAATGTTGACAGTCATTGTTGATTTTTGTTTCTCTTTTAACTATTAATTTGTCATCAATAATTTGGGCATCTAAAGTTTTTTCCTTTCAGTGAAAGTGAAATAGCTTTAATTTTGTTTTTGTTCAGCGTTTCTATTCCTCTAATACTCACTATATTGGCATCATCTACAAAATCATATTCCTTACGCTTTTCGCATAAAAAATTTAACTTGTCATTATATTTTCCCCTAACCCAATGTCCACATTTAAACTTTCCCGTCTCTTTCAGCATTTCACTTTTACCGCAGGCAATATAGCCGTCGTAACTTTCCTGTATGTTTAATTTGAATCTACCGACCTCTTCCGCTTCACTTTCCACAAATATTTTTGGTTCCTCATTTAATTGACAACTGGGTTCTTTTAATTTCGATATATACAAATGCTCTTCAAAGATAATGGCTTGTTGTTCATTTAATAAAACTTTGGCCGGCACTTCAAATTTGAATTTTCGTAATTCATTTTCTACAGGTTCAATGGCATCTACTAGCGATGATAATATACTATCCAAACTGATCTCATCTTCCGGTTTTAATGTGAATGTCTCTTCACAAGGCAATACTTGAAAAACGTTGTTCGACATGGAATTTATTAACTTCTCTTTCTTTAAAAGATTGGGTTCTGTTGGAAATTGCTAAAGCATTAGTTGGTCATTTTAAAGACGAAACATCAACCAGCTTACCCAGCGTTTAGATTCAAAAAAACAATTTTTTTAATAACTTTCAAATAATTTTCCATCAATTTAAATACAAATCTTTTTTGTAACGGTGTGCTTCATAATACAATATTTTTCAGGAAATTTGTTGAATGCAATATTTTTATTTCAACTAAGTTAATTGGTTTTAAATTAAAATTAAAAAGAGTTGACTTACAACATAGAACTAAAAAAGAAAGTAATACAATTCGAATTCAATTAAAATTTAAAATAGTATTTCAAATAACAAAAGTCTTAATGATATACATATGTACATATCGCTCCCTTAATATAGAGAGGCCCGAAGTAATTTTTTATTGTAAATCGAGTTTTTTTTTATTTTCATATATATGTACGTATAAACTGATTAAAACAGTTGGTGGGTTTCAACCGAGAATTGGTTAGAAATTTGCTACAATTTACCTTTTCAAAATGAGTATTATACTTGAATTCGTGATTGCAAAATAAAACAACGAATTGTTACGTTTTACCTTTTAAAACTTGTACTCTTTTATTTACTACAATTTATAATTTAGTTTGATAAGCTTTTCTTTTTTTTTGTCCTCTTAATCAGTAATTTGTTCACAATGTTATTTTAATTGAATAATGTTCACAATCTGCAGTTCACTTTCAGGTACTTAGTTTAAACGATAGCTTAAAGAATGTTTTTACAATTGCATTGCCAATGAATGCAGCACATTCATTTATACTCCAGTGACATTTGCCACTAGAGTCTGTTACAGCGTTCTAGTATTATCTACCCTAGAAGAACAGTGATGGTCATTTGACCGGTCATATGACCGTCATTGCTGACCGAATTACCGGTCATTACGTAAAACAAGGTTTCTATCATTTTCTAAAGGGCAATATGAGAAAAATTACCGAAATTTCTGTGTACATATGATAATCAGCGTTGACGTATATATCGGTCACTGTTGACGGATATCCCAATTGAAATGAAACACTATTTATTTTAATTCTTTATATTGATTTTATTTCAATATTATAATATATACATATGTATATAAAAAAGAAATGTAATATAATATAAAATTCAACGTCGACTGGTATAGCTCGATTTTTCTACGCGGATGGTTATTTCGTCTTGGCCGACAACATGCTGCAGAAGTACCAGAATATATAAGACGAAAAAAAATGTAAATGCAATATGATTTAAAAAATTTCTATAAATAATTATCGCCATATACTTATCTTTCAATTTCACTTAAATATCCAATGTTTTATAAATATAATTGGACACAATAATGCACGGCACACAATTATTTAAAATATACAAGTATTAAAACAAACTATTCAGGGATTCACATAAAAACTAATTTTATCCATCAGGCAAATATAAAATTTTTGCAAATTTATGAGAAAAAAATGTGTGTGTTTAGTTTTGGTCAACCATTTCTTGTAGGGTAGCAACTTTGACATTTGTATATAATATTCCTGAAATCCGTTAATTTGAATTTACATTTGTATTTCTTCGTTAATTATTCTTTTGCTATTGTTAGGTTACTATTGGTGTATTTGTGTGGATGTGTGTTTTGTCAACCTATGTAGTGGTTTAGTGTTTTGAATTGTTTATTTGTTTATGGTGTTGTCTGCAGATTAAAATCAAGAACGTTCTAATGAAACACATTTATAAGAGGGTAGTACTAAAAGTTCTTTTAATAAATGTATTTCAGCAACAATATCTATAGGCATATCGATGTACACTAACATAGCATTTACACATGAAAGTATGTACTTTCTTGAAATTCGCAAACAATCACACTTTTTCACTAACCCAGCTTTATTTTTTTCAACTTTTCACATAACTTTTTCTTCTTCTTTTCATTCACAATACATATACAGAAATTTCATGAAAATGTATATGCTACGTAATTTATCTAAGAAATTGCCAAACCTGTAACAAACAGCAATCAATTGTAATTGCAATCAATCTGTGATTTGAACCAAACTGATTTCATTCTTTTTTTCCTTGGACTAGCACTCAGGATAAGACCACTAAACATGCGATGCATTATGCTTTTGCACGTTGTTTATTTTCTAGCAGTGTTGAAGCGCCTCTGATGTCAAGGAGACGTATTAAATTTTTTGAAACTTCGTTTTAGTAGCCATTTTTAGTAATGATTTTACTTCGCTGGTTCTACACAATACCGACGACAAAGTGCGCTCTGATGTGGCTGTAAATTCGTTGCAGCTGAAGCCGGTAGTTTTCAGTGACCAGTGGCTATGTCTTCACCGCTAAAACCTTCCGACAACAACTGACACAAAGACACACTAATGCACATCAGAAAAATGCGAGATGTTTTTATGAGTCTGAAACTGCGGTTGAACCCAAGAAATTTTTCGTTTTGTAGTCAGCGTGCAGACCACTTCGACCATCGCCAACCTCAGCAAATAAAATCACATGAGTACACCAGAGACGATACAGCACTGCTATAAAACAAATAACGTGCAAAAGCAGTGTTGTAAGAGAGTGAAACTTCTCCTCCTATCATTTCTCCTACTATCCCTTTCCTTTAGTTCCAGCGCAATGCACAGCATGTGTAGGGGTCATCTCCAGAGTGCTGGTCCAAGACAAAAAAATATTATTGTTGTTTATTTATTATTAATAGATTAATTTAGTGCGCTTCGCTGCCCTCAAAGACTCATTAAAAAAAGTTTTTTAATTTTAAATATAAATTTTTCAACACTTTTGTTATGAACTCCCACATAAAAATTAATATAAAGCCTATATACCTATTTAAATCTGTTACTGGAACTTTGCATAATAATTTATTTCGAACTATTCATCCAAATGACGGTTATCGATTTTATTTGAACTTTTCTCCTTTCTTTATCTAATCGAAGCTGAAGTTGAAGATCTCTATTGCAATTAAGTTTTCATTCGGATTTAACGCAACGGCTTCTTAATTGAAGAACTTATTTTACAAACAGTTTGCTACGTTTTATATACTTCTATACTTTTGACGTACATTTACAGAAATTTATTTAATTCTATTATCCTGTAGGTAAAGATTCGAAATATTTTTTTAAGGCTAAATTCAGCTTATTTCATGATTGTTGTCTTCTAAAAGATTCATGGTTTCAGCAGATTGTCACCATCTGATTGTCATCACATTTTGTAAGTACGGCTTTAGGTTTATCCTTAATCGGTATTCTAAATTTAGAAATAATTTAGGAACGCAGCAACTTGCGGCATATATAGTTTAGTTTAGATATAGCAGGAGAAATATGATCATTAAATTAACTCTTCAGTCAATCTCACCTCCAAGAACATCCTTGACCTTAAGGAAATGTGATTTGAAGTATTTTCCATAATAGCATTTCGAACATCAACATTATTCAATTTTATAATTTTTTTATCACTCACGTAGCAGACTTGCAGCTTTATGGATAAGTAATAAAAGTAGTAAGTATTTGCGGCGTTCTATTTTTTGTGAGTTCTTAAAAATCAAAAATGTCATAATTAAAGAAAAAAATTTATACTAAAACATGATATTAAAATAACCTAAAGCTGGCATAATTTCTTGACGTATTGCGTAACATAATCGAATACGTCGTTTCAAAGTTAGGATAACAAGTGTGAAGCCAGCCACCTCTACAAAAATTTCGTCACTTTAAGCGCATGCTACACGATCAATGTTCAGCTTCAATATTTTTCATTGTGTGCGTTATTTTATAAAAAAATTGTCACAGTTATACGTAAGTATATGTGGTACTATTTTTTTGCAAAATTCTGAACACATATACAAATATTGAAGCTGAACATTGATCGTGTAGCATGCGTTTAAGAATAAATATTCTAAAAAAAAACTTATTAATAGAATCTGAAACTATAGATTGTTATTTTTAGACAACCACAAAGTTTATTTATTAGGTCTGTGCAACTCTCCATGTGTTCTACACGAATGTTATACTCGACTGTCAAAATTTGTTTACATTTTACGCATTTGTTTAATTTGAGAGAGCGCGCAATTAACTATTTTACTCATTTCTTTACATAAATACATATGTAAATAAAATTAATGTTTTTCTTGCTATTGTTGCTTGTATGTGTTTACTTTTTAGAGAGTAGTAGTCTATTTTTATGACATTCCAAAGTTAATTTACACAAACTAAATGCCTGTTGTTTTTTGTCTTGTTCATTGTTGTAGAACTGTATAGACCTAATAAATAGACCTTGGACGACCATAGCACAAAAAAATATGTTGGTTGTTTAAAGTTTTTTTTTTATACGCAAAGAACTCTTTGCAAACTCTGAAAGAATTCCAAATCAGCCGCCTTGTTTGCATACATTTTCAATAAATAAAATTATAAGTTACCCTGTAGTTGATTTTTTAAACAATTTTTCAGAGAGCATATTTATTTATTTGACAGCACAATGACAATTTGTTAATGAAAAGTTTCGACAAAAAATTTGCAAAAGAAAGGAAATAATCTAAAAATTTTCACTGTTATTATATTGAAAATAAAATATTTGTAACAATTGAAAAAGTAAGTACTTCAATATCAAATGAACGTTTGTGAAAAATGTTTCTTTTTCTCTGGCATTGCAACATTTATTTTGTAACTACATACTATGGGAGTAGTTGTCTCAGGGTTAAGCATCTGATTAGAACATATTTAAATTTATTTTGTTGCGTTTGTGAAACTGTTCAGCAAAGTAGTTGTAAATATTTAACGAATTTCAGCTGAAAATGTCGCTAAAACCTAAGAAAGTGAATTTTAATGAAATCTGGACCGATTTAAAGAGTACAGCAGAGGCCGTGATAAAATTGGATAAAGTGGAAAGAACTGTTTGGAACACCAGCTTTACGTGAGTATATTTAGTAGATATTGTACTGAATTGAAATAATTATAAATATGTAATAAATAAATATCAATTAACAAAATCTTAGAAATGTGTATAATTTATGCGTGGCACATCCCCAACCCTATGCAGATCTCTTGTACGAAGAAACTAAAATATTTCTCAAAGAACATGTCGAAAATATGCTAGATACAAGGGTTAATCCTCCAGGAGCTGATGAAAATGGAGACGAACAGGCGGATTTGTTGAAACGTTACTACGATGCTTGGTCAGAGTATAGTAAGGGCATTATGGACCTCCACTGTTTGTATTCTTATTTAAATATTCAGCATATCAAAAAACAAAAAATTTCTGACGCTGATGTGGTTTACGGCAATTTAACTACTGAAACGTATGAACAAATGGAAATTGGTGAACTTGGACTGGACATATGGCGTACCAAAATGATAGAATCACTAAGTTTTGAATTAGTAAAACATATTCTTGATGGTATTAAGCAAGATCGCATGGGTAATCCAGGATTGAATGAAGAACGTGTAAAAATTATTAGTGGCGTCATGCACAGCTTTGTTGAAGTACAGGCATACAATAAAGCAGGGCCATTAAAAATATATCAATGGTTATTCGAGTGTCCACTTCTTTTAGCCAGTGGTGAATACTACTTAGCTGAAGCTATAGCTTTGCTGGCAAGATGTACTGTTAGCCAATATATAGAAGAGGTCATAAAAATTTTAGATGATGAAAATAAAAGAGCTCAAAAGTTTTTGCATTCAAGGTTAGTTAAGATTTATATTTATTTACAAAACTAATATGTTTTTCATTAATAATTTGCCAGCTCGTTGCCTAAACTGCTTAAGCAATGTGAAGAAAAGTTTATTAATGAGCGTTTAGATTTCTTGTATTCAGAATGCAAGCAAATGGTGTCACAAGAAAATCGTAAAGACTTACGAAATATGTATACCATTTTAAAACCCATACCGGACCATTTGAAAGGAACGCTCATACAAACGTTTCTAGATCATATTAAAAATGAAGGTCTTGAGACAATTTCAACGCTTAAGGGTGAAAATATGCATATACAATTCGTAGAAGATATGTTAAAAGTACATCAGAAATATACTCAATTAATTGGAGAAGTTTTCGAGAATGATCCACTGTTTTTAAGTGCTCTGGACAAAGCGTGTGCTAGTGTTATTAATCGTAAACCAAGTGATAAACTGCCTTGTCGCAGTGCTGAATATGTGGCAAAGTACTGTGATACTCTGCTCAAGAAGTCAAAAACCTCTGAAGCGGAAATTGACCAAAAACTTACCAATAATATTACAATATTCAAATATATCGAAGATAAAGATGTTTATCAAAAATTCTACAGCCGCTTGTTGGCTAAACGTTTAATACATGAACAATCACAAAGTATGGATGCTGAAGAGGCCATGATAAATCGTCTTAAGGTTTGCTATTAAAGGTGAAAAGAAAATGCATTTAAAAATCTTAATACAATTTCAGCAAGCATGTGGCTACGAATTTACCAACAAATTGCATCGGATGTTTACAGATATTTCTCTATCTGCGGATTTAAACAACAAATTTAATAACTACTTAAAGGCAGAGAATATAGATTTGGGTAATACAATAGATTCCACAATTCAATGCAAATTTATATTTCAATCCAATCGTAATATTTATTTGCAGGCATAAACCTTTCAATCAAAGTTTTACAAGCTGGCGCTTGGCCGTTAGGTCCTACACAGGTTGTAATCCCCTTTGCAGTTCCTCAGGAATTTGAGAAGGCTATAAGAATGGTAATTATTTTGCTTGGTATAATCAAAATTATTTTATTAATGCACTAGATATCTGTTCTTTTCAGTTTGAAACCTTCTATCACAATTCATTTAGTGGTCGTAAACTTACCTGGTTGCATCACATGTGTCATGGTGAATTAAAATTGGGCTATTTAAAAAAGACTTATATTGTGACTATGCAAACCTATCAAATGGCAATGTTGCTGCTATTCGAATCTTGTGACTCAATGACCTGCAAAGAAATACAAACAACATTACAATTGAACACCGAAACCTTCCAAAAACATATGCAATCCCTGCTGGAATCAAAAATTCTAACTGCCAGCAGTGAAAATCTGGAGGATAATACAAAAATTGAGTTGAATTTCGATTATACAAACAAGCGTACGAAATTCAAAATTACATCAGCTTTACAAAAAGAAACGCCACAAGAGGTAAGAAAAAAGCTTCAGACAAAAATAGTTTGGCATTCCAAGTGATCCAAATTTGAATTTTCTTTATTATATTTGAGGTTGAACACACGATAAATGCCGTAGATGAAGATCGTAAATTATATTTACAAGCGGCCATAGTGCGCATTATGAAATCTCGTAAAGTTCTCAAACATAATGCTCTTATACAAGAGGTAAGTTTTATTTTAATTAATATATGTTTGCCCTAATAACATATAATAAACTTTAGATCTTATCGCAGCCAAATGTTAGCTTTACACCTAGCATTACAATAATTAAGAAATGCATTGAATCATTGATTGATAAACAGTATATAGAACGAACTCCCAACTCCGGTGATGAATACAGCTATGTGGCATAATCTGACTGTCTAGCAGCGCACTCCCATCATGTTAACAGATTTTATTTTACTGTATGATATTGATTCTTTCAATGAAAAATAAACAAACAATTTCAACAATTATTTAAAAAAAAATATGTAAAAACAAAGAGAAAAGAAACTTGTAAAATTTAGTTACCTTTTTTTTTTGATGTGTTATTATTTTAAGACTATACTTTTTAAATCTTTAAAAATGTTTTTGCTGTTCTTTTTTCTGCCTTTTAGCAGAAGTAGATAAAATACGATTAAATAAATTACATTTATATTTCATACATAGGAAAATGGAAAAATTTTATTGCTATTTTAGCCCATTAAAAAAAGTCAATAAAACAAACTAGAATCTATGAGAATTGTGTTTATTTTTACGTGATTTTCTGTTTTCGTTTTCTCTCTGTCGTCATGGGTTTATTTTTTGGGTGTTCATGCTATAATTAATCAATCCATCGTGATTATAAATCGTTTATTAAAATCGGTTTAGTAAGAGTGAAACAATATTTGTCAAAAATCATAGTAAATAAAATGGGATTTTCGTTTTAGTATTTAATATTGTGTTCGGTTTTAAAAATATACGTATATTAAAACTAAAGAGAAATGCATAGTACATATTAAATATGTGTATAAAATGATGATTATCATTTGTTTTCTTTTTTTTTATATAATACTATAAATAAATATATATATATATATGCAAATTTTTTGTATAAGTCATTTTTAATAATAAAAAGTTAAACTTAACCTTATTCAATGTCTTCGATTTATTTTCTAAGGTGGCACTAATTTTTTTTATGCTTACTTTAAATTTATTTTTAAAAATTGTTTAATTAATTAAAACAACTAGATTTTGTTTGCTTCTTTGACGGTGATAGAGAATATATGTTTAAGAAAAAGTGAGCAATGTATTTGAATTGAGTACTGTTTGTTAAATAAATTCCTTTTTGTTTTTAAATCTATAAAACACGAGTATTTACTAATGTTAAATTTATCATTATTATTTATGTTATAGTAATTCTTCTTTTGTTTTGTTTGATTTTCATTTTAATTGCTTTCAATATTTTGTTTTAAGTGTGCCTTTATTAAACATAAAACAATAAAATTAATTTAAATTAAAAAGAAAATACTATGCACAATATATTTGAATACACGAAATTAATTTATACTTTAGATCCGAATAGGATTAATGTTATTTTCCTTATTGGGCTCATTTAATAAATAAAGTGAAAAAATTGTAATAAATGAAAAGATGTTCGATATGATTTTTTTTCACTACCTCATCACTTTTACCCACCGTATTAATTTGACCATATTTTTAAGGAAATTTATTACAAACGTTTTTTTTTCATAAATTTAGTTTTTTGGAAATGTTTTTTTTTGTTTGTTTTTATTCATATAGTTTTAGTATCGGACACCTACTTCAAAGATAACACTAGTCAAAATTTTTAATTTTCAGTTTTAAGTGCACGATTCACATCTCTACCAATATGGATAATATCAATCTAAATATGTATGTATGTATATTATTATTTTTAACTTAAAAAAATCAAGACTGAATGTTTTTGATTGATAGTGAATCATAATCATATCATCCTACGATTTCAAAAAAGCCCTAAGTTACAATAAATTTGATATTGAGTTTTTTTTAGATTATGATATCACAGTATCAAAATACATTCTTCGTCCAAAATTTTACACGCCTGCAATTAGAAATAACGTTCTTATCAACAAGATTCGGAAATCCCTAAGTGCAACGGAGAAGTTTGAAAGTATTTAACTTCTCCTGGAAAAATTTTTTCAATGTAATTTAGGGGTTTTTGAATTCATATAACAATATCCAGTTTTATGAAAAGAGAGTTACAAAAATGTCAGTCTGTCAACATTTATTAGTAGAACCTATCTGGCTGGCAGCCACTTAACGTTTATCCACTAGGCGCCGTCTAAAAAATTATTCAGCTCGTAGCAGTGGCAACAGCTGTTTTCGACTATATTTGTTTCTACAATTTTGTGTGCCAAAACAACAATTTTATAATTTTAATTAAAAATGGATTTATTAGAAGACTTACATGTAAGTTCTTATTTACTATATTAAAAAGTCGAATCTTTTTAGTATCTCCACTTCTTTTTAGTATTTTGATATCAAACATGAATGAATTTTTTGAACGGGCTTACTAAATATGACGGGTTAATTATAGCAGTCATATTTTTTCTTGTTATTATTTTAAAATACAGTGTAACCTCTGTTAACGCAACCAATAAAAATTTTGGGCTATTGCGAAAACCGAGTCAAAAAATTCTATGCCTGTTTTCGATTAAAAATATTATTTCAAGCCAAAAAAAAGTTTATTTAAAAAAACAAAGGTTAATTTTAAAAACAAGTGCATTTATTAAATTAAAATAAAGAAAAAACAATAAAAAAAAGAAATTACATATTTAGAATAAATAACAAATACCCATTCTATGTAAATTTGTACTGATGGTTATTATCAACTTGAAGATTCATGTTCTTAACGGAAAAAAGAGTGCAATTTTTGACTTCGTTTTTTAGATGATATATTTTTTATTTATAAAAAACTAAATTTAAAAATAAAACTTAACTTTGTTTGGCAAGTTGTGCCAATTGAGGTTTTCTTTTTGAAAAGTTGCGTTGAGAGAGACAAATGTTAAGAATTTGGGTGTTCGATTATCCAGGGTTGCGTTAACCGAGGTTACATTATACGGAAAATTTGAAAAACAATTTGACACTCAAGAGATGTTCGTTGTTGGATTTCAATGCTCATAATAAGTTCCTAAATTTTTATACAACAGATACAGCAATTTATAAATCAAAAATATGTTTTTCCAAGAAGAATGTTAAAGTTGAGCCCATGCAATAGTGTGCAAAATCGAAATATTTATTTTCCAAAGGTCCTGATTCCCTATCCTATACAATCTACAAACTATTATAAAAATTACATTTTATTACCTGTCCCGTTATTGCCAACAATATTCTTATCATTTGGCTAAAATCGCATACAAATTATCATTTTATGCATGACACGCATGTCGTATTTGACAGATCGTGCGATTGTGTAGGATAGTGAATCATGACGCTGAAGGGCATGTACATATGTATGTATATTTAATGCAAAAAAAGCTTGACGTATACCAGCAATAGTTCATAAATGTCCTCTTTACTTGTTTCCAAAATAGCCAATGTGCTACAGTTTAGCGCACTTAGCAGCCGATTTCTCCTTCTATTTCACTTAATTTGTAAATAAAAACAAAAGCTGTACTTTGGTATGGAAATATGTATGTTCCCTTCTAATTGTAATTTAGCGAAATAGCGATTTTTAATGAAATTTTTAAAAAATAAATACATTCGAAGGTCGGTATAACAAAACAAAAAAATCACAGACGCTACAATACTGTTTTTTTGTTTCAATCTACTATCTGGCAGTCATACTTGTTTACATGTATGTAAATAATAACATATATTTCATATTAAGAAATAAACATTTGTGATTTTTTCTTAATATTTTGTCTCATATAACATGTTTTCACACAATATTTTAATTTAAATCTAATTTAGTTTTTTTATCTAAAATTATTTTGTTCGGTATAAGGAATTTGGCTGGTTAACAAAAGCCACTGACTATATCATTCGTCATACCGAGCTTCGACTGTATTGTTAAATTTTAGCCTAAAAAATTTCATTACAAGTATGTACATATGTTCATATATATGTATATCGTTACCTTCAGTCGTAAAGGAGCTAAGTATTATTTAATAATTTTTACAGAAGAGGGAAACAACTTTTTAGAAAACAAATTTTTATATTTCAATTGACTTTGGGACTTATTGGACTTTGGAGTTTTACATATCATAGCAAAACAGCAACTAGAAAAGAAATATGTGTTAGTAATTATTAAATTCCCGGTATAGGAAATTATTGATTGCACAACAATTTTAAAACATCGAGTTTTTATTATATTTCAACGTTTTGAGGTCCTGGGAGTCGATTCTGAATATTTTTATCGATGATTCCAGTAAACATCTCATAATTTAACATGTCAACGGATCGGACCGAATTGTGTGACATTCGAAATATATTCTGGTCATTTAGATATCGTGAGATAAAGAACCGATTCGGTCTTGTAGATTTCGAAAAAATTATTTTTTCTAAATAAATTTTTAACTACTAAGCCCATGGATTTCAAAATCTAAAGATTTCTTAACCTCAGCAGGAGGCGGCGATTACTGCCAATTTGGATGATTCGTTCGATAGATATCGATGATGAAAAATATTAGCCGGTGCAAAATATTAACATATGGATCTATTAGAAGCTATGAATATGTCAATTGCATTTTTTAGCTGAGCATATTTAAAATAAGTTGAATTTAGCCTTAAAAAAATATTTCGAATCTTTACCTACAGGATTATGTAAATGTACGTCAAGAGTATAGAAGTATATAAAACGTAGCGAACTGTTTGTAAAATAGATTCTTCAATTAAGAAGCTGTTGCGCTAAATCCGAATGAAAACTTCATTTCAATAGGGATCTTCCACTTCAGCTTCGATTAGATAAAGAAAGGATAAAAGTTCAAATAAAATCGATAACCGTAATTTGGATTATTGTGCGAATTTCGAGACGTGGATATTTAAATACGTTCATTGCATTCGTACATCAGTAATAAATAAAATTTTATAATAATGCATTATTAATTAATTCAAAATTCTACTTGATTAAGTACCAGCAAAGGTGCCTCCGTAGCCTTGTGCATGAACATTAGTCTTATTAATCTGGAGGTGGGGATTCGATTCCCGCCTAGTCCCTGGGTGTTTCTTGTGGTATCACAATAGGCTAAGCTCTGGTATAAGTGGGGCGTTTCCTTTGAGGGAGAGTCCGCCAACTAACATAACAATTTATATTTTCAATTCTATTTCAATTCTATTTCAAGTGTGTAGTTTAGTAGATGCATTTTTAATTCGTGCAAGTCATTTTAGAGTTCTGAAACACCATCTTTTTAAAATTTGTCTACTCGTTCCTCTAAATGCGAACGAAAATTACATTCGAACATAGAAAACAGTAAATAAATAAATTTAATTTGTTTTCAACGTAATTATTCGAAAAACTCTTCGTTAGCATTTGGAGAAGCCAGGAAATTATTTAATTATTTTTAATTATTTTCTATTTAGTTTTTGGTATTAACGTTAACATTTCATTTAAATTATGTATGTTTTTATTTCATTATTTATATAAATGCGTTGTTATTATCATCGTCTCTTACTGAGGTATGCTTTCTTAATTATTATACTGAATATATCTGCACTTGTGGATGAAAAATCTATTGTGTTAAAAAAAATATCTTTATTTTGTTTTATAAAATTGCAATTTATTTATATATTTGTTATTTTTATTTCTTCTTTTTTTAAATCAACGACTAGGTTTTATTTTATTTTCTTTAAAGCAATTTCACTTTATTACTAAATTTATATTTAATGTGATATACTCGTAGTGCTAAAATTTATATTTTAATTATTTCTTAATTTTATCATTTCAACGAACTAAATGCAAGATTATAGTGGGGCTCAATGAAAAATTGTGTGAACACTTTAATCATCAATCACGTTTTTATAAAAAAAAAACTTTATTTATTATTTATATATGATTCTAATTTCAAAATTGTTTTTTTTCCCGAAACAAAAATATATGAAATGTAGTATTACGTATCTTATGATATTCTCATAAAGATTTAAAAAAAAAAAACTTAACTATTTCGTTGATGCTTAGTTAGCTCATCAGTGGATTTTTTTCCTAATTTCCGACTACAAATCTAAGATTCTAATGTTGAAAATTCAACTAATCAATCGAGAATTATTAGTTGAATATGGAACGCAAAACCAAAAATCTATAAACAAAAACATAACAATCTATGAGTTTACCTTTTTTCACGTGCATACATATTTCTCTCTTTATATTTTTCTTCTCATTTCTTAAACAATACTTTATGCGAATGTCATAATAATAATGTTCATATATTTTTTTTTTTTGGAGAGAAAGTAAAATTTTTAAATTAGAATCATATATATATAAAGATATTCCTAAAATAAATTCATTTAATATATTATTTATTATTGTAATTCAAACAATGATTTTGTTTTTGCTGTTGTAGTATCGAATACTTTCCATATTTAAAAAGTACGTTTTTCATAATTTTATAAGTGTCAGATTAAAATACACATATTGCACAAAAATATATTTGACAAGTTGGTAAAATAAAATGGTTTAGTTTTATAAATTTCCTTTGATATACATTTTTTATTTAGTTTTTTTTTTTGTTTTTAGTTCCTGTATCTTTTCAAAACACTTGAATAAATTTTAAAGGCTGTCCTTTTTAATTTAAAAATAAAAAAGATATATTTTATTATAACTACAAAATTAACTTAAGCGGCAATAGTATTTCGTAATCCAAAAAGATCTCACAAATACTTATCTGATTTCTTTCGCCCTATGCCGCAAGTTTTATTCGATAGTTACCCGCTTACAAAATAGTCGGACGTCGTCTAAATCAGACATTCTGGCAAATGTTTGACTTCATTCTTAGAGACTTCGTACAGCTTTTGGTCAGACAGTATCGAAGAGATTTTATTTTTTTGTATTTACCGATATAAGTACATAGTTAATGGATTTCAGACTGATTTCGTACAGATGTTTATTCTAAAGGGACTTTTGATGTTGAATTTCTCTTTTAATAACAAATGAAAAATAATTTAGTAGAGAGAAAAAAATTAAAAAATTTTAACTTTAAAACTCTAAATTTGTTACATTCATTGGTGGTGGATTAAAGTTAAAAATATTTGAAGACAGCATGTCAGAGGTTGTGCAAATACTACTGCGAAACGCAACAAAGACATATTTTGAGTGATCTCTTATTTCTTTTCCGATCAAACTTATTATATAATTTGTATATTATGTATATGTATGTACATATATATTGTATAATGAATAAAACAAATAAAAGAAAGTTTCATTTAGTTAACTATTATGTATCTGGAAGAAATCTGTCGCAAATTCATGAGACATTCTGAAAGATTTATGTAAGAAATCTGTATAATAAAAAAAAAAAAAGGTCAATTAATAATATAATTAAAATTTTAAATTAAAAAAAAAATTTTTTCCATATTTTTCTTGGATCGGTTTTTTGCAATTTGTACGCTAGTGAGTACCCCATTATATTATTTGAAAGAAATAATAAAGAGAAAATATTTTATTGCACTTTTGGCTGAAAAGAAAACACCAGAAAGACAAGCAAAAATTTCTTCCAAATAATTAATTAGATTGAAACAAAAACATTTGGAAGCAAAACTTCGTTCGTTTTTAGCGTAACATATTTTTCAGAAAAAAATATTGTCTCTATTTGTATTTGTTTCTGCAAAAATAAAACAGCTACTGATAACGACTTTTTAAGGAGGGGCTAATTTACGAACGATATTTATGTACATTTTAATAAAACTTTGGAATTTCCAAGATATTACCAAGATATTTTCACACAAATTTCATTTATAAACATTTTGTAAACCAAAAATATAGTTTTTTCATGCAATACCGCAGCGAAAATCAGATAGTGAAAAATTTTCACACAATTTTAATTTTAATTTTTCATGGAAAGAAATAATAAAAAGGAGTGAATTTTGTTTGATCGAAAAAGATAAATAAAGAAAAGTAATTCTGTGGTGAAATATGCGAATTTATGATAATCTGGAAAAAATTATGAAAATGATACATATACTGGAACTGGTTCTCGGATTGATTTTTTCATTGAAAAAGCAGCGGATAGCAGCGGACGCATTAAAACTGTTGGCGGGCTGTTTAACCTGGATGTGGGTCTCAAATTGAATGGTGGCCACATTCCATACTATTCTGGTTGCTCATATTTTGTGCGGTTACTTTTTGTTTTCCAATAAAATATATTTAAAGTGCTAAACATGGTCTTGCTAATTTTTTTGTATACAGATCGTAAAAAGATTTTTTAATTTCATAAAAAATTTATAAAGATTTTAAGTTCTTAGTTATGTATATGTAAGTAATTCGTCAACCGCTTAATAGCAAAGCCAGGATTTCTTTTAGTATTTAGAATATCGTTACATTTACTTTTTCAAATGTAATCAAAGTTTCTTGTTTTTTATAAAGTTCATTATGTTACATTCTACGTACGAGTATTAGATTATTTTGCTTCTGCGTTTGCTTGCTTTTTCTTTTTTTTTTTTTTTTGTTTGCAAATATATAATTCTAATGATTAAGTGTGAGTAATTTTTGCATTTAAAAGATTAGTTGACAAATTGCATTAAATTTCAGTCTTTGAGATTGCCGCCTTTGTGCATTTTAAAGTTTAAAAAAGTTGAGATAATTTTTAATTTTACTTGTTAGGGTGTATATATGTATATGTCTATATAGGTATGTATGTATGTATGTATATGAATGTATGCATGTATGTATGTACTCGTATGAATGCGGTAAGATTTAATTGGTTATTTCAAACGAACTTACTTTAAGTGAATATGAGAAGGGGGATGTGCTAAGACTTTGTTGGAGGGCATTTGTTTAAAAATTTTCATATTAATCTAAATATGTATGTAGCAGTAGACAAATTTAATAGTATTTACTGATCCAATGAAAAGTTTTTCGTACGTTTCCATAAAGTTTTAAATATTCCTTTTTTCTTAGGCTTATCTGTCGTATTGCTATGAGCACGTTTTGAATCTTTTGCCGTATTAACAACTGTGCCTGCAAAAAATAACTCTTAAATATACTGAAATTTGTTGAATAGTCTTCTTGATTTACTTTTTTCTATATCCTGATAATAGTGAGCCTCTAGCGCATGATCGCCAGTATATGCGGATTTACTCCTTTTCTCTTTGTGAGGTTCTGCAATGAACGGGAGGTAATATACATACGTGTAAATTGATACTTTTGTTCAACTTACTTTTTTTGGTTATTAACAAACTGGTAACACGACGTAAAGCTTCTCTGGGAGATTTATTTAAGAATGAAGGTGTCAGGTTGGGGGGGAGAGTAAGTGGTTTTCTGGCTTGACCAGTACCAGTCATGCCAGGAGTTCCATCCCACATGCGCATAGTGGAAATACGATCTATGTTTTCAGTTGATGCTGGTCGCATCGAACGCTGCTTAGGATACCAGCCTCGTTGAGGTGCTCCCGCTAGTCTCAGCATTTCGTTAGATGCTAGAGCATGGTTTATGGAACGCTGACGACACATAGCACCACCAAAAGTATTGCCTCCCGAAATACCTACAATTGAGTTGCCCATATTGATGTTATTGGAGGTACTAGATCTTGGAGCCGTGCGAGATCCACTTGGAGTATGTTCATTTTGTCGTCTATATGGGGTACGCGGAATGTCACAGCTAAAGAAAAAAAAAAGGTTACGACAGGGGCTTGCAAATTAATTACGTTGTCTTTTCTAAAGGAAAGTACAATTTTGATCTCATTTAAATAATTTTGCACCTAAATTCTAATTGGTAACATTAAAAGTGCAAAAAATACGAGTATTTCTGTCATTCTTTTAGAAAAGAAATGCCGCATGATTATTACCCTCGAGCAAATATTGGAGTTTCTGGCAAACTACACGATGTCTGTAATCGATGTTCCTCTCGTGGGGATTGTTTCAAGCTACGTTTGGTTCCGTATGAGACGTAACGTCTGGTGCCATAACCTCCACCGCCGCTACCTTCGTATGAAGGACCGTATGAGCTAGTGGGTGTTGTAACGCCACTGCCATAACCTCCCATCACTCGTGGTGATTTTCTTTTATAATTTGAATCAATGGACCAAGATTTCATAGTATTTGATGAATGACCATGACGATGAGGTGGTACGACTGGTGGCAAATTATCAAATGCAGTAGGAGGTGGTGGTGGCGGCGGTAGAGGCAATTCATCAGACATATGGCGGTGTACAGGTCTACACTTTTCATGGTCCTTTGAGCGTTGAGGTCGTGTTTCTTCTCGTGGCATCGACTGTGTATGAATTTCCGCTGATGTTTTTACAAGCGCTTTTGCAGGGGTTTTCACATCCTCCTCACCCACCGAGGTATCGTCTGAAGGCGATGGAGGTAAAGGCAAATCATTGTAGTCCTTTAAGTAAATGAAAATAAAATACATAAACTTGTAGTAATCAAATATAAATTTCCCTTACAAAAGTATCAGGATTTGAAGAAGGCGGAGATGGTGGCAAGGGACCAAACACATTTTGTGATAATTTCATTTCTTTGGCGCTTTCTGATTTGTGTACTCCAGGACGAAATTCTAAAGGACGTTTTGCTGCGTTCTGGCTGGCCTTATCAGCCATACGAGCAACAGCAATTTCACCGCGTAAAAGTGCGCTTATGTTATTCTCTATTTCTTTTAATGGTGCACAAGTATAACTCAAATCACTTAGTTGCTCTTCATCCTCCTCAAGCGTAGGTGCGAGATCTGTATGAGGTGTTGTAGATGTGGAACGCAATTCTAAAATAAAAATATGTATAGTAAATCATTTTATTATTTATATTCGTTATTTTATTTTCAATTGCAAAAAATTACAAACTTACCATTAAAATCACTTCCTTTCAGGGGTCCATTGGATGACTGCTTATAAGCAAACATGTTTATTGGATCTAAGACGCTACCTCCAGAAACATTTATATCGAAACCACTGACTTCATCTTGGCAAGGTGTTCTGACAACATTAATGGACTCTGAACTAATCCGTCCATCTAATGATTTCAAACTTCCCTTTTTGCACGCTATAAAATAAAAATGTGTGGAATTAATTCTGATTGTATCTATTATAAATCCAATTGCAATTCGAGGTTACAAAGTAAATTATCTTTAAGTGCACTTTTTCGACAAACCCAGATTTAATCATACCAATACATATTTGCAAGCCCAACTTTCAAAGTTGTGGAAGAATTGGGCTTCATCTTCGTTATCACTTCACCACCTGTCTCTTCACTACACCACCCTTTTCAAACTAGTTCCGATGCAATGCATTGCATACATATGGGACATCCCCTGCCCACTGCTCCAATTTCATTAAAAAAAACATTTCACTTATGTCGTGAAATACATCAAAACATCAGTGCTTGTGGCTTGCGAATGTTCATATGGTCCCAAGGATAACAATTATGCGACCGGACAATTTCACATACAACAATTGCATTTTTTGGGGAATATGCGAGTATTGCCACCATCTTGCTGAAACCAAATACCAATGATGTCAACATTAACCATTAGAACGGAGAATACAAATAGCATCATCTTTGCATGTATTGATTACTCCAAGACTGTGGATCGAGTTTTGTGATTAAATATAAAATCTTTAAGGAATCTTTGTGCGAAATAAATGTCAAAGATGATAACGTGATTCTTGACATTTCATCATTTGACAGCCAAAATTCAGTTTATGAGCTTAAATTTGTCCACCTTATACTTACTCTCGATATTTGTTTTGTTGACATGCTGCATAGGAGAAAGATCCTTTCTTGAAGAACTATTTAGATGGTGTGGTTCCAAGTTCAATGACAACCGTTCTCTAGGAGATGTTAAGGGATTTCCCATATCCAAACTGTGTCGTATGTTTGTGTCTTTAATAATATCACAAGTTGAATATTTTGCAGGTTCTGTTTCTGATTCAATGTCCGGTTCGCTTTCGCTTAAACCATCTTTGGACGTCTCATAGTTGGAAAAAATATCCATAGCACGAGGAGGTCTTTTAGTTGAGCCACGTTTTATAATGAATGTGCCTTTACCCAACATGCTGGATTGACGGAAAATGCGGGAGTTAAAAATTTCAGGAGTTTCTTCGAAACATCGAAAATCTTCTTCATTGTGAACAACATTTTGTATATATCGAAAATTATCTATAGATGATTTTTGATTACCCTGTTTTGAATTGACCGATAACTTCTAGACAAACGATAGAATAACAATCAGTTAAAGTTAAAGTTTTACTAACAAACTAGCACAAACCTTTTTGATTTCAATTTGGTGTTGCTTTGTTTTCTTCTTGAAATCCTTAAAATGAATTTCCCAAGCTATGCCCCGTGGAGTAAGTAGTGTGGCGTCTGAGGATACAGTTACACCTGACGGTTCTTCACCAGAGTCTTCCGACAAATCTTCGTCTTCGTCCTCATCGTCTGTATTGTTTTTGAAAAATTTATCCAGTGTATTATTCGACGAGCTGGAACGTGTTTTGTGGTTCTGGTTATCTGAAGATGTTCCAGTACTGGCTGGTGAACTCGAAGAGGATGAAGATGATACGGAGGTGTTACCCGGATTTAGAATATGGCACACTTCTTTATGCTTCTCAACAGATGTTAGCAAACGTTTCGGACGATTACTTCGGCCACCACCGAGACCATTTTTTGGTCCAGGGTATATAGTAACAGGATGTTCATTTAGCATAGGCTCTAGATCCATGTGAATTTCTACTCAATATTATAATTACACAGCAGTTACAACTGTTTCAACGTTTTACTTACCTGGCAGCTTTGCAACTCTGCCTTTCAAGACAGCTTTATGTACGGCACTGATATCAATGCCAAGCGCATTCCTATCGCCATTACAGCTTCCAAATCGTGCTTTCAGATCACCATTTGTGTTCGCTGTACGTTGTCCACAACATGGAAGACTCGAATAATTGGAGTTGTGTGTTGCAAACGCCGATGTCGTTGTACGTGCTTTCGGCTGTAAGAACGAATTATTCAATTGTACATTTTACTTTTTAGCCGTGCAATTAATGTTCTACTACTCACCAAAGTGCTTTGCACTAACTGACTGGTATCTGTTGTGTTGGCATTATTAGTGGTAGTTGTGACTGATATTGTTTTAGTTTCTATTGAATCTCTACCACGGTTTCCATTGGTCTCAAATCGAGCCAAATCAACAGCATCAAAACTTTCGTTGGGCGTCACTGTTGGTGCACAACTCGAACTCGTTTGAGACATTTCCTCCGAGTCCCGTTTATCTTTCATGCTGACAAAATATTAATTAATATTTATGAGTTATTTTTCGATATTTATAATGAACACTTCTTGTTAACAAATATTTTATATTGCTCTTAATAAATTTTCCAAGTAAGTAAATTTTACTATTAAAACATATAACATATGCAAATCTAAGAAGAGAAAATTGTTGCAATATGCAAATCTGGACAATGCGTTAAATTCGATTGTTTCCAGCTAGTCAAGATGACCAATAATATTTCCATGCCACCATGGATAGAATATGATTTAGTTTTTTTAAATATTAACATTAAATAAATATAGTGCCTCGGTAGTCCAGTGAGTAGTGATCTATTCTATCAATGTAGAGGTTCTAGCTTAAAGGAAATCGAAACTTAGTACTCGACTACCAGAAGTCAATAAACTCTACAGAAAATGCTAGGTTTGTCGCAGATCTTAATGGTTAAAGGGTGTGTCAATTGTTGGCTGGGCCGGCAGTATTGTGACATGAGGATGATCGAAAACGTACCCGATTTAGTGCTGGTGTGCTTCCACTACTCCCCTCATTGGAAAAAAAGTTTTTTATGCTGTCTTGCACCATTAAAGCTTATTATGATTAGAGATGAGTACCATTCTCGTAAGCACTGAACGTGAGTGAAAAATTATCGGCCTAAAATAATCGCTATTGCGTGATTAGCACAACTACAAACTATTTTAAAAATTATCCATTGTCAACATAATAATTTGAACCCCACAAAAAAGCTGAGATTCATTATGATGCACGTTTTCTCATTCACACTTTCACTAATATAAAAATTGGTCACGATCATGCAAACTCACGTAAAACAAATCAAAATTCACTAAGCAAAGTTTCATAATGAAATTTTTTGTACCATTTATATTATATAGGTTCATGCTAAATAATATTTCAGTGCTATTGGCTTAAGTAATTAGCGCTTTGACTCTCAGCTGGGCGAACTGCGTTCATACGAATTCACCCACTTGCCAATGAATGACTGCGGTAGCTGGTTCATTCGTGAGCTCCAATTTGGCCATACTTTTTCCACTATTTACATGAGAGGCCTTACGTATCCCCACAAAAACTCGCAAAAAATCGCATGATCTTGGCGACAAATGGCCTACTCCAAAACTTGCGATTAATTCCTCACCTAACTCGTCTTTCAATAGGTTTATGGTATTGCGTGACGTGTGACACGTGACACGTGCCACCGTCTTGTTGAAATCGCATGTCAAAAAATTCCAATTCTTTCATGTGTGGCAAGAAACATCTGTTATCATCGCACGGTACCTCGCTTCATTGACTGTAAAGTTGCAGCTTGCATTGTTCTTGAAGAAATAGGGTCATATGATGCCGCCGGACCACAAACCGTACCAAACAGTGTATCTTTCAGAGTACATTGGCAGCTCTTGATTTGTTTTTTCGATAAAAAAATTAATTTTCATCCATTTTTCCTTTTTAAGTGTTGTTCGTTTATTAGTCAATGCATGGTGAAATGGCAAACCTTACTGCGCTTTTTTCGCATTGCCACATGCCACGAATTCTTTTGACACTGAAAAACTAAATAGCAAAAAAATCACCCAATATTTATTATTAAACTTTACTGACGTTTACTTTGAGTTAAAATCACGCAAGATTCGCAAAGCGACAAAATCACTCAATTTAATTAATTTTGAAGGTGGCGATGGCTGAAATAGTCTGCACGTTGACTACAAAACCAAAAAGTCCTGTATTCGACACCAGTTTTAGACTAAGTTATAAAAACAACAAATAAATACTAAAAATGGCCACTAAAACAAAGCTTCAAAATTGAATACGTCTCCTTGACATCAGAGGCGTTGCAACACTGCTATAAACAAAAAAAGTGAAAAAGCAGAGTTGTAAGATAGTGAAGCTCCACCTCCTGTCCCCCTTTTTTTTTCTAGCACTCAGGCGATTACCCCTACACATGCGATGCATTGTGCTGGAAATAAAGGAAAGGCATAGTTAGAGAAATGACAGGAGGTGAAGCTTAATTAATTTTTTTACAGCTCTGTTTTTTTTGCACGTTCTTTTTATCATTATTTTACTTTGCCGGTGCTACACAATACCGTCGAAGGAGGGCGTTCTGAAGTGATCGTGGATTGCTATCAGCTGAATCCGGTATTGTTCAGTTTTTTTTATGACTTTAGTCTAAAACTGGGGTTGAACTAGGTCTGTTTTTGGTTTTGTATTCAACGTGCATACTACTTCAGTCATCACCACCCTCTTCTAGTTCCAGCACAATGCATCGCATGTGTAGGGGTGATCCCCTGAGTGCTGGTCCCAGATAAAAAAATCAGACTCATGAACATATAAAAAACATATTAGCAAAATAGCTGCCCTCAATCGATTAAAACTGGAATGCCAAATAAAAAGTGTGAATTTTATTATTATTATTTATCGGGTAGACGATACCAAGCAAATATAAATATGAGACTTTCTCTAGTCATAATCAATTTTTCTATCGTAAGTTACTTTCCAAATATTGTAACTGATAGTTTTTATTTTTGTTTTTAGTTATTTTCTATAGCCTATAGCTTTTCCGTTGCCGGTTGACAATCCAGCTGAAGTTCAGTTATTTTCGTATTATAGTTGATGAATATAATTTTCTTCCAATAAATCAATAGCAGGTATATTTTAAATGTGAAGGGGTAATTCAGCCACAGACAAATGCTTACGAAAGGGGTATCAGACTATAATACAAGTCTAACTACTTTCATAAGACTTTGTGAAAAAGAAGTCTAATAATTTTGATACATATGTATGCATTTAAAACAATCAAAATATAAGAACAGCTAGTGGCTAGTGGCGGTATAATTCATTATACATAAAATACTTGATGAAACAAAAGAAGACTGCTGATGATGATAGTGTAGCACCTTTCGAAAACGGCCTGCTATTCCGTTCTGCTAGGGTTAGTTAGTGTGATTTACAATTTTGTTCTCTTGATTTAATTTGTTTCTTAGTATGTAACTATCACATGTAATTTTTATTGCCTGTAAAAGTATCAATTATCAGTTTGAGCTTATTTAAATTGAGAAAAAAAAATCTAGTAAGATGTGGTGCGAGTGTGAAAAAATCTAAAGTAATTACCTTCGCACTTTTACACTTTAAAAAAAATTAAAAAGATAAGCAGAAAGAAAAAAACCGATTCATAACTAAAAGTCTTAATACAAAATATTATAGTGTGAAACACCCTATACTGAGAACTCAATAATGAGAATAGATGTCTATATTAACTATTAGGAAATTGTAGCCATATTGGTGTAGTCACTCCGCTGATATCTGTGCAGCTACATTTTGTAAATTTATAAGTAACTATTATATTCAATTATTAACTTTTTCTATCGGCTATAAATATTGTAATTATTAAAGATATCTTTTTTGTTTTATATTTACGAAAATAATTATTTTGAATCTTTTCTTGATATTAATTGTTTTAGTTTTTGTCCATATGGCAGGTGGTGAAGGGATAGACAGAAGAAAGCTTCGCTTTTTTTTTACTTCGTCGATGATGCTACACAGTACCGACGAAGGAAGGATCTCCGATATTATTATTATTGGGCTCAGGAAGCACTGCGACCAAAAAGATCTGTTGTACAAAGCCCATCACATTAAACCCTTAAGGAATACAAGCACTATTTGGATCTGTTGTTATACAACTTGTGTGGGGACATAACAATGACACCCAGATGGAGAAACCTCTGTCTGCGAGTTCAGTACAATCGCAAAGAACGTGTTCAGAGCTTTCCTTTCCCCCCAGTTTGTAAGAATTTCATTCCTGTGGCTTTTCATAACTCCACAGAATGGCTCGGGGCTCACACATGTTCCGATGGCATGAACTTCTGCTTAGAAAACTGTTGGGCATACGCGGATTCGAATCGATTTCCTAAATCGAACCCCATTTATTTTCGCCTCTGTTCTACCATTCTCCAGAACGAGCCTCCCTCTCGAAAGTGGCGGGATACTCAAAAGCACACCCATTGCATCAGTTTGACAAGTTCTCATTGCCCTCGTGATGCCAACACAGATGGTTTGATGCAGTTTACCCAATATGTATCTAGCCCAGCTCTGCATGGACATCGGTCACGACAGCAAAGACGCATAGGTGACTATGGATGTCACCACCGAACCTCCCCCGTGAGACTTGTGGACTTGATAAACCTAGTCGTATTTTCTAATTAAATGCTGACCACCCTAGACATTAGCATATTCAGAATCTATGTGATGATAGTATCAGGTACTTCCTTCAATAGAAGGGCATCCATCCATCTGTTTCAATTTAGGTGAAGAACGCATGATTTCACCAAAACAGCTCATCATTTAAATGAGTGATTAGGACCCATGATATGGTTCCGTTTTAGCATGTGTTCACATTTAACAAAACAAATTATCCGCAGATTTGAATTCGTTTTCCATGAGTTCAAAAGTTATAATCTTGTTAACATTTAAGATGGAATTAAAAATTCCGATAGAGAAGTGCTTTAGCATTCACTTTTTTTGCAGGGTAGTTCTCAATTTAACATTAACAAAAAACATTTTTATAGTAAATAATTGTGTATATTCAACTTAAATGATTTATTTAAGAAACTAAACAATTATATAAGTAAAAATTAACTTTATTTACTAATATATTTGAAAACTAAAATTAAAAACGGTAACTGAGTACTAATTTTTTCGTCGTTCGTCAGGTTATAAAATAGAAATGAATCTATCGCAAGGTTCGTCACGCATGACGAAGTTCATCCGACGGTGAAAATTAACACAATACTCACATGGACAAATGTGTTTTATTTCTGATGACGAAAGTTTGCAAGGAAAAATTGGTCGTTCGACCCCGTATAACAATTGGGAAGATTAAATCAAATGTTGTGCATGATTTCGTGAGCATAGGCAGCATACACAGCATTGTTGTGAATCAAGGTATATTTATTAAATCTGTGCAACTCGCCATGTGTTTTACAATTATTTTCGACTGTCAAAATTTGTTTACATTTTACTCATTTGTTTAATTTGAGAGAGCGCGCAATTAACAATTTTAATAATTTCTTAATTTTGAGAGATAGTTGCAAAAGAAATTCAGGCACACATAAATAAAATTACTGTTTTTCTTCCTATTGTAGCCTGTATGTGTTTACTTTTTAGAGAGTAGTAGTCTCTTTTTATGACATTCAAAATTAATTTATACAAACAAAATGCCTGTTGTTTGTTGTGTTGTTCATTGTTGTAGAGTTGCATAGACCTAATAAATATACTTTCTTGTGAACTATTTAAAAGTGAATAAGTGTAATGAGCATACTATATACATATATAAAGTAATCGCAAGTCAACAACAAAAGAACGATACCAAAAACAACAAGCATTTTGTTATTGTAAAACACAGTGAAATTGTCAATTATAGATAATTACAATAGGAAAAAAACAAACATTTTGTATAATGCTTAATTGGTTTTGGAACGCTCTCCCAAAATAAAGAAATTAGTAAGAATGTTATTTAAATTAAACAAATGAGTAAATAAAGTAAACAAAGGATTTAAAATAAAAATAGCGCGCTTAAAATTTAAACAAATTTTGGCAATCACGCTGTGTAAAACATAAACGAGCAAAAAAGGGGGTGCTGATGGCGAGTAGTCAGCGTGTTGGGTCTGCAACCAGAAAGACCCAGGTTCGATTCCCAGCCGGGTCAAATCAGAAAATAGTTTTTTCTGAGTTTTCTGTGCTACAGCACCCTCCTTCGTTGGTATTTGAGCAATAAAACGTCGGCGAAGTAAAATAATAAATAAAATGGCTCCATTAGCTTAAAAATAATGCGTCAAAAAAATCATCAGAGACGCCGCAACTTTGCTTTATAATTTACACGCAACTGCTGAGTTGTGCAAGAATTAAGCTCTATCTTCCTACCACTTTCATTTCTTCTATTCTGTCTATTTCTTCCCTATCCTTCTCTCTAGTTCCAGTGCAATGTATTCCATATGTAGGGGATAGCCCCTGAGCACTAGTCCAAGATAAAAAAAAAAAAAAAAGTCACCTGATTAGTTGAGTCTACTTAATAAATATACTATGGTGCAGAGTACTAAGGCATTTTCGATCCGTTAAGTGAAAGAACTTGTATTTTTCAGTGTTGAATAATGACAACTCTTTTTATCGAACACTTTCTGTAGGTCTCCGGTACGTATTATTGATTATACATTCTATAGTATTAAAAAACGAGAACCGAATTCGGTTTCCCGGTTTTTGGGTGTTAGAATTCAGTTTGAATATCGTCTTTCTGTGTCAATCTTTTTCCTCCATAATTATTGTTTTATTTAACTTATTTATTTTATTAAAACAAAATGTAATGTTATATACGAAATGTGTTAGAGATGTCCTTCAATCAGAACATTGTAAGAAAGTTCGTTATTCGAATACCCACAACTTGTGCAAATCATGAAATCAAAAACTATATGATTGAAGAGATATTCATTTCCAGGCATCATTAACCATACAGTGAGGCCGCCAATGCCATAATAAAAATACAAAATTCTTTAAAAGCTTTATTAGTTAACATACAGTCGACAAATTACGGCATTCGATAAAACGAAATTCCTAAACATTGTAATAATATTTGGTATGAAATTTCCATTCGAATCGAATGCCATAATTTGCCTTCTACGTTTATATGGATCACTGTGAACTAACACCCTATTTCTTAAATATATTAAGTCCCATAATGGTTAACAAAATTTGGTAACAGGTAAAGTGTTTACTAATTTCGAATTACCTATCTACCCTCATTCGAACACCAGATTTATTTTGATGGTATCAGGTATAGTTTTTGTTACTGACGGTGCTGACAAAGTATGTGAAGATCTTCAATACTCCCACATGCAAATCCAGCAAAAAATCATGAAATAGTCTTATGAAACTATTAAAGTTGTAAGAAGATTGACAAATTAAACAACATTTTCTTGTATTGCTAAAAAAAAACTGAGATCTTTTATTTTAAAATTTTTAGAAAAAAATTTTGTCCTCAAGACTAAATAGTTTTATTTGAAAGAATCATTACGGAAGGAAATTAAAAGAAAAATCAACAAAATAAATTTCAAAGTTATAACACTAATTTAGGGTTACAACTACGGTATACAAAATACTTTGTACAAAGCTAAAAGATATGGATAGGATAGGTGATGGATTTTTATATTTAAAAGAAAAATTTGTAGAAGTCACTCACTTCTGAAAATTCGGAAAAATCTATTTATGGAATAATTCGAAAACGGATTTTAAAAAGTACCAATAAAAGTAAAAGTGAACTCGGAGGAGGTGGCGCGGTTTGGCGCTTAAAGGAACATTAGGATCTTCACTGACAACCAAGCAGCAATTCTGGCCTCGACTTCAAACACATCATCGTCTAAGCTAATCACGCAGTGCAGAAAAACTCTGATGCGGGTCTACGGGAACGGTCAGGTAACATCACTTTGCCGTGTCACTGTGAGGGGAACGAAATGGCCGACAATACCTCAGATCAGGAGACATGCCAGAGATTATGGATTTTGAAAAAGCCATAATGCAGGTGGAGGAGTTTGAGTGTCTGTTCCATATCAAGGCAAATTTAACAGACCTATAACAGGCGGAGAATCGACAACCTTATGAAGATATCAAAGAACAAAATTTTCCATTTTATTGTGGTGTGTACGAGAAATTGCCCCTTGGGGAGACATACCAATCACTTTGGAATAAGTGGAAATACATTCTGCTGAAGATGTGGTAAGGAATCGGTTTTCCATATATTGTACGAAAGCCCGGCCCTGTATAGAGGCAGGCAGAGGCTGCAGGGAGATCCATGCTTCGCGAACTTGAACAGTACCGTTGGAGTGGTGCAGTTTTTGAATATGGCCGGTTGGATATATATATGATAATTGAAGGGGCTAGGACATCAAGTTGAGGTACGGTCGAAATGCACTTTTTATCTCGAGACAGTAGCCACCAGAAGGTGCCACGGATGCTGCAAGCTGAGAATCTCTTCAGATAGAGTCATTGATCATGATTGATGGAAACCTTTCACAGAAGCCAGCGAGTGCTAAGCCTTCAGATCAACAAGGTGTTAATGATAGTCAGGGATAACTCTGATGAGGATTGCACCCAATGTGTACTTGGTAAGTCACTATGTTATTCCTAGGTGCCCATGGGGGCGGTGCTCAACGTTTAAAATTTCACCACCGTGGGCTTAGGCCACATTGGCAGGTAACCACGTTAATTTTAGACATAGTCTGTACATACATATCATTTTCCGTATGGGAAGTTCATTAGGGAACTTACGACTGTGGCAATCCATCGGGAAATAAAAATACCCAGCTAAGGGCAGACTAATGCCCGGAATTTGTTCGGAATTCCAAATTGTAGGAAGCTTTCTTGCGTTGATCTGCTTTGCTTCATTCGCTTCCCGGTTAGAGCCAAGTTTCTTCGGTTCCTACTGGACTCTTCCCACTCGTGTCACATCCTCGTCCAGTGATGCATCTCTTCCTCACCTATTCTATATTATTCTACTCTATTCTATCCCCCTTCTTTCCTTCCTCACAGTTATCATAACGGGACCATGATGAATTGGACCGAAGTGGCCTGGGCTCTTTATTTCCACCAGTGCCCTACCTACCTAATCCAATGTAACCTATAACCAGATCCTTTATAAGTTTGATACTACGGGGGTTACGAGTCCCACTTATGAAGTCTTTAAGAATCTACTAGTGACTGACAAAATCCATTTAGATTTGTAGTGGCTGAGGTTTAATACCAAAAGTTACTGCGAAAGAGGCGTATTTTGTACGGAAGATTCCTTAATTACTGTTACTACCATGATTTTTGAGTGTACAGGTACATGTTTGTGGCGTTACATAGCGTCGGAATAGGTGCTGTTGCCATTCAGCAGCACAAAATACTGTTTTACATGAGTATGTATTGTTATATCATAAGGGCGTTGGTGGACGTTGCAACCGTGCGTTAGATCACATTGGCAGATACTCACAAAAGTCTAGAAAACACTCTGTACACATATTTAAATATAGGTTAGTTTAGGTTAAGTTAGCAGGCCGCCAAGTTCCAAGGGAATCAGCTCACTTGAGTCCTCCCAATATAAATATGTCCATACAATTTTTTTTTAACCCTTTAAGCATAATTTTTTTGAGGTTAGGTTTAATAATAAGTTCTATATTACAACTTTTTTACGATTTTGTATATTATGACAATTTTTTCTCCATCCTGTATCGACCTTAAATCCTCATTCAACCCAACATTATGGATCAATGCAAAAATATACTGAGTAATTTTTACACAAATAATTTTTATTTAAGAGCTGATAGCCAACGATGCTAGTGCTCTCTAATTGAATTTCAACGCAGAATTATTTTCGTTAAATTTTTCTTTAAAATATATTTTTTTAATTTCTTTAAAAACATGCTTTTTACAAACAATTTCTAACATGGTGGGCACTAAAAGAAGAATCCAACAAATGAACACTATCAAAACTTGTTGTATCAAATTCTACGCACACACTGCTAAGATGTTACTAAGATAGTTATTAAGCAGCGAAAACCGTTATAAAATAAAATGAGATTTTCTGCAGTTAAAAATATGTAAGCGCAAGTGTTCACTATAGGCAACAATGGAACTGAAAGGGTTAAAATGATAAAGAACTCCGCTTTACGTTGTAAAGCCGAATTTGTATTACACAAACAACATTAAAAATTTTGTGCTTTTTTTAATGTAATTAAGTGATCGAACGATATCGTGTGACATCGCTGGCAAGACAGATAATAAATAGTTCTACTGTAACACATTTCATTAATAAAGGACTTACTTTTTGCGACTAAGACTCATGTAACCATCATCTTCGGATTGATTTTCTCCATTGTTTTGCAATTGTGGCCTCAGTGATAAATCTTCGAATTCGGAAATAATGTCGTCTAGTACTTTAATGGGTTCGGGTATATCGTCAATAGGGAATGTAACAGCATCCAGCATTTCTTCTTCTTCGATTTCCCTGTTTCAAAGTAAACTTTAAGTAGTGAGGATGGTGGCCTAAATAAAACAACTACAAAAAGTTAACATACATTTGTGTTTCTGAGTGAATTTTTCAGTCGAATTTAAAAATAAACTGCCACTGCTGATGTTATTTATTTGTTTGTTATTTTTTTTTCTTCCCTCAAATGATTGTTATATTGTTAGAAGGGCTTCTTAAGGATTCCAATAACAATGAATACTTGGCTTAGAATGTTTCTTGTTTGTTATGGATGCCGAAGAGCTGTCGTTACCGGATACACTTGCCATTCGATTTGAAAGACGTGTTGTCTATTTTATTTTATTTTTTGCTTAATGAAAATCTTTTTTTTTTAAATATTGCATGTGTATTCAGTTGATAAAATTCAATAATAGGAAAAAAGGTTAGTTGATTTTTTTAGACATACATACGTACATATGTACATACATATGTATGTGTTTCGTTTTCATTTGGTTAAATGGTGTCGTTGTGCAGTAGACTATTATTGTTAAATATTTCCTTTCGAAATTTGCTCAATTTTATAATTGCAAACTGAAATTTGTGTACATACTACATGTATTGTTTTTCGTATTTTTCAATTTGTTTCAAGTAAAAGCACACCGCAGCACCACATTTACGTCGACTGGCCGCTTTGAAGTTACAGAGTCTGGCATCGATTTTTCATACTTCCCGACATAAGTACATACATATGTACGTCTCCATATCTATATATACATACATATACACTTACATATGTACATATACATCTGTATATTCTATTGCAGAATAGTATCTGATGGATGACTATTTCAGCAGCGGATGTTTCAATATTACATATACATATTCCCACATTGTATTATCTAGTATGCCTATAAAAAGTTTAATATACCACTACATACGTACAATCATATGTATATAAATATGTAGGTGCATATGTAAGTGTTTTTGTTACAAGAATTTTCTTTATTTTTTTTAAATTGGAATTTTTATTTTGTGAAAATTGGCTAAATATTTTATAACTTTTTTTTGCTGCTCTTCATATACGAGTACGTAACTCATTTTTATTGTATCGAGCGGCCTCTATCTCTGTTTATAGACGGCAATCACACTTGTAAAATATAATTCGAATTTTAAATTATGAGCTTTCATTTTCAATTACGTTCACTCGCAGACTGACTCACTCACTCACTTTGCTGCTTTCGATGATGATTTTTAAATTTTCTTTTTTCTTCGTTTTTTAATTTTTCTCCAACAGACTTTTCTTCAAAAAGTTGTTTTCAAATTAAAAGGAATGAAACATTTTCAATTGGTTATTTCAGTGTTCATGTACAGGATACATACATACATTCATATGTACACAATCGTCCATACATATTTTTTGTAGGCTGATTTTAAGATTTTTATTTAAATTTTCATTGCAATCACAATTTATTTATAATGTGGGTTTGGTAATTTTTCTTTTTTTTAATTTATGTATTATTTTATTTTAATTTTTTTATATTTTTTTGTTGATCTCACGCACAGACACTTGAGTATGTATGTAACGCCGTTGTCACATCGTTGTCTATATAATATTCCGCTTATTTTTCGTCGGCAAACTCACTTAGATGGTGGTGTTATTAGACTGAATGAAGTGTGTTTTAAAGCTGAATCCGAATACAAAATAAAGTCGCCATTCAAGCAACCAACCAAGCGACATTACTGGATAGAAACATTAGCACCATACAATAAGCACTCATCAACTAACAATGTGTGAGCAAGATTATGAGTGTTGTAAGTACTTGAATGCGGAGATTTTACGTTTTTTTTTCTATATTTTTGATTCATTTTCATTCCTTATGAAGTAACAATTCTCCCTTTGGGACTTTTGGGATAGCAAATATACAACAAATAAGAAAGTGAAAAATAAAACATTTTGCGATACACTTTAGTGTCAGAATACCTTACACGACAGTTACATGTATATACATATTTATATGTGAACCTTAAATAAATAACACAAACTTCCACCCCCACTGCCGTCATTACGTCCACCCTTAACCTTATAAAAAAGCCGGTTATGATTGAAATACATATTAAAAATTTAACAGAGTAAAAGAAAATATTAATATTTTTGAAGAACAAATTTAATCGACTTACAAAAGAAACTAAAAAGTAGAAAATAATAAAATTTTACATTTGAACTCCTTGAAGCCGGTGCTAAGTAGTAGAAAAAAAGTTGCAAGGCCTTGGGAAACTGAGGCCCTAATATACTGTATTGAATTTACTTGAACTTGAAAAACCTATAAAATAAAATTAAAATTAGTTCTCAAGTTATTGACAGATCTTTCTTGGAAATCATGGTGTGGCTAAACTTTATTGATCCACTCTATGTATATTGTAGTCTAGTGAGATGTGTGTTAGTCGATCAGTGTATGCATTTTAGGTTCGATTTCTAGCGGAGACTGGCCTATTTCACTATACCGAGTCTAAGTGTAAACTTGATGCTACACGCATCAATATTCATGTCAATATTTGTATTTGTGTGCGCTATTTTACAAAAAATAGTGACACTTATACGTATATGTGTGATTATTTTGTTTTAAAAAACGCACACAAATACAAATATTGAAGCGAATATTGATGCTTGTAGCATCAGCTTAAGACTTTGTTGCTCTGTTTTAGTACAAATGTAATAAAAAAATAAATAAAATATATAAATATAAAAACAAAGAATTAACTTTTCAACGCAAAAAACAAATTTGAGTATAAATGCTTCGTTTTTCGACGAGCAAGTACATATATCCATAAAATTCTCAACATAATTGTTCAATTCACAAGTTCATATTAACGTCGTATGCATTGTGTAATCGCTTTATATTATACAGTATTGTATTTTTGTTGTTCGTAATTTTCGTACAAAACGGGATTATAATTGATTGAATTTTATATATTTTTAAAATAGTTGTACTGAGGCCAGGTCTGAACGTATTAATTTTTTTTATTAATTTTGTAAAAATCTTTCAAATATGTGATAACTGATACCAGAAATTAAATTCCTCTTAATGATAAATATATGAATATAAATAAAAAGAAATGAATGTCAAAGTTTTTTAAAGAAGAAAATATAAATAAAAATACGATAAAAAACGATGCTAAAAATTTGCCTGTTCACAAGCAACATACGATTGAGCTTGTGAATTGAGCAAATATTTTATAAGCAATAGTTATTGCTGAATTGTTCTGATTTGTTATTTTTTGGTAATAAAAATATGTTCTATTGAATTTAAAATTCGTATTTTTAATATTGTGTTTTTTTTTTAACGAAAAGACATACGACGGAGTTTGTGAATTGAGCAAATACAGTTTCACGTAAACATTTTAGGTATGTATGCATGTATAGTATAGGGTCAACAGAGAAACGGAGTGAATCGCTTCAAAGTAAATACGTACCTCGTAGTACGTACTATGCATGCATGTGTGTATGTGTGTACGTACGTAAATAATTTTATTGCAAATCACTTTGAAAATGTAGAAATGTATCTATTTACATGCATACATACCTAATGTATGTATTATACAAAGCAAAATACTGTGTTTAAACGCGTGCGCACTAATTAGCTCCAATTCCAATAGCCTAATATAGGCTATAAAAACTACACTCAATGAAAAATGAAACATTGGCAGGATTATGATGGTGATAACAACTCCTATTTATGAACAATTAAGTTATTAATCTGTAAATAAGCAAATTGAATTTTTTAAATCTTGTTTCAATAACTAATTCAATGTTTAATTAATAAAATTTCACCCCGTTAGATATAACGTGCCTTATTGAGTTATAAAGTGCTTTCCATTCAGTCACTTACATGCACTTTTCAAACTGAATAAACATTTTAAACGAACAAAGAGATGTCGAATAAATGAGCGAACAAACAATAAATATAAATAAATAAACTGTGTGAGTACAATTTGTTAATATGAGTGCGAGAACAAGGACTCATTGTTACACATCCATACGTACAAGTATTTACTTGAATCCCAGCAAAAGAAAGCAAGTGATCAAAGAACAAAGCCGTTTCTGCAACAAAAATTTCCTGGAAATGAAATGTCCGAAAAAGGCTACCTCTGGATTTTCTGCCAGACCATTCACAATGTTCGAAACAGTTATGAAAAATGCAGCAAAAACAACACAGTGCACTACCGATAACGTGAACACTGTATTATATGAACACCACTTAATGTGATTATTTTTTTTTAACTGTCCCAATCTAATGGTGATTTATTTTCTTCGACAAAAATGACACCTTGTTAAAATTGACATAATATGCTATTTATTATAGAACGATAATCAAACATAATTTATTAAAAAGTGGGACACACATTCGTAACATCTGAAAATAAGTTTTTTTTTTAATAAATCAAATAATAAATAGGAATAAATTATGCATCAGATAAGGAAGTTAGTCCAATAATTGATTTATTCCAATTTGGAACATTTTTTAGGAGTTATTTCAATATGAAATAACTCCCAAAATGGGAGCACTGAAGAGAAATGAAATAAGACCCAAAAAGAAAGAATGGGGGTGTTTTTTAAGAAATTAAATCCAAATGTTACCAAAGTGCACTAGGTAACAAAAGGTTCTCTACATAGCCAGCCTTCGTTCGGATGCAAGGGAAATGACAGGTCTATTTCTCAAAACCAACTTATTGGTTGCTCAGATGGACAATTATGTACGCCATAAAAAATCATGAAGTCATCATTTATAAGTTGGCCGCATTGTAAGATATATCGTCAAATAATGTTATTTACTTTTATTTTTATAATATAAAAATAAAGAGCAGAATTATCAAACATTTTTTTTGGTAAACAAACAGTGAGCGAGAGTTGTCAAAGTTTTTATTGTGTCATACACCTTTTGCTTTACACTTTGCCTTCAAAGTTCAAAACGTCACGCAAAGCGACAAAGTTGTAGCTCACCCGGCCTTCAGTGATATTAAAGTGCAAATAAATATATAAATAAAATAATATTTCATATACATACATAATGTATACACAGCCATGTCAAAACTTGGTAACGGATCGGGATCTATGATATGACCAAAATTTTTACAAAGATCTTTCAGACTGAGTCACGGCTTTTATGGAAAGTGTTAAACAGCAGAAGGAAATCGCGACTAGATTTGTAGGTACTGTTCACTGAGTCCTTCAGTCAACAAATTTTAATATGTATTAGCCCCCTCATATGGCGGTATTTTTTCTTAAACCGGTGCTCTGGGGATTTCCCCTACGTAGACAATGCATTGCACCGTAGAGAGGCGGCTGGTGGTGAAATAATAAAAGAATAGAAAGCCTAATTCTTGAACAACTCTGCAGTCCCGTCATTTTTGAGAATTTCTAATGCATAGTTACTGCGTATATGGTGCTATGTAGAGACATTAACTTTTAAGTGAGATGAGACCCATTTTATTTATTAGTTTACTTCGCTGCTGTTTTATTGCTTAAATACTGGCGACGGAGGGCAATGTTAGCACATACACAATTTACAAATTTGTTGGTCTGAGCAACTTTCCACTTCACCATCTGTCACTTTCCCACACTCTCCATGACCAGCAATAAAGTAACACATAACGTCACTATTGCCTGAGTTATCTTTAAAAAAACAGATTACAGATCCATATTTTACGCACAGAATAATAAAGGTAGTAAGAAAAGAGAAGGATCAATTTCGAAACATTCTTTAATGTAATACGAGAAATTAGATAAAAAGATAGCAGTCTATGAATTGTGAAAATATTGAAATAAAATTAATTCCAGGATATCAAATAATCGCTTCAAGGCAAGAGATGGATAAGCTGGTCAAAATGATATCACACTAGAGAATATAAAATAGAAAACATACAAAGAATTCAAAGAGGGTGGCGATGGCACGATGGATGGTAGTCTGCACGTTGACTACGAATCCAAAAACAGACCTGGGTTCAACCCCAGTTTCAGACTAAAAAAATTTTAAAATAAAAATAAACATCTCGCATTTTTCTGATGTGCATTAGTGTGTCTTTGTGTGTCAGTTGTTGTCGGAAGGTTTCAGTGGCGAAGGCATAGTCACTGGTCATTGAACAATGCCGGCTTTAGCTGATAGCAATCCACAATCACATCAGAACGCCCTCCTTCGTCAGTATTGTGTAGCACCGGCGAAGTAAAATAATAATAAAAATGGCTACTAAACCGAAGCTTCAGCACTGCTACGAGTATAAACAAAGACCGTGCGAAAGCAGAGCTGCAAAAATAATTAATTAAGCTTCACCTCCTGTCGTTTCTCCTACTATCCCTTACCTATAGTTCCAGCACAATACTTCGCATGTGTAGGAGTCATCTCCTGAGTGCTGGATAAAAAAAAAAAAAAGATGAACTCAAATAAAGAGCATTATAACAGCACATCAGAGATTGGCAGAACTTTAATGAGTGAAGAAAATTCCTTGCGGAAATCCAAATGCAAAGTGGACAAGCTTTATTCCGTAACAAAATAAGGCCAACACTTAGGACTTTGGCAAACATTATAACCAGACATATGTATATGTATATGTAGTTACAAACTCCTGTGGATGGAAGGATGACGAAACAGTGCAACTTTATTTGTGCCAATGAAGATTGCGATATGTCAATTCGTCACCGTTGTCAACCATTGGGCTTCTGTTATTCGACCACATAGAAGATTTTGTGCAAAGACCTCCGTATGAAACCATACAAAATGTAGCTGCTGCAACCAGCCTCGGTTGCCAACTGCGTGACCATTCGTCTATCAATATAGTGTTTACGGGTCCGATTTCCGCCTTAACCCTTCCGTGTTGCTACAGACAAACTTTTATTAAGAGCTTAGCGGACTGTATGTATGTTGTTAAAAAAACTAAAGACAGGTGACGCACCACAAAGTTTTTTGTTGGGTCTTAAGGAAGTTGGTAAACGATGCACATTACTATCGAAAAATTGCTCTCTCATAAAAATAATATCGCAGCTGGTGCCAATCCACAGGCACATCAGAGTGCCTTCATTTGTCGGTATTGTGTAGCAACAGCGAAGTAAAATAATTACTAAAAATGGCTACTAAAACATATGTAGCTTCAAAATTTAATTCGTCTCCTTGACATCAGAGGCGCTGCAACATTGACGGACCACCTACGGTGTAGCCGGGGTCAATATTTACAAAAATAATCTTTAAAAAGTATTTTTTCTTTTATCGGCCCTAGTAAATATTTCATTCAATTTTGCAAATTTTCCCTATTCTTTTTTCAATTTTCAAAACCCAAACGGTAAAAAAATCACTCTTTGCCTATAAAATATTTTCAAAATGTAAATACATCAATGGTGGAAGCCGGTTCATCCGACGTACAATTGTTTGCTGGTATGTATGTATTTATTACTTGTTAAAGGCATAAGCATACTGACAATATGTATGGATACGTGATTGTAATATACATACTTACATCTAGTATGGAGTTACAACCTCCCTACATTAAATTACAACATAACGGTGAAATGTAAATATCCAAAAATAAATTGCGAATTGCGCAAAACGGTTGTTTGAAAACAAAAGCCAAATTTCCTTCTCTTGATTTTTTTTTTGGTTTTTGTGAGACATGACACTGCCGTACACACTCTTGTCCCATAAAGTGACAAATACACAGAAGTCTTTATTATTATCGCTTGTACGAGTATGTACATTTGTACGTAGGTAGGTTGATTGTATCTTGTTTTCTTTGACTTTTTGGTGGGACTGTGATACTTCATATTTTATTGAATGAAATCAAATAAAATGTAAATGTGTATGTAGCATACATATACATACACATCAATATAGTATACAAGCAACGAACATGTAAGAGGGGGAATATACAAGCACGTTTGAAAATACCCAGTTGGAAAGTGTACGTCCTGTTTGCTTAATTTGATGAAATGTTAGCCAGCAGGAAGTTTCAGGTCTAAATATTTAATATATTAAATAATGCATATACATGTACTCCTATGTACTCACCTATATACTATAGTAATTTGTGTAACGCATGCCTCCCTGCACCACGATCAGTTTGATGAATTGCGGTCCCCTGTTCATTGATGCAGTATATCAAGGAACCGGAGCAGCTCCATTGGTGGGAAAAATGGAAAATCTTCTTCGTTTAGTGTGAATGTGCTTCGCAGTTTGATATCAGGTATTCGATGGACTCTACTTCCCCGCAGCAGATTCTGCATGTGCTTATGCTAGAAACTCAAATTTTGTGCATATGTTTGGTGAAGGTAAAGTGTCCTGTGAGTGCTCCAGTGAGTGTCTTGGCCCTTTTATTATCGAGGTTAAAGAACATTTTCGAGTCGTCCTGGCCATTTATTCCCGTATTCTTCAGTGCGTATTCTAGCATGGGCTTTGGTCTCCTGTTTAAGGTAGTTCCAATAAAAGACCCCTCATCACCTTCTAGCGTCTAAATCTGCATTTTCATACGCCTCGTGCCATCAATGTCCTGGTACCCAGACAAGAGAGACCTGGCTATGTGCAATCACGTCATTGAGTAATTCATGGCAGTCTTTGACGACCTTTGAGGTGTGTGTGTGTCTGTAGTTGTCCAGAGCTTTAAGCACCGACAGGCTGTCCTAGAGTATTTTAATCCTACCTCCCTCGTCTAATTATGGTATCCTTAATTGGTGTTATGGCTTTTAAAATAAGGGAAAAATCGGCTGAGAACTGAGTTACACTTTGCAATAATTTCGGCTACATGATGTATATAGAATATTTTATTAAAATATAACATGACGTTGTTTGAATAAATGGGCCAAATGACATTAGTAATTTATCCAGAATGTTTTCGTACCGAGTACCGAGCATCCCGTATAATCGATTCCACTTGAGATGTTATTTATCCAATTCGGTGAGCATATTTGTGCATTTTTTAACTCTATGGACCATGACTTTTCTTGGACAAACCAAAGATACAAAACAGTAATACTAAAAATTGTGTTACGTGGTCATTCTCAGTCATATATTTTCTTCTTTTATTCGATTTTATCTAAAATATATATATATATATATATATATATATATATATATATATATGTACATACATATATACATACATATAGTATGTACATTTACATATTTGTAGCATACAATTGCTTCAAAAAACGATTATCGAAAAAATTACTGCCTTCCTAAACTCCAATTGACATTATTGGCAAAGCTTAATGTTCCTAATCGATTAGCAAAATCTTGCATTAATATTATATATCAATATTTCCTAACTGGAAATACGTTATATGGACATACAAAAAATAAAAAATTTTACCGCCGTATTCATAAAATTTTTTGGGATTTGTAAAAGGTATATTGATTGATTTCGTATGGGAATTTCTCTACTAAATCTTTTATATATAAAAATAAATTTTAAGAATAGGGCAGTTAATTTTTAAAATGAAAGGAGCTCCGATTGTAATCAAGAATGTCCAAGTCGTATTGCGATTCTAGTTGTTCGATAGGTTTATTCCTTTTTCCTGGAAAGGCTTTTAAGAAACAAAATGGAATAATTCGTTTCAACTCGGCATACGACAAGGGTTTTGATTTAAGCAAATTTAAATTCTTTTCGTGAGTCATTATATTAATATTATAAATCTGAATGTTTATACTCACATATTTTATGATCCAACTTAAAATATAGGGTACTTTTCATGGGGCAAAAATGGACCAAAGATCCTGTCTGCCATCTCGCGTCAATTTTACTAGAGGTTGATGAACTAACTATTTGGTTTGTCATTTAGAAGACACAGCACCTAGCGAGGACAACTATATAATTGGGTGTGGTGGTAGCGAAGCGCTCCGTTGTAATGTACTATTTTTATATTCTCGAAAATAAAGTTCGCCAACCGAAAAAAACAATTATATTTAAGATTCGTACGCAAGCTAGTTTAATATGAGTACTCTTCGCACTTTGGTAATAAAAAAGAAATATGTAAATCAAATACTATTTGAGAAGAAGTGCATGGAAAATGTTATTGATATTGGAATTACTGATCCCGCAGTGTCTTTTGATGAAGCACTTAATTAGATGATGATCTTGTAGTATTTCAACACATAAAAATTCATTTTCAAGCTCAAAACCTCAAGTTCCACCTCACCCATAACCCAGCAAAAATACGGTGAAAACATGAAATACATAAGTGCTCCGTTCACCCCCTAATATAACGTATTTTTGGACAGTAATTTCAATAAAAATTTTTTTTGGACGCCTTTTAATCGGATCTTAAAGAATGATATATCAATGTTTTTGTCTCGAGAAGCCCAATTAGGTTCGTAGAAACAGAGACCTGGTGGTTAAATATTCAGAGCTGTCATAGAATCCAAGTCGGTTTTACAGATTGTCGTTTTTCCAAACCGATATTGTTTTGTTATCTTCGAATGCAACTAAAACCGATATTCGAATCAGCTGTTTTATGGTTTTGTTCCTTTGTTTACTACTTTTAATGAAATTTTTGTTTGAATTTGTTTGTGAAAATATATATCGACCCTTTGGTGCAATACCGTCGTAATTCAAAAAATCGTGAACTGAGAAAAATGCATTTGAAGTTTTGAGCCATCTTTTTGATAGTATTTTCGTTTACTACAGTTATTTTTTTTACAAGTTTTTAAATAAAGAGGCATGTTTTGTAATGTTTTCTGTTTGTAAATTTCTTGTCATAAAGGAAATATTTCATTATTGCAAATAAATATTGTTGGAAATAGCTGGAGGCAATAAAGACATTTGGAGCTGTAGAATCTGAACAATTAGAGATAGAACCATAATCGTTTATCCTTTAGATATATATTTTCCCAAAGATCATTTCTGCATACCCAGCTCAAAAAATTCCAATTTTGAGTTACTGCGGTATTGCACCAAAGGCTCGATATGCGAAACGAATTTATTGAAAATAAAAAATTGCTGTTTAAAATTAAATTTATAGCAATAAAAATTTTTTTATTTTTATGTTGTCCCCTATTAAGGATAAAAACATGGAGATAAATACTTCTTTTTACAAATTTATCAACTAAAATTTACTTACATTTTCGCAAAAAAAATTAACTTGCAAACAAAAACAAAATGAAAAATGTAGTTTTTAGTTACTTTAAGTAAATAAATGTACAAGATTTTAACAAAATATCTGATGGAATTAATAAAATTAAATGATTGCAAATGAAAACCGACAGCAGCCGGCTGCTTGGTTTATTTCCAATAAAAATCCGATAACATTGGTTTCTGTGACACCTAAAACCGACATTATTTCTAGTTCGAACATCAGACCGATAACATTGGATTTCATGACACCAAAGCATTTTTCTCATCGGTTTCAAATTCAATTCCGATAAGATTGGTTTCTATGATAGCCCTGATTAGAACGGGGCTTCTCGAGACAAAAACATTGATATATCATTGCAATGTAAAAAAAAGATTAAAAAGGCGACCCCTACCTTCGTCCAAATAAAAAAACTATTTAGAAATTACTGTCCAAAAATACGTTATATTAGGAGGTGTACGGAGCACTTTGCCTGTACGGTGGTGCGGTCTAATATACATGCTATGTATTTTCATAATTAATAAGTTTTAATTTATAAATGCTCTAAATTCTTGATTGTCAAGCATATTTTATGTTGACACATGTCAATTTCTAATTAGCATTATTTCACAAGTTGAAATTACAAAACATTTAACAACCATTCAATGCTAATGATTTTAATTAATTATAAATTTTGTGTTATTTAACTTGCCCAGAGAGCTACTGTCTTCAAAATTAGAATTTCTAATTGGGTATACTATGGATATGCATAAATAAGTACACGCTCAGTCAGACTGTCTATCTGTAAGAGATTTTGTCACATTTCTGTGTGTCCGTATATATGTATGTATGTATATGCTTGTGTGAAAAAATTACTACTATTTCTCTGTTTGGTCACGCAAGATTTTGATTGTTTCATTAATACTACTGTACTATATATTTTTCATTATTTGTTTACATACATACATACATACGTATGAATGTACGTATTTATGGATGTCCATATTAATTAAATAAACAGTCAAGTCGCGTATTAGCGACTGATTCAAGCAAACAAAAAATTGAATACACATATGCACAAACATATGTACATAAAATTATAATTTGTTCTATGACGCCTTTCATTTTCTAAAGCAGCGTTGCAGTACTACTAGGGCGAAGTAGGCGCAGTGCCTACTTACTACGACAATAATTCATTAATCAAATATCGAACAGGGGAGCGCTGCGATGTCCGTTAGAACCCAGTGAAAAAATTGCTTCCAAAAACGTCTATAAGATTCTGAACTTGCAATCCGAGAGTATTGCAAAATCGGATTAGTTCTTCTTTTCAAATAGGATTGGCATTGACGGAAGTTTTCTTTTTTGATGCCGATTCCTTGAATTCGAAGTAATGGTCGTAATGTCAAGTAAAAGTAAATTTTTATTACTCCTACGGAGCTATGAAAAATTGCTTATCGCTTTGCTTTACTGCTACTATTAATAAGAAGCAGGTTACGATAAGTTCCAATACTACAAAAAAAATCTAATTTAATTTATTTTATCGAAATGCAATTCAATTGTATTTTTATTACTTTTTATTTTACCATTAAAGAAATAATAAAGTCACTTGTTTTATACATACATACATATGTATACATACATACATAAGTAATATTTACATCAATAAGCAAGTATAAACGTATTTTGTAGAATGAAATCACTTTGCTATTAATTATCTGTCTGTTATTGTTAATCACCTCTATCGTGAATACTTTTTCCCTCAAAACATATTCCCTTTTCCCAAAATTGCATTCATGAATCATTTCCCGTGAATGCTAAACAAAATTCCCCTTATCGTAAACGATCTTCTTCCCTCGAATTTTTTCCCTTTGGTTCATTCACATGATTTTTGTTGGGGAATTGTATAAAAAACGTAAGTTAATTCTTCGCTTAGATCTATATTCTAATATACGACTACAAATATATTTTTTTATATTTAAGATCAGTTATTATATAGTGCACAGACAATAAATAAAATGCAAACCAACAGACCACTTGAGCGTGTTTTGTAAAAATATACAAAAACATTGCAACCGAGTTTTGGAGTTCTCTTAAAAGCCAAATAGATTACACAAGCGGCTCGACAAAAAAAAACCAATTGGTACAATTATACATTTTCCTTTATTATTTCTTATTATTTTTTATTATTTCCCATACAGACCACACTATAAGACAATTGTGTTATAAATGAAGAAAATCGACAACACACTACACAAGGGGCTTACGCCAAATTCATAAATGTTGTGGCGTTTTCCTTTATGACAAAAGTGTAACATATATGCTACATTTTGTTACTATCCGTGATCTATTCTAGAAATTATATAACATTCTAAAAACCGATTACGTTCGTTTCTAAATATGTTGCACCAATATATGCAACATATTTTGGGTTTCTGGTTTCAATCTTTGATTAATACTTTTTTATATAAAGAAGAACGTGATTTAATATACTTAAGCGAGAGATTTATAAAAAAATTCTTTATTATTGATAAAATTATTCTAAAACCGTAGAAACAGTAAAGCGCTAAGTTAGGTCTCGAATATTTTGTACCATTGTGGTAATAAAAGGCATATAAAGGCATTGGCAAAATGTAAAAACTGTTATCCATCAAAAGGACAACAATTTTGTTCAGAAGGCAAATCACCATTAGCCGAAATATCAAAATTTTTTAGATTTTTGTACAAGCCGCTTGTCAAACACACAAACAGCGCCATAGACTACATAACAGGCTTGTACAAACATAATTTTCTGTCATGTTTGGCATGCCGCTTGTGTAGTATATTTTGCTCTTTACGGATTTATTTAAACTGCCAGTCCGTTTGCCAATTTTTTTTTCCAAACATTTTTCCTATTAAAAATCTTTTTTATTGAAATATGCTACAGCACTCTCCTTCGTCGGTATTTGAGCAATAAAACGTCGGCGAAGTAAAATAATAAATAAAATGGCTCAATTAGCTTAAAAATAATGCGTCAAAAAAACATCAGAGACGCCGCAACTTTGATTTATAATTTACACGCAACTGCAGAGTTGTGCAAGAATTAAGCTCTATCTTTCTACCACTTTCACCACCTGTCTGTTTCTTCCCTATCCTTCTCTCTAGTTCCAGTGCAATGCATTGCATATGTAGGGGATAACCCCTGATCACTGGTTCAAGATAAAAAAAAAATATTTTCTTTCTAATCAAATTCAAATTAAAATATATATTTACCTACATTACATTTGTAAATTTTTAATACTCAGAGTACCATTATACATTTCATTATCTTCACTTGTAAAGGGGCTAAGTCCACATTTCTTGAAAACTGTTTTTTTTTATCTGGGACCAGCACTCAGGAGAAGACTCCTACACATGCGAAGCATTATGCTGGAACTATAGGAAATGGATAGTACGAGAAACGACAAGGGGTGAAGCTTAATTAATTAATTATTTTAAAGCTCTGCTTTCGCACGTTCTTTGTTTTTATACTCGTCCTGAAGCTTCGGTTTAGTAGCCAATTTTATTATTATTTTACTTCGCCGGTGCTACACAATACCGACGGAGGGCGTTCAGATGTGATTGTGGATTGCTATCAGCTGAAAAGGGTATTGTTCAGTGACCAGTGACTATGCCTTCGACACTGAAACCTTCCGAAAACAACTGACACAAAGGCACTCAAATGCATATCAGAAAAATTGCGTGATGTTTTTATGAGTCTAAAACTGGGGTTGAACCCAGGTTCCACCATCGCCACCCTCATTTCTTCTTATGGTTGAAAATTTCTACATTTAACATCAGTTTTTTTCAAAATGAATGGTTGCGGTATCTAATTTTTTTCTTATTTTGCTCATATTAATAAAAAATTCTTTCGACGTTAGCTGTTGGTATTGGCATATTGCATAAAATATTTTTTAAACAACGAAAAGCTCCAGAAACAATCGAAATAATTTGAATACAAAATGATATCTTAAACATTTAAATGTGTTTTTAACCAATAAATTGTATTCTTTGAACGTGACGCCATGCTCGCCATTAGTCATCAATTTGTTGACTATTATTCGGATCAATGACATTTCGAAGGATTGCTTTCTACTATACTTTTTCGGCAGGTTTATGTACTTCAATTAATAGTCTCAAAGTACTAAATATCTTATTTTAAAAAATCATTTTTTAAGCTAAAAAAAATTTTTAATCATTTTGAAATTTTAAAAAGTTCTAAAATAAGACAAGCCTTTACATATGGTAACACTTCTGCTAGTACATACAAGATGAAGCGTTTTATTTTAATTTTTTATTTATTTTATTTTTTTTAATTCTTTAATTTTCACACTTTTGTTAACTCTTCCATTCAGGTACTTTTATTGCAATACTTTCATGTGGGTGACTAGGCACTGACTGACACTGAACACTGAATATTTAAAAACACAACTTAACATTTAAAGACAAGTAGACACCCGAATTTATATTTTTTTATTAAATTTAAATTCTTTTGATTTTTAACTAATTTTTATGATTTTCAAATCTTCTTCCTTTTTCTACATTCACTGATAACGAGAAAGAAATTTCACATAAACTTAACGATTATTCTCTCGAGACGAATGAAAATATCAAGGGAACAAAAATTTACTTCTTATTCGCCTGTTTTAAGTACTCATATTTACTTAATTTGAAACTTTAAAAAATTAAAATCAATGACATCAAGTTATTTAATTCACTTGTTTATTTTTTGAATATAGTGAGAAGCTATTTTTCGAGATGTTCGCAGCAAGTCCTTTTTTCATTTGACTCCCATATTGTAGAGGAGCATAAAAATCTTTGTTCGCCATTTTGGATTTAGAGTCACGTCACTATATTTTTCGAGTTGTTCTAACCAAATTCTTTCATTTGATACCCATATTGTAGAGAAGAATGAATTCGATTTGAAGTAACGTCACTTTATTTTCCGAATTGTTCTCAGCAATAAAAATCGGCGAAATGAAATAATAAATAAAATTTTTGAAATAGTATATTTGGTTACCTTTTATAAATTAAAACATATGAGTCAAATTTCATCTCGTTCTCGCTAGTTTAACGAAAACACGACACTGTGATTCGTTGGCAGCCCAATCAGCCATTCATCTTAAACCAAACATGATACCGAATCCGTAAAAAACGGGTATACGCTGCTTGAAGGAGTAAGAAGAGCAAAAATATACATACGAGTATATATTTTTAATAGTTCCTATCTTAAATAACATTCTCCATTAATTTCTCCATTCATAATGCCAACAGATGATTCTAAATGCTTCTTGCTACATATCGCACCCTAAATACAAAAGTGACACAACTCAAAATTTTCCAAAATGTACTTTTTTCCGTAAAATAATTCACAGTACACATCTCTAACTACTTCAAAAATTTCTTTCTCATCACTGTTTTCTTTAACTTTTTTATGTTAATTGCATTGCTTACGCACGATCGACTAAAAAGACCTATTTTTAGTTGCGTCAATGTTCTCAAGAAGTGCTGATTACTTTTGTTACACATAATATTAAATTTTAGCAAAACCTTCTTCGAAATAGACTTCTTTTATAATGGAACCAATTTTATTTTAAATATTACAATCATTTTTGCATAAACAGTTTTTTGCCTCTCCTGAAAATTTGAGAATTTTGAGTTGTGCCGCTTTTGTATTTAGGGTGCGATATGTACATACTTACACCCATATGCATTTCCTATTTGCTTTGAATATATTTTTTGAATCATTCGAAAATTGGTTCATACAAATTTCACATTCTGAAAATATGTATGTATGTAGTATGTTTTAATAAATGACAATTTCTTTTTTTATTTTTGTATTAATAATCATATATTTGTTCATTTGTTATTGTTTTGGTATTAAATATTTTTAGAGCGTTTTGCTTTTTGTTTATTTTCTTTTACTACTTAAGAAAAAAGTCCAAACATTTCTTAAGTTCACAGGGATTGGTAATTTATTCAGTTTTAAACGTTTTTATTACTTAATATTTGTTAAATATATAATATATTTTATTTTGTTTATATATTACTTATACATCATTCTTTATTTATTATTTTTTACATATGTAAATAAACCTAACAAGGCTTAACTTTTATTTTTTATATTCACTTTAAATTAATTCACACTATTTAAATTTATTTGCTTTTAAATGTTATTTACATACCAATGTCTTCTATATAATTTTGTATATAATATATATTTTTATAATAGATAATAATTATAACCATAATAGTTAATATATGAGTTAATTTTTTCTTAGTAATGTTTTAATCTATTTTATTATTAGCATTTTAATTTAATAATTAGTTTAGGAAAACGTTTAAGGATTTGCGGGGGGAGAAGGGAAGGTTAAATAGCTTCATAGACACTATTATTTAATATACAATATTAATAAATATTAACAAAAATTGCAATAACTTTAATTAGATATATATATATATATATATATATATATATATATATATATACATATATATATATATACATATATATATATATACATATATATATGTATGTATGTATGTATGTATGTATGTTAGAAAATATAATACAACAAAAAAGTCGATAGACAATCTAAATCTAAATACGAAAGAATAATTTTTATTGAAAATAATAATAAAAATAAGAACAGGAGCCAAATTACGGCCTTCTATACCGAACGAAATTCCTGGCCCAAATTACGTCGAACGAAACTGCTATACATTTTAATACAATTTTGTTTGTAATTTCGATTCGAATCGAATACCGTAATTTGGCTCCTGCACTTTTCAATAGAATTTGGTTTGAATTAATCGATTCGAATCGAATGCCGTAATTTGATTCCAAATTTTTTTAAAATAAAGACATGTTGTCCATTCGATTGTGAAAAGAAAGTGACCAAGTTTTCAATTCCTCATTGAAAAGATCAAACTGTTCCGAAAAATGTGTGAATCTGTTTTCAAACACCTTATCCCAAATAACCTGTGGAAGGAAAAATTTCGAATATGTTCCACATCAATTAACACGTTTTTTCTCCAATATCATTCTCACGACAATAAATTTCCATTACTGAACTCAGTGGGTATGAAAAATAAGGGAAATGTCGAGGTCAACTGGTTTGGCTAGTGACATTTAATTTCAAATCTAAAATTTATTTAAATCGATTAAAATGCCACAGTATTGGTTTTTGAATGCTTGCAAAAAAACGTAAATTCTATATGTAGAAGAGCAACAAGCAACACATCAAAAATTGCTGAATGCTTCATAGCCCATTGAATTGCCGCAATTAATTCAGTTGCGTACACTTTTATAGCTGTTGTGTCTGCCTACTTGCGTCGTATTATGCTAAACATTCTCGGTGTTGTACGGTCTTCTTGAAATTGTGACTCAACATTGTAAACAAAAGAAATATTTTACAATTTAAACTTGTGCAGCCTACCGTCGATTAAATACAGTGGCCAAAAAAACTATTCGACATTGCAATTATTTTCTTAAATTTCATTGAAAACGCTAGTATCCTTTTGTTTTTTATATGTATAAACGTGAGATCACATTGTATTATATGTATTTAATAATTTATGGTCTTAAAAATAATAAAAATTGCACATTTTTTAACTCATCTATCTGTTTGAACGAAAAAACAAAAATTGCAAAGCAAAAAAAGTATTCGACTGGTATTCTTTTTCCCTTATTCTGATTGTGTATTTCTTATTACTTCATGTCATTATTGGTAAAAATATCGCTATGTTTCTTGTTTATCATTTACAAGAACTTTTTTCTTATTTCTGTGCAAGTAATCGCGACGATGGGACGTAAAGGGAAAGAAACTTCTGTTGATGTAAGAAATTTAATAATACATCATTTTAAATTAGGAAAAAAAGGAAGACTATATCAGAAATCGTTTAAAAGTCAAGAACTACTGTATATTACATTATAAAAAAGTACAAATCAAGTAAAACTGTGAAAAACAAGGTAAGGATTGGGCAACCTTGCAAACTTACAGATTCAGATGAACGGCGAATCGTGCGTGAAGTAAGAAAAAATCCAAAAATTACTGCTAACACTTTAGCTAAAAACACTTAGGTATATCCGTTACACCTCAAACAATAAGAAACGTCTTAAAAAAGCACGATTTCCATGCACGATCAGCCAGGAAGAAGTCACACATTACTAAGAAAAATAGAAAGTTGAGATTAGATTTTGCGAAAGAGCATGTAAATAAGCCAATGGAGTTCTGGATGGATTTTATTTTTGCTGACGAAAGTAAATATAACCTTTTTCGATGTGATGGAAAAGTTCTGGTACATGGCAGGCCTATCACAAAATTGAATGCAACGAATATGGTACCAACTGTTAAACATGGTGGCGGTGGTGTTATGGTATGGGGATGTATGGCGGCATCAGGCGTGGGTAATATTGGGTTTATTGATGGGATTATGGATCACCGAAAGTACATTGACCTCCTAAAACAAAATTTGAGGTCAAGTGCTGAAAAATTGGGTCTGGCAAATAGATTTCAGTTTTATCAAGATAATGATCCCAAACATTGTGCCACTAATACAAAGCTTTGGCTTTTATATAATTGTCCAAAATTAATAAAAAAAAAACGCCGCCACAGTCCCCAGACCTTAACCCAATTGAACATCTTTGGGGTCACTTGGAAAAAAAAATCTGAAAACGTGAATTTACGAACAAACACCAGATGAAAGTTATCCTGCAGGAGGAATGGAGCCAAATTGATCCAGAATATACCAAAACGTTGGTAAAATCTATGCCAGATCGTTTAAAAGAGGTTATACGTAGGCAAGGAAAAGCAACTCGCTACTGAAGTAGAAATAAGCTTGTATTTCAATTCATGTATTTTAAAAATGTTACCAATGTCGAATACTTTTTTTGCTTGATTTTTGTTATTAATATTTTAATTATATTATTAATTGACCTTTTTTATTATATTTTTTGCAATATATTTATTAAGCTTAAGGTCAGGAATCAGGAATGTTAACAAGCTGTTAACGAAATATCGAATAATAAAACCAAATAAAATAAAAGAAAAAGACCTCAAGCTTAATAAATATATTGCAAAAAATTTGTTATTAATATTTTAATTCATGTGTTTTTTGCTTTTTTTACTTTGAGATCTCATTTTTTTTACTGAATATAACTGTGTGTTCCTTAATAAAGACTTTTAAAAGTTTATTTTGTTAAAAACAACATTCCATATTTTTTTCTTGATAAATATATAAAGTTTACGGCCTATGTCGAATAGTTTTTTTGGCCACTGTATGTAATTATTTTCTATCTTTTCATTTAGCAGTGTATTGAGTAGGAGTATTTAGTAATATCAGCTCCGTACGTAGAGTTCCGCCAGAACTGTGAAAATGTATCTTTGCTACCTATAAAAAATCTAAAAGCAATAAGTGTTGCAATTGATATAAAACTATTATCATTTTTCATATATTTTTTTGGTGCAAACTCTATTTTCAATGTGAGGAATATCACTCGAAATTTGTTTGTATGAGTGGGCTGATTAAAATTAATAATACATTTTCTCTTTTTCTTGCTTTTAATTTTCAAGCAGTTGACTGAGTAGTTATCGCCGTGACTCGGCAACCAGAAGATTATAGGTTCAAGACCCGCTCAGACAAAAAAATTTTAAATTGTGTAGCAGCGTCCTCCTTCGTCATTATTTGAGCAATAAAAAGTCGGCGAAGTAGGTTAGGTTAGGTTGCTGGATGTAAAGGTAACGGGTCCAACTTATTATGGTCCCATTGTGATGCCTGTTATGAAAAAATTTTCACGTGTTGTAGTGATACAGATTTTTTTTTTGTTTTTCTAACTTCACAACACTTTACGATTTTTATAGTTTCAGTTCTTCTAGTTTCTTCGTTCTTCTTCTTATTGTCGGTAAGTAGCCAGAAGAATATTGTATTACGTGGGTCCAAGCATAAAGTATTCATATAAAGTAGCCACAAATAATGTTTTCGTATTTGGCTACTCTTCAAATTGAAGCAAAAAATTAAGTAGAATATTTTTGCTGTTTTCTACCCCTATCAATACCTTAGTTGAATTAACAAAGAGGCTACTTCTACTTGCCGCTTTATTTTTTTGAAAAGTAGCTGTAGCTAAGAAATATAAATGCTTCGGAATAATACAGCGTCTACAGCTACTTCTAAACAAACACATGAAAGCAAATAGAAGGGACAATGGGCGAGAATTTGTTAACAGGGAATTTCATGCGTTTCTTCAAGATGAAGGTATTGCTAGGCGCTCACCGTACCTTACACGCCCCAGCAGAATGGGGTAGCCGAGAGGGCAAATCGTACCATTGTGGTAATGACAAAATCGATGATGGTTCATAGTGGCGTACAACAAAATTTATGGGCGGCGGCAATCAATACAGCGGCCTATTTACGCAATAGGTGCCCAATTAAAATATTGGGTCAATAAACACCACACGAAATTTGGTTTGGCAGAAAATCAAACGTGCATCATTTGAAGACATTTGGTTCGTGTGTGGTATCTTGAAATAAATCTGGTACAAGAAAGTTGGAAGCCAGAGGCCAAAGTTTTATTATGGTTGGCTACTCTCAAGTAGCCAAGGCATATCGATTGTTCAATAAGAAGGAGCAAAAAAATAGTTAAGCGGCGCGATGTGCTATTTGAGGAGAATATTGTAGAAACAATGAAGCATACACCAAATCTGAAGATTATTTAATAGTGGATTGCAATAATATACAACAGGAGGAGGGTGATGTTTCAAAGTATGCACCAATGCAGAATATTTGTGAAAATTTGAGCTCTGATGAAGCTGACAGTGAGTTACATGGCTTTGAGACTGCCTAGGATGAGCAATCTGAGAATGAAACGGCAAATAATGATCAGCAGGAGAATGCAACTAAGAGACTTGGAAGACCTAAAATACATAGAACTGGCAAGCGAGGTACACCAAGAAAACAACCAGTGCTAAACAATTCAGTAGAAGAAAATATTCCTACGACGGTGGAAGAGGCAATGAACAGTGAAAATGGTTAATTGGGTGTAAAGACGAAGCCGAAGTACTGAAGGTGAAAGAAATGTTGGCAAAGTTTTTCCCAGTAACCAAAAAGGGTGAGTTACACCATTACCTAGGTATTGAAGTGGAACGGATAGGTAAAACGGGTACAATTTCTATATGCCAGTCGTAATATATCAACGATATCTTAAAGCAGTATGGAATGGATAATTGTAAACCAGTAGCAACTCCACTTGAGGCGAATTACCAGGTAAGCTGTAGTGTAGGCGGGTGTGGAGTAATAGATCGACATAAATATCAATCCATAATTGGAGCGCCAATGTATTTAGCCATAACCACTCGACCTGATATACTTCACTCCGTATCAAAACTAGCGCAGAGAAACACGAATCCACATGTTGAACACATGCAGGCAGCTAAGCCTATATTATGCTGCTATCTTCGTGGAACAGTTGATAAAAAATTAGTTTGCCTACATAATGGAAACGTAATGACGGGATACGTTAACGCAGATTGGGCTGACAATAACGTCGACCCTAAGTCCTTCAGCGGTTTTATTTTCTTTGTTGCCGACTGTCAAGTGTCTTGAAAATCCAGGAAACAGTCCTGCGTCGCCATAAGCAGTACAGCGGCTGCATATATGGCAATGTCGGATGCTGCAAAAGAGGCTATATTCCTCAGAAGACTACTAATGGAAATAGGTTATTTATCCGTTGAACCTTTTGAACTTAATGTTGACAACCAGGGTGCAGAAAAACTCGCAACAAATCCTATATACCATAAAAGGACAAAGCACATCGACATATATCGATATAAGATTCCATCACGTTCGCGAAGTCATCAAGAATAAGGAGATAAATTCAAAGTACTGTCCAAGCGAAAAAATGATTGCAGACATCCTGACTAAGAAGTTGTCGAAGACAAAACATTTGTAGTTTATGGAGTTGATGAAGTTTTCATAATTATTTTTATTGCGAATGACATTCCCATTGAGGAGTGTTGGTAAACAGAAAATCTGGCAACACGAATGCAATGTGAACGCCTTCGTTTGTCTTTATATTTTGCTTTTTTGTGCTTTTAATTCATTCCTTCACCAATTCTTGAAATGTTCAGACATATCATTCTTAAACACTTATTAAATAATTAAACACTTTTCAACAATAAAAGATTTTTTAAGCAATTAAAGCAAACACCGTTATTATTCCTTGCGAAAATAAATATAATCTAAAACATTGGTGGAATGTTGATACTAGAACTACTTAGAAATAAATTGATGAATGATTTTAGAAACCTTCAAATGGCTGATGAGGAATTGAAAAATCAAATAAAGGAGTTAAAGACTGAATCATTTCAAGAATTATTGGAGAATAACTCTCATCCGACATCCAATAGAGAGATGTGGAAAAGGTTTGCAAAAATTAAAAAATATAAGCAACCACAGAGATGTAATAATAATTGCTATGATGGAATTTTTGACCAGAATAAATCCTAATTGTGCATCACCTTGTCAGTTAGTTATGAGAGGATCTAATCGGACCTGAATAATTCCTGCTCTTAATTATAATATATTTAAATCATATTTTGTTTCAAAAAATCCTGATTCAGCAAAGGGATATGATGGCTTATTGTATAGAATCTTACAAAATTTAGATCCAGAGGAAAGCTTTAATCTATTTAAAATATTGGAAAATTTGTGGAAACAGAATGATATACCAGAATACTGGAGGAGAATTAAAATATGCCCTGTCCCGAAAAGAAATAAAGATGCATCTATTATTAGCAATAACACGCCAATAAGCTTATTATCAGTTTTATTTAAATCGATGGTAGTAAACTTTTGGAATTAATCGATACCTCAAATCTACTTTGTTTGAACAATGGCTCTGCAATTTTTAGGCGTGATCTAAATGCTCAGGGTACAGTCCAAAAGGACTCCTAAAACGTGGTGGAACTCAGAACTTGAGAACATTTTTCGTGTGTTTAAGACTCTTATGCGAAAGTGCAACAAATACCCTACAGCAGAAAACTGTCATGCGGCCTTGTGGCCAAACTCGAATGGAAGGAGGCTGTCAAAAGGGCAAGGAAACGCAACTTTGAGGGTCAAATGGATTTGTTGAATCTGTAACCAAATTCTAGGTATGCTTGGAGATTTTTTAGAAACATTTGTGGAAATTCAAACTTTTCTGATGTGACGGCTTGGGATGAGCATAATAACAGCGTCTATCTCACTTTCCTTAGGGATCAGGTCAGCACAAATCAACATTTTTCATATGAGTATTCATTTGAACCGGTGATTGGAAATAGGGGCGATTTAGCCTTCACCTTTGAGGAGTTGTCCCAAGTGTTGGGAAGTAAAAGGATACTCTCGGCGGGTGCTGAGGACAAGGTTATCTATGAGATAATAAATCTTACGATTAATATGGAGAAAACAAAGACTATGTATATTGCCAAAGGTAGCAAAAAAATAATAAATATAATTTCTTGGTCGAACAATGAACATGTCTTCAACTGTCGGTGAACACTATGAAAGAGTGTTAAGAGATGCTAGAAATAGTTCAAATCTGCTAAATTGCCTGACTTCCTTCAAGGGGGGTATACAACCGAAAATTGCTGTCAATCTTTTTAAAAGTCTAGTTCGTTATAAAATTGAATATGCCTGAACCTCATGGCTCAGTCGCCAACCTTTATAAATCGCAAGATCATAACCAAGACATCTACGTAATAGGGAATTTTGCTATTACGTAGATGTCTTGGTTTGAATCGTTCCACACCTGTTCATGTGATTTATGCGTTATCTGGCGATCTGCCTGTTAGCTACAGGTCTAAATTTCTAGCTGCAAAGGTAATTATTAGTCAAAAAATCTATAACTTCTCTGTGCATGAGTTTGCTGACATCTTTCGGAGAGTTGTGGCAGATTTTACCAATGGAAAGACCCCCAAACTTAAATTTTTCCTGACACCACCACCTGCAAAACAGACAGATCTCTCCACTGAGGAAATTCATGCAATTTATATTAATAAGATAAGTCACTACAGATTGGAAAACTTTAAGATGTTTGCTACTGATGCTTCATTGGCTGACCAAACTACGGGATGCGTAGTTCTTGATTTGGATAACAAGAGAGACACAAGTTTAAGATTTGCCACCGGTCTTCGAGTATGTTTGGAGAATTGTGGGCGATTAGAAGGCCATAGATGTGGCTATTCATGACAAGTATTCGAGAATAGTGATTTTTATGGACAGTTTCAGTTCGTTCCAAAATTTGAAAAATTCGGCAGCAGGAAATTATTGTGCTGCTCATATTCATCAGGCAATAGCAAACTCAAATATTGAGGAATGCCATCTAGTATGGACACCCAGTCATGTTAGACTACCGTTTAATGAAAAAGCTGATTCCATGGCTAAATGCCACGTTAAATAGATTAATGACTGGACACACCTTTGGCGAAATGTTCTTACATAAAATTGGAGTCAGCAATTCACATATGTGTGAATCTTGTCATGTTGATGAAACACCTGAACATTTGATTTTTACATGCCCTAATTTTGGCAATCTTAGAGGAAGTTTCAGTTTTTTCCGAAAATTTAACAATCTCAGCTCTCTTTTGAAATCTGGAGTATTTACCATTTTTAAATCTCTTATTGAATTTCTCAGAAATGCCAAGATAAACCTATAGGTTCGTTGAAAAGGTTCTGATACACCCTGGCTGTTTGTGAGTTGTTGCTAACTCCGCCAACAATTTTAAAATTAAAAATTATTTTAAAATTTTATTATACATATCGTCATATGAATTCCAAGTTATATTGAAAAAATTTTAAAGGAAATGAAAATTACTTGCAAAGTAACTTGTACGTTTGCACTTAAGCATTTCCGAAGTTTGTTATTTATAATTGCAGGCGTGTAAAATATTGCATTAACATGTATTTTGATACTGTGCATCATAATCAATCGTCGATTTTTATTTTAATTAGGGGCTTTTTGAAGTCATATGACGATATGTAGCATGACAACTATTTACTTTGACATGTAAATAACACCGCAAAATTAAAAGATTATTTGAAATTTTGCTTCACTTCCAAACATGCATACCCCTATCGCAAATAAGAAGTGAAATTTTTGCTCACGTAAAATTTTCATTCCCCTCGAGCTGAAAATTGGTATCATGAATTTTACGTGGAATTTTTTCACGTTATCATTCTCAGTGATTGTAGAAAGGGGAAAACATACACATTAATTAAAAAGCAAACCATTTTAAATTTAATACAGAAATAAAAATTCGTGGGTGTACTTCAAGGCGAAGTCATAACAGTTGAACTCAATAGCCCAGCTGGCCGACTATTTACCACTGTTTAATGTCAAATTGTATAAATTATTTTGACAGTACACAATGATTTTCGGTTGATGTTGTCCTACTGAATTTAGCTGGTATCAATTCGCCTTGCTGTACATGTCATAAGTTTTAAAATTGTTTTTTTTTAATATTCATTTTTAATTTATGGAAAGGGGAAATATTTCGAGTGAATAAGTATTCACGTGGCAAAGTTTACTTTTTCTAAAAAATTTTGTCTCTTTCATTTTACAGTTTACGAAATACAACTACAACTTTTTTTGCATTTTTATACAGCTATACACATACATCTATAAGCGACCAACGGAGAGCAAACAACGGGCAAACAATTTTGCGGGTACAGGAAGGTATGTACTCATTTCCATTCTCTTTTCTCTCTTCTCCCACAAACCCAAAACTTTGCAAAGTAAACTTTCCTCGTCTAGGAGGTGTGTAAGATCTATACACGAAAAATACGAAAGTTGAAAAAATGTTTAAATATCGTCAATGAGAAACATGATAAAGAATAAGACTTTTCGAATTATGTTTATGGTTTTGTCGTGAAATAAAAGCAGTGAAGGCGATAATATTTACAACTCTACATCTAAATGATTATGTCTAAATGACATCTAAATGATTTAAGAATAAAAACATTCACATTAAATTAAATTTTTATAACTTAAAAATGGGAAAGAAAAATCACGACACCTAAAAATATAGGTGAGAAAATTTTGTTTGTTCAACTTATCTGGCCGGTACCCATTAAATGTTTCTTCTCTAGCAGCCGTTGAAAAATTCATTTTATTGAACGTGGAAAAAATTCGAGTAAGTTCTTATTTACTATATGAACAAGTCGAATTATGTTAGTTTTATCACTTGTTTTTCGCATTTTGATAACAAATATTCTTGTTCTTATCAGCTGACGGAATTTGGAAATACAACATGAAATTATGGCGGGTTGTTCACAGCAGTTATACTTTATCGTGGTTTTATGACTACCATTTGAATCCCCCAATTATAATTATAACGATTGTCAAACAATTTTATATACATACTTATTAGAGTGGGGCGATTAGTATGGAAGGAAAAAAATCTTATTGGGCGCTTCGCGTTTCTGATTCTTGGGATTGTACTAAGCAAAAAAGTCCACTAGACCATACATCTACGGTGAAAACTTTTTTATCCAAAAATATAATGTTTTTTTACAGTAAACTAACAAAAATGCATCAAATGAACTGAAAACAATAGAAGAATAAAAAATAAGAAATAAAATAAATAGAATAAATAAAAAAAATAGAATAAAAAGTAAGAAATATAACATTTTTATGATTTTGCGCTATGAACAACTGAAAATGGTAATTTATCAATATTTTTACGAAAAATTTGCACTTTCACAAAGCCAAAACTGCCTGAAGGAGCGTTCCAATGCTTTTGCGATGTACTAAAGAGTTTTTAACTATTGTCTTCGCTACAATTTTTGTCTTAGTATTGGATCGAAAATCTCAATGGTTTGGCTGTTATAGGCCAAAATATCCAAAAAAAAACGTGACAAAAGTCTGATCAAGTCAAAATGCGCCAGCTCGATTTTCACCGTAGACGTATGGTCTAGTGGACTTTTTTGCTTAGTACAATCCCAAGAATCAGAAACGCGAAGCGCCCATTAAGATTTTCAAATCGCCCCACCCTAATACTTATGCATGTAAAGGAATATTTATTTACGAACGACGACATGTTAACGCTATTTCTTCTTCTTCTGTTTTGTTCTTCACGCAGTTATTCGTTATTTGCCAAATACATAAATTGCATTTGAAAGAAACTCTAAAAAACATTTCACTTGTGAAATCTTTCAGACGAAATAAAAAAAAAACTTTGTGGAAATTATGAAAAACAAATATTCTTTTGCCAAACCAAATTAATAGCTATAAAGTAATCAAAAAATAAATAAACATCTAAGGAGGCCTAACACGACTATATATTTGAAGGTTATGTCTTTTTTTCTTTATTTCAGAAAGAATATGTTTAACATTAACTGCCTGGGCCGCGATGTCACTCGATATCGTTCGACTGCTAAACTACATTCAAAACAAATGCAAAAGCAAAAGCAAAAACAAAATTTAAAATGTTGTTTAATGTTTTTGAGTGACATCGTGGGCCAGGCATTAATTTTACAATTTGAAATTAAAATGCCCACTAAGAAAAATTATATCATGACATTCAATATTTTATAACTGTTAAATAATTTATTACTCAACTAATTAAATATTAATAACAAAACAATAAAAATTTAAAATATAAAAAACAATAATGGATATGTTTTATTTTTTTTTGCAACTAATGCAATTAGATTTTAAACAATATACTAATGTAAGTTGTTAAGGAAGTGAACTGCCCTTCTTATTGTAATATCTAGAGAAAACTAAAATCATGTAAATATTTTAATATCAAAAGTCAAATGCCCATAATTTCGAATCGAAATTTAGCAACAAAATGGCAAAATATTTTACAATCGGTGGTATAACCATGAACTTTTTCTACAATTAAGATAATTTATTTAAAACGTACAAAATTAATTATATACTATCCAAATGTATATGTATAATTAAATTTATGTTTTAGAAAAAAAATTTTATAGGACACGTTAAATACAACCATTATGATAACTAATTAGTTTAAATGTTGATCGATCTTAAATAAAATAATAAATAATTATTACATACACATAATGCGAAAATTCGAAAAAAAAATAATAAGAAATGCCATGACTTTAAGGGTTAGACAATTTTCAGAAGAATGTTGCTGAGGCTTTAAAATACATATTAATGGAAACAATTTATAAAGCGCAGATTACACAATTAGTTGTGAAGATTTGAGTTGTAATATTGAAGATTGTAATTCTGTACATTTGCAACATTCGGAAGGAACATCGTTAGTATCAGTTGCACTTAAGAAATAATAATGTTTTTTTTTTTACTTGTACGTTCTCATGTCTAAAGTTTTCAAAAATAATTTTCAACTCTATGTGCAATTATTGTACTATGTTGTATGTCTATGTTATTGTCTACGCGTATGCTTTATGTTAAATTGAAATAAAGGTTTCGGTTTTCTTGGGGTCTTTCGACTATACAGTGGTGGTCATTTAAATAGCTCGCCTACCCACACTTTTTTCTCTTATACAATTTGCATATATTTTTGCCAATGTCGTTGAGTAATTTCTCTACATTAATACATTATTTATAATCTACTAAATAAATTGCTTAATACTATATAATTTACGGATCTGTTCTGTAAATGTAGTGATTTTTAATATATAATTCTTGCAATGGCATAGGAGTTTGAAAACAACGTTTTATATATGGATCTGTGAGATTTTAAAAGAAAAACTTAAGTCTAATTTTCAAAATTTTCGGAAGAGTAAAAATACTTTTAAAATGCTGAACAAAACTCTTTGTTTATACTTTTAAAGTAAAACATTGTTTTGTCAAACGCAAATGACTAAAACTCAATATAAGTTGATTTTTCATATATAGTATTATTTCTGAAATAATATGTACGAGGTCTGTTCAAAAGAAAAGGTGAATTTTTAAATTTTTTGAAAAGTATTTATTTATTCATCAATATCCCCTTTGTCCCCTTCAAAGTAATCTCCCTCAGATATAATGCACTACTGCTAGCACTTCTTCCAATCCTCGAAGCACTTCTGAAAGGCGCTTTTCGGTATGGCTATCAGCTCGTTTCTCAATTTTGACTTTATCTAATCAGTTGTGGCAAAACGCTTTCCTCTCATTACTCTCTTCAGTTTTGGAAATAGGAAAAAGTCGCAGGGAACCAAATCTGGTGAATAAGGTGTTTGAGGCATAATTAGGGTGTTGTTTTTGGCCAAAAAATCAGGAAATAGCATTGATGTGTGAGCTGGTGCATTATCGTGATGCACAATCCTTGACTTTTTTTGCGCCATTCCGATCGTTTGAGTCGTATTGCTTCACCCAAACGTTGCATATCTTCCTTGTAGTATTCCTTATTAACCGTACGACCTGTTGGCAAGAATGGCGTGATGCACCACGTCATTGTAATCGAAGAAAACAAAATTCACCTTTTCTTTTGAACAAACCTCGTGTATCGTAAAAATATACCAATTAAAGCGAATGACGCGCATTGAAATATAAAATGCGAAAAGTTTTCTTAAGTCCCATTTTACACTGTAGCAATTGAAAGTTAGGCAGACGAGAAGGGTTGAAGAGGTAAAGTGTGTAGTAAATGAGTCTCAGTACCGGATATTTTTTGTTTCTCTTTTCTACTTTTCGCAATTTTCATCTTGTTGCTGCATATTATTTTTCTCACTTCATCATATGCGCTGTATATTACAAAGTATATGCACATACACAAATGCATACATAACATATGTACATGCATGTGACTATAAAGAAGAATTCAAAAATGTATATCTGGCTATTACTGTTCACAATGTAAAATGTTTTGGACAAGGCCAAAAGAGACTTGAAAAATTGTCTGACTTTCACTTGCTTAAGTGTAAAAGCAGACTAAGTCAGCTTTAGCTCTTTTGTCAAAGGTGCACAGACATATGTAATTATTTACATTTATGTAAATATTTTTTTTTTAAATCACTTGATTTGAAAACACTGCTTTCTCATATTTCGGCAACTTTAGGAAAAAAATATTAATAAACATTTTTTAAAAACCTGAAATATACAAAAGAAAAATAAATTTTAACAAAGAATTAATGAACATTTTTATTAATATTCTTTCCTTGAAGAAGCTGATGGCGAGTAGTCAGCGTGTTGGCTCTGCAACCAGAAAGACCCAGGTTAGATTCCCAGCCGGGTCAAATCAGAAAAAAGTTTTTTCTGAGTTTTCTGTGCTACAGCACTCTCCTTCGTTGGTATTTGAGCAATAAAACGTCGGCGAAGTAAAATAATAAATAAAATGGCTCCATTAGCTTAAAAATAATGCGTCAAAAAAAAAAAATCCGAGACGCCGCAACTTTGCTTTATAATTTACACGCACCTGCAGAGTTGTGCAAGAATTAAGCTCTATCTTCCTACCACTTTCACCACCTGTCTATTTCTTCCCTATCCTTCTCTCTAGTTCCAGTACAATGCATTGCATATGTAGGGGATAGCCCCTGAGCACTGGTCCAAGATAAAAAAAAAAAAAAAAAAAAAAAAAAGAATTGGCGAAACATTAAAGAAACTGAATTATCTGGCATGCGATGCAAACCGATATTTTTTTAAAACCAATCGTTTTTAAAAGTTGTAATAAATTTCGAAAATAACTGTTGAAGCAATTGCAAATTAGTGTCATTTAAATATGTACGCGATATAAATAAATTTACTGAAGATGTTTATTAAACATGAGTAGAGGCGCCAAAAGTCCAGTTTCGTTATATTTACATATTGTTTTTAAAACAATGACTGAATTGTTCAGCATGAGCAAATGAACAAGTTCGTTATTTTTGTTCAAGGAGCTTTTTCTCTTTATCGTCTGAATAAATTATCAAAATGGAAAAAGGTGAGAATCGTTTATATTACTGACTTTGTACAAATTGCATTCATGAGCATTTAGAGCTAAAGGTTGTGTTGTCGCTTTCTGCTTCATATAAGAGTATATTTTCACGGATAGTGTTGCGGTGGCTTTGATAGGAAATGTGACGAGAGTAGTGATGTTTGTGGGGAATGCCGACAATTGGGGATGAGGTGTCGTTTGAATGTTTTACAAGTATATTTAACTGATAGGAATTTGTTATTTATTCTGTGTATTTTATTGTTGTGGTTAGCGGTCATCCAGGTGCATGGAAAATATATGTCAGTGAATAAGCTTATATCGGTACCTGGTTTACCGAAATATTGGAAGGTGTGAGCGAGAGAAAATTTAGATGGAATCCGACGGGAAGTTATAGAGTGCTAGAAAGTGTTCTAGCGGAGAATAGAAGAGGAGAAGAGATTTTAAAGGCAGAACGATTACAACGCACAGGCGATTTAATTGTTAATATTTTTTTTTGGAATTCAATTAATTATTGCATGGGCATTAAGAGCCAAAAAAAAAAAAAAGAAAAAAGGAAAAGGAAAAAGATTTTTGATTGTGTGAGAAATAACGCTGTGCGCTTCCTATACAAAGCTTTGAAGGGGCATAAAGTGCTACACGTCCTCGAAGATTTATAAAACCCCATAGTTAATTGTCTGCGGTGTGGTACAAAACGGTCGATGAGGCTGGACGGCATACAAGCACCCTGGTGGCTGACGGGTCTGGGGAGTTTTTTTTTGTGCTAAGTTCCTGGTGGGGTCATAGGGTTGAACTAGAGGGATAGTAATGACCATGGTAGGGTTTAGGCGGCTGGAAATTAAATTCAACTTCCCTAATAGAATGTGTGCCCATGAGTGTGTAAAGTACCAGTTGTAGAATTTTGTAGGATTTTTTTTTATTGATGTGTTTCCGGGCTTAGCTGAGGGTTAAGAACACACCCCATTAATTCTCTAATCTGCGACCTACCGGTTCTTGATCACCTAAGTGCCAAGTGTGAAGAACATAACAATAGTGAGGCTGAGCTAAAGGAACTTGAGGGCCATGAGTTTAGGCACAAATGGTCGAATGAAATTTGAACATCGATCACCTCGAATCCTTAAATAGGTCCTGCCTGTTCTGGGTTTCGGTACTTAAAGGTCACAAGGGCAATAATGAGCATGCGGATCACCAAGTCGAACAGGGTGCCAACATGCCATTTATTGGGTTGACGAAGCTGGAGTAACATAAGGACATAGATTAATTGCTGTTCAGTGCATCAATTACATGTATGATCAAAACGGACTTGAGCAATGCATCGAAAATGTACTAAAATTATGAAGAGAAAGAGTCATATAGCCGAAGGAGAGACCGCGAGGGCGATAAGATTGTTTTCTTGAACAAGGAATGCATACACGGGAACTAATTGGAAAGTGATAGTGTAGAGAAAAGGCAAATTATTTTCTCATTGATATTCATTTTCATGATCCCGTTAAATTAATTCAAACAGTCTGCCATAACATTTACCTTTTGTATTTCCCCGTGTATTTGGATACATAATTTAAGAAACGGATTTCAGTCAATACACTTAATAACACCACATCAGATCAGAAAGAAAAACGGCCCATCTGCACAATAAAGAAGATTCGCAACCTATCAAAAAATTAAGAGACAGTCAACCCAAAAAAGTGGGTCTTCCAGGTTCAAAGAGAATGCTCTTCAATGCTTCGAAGGAGGACTACCTCTCGTAGCGTACGATTATTTCATTTATCTAACAATGTTGTACATATTTCGCTTGCCTCCATAGGTTCCTGTAATTTAGACAAGCTAGAAAGCAATATAACACAAACAGAAACCGAAATAAAAGTCTTCCAAGTCCAACAAACAGTAATAGTGGTAACAGAAAGCTGTCCCATAGAAGCACAGCATATGATAACTAGATGTGAGAAATCAATCGAGACTAGGTTCAATGGTGGGTTTTATTCTGAAGTAATTTATGTATGTCACGAATTACATACTTACAATTCTATAGATGGCAGAACTTTCAATGTTAGAATAAATATTGAGAAATTGTTACTTAAATTATAAGAACTTACACCCTGGAGTAACTCACGGTTATAGAAATGGTGAAGGCATGTATGGGAAATAGTAATTTTTTTTCTAGCCTGAGTAGACACTGGGAAATTAATAAAAATGTGGCAACACCTTTCGATAATATTCAGTGCTGCAAAACTTTGGATTTTTATACATAATCTTGTATACAAATTGTAACGGAACCGAAATTTAATTTTTTTTTGAGAAATAGAAATTTGGTAAACAACCTGAACGAGACAAAAGCAAAGAAAAAAAATTATGGTAGGGGGATTGAGAAAAGTGGGGTGGTTGAAAGAAGACGTGCAGCGGAATACCAGGAAAGTTTTTTGAGGAAAAGAAAAAAACACGACACCTAAAACGGTAATCAGTATCCCCATTTCGAGAAACCGGGAAACCATTTATCATCTGTTGTAAAATCTGAAGGCGACGCGTTTTACATGATGACTTTCATCGATGATTTTAGTTGATATGTTTTTACATACTTTTTAAAGCAAAAGTCAGATGCCTATGATACTTTTATGCAGTTTGTTGCAATGTCAGAAAAACAGAGTGGCCGAAAATTAATGCAGATCAGGAGCGATAACGGTAAAGAATATTTGAATTCAGAATTTAAAGCTTATTTACAGGTGAATAGCATTGTACACCAGACAACAGTGAGCCATACCCCACAGCAAAATGGTATAGCATAGAGGATAAACCGCACTCTTGTGGAGATGGCTCGCTGTATGTTATATGAATCCGGTTTACCTCAATACTTCTGGGCGGAAGCAATCAACACTTCAACATACATACGCAACAGGAGTCGAACGAAACTAATTGGTCAGGTAACACCGTATGAGAAATGGCACAGCAGGAAGCCTTACTTTGCACATTTTAAAATATTTGGATGTGATGCTGTAGTTCTACAAAAGAATGGTAAAAGTGGCAAATTAATGCCACAGGACAAAAAAATTAAATTAGTAGGCTACGAATCCAGTACGAAGAGATATGATTCAGAGAAGCGTGTAATAATTAAAGCTAGGAATGTAATATTGTTCGAAAATTCGTTTCAAAAATTACATAATGAGTGTACATAATGAATGAATAGTAATGAAGAATTTTACATAGACATATTCCACGCCACAGGCGAGCGCGATACGATTACTGCATCTGACATACCAAGTTCTACAAATGAATCCTTCGATACAGCGGCTGAGGATGCGTTCTCTCGTGAAGATGGCACAGAGGCAGATAAGAAAAATATAAAAAGGGGGCCTGGAAGTCCAAAGCTGATTTATACGGGACAACCAGGTCGACCAAAAAAGCAATATGCATCAACAACCGAACTACTTAGCTCTATTATGGAAATCCCGAAAAATTTAAGGGATGCATTAAACTCTAATGCGGCCTTGAAATGGAAAACTGCTATGGAACACCGAAATCCAGAAACGTCATTGGATCGAAATGGGTCTTTGCAATTAAGTGATAGTAGTATTGAGAAGGCGAGGATGGTGACCCAAGGGTGTTCTCAAAAGTACAATGTGGACTACAGCGAGACGTTTGCACCTGTCGTTCGTCATTCTACAATAAGAATTATATTGGCGCTTGCAGTAGAGTATAAATTATTGTTGAGACATGTAGACATTGTGGCAGACTACTTGAATGACGAGCTTGAAGATGAATTGTATATGAAACAGCCCCCATTTTTAAAAGCTTTACTCATCCTGATAAAGTGTGCAGATTAGTCAAATCTTTATATGGACTACATCAAGCCGGCAGAGAGTGGAACAAAAAGGTGTCACTAATTCTTTCAGAAATGAAGTTTCAACGATGTCAAACCGATAATTGCATATGCATATTTCCAAAGAAATGGTGATAGTATAAGTATCATCGCATTATATGTTGACGACATGATAATAGCATCTTCCAATGACGTCGATATGAAGCAAATCATTACACAACTGAATAATCATGTAGAAGCTGAAGACCGTGGTGCAATTTTTTTTTATTTGGGATTAGAAATTGAAGGCGAAAGAGGTCCGATACAAATTCACCAAAGGCAGTTACTTGAAACATGGAAAATAAGTAAGTCAAAGCCAGTAGCAATACCTTGGCCGAGTGGAACTGTATTGAAAAAGTGTCTGAACCCTGTATGCAACGTGAATGTTCGTGAATATCAAAGTTTGATTAGAGGCCTGATGTACTTGGCTATAATATCTAGGCAAGACATTGCTCATGTAGTTTCAAAACTTTCACAATTTAATGCTCACCCACATGAAGAGCATATGCAGGCGGCTAAATATTTATTAAGATACCTGGTGAAGTATCCTGAACGTAAAATATCGTTTACAACAAGTAGCACTACCCTTTCATGTTTTACCGATGCTGATTTTATGTTATACATGTGACCGCAAATCGTACTCTGGCTTTGTAATGTTTCTCTCGATAGGTACGGTTGCTTGGGAGTCTAAAAAGCAGTCGGTTGTGGCTCCTAGTTCAATGGAAGCGGAATATATTGCGCATTGCCAGGGTAGTAAAGAAATTATTTTCACCAGGAACCTGTTAAATGAAATTTTCTTTAAAGATGTCGTCAGTGAACCTACGTCAATTTATTGTGATAACCAGGGAGCAAATTTTATGGAGAAAAACCCAGCTGTACAGCTGTAAGCAGCAAGCATATAGAAATAAGGTTCCACTATATTAGGGACAAATACAACAAAAATATTGGAATACGCTACAGTTCAGAACAGGGTATCAGAAATTGGCTTGGTTCATTCTTTACCTTAAAACCGGAGCAGTTCTCTTGTCGCGGAATCCATATGCTACCAGAAAGATGGGAAAAAGTAGCGACTAATGATGGACAATACTTTCAATAATATAGCAACTCATTTTGTTATTATAATAAATGCATTTTTCAAGCAATGTGCTGCAACTGGAGGAAAGGGATAGTAGGAGAAATGATAGATGAAGCTGCACTATCTTACAACACTGCTTATGGCACGTTATTTAACACAATCTTGTGAATAGATTTCTTTTTAAATAAAGATTATAAATTACACTTAAAAAAATTAATTTAGTAAAGTGGACTAATTAATTGACCACCACTGTAAGTCTTATCTACGAAATAACACTTAATAAGAATTATACAGAATTTGATAGTAATACATAGTTTCTTTTAAAATAGTGCTTAGTTTTATCTAAAAAATATTACAACATACTGGGCAGTTTGTTAATGTTAAGTTTACTATTTTACTTTTGCAAAATTAGTACAAAATGTTTTTTTTTTGCTTTTCAAGTCAAACAATATAAAAAGTAAAATGTGGAAATTTGTGTACGAAATTTAGTCAAATTGTTGTCTTCATGTCTAAATTAACTTATATTTAGTATTGTAATTTTCTTTATATGTACGTATGTATATATAATATTTTTTCTTCCTTTTTTTAATGTACATATGTACGAAACTACAAGTATTGCGGTTAAATTTTGTTTGGTTTACATTTTTAGTTATCAACGGCGTTTAATGTAGAGTTTAGAAATCGAAATTATTATTATGTTGTTTTAATAATATAATTATTTTGTTAAATATTTATATACTTATGTATCTGTATGTATGAAGTTGTTTGTTTGTAGTAAAAAGCTGTTTTTATGTTTTTTTAATCTTTGTTGCTTTAATACTTGTTGTTCGAAAACACGCCGTAAGAGAGTATCGAACGAACGATGACTGCTACTATTGATGTTCTAGTTAAATAAAGTTATTTTGTTTTTTTTTTAGTTAGATTTAGCTATTAAGTATTTGAGAATTTGTTGATTGTTTGCATTGATTTTGTTTGACTATTCTTGTGAAAAAGGAAGGGGCAGAGGTTCTTAGGTATAAATAGTATAGTTATGTATTGTTAATACGTTAATATGTTCTTGTTGTATGATTTAATGATTACACTGATGTTGGTATTGTTTGTTCTCAGTTGAGGATACATGAAGAACAGGAAGTATTTATGTACGTGTAAATATGATACGTGAAATTCAGAAGTTTATAATATATGGAAAAGCTCAACTTTTTTTAAAGAAATATTTCAAAAAAAATACTGTCAATGTTATGCTGATGTTAATTTCTTTTGAAGTACATACGAGTATGTATGGATGTAGTTTAGTGTAAGTTTTTGTGAATACTAGGGGATTTTATATTAATAAAGAAGCTAGGCTTAGATATATGCATGTTAATCGAATTTTTAAAGTGATTATGTAGGCATTTGTTATGACTGCTTTAGTTTTTTTGTTTTGATTTTTTTTTCATTTTTGTTTTGTTTCTTTGTCTTCTTAAAGGTTTGTTATGAATATATTAATGGCATACTTAACAAAAATAAGTATGTATTATTTAGTTTGTATGTATGTATAATAACAACAGAATAGTAAAAGTAGTAGTACTGCAGTAAATATTTTTTCACATTTGCGTTACACTTCAAATTTTGGTTTAAACATGAACACACTTAGATGACTTTTTGAAGGCTTCAAAGGCTTAGTTTAAATTACTACAAAATGTAGTCATGTAATGTGTATTTTTCTAAGCTATTAATAGCCTAAGGATCGCTGGGGGCATATAACTGTAATTTGTTATCGGGTGGAGAATAAGATCAAGACTTATTAAGATGTTCATTTTCGGGTCTACGATCTGTAGCAATTTGTAAAAGGTTATTAAATTCTGTATCTAGAATTTGGCGAGCCTTAAAAGAAAATCGAATCTTATAAATATAAATAACTTACGAATATAATTTGTATGTTTAATACCTGAGCATTTTGCGTTGGTATTTGTAAAGCCAAAGCCATAGCTTGGGCATCAAAGCCTTCATCCAAAGCTATTAAAGCTCCATGTACACCTGATTCTAATAAATTATTTGCGTATTCCTAAAATTATAAAAAAAAATAAGTTCAGGCGAAGATAAATTTAACTTCAATATAGCAAATTTGGTATATCGGAACATAGAAGTTTTCAGAACACGCAAGTCGGGTTGGGGATCTGATTTAACGGCTGGAGTCCGGAGAAAACGGGAATAGTTTTCTGGAAATGGGTGCAGAAGATGCTGAAATATATATCAAATACGAAATTAAACCAGTCAAAAGATGCATCGGCCGCTATATGGCTTCGTTTCTTCCAAAGTGACGAGGATATTGTACTGAGCCAAGAACTATGAACTCCCTTCTGTAAAATCGTCAAAGACTACAAACTAGTATATGTGAATTAATTATGGTAAAGCTAAAAGGGTACGTATTACGGTCAACGTGAATCTAAATATCTTATTTTTATCTGATTACAGCTGCATTATTGGCAATGGTCGGATTCTGTTGAATATATAGGACATAGTTTCTAATAGGAAATAGACAGTTGATATCACGTTTTTCCAGTTTGAACCCCATAAATAGGAAACAGTGAGGAAAAGTCTTATTTCTCTGATCACGCTTATGTGGAAATGTACTATTATGGAAAACAGTAGGCAATTGGTTTGCTAACGGGACATGCGGAGAGCAGAATGGCACATGCACAGAGTTCTCCTCATCGCTTTGCTGTATCAACCTTCGAATATCAGGCCGAGGAAGCATCAGGTTTATTCCAGAGGATCTGCAGCGCAATTACTCCAGTACCGACTATGAATTTTATCCATATTTCCAAAGTTGACATAACATATAGATTGGGCGCGACGGGGGTTATCAAACCGATACGATGGGATTTCTTACAGGTTAATACACTAACTAAGAGTTTGTACACATCTAATATCTAGTTATTACAGTTAAATGAGTACTTTTCATAACGCCACTAGTACTTAATAAATTCAGTAATAAATAGTTAAAGAAGTATTTAAATATGTATTACCTTTAAGCCAATGCTGGATACCCAACGTATTACTCTCTCATTGCTCCACACTAAGACATCACATAAACCATTTTCGCACATTTTTCTTCTATGTTCGAGTTCATTGCGATCGTAGTTGAGGCGTTTTAGACATGATATGCCGAACTGTAGACTTGTACGATGAAAGCTATCAACCATTTTGAGTTGTCCTCTTAGATCTTTTTTTGTTAAATGATCGAGCATACGAGCATCTACTAAACACTCCATAAATGTTGTGCGGTATTGCGGTAAGCCTAAGCCTGGCAACCAATAATTTCCAATCCATTCGTGATTCATGTCACCTTTATTAAAAAGAGAATAAATAATAAATATGTAAGAAATAATAATAAATAAAGAAAATAAAACCGTCGAATTTTTTCGATGAAGCACAGCAAAAACATTGTTATCCTATTGACTATAAATTTCTCATCTCCAAGATATTTTAAAATTTTTAAGTTTTCTTTATGGATGATTTGATTATATGTATATAACAAAGGAAAATTGAAAAAGTAAACTTAAAAAAATATTTATGATTGTGTCTTTGAGCAATATAGGTATGCATCAGAGATCAGCAAAAAGTAGTGAAAAAGTGAGTATATTCGAGTCATGATTGACGATTTCTTGTAATTATACGCAATCATACTTATTGTAATGTTTTCAATACTCATATCCAATCGAAAGCATCATCATGCTCATATATAATTGTTAGTTTTTTTTACACCGATGTAGAACAATAGCAACTCTTCAACTCAGCGGCATCTCTCTTTACTGAAACTTGTTTTTTATGATTTATACATTTTGTCTTTTTTTCATTCCCATAAAACTTTTCAACGACAGTTGTCTTTTTATTTAAAGGAAATGTCCAACATTAAATATAATTATGACTCCATTGACACATTCTCTTCGAACTCATTGCGTATTACGAACATTGAAATACTCGTAATCTTTACGAGTTTGTGTGTTTGCTGTGTTGCGTTCCGTGTAACCAGGTATTAAAAATTATACAAAGCTAAATCGTGTTTAAAATTAAGCTTAAAAGAATAAAAATAAAATTTGGTACTAAAAATAGTGTAAAATCGCAAAGTATTTTTTTAATTTCCATTCAGGATTAAAATTTTTTGCAGTTGTGGTCGCACACTGAAAGCCGTGACAATGACGTACTTATGTATGGATGACCTGAATGACTCGAATCATTTGAGTATTTTCCCAAAACTTATAAGATGATTTACGAGTCAAGCGTCCGAGCACCTCAGGACTTTGATGAGGGCTGGACAGGGTCGTCGCTTTGGACGTTCTTATCGACACACTCTTCCCAATAGCTCCACCCCTCCTCGTGCTCTGGGGATGGGTGTGGGAGGCATCAGCTCTGCTACTCAAGTCCATCATATCGTTAGACAGAATATCTTGGCCGATAAATAGTTTTTCTCCTCTCAAAACCCTTGCGTTGGATGGAATTCTGCCAATTATGCTGCACACGACACAGAGATCTGTGGTCTCAACCTTGCTGGCTATATATAGCGTAAGTCTATACTTTAACCATATACCTGCCAGTTGAAGGAGAATCAGAGTAGTTTTCATACCAAAGGCAGGTAGACGGGGCCATGAGAGTGATCGGCTATCATATCAGGGACCTCTTCTCCGAAACTGTTCTGCACGAGATTGTGCGGGTGGTAGAGGAACCTTAGACGCAAACAGTGCACGTCGGCTGCCCCCTTTGATATCGGGCGGCCCTAAACACGCTTCTGAATCTCTTACCGATTGATCTGCTTATTGAGTCCGTTTCGGCTCAGAGTTAGGCTAAGGATAGCGTTATTGTTCAGGTAATCCGGGTCTGGCCATAACAGCCTTCTCCGAACCTTAGCGCGCTTTATTGGCGGGCACTACCTGGCACATCCTAGCTGAACTACCATAGATCTGCACGTAAGTTCCACATTTCCTCGTGCGGCTGCAAGACTGGTAGCAGCTGGCGTGCAAGGATTATTGACCGACTACCTACAGACCAGAGGAAAGGAGCGAACTAGATGGTGTCTCAAGTAAACTTTGATAGGAATTGCAAAATTCTATTCCTGTCTATGAACGGGTGGAAAAGGAGTGGGATAGGGAATAACTTCGAATCTACACTGAAGGATGGGGAATGATCTGCGGAGTTGGATCTGAAATCGTCTCATGTGACCTTGGCATGCAGCAATCATACCGGCTTCTGGATGGGGCAAGTGAATATCAGGTTGAAATACTGCCAATAAGGAAAGCGAGTAGGACTGTGAGAGAGGAAAATATGTGTGCAATAATCGTTATTTTCGTCGATAGGCATGCGGCTCTTTTTGCGCAGGACTCCCTCGAATGTATGGAATCTCATTTCGGTAGCATTGCGGAGCGGAGGATAATACCTCGGCTGGTCTTAGCAACCGACAGTCTATTAGTGAGTAGTGTGTTAGTTTATCAGTTGGGTGATATAGGTTTGATTCCTAGCAGAGACTCTAATCTGCATCACTACAACACGTGAAAGTTTTTTCAAAACAGGTATCACAATGGAACCATAATAAATTGGACCCAAGTGGGCAGGGACCTTTCTTTACCATTACATCCAGCAACCTGCCGACCTTACCTAGCACCATTTTTTTTATCTTGTTACAGCACTCAGGAGATGAACCCTAAAAATGCGACGCATTATGCTGGAACTAGAGGACAGGCATAGTTAGAGAAATGACAGGATAATGTCAAGCATTAAATTTTGAAGCTTCGTTTTAGTAGCCATTTTTAGCAATTGTTTTACTTCACCGGCGCTACACAATAACGATGAAGGGCGCTCTGATGTGATTGTGGATTTCTATCAGCTGAAGCCGATACAGTTCAGTGACCGCTGACTCTGCCTTCGCCACTGAAACCTTCCGACAACAACTGACACACAAAGGCTCACTAAGGAATATCCGAAAAAATGCGAGATATTTTTACGATTTAGTCTGAAACTGAAACAGAACTCTTTTGGTTGTGTAGTCAACGTGCAGACTACTTCAGCCATCGCCACCCTCAATTGGGCGATCGGCAGACATGTCGATAGTAGTGATCTCCCTTGCAGCACATCATGTCGTAGCATTCGGGAACAAAGCGGTTTTCCACTTGCTCTGCTACTGAATATACGTACACCGGTCCGGAAACGACTTGCCTTATTCTATTCTGGAAATTTCGCTGTCAAAGATGCACTTTGCTTTGATTCGGCAGTCACTGAAAAGTATACTGAAATTTTGCAACTGGTAGTGCAAGACCGGAAAGCAAGCTCTCAATGTCCCCGTGGTAATTTGAAATACAGAATACGTCTTTTATTAAATGTAAGTTGTAATTATCAACTACCACGATGTCACTCGCTCGGTGGCCGTTGCACAATCACATTTCGAAAACTTGAAATTTGTAGTGCACTCTCACTTTTTCCTAATACAGTCATAATTTTTAAAAATTGTTCCGAGCTTGCATTCAAATCTCTCCCAAGTAAAAACTTAAAAGATAATCTTGATAGTGTGTCTGCATTGTTATATTAAGGATATATCAATATTTCTACTCGCTTGATTTTGGTTAATCCCCTAATTATTATCTATACCTATCAATATTTTTTACTTCCACTTACCAAATGCTAAAGTCGTTCGCGATGTTTGCGGCGCCGATGGTGAAGTTAACGAAACCATTTCCTGAATTGCAAGTCGTAACTTAAGTCTATGCAAAGGATTGCTTATGCCTGAAAAAAATAAAAATTAAATAGACATATGTAAGTGTTATATTTAGCGTATAATATTTTAGTACACACCAATTTCTCTTTGAATTTCTGTGTCACTTAGAGCACTCATTATGGCCCCACTTTTAACATTAGCTCGACAAGCGGCAACATACCAAGCTGGCATACCAACCCATAGCTCTAGCCAAGCTACAATTGTGGGTCCATTCCATAAAGCAAATGGTGTCCCCGCTTTCATTGCTTCACCCAACAAATCATTGCGATAGTCGTGGTCTCTATATAAATTAAATAAAATAATGTAAAATTCTCCAAAGATCTCATTGATATTTATGATATACTTTTTTTGTCTTCCATAATCGACAGAAGATATTTTCGAGCCGGGTACACTTGATATGCGTGGCATCATACCTCCTGTCATACTCATGGCATCATAATTGGATTCAGTTTCGCTTAAGCCCATTGACAGATTGCCAATCGACATCATACTTGGCGATCCATCTGGTAGAGTGTCCTTGACACCTTTAACTTTTTCTTTTTTACTAAAGAATCTACCTAAACTAGATTTAATTCCCTTCTTCTTTTGCACTACAGATACAACGTCACGCCCCACAGCATTTGTTGGTGTCTGCAACATGGACATTGAGCCCATGGTATTGAAATGACGGCTGAGCGATTCCTGGCTACCATAACGTGAACTAAGTGGTGAGAGGCCGTAGCCTGAGTGGGCTATAGTCATATGACCTGAGTTATTAACCATTTGCTGATTAGGTGATAGACCCATCGAACGCCTACGAAGTTCTTCTTGGCTGTGAGCCAGAGCCTGAGCAACACGTTCCAGTCGCATTGACCGAGCAGTTAAAGGAGATGCAGCTCCACCCGAACTTGAATCTCCGGTATTGGAAGTCATGCCATGAATATCATCCCGTGAAACATCACTGGACAACACAGGAAGATTCAGCTAAAACCAAATATTATAAAAATTAACTTATTAATGACTTTTGTTCTTAACTTACGGTGTGGTATTTTTGCATAAAATCTCTGTTAGGGCTATTTGGAGTGCTACGGTCACTCATGGGTGGACTTTGACGATCCATCGAACGACCACGTGCTAATAGATTAACATGTTCTAAGCTACCGACACGTGATTCTAATTCTTCAGCTCTAGCTTCTGTTGATTGCTTTTCTTCTTGTATTAATCTGCGAAAAAAAATATATAAACATATGCATAAATATTACATGCATATGTACATTCATAATTCAACTAAGCGGTACAATAACATTTTTAACAGAGCACTTAGAAAAAAAGTACCCCTTTTTAAATGTTCTTAACAGGTACGTTATTACAAACAACATATTAAAAGGTAATTTTTTCAAAAAGATATTCGTATATAATTTAACATACCTAATTTCATTATTTATGGCATCTAATTGTTCTTGCAACATCATGGCTAAAGTTTGGGCATCAGTGTGACCTGTTGGCGACATCATGTCGGCATCGCCAAAAAGAGCTGCTTGAGCTTCTTCACATTCAGCAGCTGCTACAGCTGCTGAAATTTCATAAGCTGCCTGCTGCGCATGAGCCTGTTGGAGTTTCTCCCATTCCTGTTCGGCCATCGACCGATGGAATTTTTCACTTTCCTCTTGTAAACGAGACTTGTTACGCCTTAAAGAATGGGTCTCAAAACTAGCGTGGGAAGCACTGCGTGAAAATGCTTGGGGTCCATCCACAATACTGCTGGGTGACAAACTGCGCGTTAAAGCCTCTGTTTGTTGGATATTGTATGCAATTTCTTGTTGCAATAGCTGTCGTTTAAAGTTCTCGATCTCCAAACGTGTCTTTGAAAGTTCCTTCATAATTTCACTCTTTTCGTGGTGCAGTTCTTCTGCCACTTTACGGGCTTTTTCTAATTCTTGGGTAAGAGCATTCTTCTCATCTAAAGCATGCATACGTTCTTTCAAGTGCACTTGTAACCGTTCATTAGATTCTGATAAAAGTTTATCGACCGTTGAGGACAATCTTATATTGTGTTCTTCATTCATTTTAAGTCTTTGGTTTAGTCTTACTACCTCCGCATTTTTCTCTTCCAAATTTGCCTCCAGTCTTTGTATTCGATCTTCAGCTGAACCATGTCGCTCTTGCGCCTAAGTTCATTTAAAGAGAACAAAAAGAAATCGATTAGTTTCATTTGACAGAAATTTTAGAAATTTAAATGAAAATAGCAACGAAAATAATGTACTTAAAAAATAGTGCAAGATGTTGTAAATGTGAAATGGAATTCTAAAATTAACTGTGAGAATAAAAATGAACGATTTAATGTATTTTGTAAATAATTAGTGCATTTATGTTGTACGTGTTGTTTAAAGTTCTATGTTTGACTTTGTTTTCATTTTAGGCCAGTGCGTTCAGAGGAAAAACAAATTTAATTGAAAAGAAAAATCAAATACATGTACAATAATATAAATAGTAGTCATAACCAGGAATTTTTTTGTTGGTATCATTAAATCTATACAAAAAAAAAAAAACCAAAAAAATTTAATTTATATGTAAATAATTGGACAAAGTAAAATCAAGATAATTAAATTTAAAAAAAAAAAACACTTAAAATTTACGCTTTTTTATCGATTTCCTCTTTGACGCATACGATGCACATTCATACCTTATTTCCTACCTTTGTTAAAGCTTCCATACGTGCTTTAAGTTGTTCCTCCATATCCGGTTGTAATTTCGCTTGTTGGGCCAATTTTTGTTCCGACAATTCCAATTTTTCCTCAATCGCACTTATTTTTTCCTCGTGCAGCTTTACAAATAAAATAAAAACAATATTCAAACATCCATCCACATGTAGTGTTTTTTCTTTTTTTTTTTTTGTAAAAATTAGTTTTTACATTTTACATTTTAAAAATGTAAAAAGAAAACGAAATACGATTGTGTATGTGCTACTGAAAGTGAAACGATTTTTGATTAGCTTTAGTGAAATAAGTACCTTTAATTGTGCCTCCTTGTGCCGTAATTCCTGTTCTAACTTCTCATTCAAATCATGCAATGATGTTGATTCGCGTTGTGCATTTAGATACCGTTTTTCCAATGTCACTATTCGTTCCTCCTGCATTGTTGAAAGAAATTCAATCACGAGTTCATATTATTTTTTTGCATAGTAATTTGCTTTGTTACCTGATCTTCTTTTTGTGCTACATTCTCTCTAAAATCTCTTTGGAGTTTCGAACATTGTTCTTGTGATTTCATATGATCTTTTTGAACCTTGGCCAAGTTTTCATCCAATTCGTCGCACTTATTTTTGAGTGCTGAAACCCGACGTTGCCATTCAGATAATTCAGATGTCTGTTAATAGTCAGTACAAAATATTATTAGCTGTACATTACAAGAAATAGTCAAAGTTTCTGAACTAGTATGTGTTAACAAATGTTAACTGAACTAAAATTCGGTTTTATATTAGTATTTGAATGTTTTTGTTTTCTTCGGTAATAATTTTAGCAATTAAATTTTATTTTACCTGCTTTTCAATAATGGTTTGCAGTTCGTGGGTTTTAGAAGCGTATTCATTGGCTGCATTTATGGATGATTCACTGCTTTCTCCATTAAAGGTCAAAGAATTCTATGCATGGTAAAGAAATTGATTTTATATCAAAAGGTAATTAAGCAAGCTTTTTAAAAGTTTAAAAGAAAATACCTTTTCACTGACACCATTTTCATTATTACTATCACGTAAAGCTTGCATTGCACCTGATTTGTATTGTTGAAGCTATAAAAATTTAACAAAATGGAGTTGTTAAAAACGAAACATTTTACAGCAATCAGTATTATTACTTCTTCTTTTGTTGCATTTAGTTCACTTTCCAACGAACTATTACGTTCCAAAGAAACACGAAGACGTTCTCGAACCTTTTCATCCAGCGCCTTATGATGCTCAAAAAGACTCTTTAATGCCTTTAAAACTTCTACTTCACTGGAGACACCACTTTGAGCAGCGGCCTGCCTTTTAACAACAGTCATGCGTAGGGAACGTTCATGCCGCGACACCAAACATTCCAGATGCTCTAAAAGAAGCTAAAATAAGGGGTAGTTAGTTAATATTCCATTAATTACTTCAAAACAGCAGTACCCTTGTATTATTGCGTTCTGCTTTAAGTTCACCAATTTCCTCATCGCGCTCTAATAACGTCTCTCTGGCCTGTGTAAGCTCTTTGGTCAATGTAGCAAATTCCTTGGGAAAAATTTTAATTAATTATTATTTATTTATTTATACTTTGGCTCTGGCATCGCAGATTATATTGTACCTGTGGCAAATTTGCATTAATTTGGCGTTGTAAGCTATCCCTTTCCTTTTCAATCTCATGAAGCTTTTGTTCCGTTTCACTTAGCCGTTCTTGAGCCTCCCGTAAGCTGTCCATCAACTTATCCCGCTCATCCAGCATTGACACCATTAATTGTTCAAAATTGGCATCTTCGCCACTGAATTGTGACGATCTCTGTGAGATGCTGTCCTCTGATATAGTTGGCATCACATCGCACATCATGTTCCACATTTTATGTATAACTCATTAAATATGAAAACTGCAATCACATTCCATAACACAAAAAATTTAAATCACATATTTTATTTATGTATATATTCAGCTAATACTTTAAATTACATTTTTATAAATTCCTGCCTAACATGGGCGTAGTTAGAGAAAGGAATTTTATACGCCAACGCCAACCTACATTTTTACATCATTCGACAATTATTACCCCACCGTGAACTTACAACATAAAACTTATAATTGGATTGGAAAGTTTTATTGGACTAGTGCAAATTATTTTTAAGAAAAACTGTTTTGTTTTACTAATCTTTATTTATGGTTTGGCATATTTGATTATCATTAATTATGCCTAAAGTTACAATAAATTTGACATATGAAGCAGTAACACACACAGCCATAAGACCAGGCTCCTCTGCTTCTACCTGATTTAACTTTTTTCTATTTTCTGCTCTTACATTTTCATTCTCCAAATGTCTACACTACGATTTGCACATCAACATTTTCATTACAATTTCCTGCTTAAAACTTACATATTATTAGTTGCAGTTGATAGAATAAATTAACTACTCATATCAACACATTTTCTACAAATTTTTACAAACTTTTTTCTTAAAAACATTAAATCTTTTAAAAAATTCTTCTTAATGTTGCCCGGTCGCCATATTTTACAAAAATTTTTCTTACAGGCAGAGTTGATAATGTAAGGAGTAATTTTAGAGTAGTAGAAAATGTTGCAAAAATTTATTACTCTGAAACTGTTTACGAATAGTTGATGAAAAGAAAATTAAACAAAATTACTGCATTCTTTTGCACAAGGTTTACAAGGTGGCCGAGTTGCTACAATAATTACAGCATAAATAATAGAGACACTAAAAAGTATTTTTTGACAATTAAAAATACATATGTTGTAAATTTATAGGTAGCTAGTTCTTTATTTATTTAACGTTAGTCAAAATTAATTACGATTATTTCTCGTTGTTTCTTATATGGTTTAGCTGTTCTATATGCATATTTCTAAATTTGCACACTAAAATATTCAGTAAGTCTTTAACCAAATTCTTATAAAAAAATAAGAAGTTTCACTTGTTTATACAAGAACTCCCAAAATATAATTGAGAATTACGTAAAATACAAACAAAACAAACCCCAATAGCTTCTTTAAAAATTTTCTTTATACATCAAAAATTTTATTAGTCCCTTTAAATCTATTTAATTATTCTATACCTCATAAACCACATAAATATTAATTTTTGAGGAACAAAATGGAAATCATTAATCTCTGCAATATTCATTCCTCAACAATGATAAATATCTCCATCAGCAATAATAATAATATGTTCGGCCAAATATAAAATTTCTGCAAATGTGTTAAAGAAAGAAATATGTGCATTAGTTTTGGTCATCAATTTCTTGTAAGATATTGAAACCTGATTAAAGTTGCTTTGTCCGCTGCAAGGTAAATTCTCGTGATATGCAAAGCGAATTGAACACTTTTCGAATTGAGTTACTTCTTCACTATTGTAACAAAAGTACTTAAAGACTATGATTATAATACAAATATAGGTTAAGATAAAAAACAACACATGTAAACAATAAAATAAACAATAAATATTATTAAATAATAAAAGTACCAGTTAATGATTAACAATTATTTTACAACACCAGAAGGAAAAATTTTAAAATCAATTTTCTCAATTTTGAATTCTATAAAAGACTTATGCTGTGTTGGCAAGTTCAAATTACTTTCGTTAAGTTGAACGAAAGCACGGGTTAAAGTCCCATTACGTGAATAATTAGTTCGATGGCAAGGTACATAAAAAAAAATACGCAATCTCAAATTTCTAGGAGATATATAAAATAGAATAGAGAAAAGCAATGAATATAACCATTGATAATATCATACACCATACGTTTAACTCCTTTCCGGTTATTTCACAGTCGACCGAAAATTTTGCAACCATTTCAGGATACCTGAAACAAAACTGCTTTTTTAAACAATAGCGGAAAAGTCATGCAAGTTTCATAACGGACTATTTGTTCTGAGCTTTTTTATAAACATCGGATACCGACTTTGTTCTGGTTATTTGATATATTTTTGACGATTATTTTAAAATTATATTTACAAGCAGTGTAAAGGCACTGCTATTGTAGTCTGGTCTTTTTGACAATCTCGGTAGGATTTTATACAAACAAAATGCCTGTTGTATTGTTGTAGAGTGATAAATACACTTTTTTATTAACTAAGTTGATTCCTTTTATGCGAGAACATAGGTTGTTTTTAAGTCAGTCACTACAAAAATTACAAGACTATTTTTAAAATTTAAAAAATTTAATATTTGAAATATAAATGAATAAATAAGTATTTACTTCATATTCGCCTAGGTGTGTGGCTCACTGTATTTAATTCGTTATTTATCTGCATTCAACTCGCTATATTTGACATCTTAAACGAAGTGTTATCATCACTGGTCACAGAGCAATTGTTTGACATACAAAAAATTTGGAAAAATCGAAATCGGTGAATTTTTTGCAAATCTCTTTCTGAAAAGCCGAACCGAAAATTGTTGACTAAATTAATTGAAAATGGGGTAAATACAATTTAAAATTGAATTTCAAAAAGCAAATGTTTGCCATAAAATTTGTTCGATTATGTGGACCATAAAGAGAAGGAAATAAAAGAACTCTTGATTGTTGCAATATTCTAGGGGAGTAGTTTAATGCATAGAGAACAACGGCAAATAAAATTAGAAAACGGAAAAATTTAAAGAATATTAGACTGTTACTTCTGTACTCAGGTGCTGCTTCCGTACAAAAAAAATTTGTTATGTATAATTACAAGTTACTAGGCAGTATGAATAAGAATATGTATTAAAATAAAGTACGTATTTTAAGGTTCCCAGGAGAACCATAAAAATGTGAATGTAATTATCATATGCAAAACTTATTAAACATATTTAAAAAGATATTGCCACGAACTATATATGCAAATAGAACAGAAAATCTTTTCAAATATATCTTTGTTTTTGCGTTGTTCAAGCATTTTTTTTCATTTATGCTAGCGAACAACCAATATTTACTTGCCAGGCTCATGTCTTCCATATTGATCCGAAAACCAAACGCACTTGGATAACAGCTAGTATGAAAGCAGTTAATGTAAGTTTCTTTTATGACTCTTCGCGCAATCTGTATCGAATCATAAGTGTTGAGGGAACAAAGGCGGTAATTAACTCTACCATCACCCCTAATATGACATTTACACAGACATCCCAAAAATTTGGTCAGTGGAGTGATGTACGTGCAAATACGGTCTATGGCTTGGGCTTTTCATCAGAAGCCGAACTGACGAAGGTAATAATTTCTTTTTTGATCAAATATAAAAAGACAAACATCAAATTATTATTTACATTTTCAGTTTGTAGAAAAATTTCAAGAGGTTAAAGAAGCAACGAAAAATGCCTTAAAATCGGCTAATGGTAAACTTAAAACATAATAAATTTTTGTATATATGTATATATATATTTTATTATTTTATTACTGACTAAACTTAGGTTCTGCCGCAGTGACACCTACTACTTCGGCTAACACATCGCCTATAAGTTCCAGAACAGCTGCAATGCAACAGAATGACAATGCTTCTATGGTTGATCCCCATACTGTAGAACCGCCAAATATGACGAATACTAATACTCAAAATGCAAATCCTGAAAGTCCATCACACAAACTTTTACCAACTGGTTCTGAAATAAAACAAGAACATATAACTGCTCCTTCCCCAGCACCCATGGTAAATGTAAGTTCTGGTGGAGGTAGTGGGGGCAGTGTTGTTGGGATGCATACCGGAAGTGGTCCTCCAACTAGTGAACAACAGTTGAAATATGAGAATGAACGGCTTAAGATGGCTTTGGCCCAAAGGTTGTACTACACAGAATTGCAAAGAAATTTCATTTAATTTTTCCTCTTAATATTGTAGTTGTTCCAATGCCAAAAAGTGGGAAATAGAGTTAGCCACTCTTAAAAATAATAATCTTCGCTTGACAAGTGCATTACAGGTTTAATTCAAGCCTTATGTTATTTATATTTTGCACTTATGCATATTAAAATATAACATTTTCTTATAGGAGTCTACTGCAAATGTTGACGAGTGGAAACGCCAGTTGCATACTTATAAAGAGGAAAATATACGCCTTAAACGTGAAATAGAATTAATACGAGCTGGGGCTCCCGTACCCACTTCCGTGACAGGAGCAATTAATAATGAATTGGTTGAAGAATTAAAACGTGACTTGGCCGTTTCGAAAGCACGTAATGAGTCGCTACAAAATGAACTAATAAATCAAGAGCTGGAGCTGAAAACAGCTAATATTAATCTAAGAGAAAAATGCAACGATCAATCGGTAGGACTAAAGAGTATTTTTTTTTTAGCAAGTTAAATAAGTTTTACTATAGAGTTTTCGACATAAATATTTCTTACTTAGAAACCTTCTCTATATTTTTAAAGCATTAATAACAAAATTTAATTTCAGATGGCAAAAATGAGCGAATTGAATGTTTTGTTTGCCAAACATTTAACAGAACTATTAGCAGTGCAAAAAGATATGGAAAATGTTATACATCCACCTAAAAGCACTTGAGATACAGAGACTATGAATTATTATAAAAAAGTATGCGTGAGATATTTTCAATTTTGTTTTTTTAGATTGTTGTTTATTTATATTAAGTATTTCTTCATTTTTTGTTTTCTAGATTTCTGAAGAAAATGCGTCTTCATTGAGAAATTGTTTACAACCCAGTTTAGGTTTACCATGTGCAGTGGATACTGAAAGTACACTTTCCAATGTCACCTCAATTCAATCCCAGTTACAATCATTATATGAAACATGCCATGATCCATTGAAAATCTATCAAAGCCTTCAACCAACTAACAACAGCAGTGATAAAACGTCTCATTTACAAAAAGCATTAGATAAACACACTCAGCTATTACAGGAGTTAAGACTTCAACATCAGTTTAAAACCAATACCACATCTCAAACTAATAACCCTGCTACTTTTGTGGTCTCTCCAGCCAAAAGTATTGCTGGAGCTGCTACTGCGACTGCTGCTGGAGTATCGGGTAAAACTGCCACCATATTGGTTTCCAAATCAAAGACCAAAACGGGTTTACCCTTGCTACTCAAAAATTCCATTAATAATTAGGCTAGTATATGAATACATATAAATTATTATTAATACCTACACTATAGTAGGTAATTTAAATGTGGAAAATAATTTAGAGAATCAAATTGACAGCGAGCCCAGTGCAAGACAAATTTTCAAGAACATCTTCGCACATAACATTTTTTTACTTTATATAAAATTCTCATATGCATACATCATTTTTATAATTTTTACAAACTCGTGTATTATTTATTAAATTTATATGTTTAGTGCAATATATTCGTCAACTTGTTTATTTTATTTTTACACTTATTTTATTATAGTAAGAAATGTATTTTCAAAATCGTATTTCTATTTTAATCCTTTAGTATTTTGCGAATTTCCAAATATTCAGCAACGAATCTCATATATCTGTATACATTTTAATAAATATGCATAAGTAATCTTTTTTTTAATATTCTACAATTTTAAATGTTAATGTTGAATGTGTTGTGTTTTCTATGAATGTTTCAGTGCTAAGTTTTAAAAATGTTTGTTGTTGCTGGATATTTGTAATTTTAATTAAAAATTCCGCTAATTTGTAAAGTTATCATTTTTGAAAGACTACAGAAGAAAACAACACACAATTTTTCATAAAAACTAAAATAAGTCCCCGTCTAGACGATGCAAATTTCCATTTTCTACTCTAAACTTGCATTTGCCTTCCCAAAAAGTATATATGTTGTACATGTTTAACATGATAGAACAAAACTAATTTAAAATACTTGCACGTGTCTATTGTCTATATTTCTCTTTCCTTTCACTCCTATAATTTGCACTAAAACTTGCATCGTCTAAATGGAAACTAACAAAAAATTGAGATTAGTGTTTTCACGAACAAATAAAAAGAAATTATTATTAAAATTATATACATAACTCAATAATGAAAAGTACTAGTAATATTTATACAAATATAACATGACGAGCAAAATAAGCAGAACCTCTAGTTTTGCTAAAAAAATAAACTATGAGACAAACGAAAATAAACTACATATTAAAAAAATAATTTATCATAAAACAAATAAAAATACATATTTATATTTGTAGTAATCTAACTTAAAAGAAAATTAATAAAACTGTTAAGTTTTCATTTATACTTAAAGGAATAAAAAAAAACTAAAAAAAAATGCAATTCTAGGCTTACAAGCAAAACCGTTTACCAAACTATCACAGCAATTGAAGGTAATAGAACAAGTATCCGCAACTCTATAAGGAAGATGAAGAACCCCCATAATAATCCATTAATTCCTACTAAAACAAACTGTTAATTTTTATTTCTTATAATTGATTGGGAAACAAAATATGTAATAGACAAAAATTTAAATTCATAAAATTTACTTAATTTGAATAATTTAGCTGTGCCTCGTGCAGATAAAATTATCAAACCATTTACAAAGAAAGAAATTTTTTTATTGTATCACATTTTATTATTTTAAAAAATAAAACGACTTATTATTGAATATTAATTCGCACATATTTATACAAAATTTTCAATTATAGTTATTTTCTTTTCTTATCATTAAACGAATAAGGACTTACTCAACTCGTCCACAGATTCCGTCGTCCAAGTAGCAGAATCATTAGGTGCCACAAAGTTAATTAATTTGTTATGAACAATATAACTAAAAAGATAGCATTTTAATTAAAATTAAGTTAAAAGAGAGATATTTTGTCAAGCTAAAACTTACCGTAGTTTTCGGCCTTTGCTTGCTCTAGTGTCGACTTTCTTTTTCATCTTCTGCCTAAGTTTTTGCAATTCTAAGAATTGTTTTGTTACTTCACTCATATTGCTTGTGATATTGGCTTTGTATTCAATTAATTCTCTTAATTGCTGATGATAGAAATCACTGTCGTCGTAAATATTAAAATTTCGTGTATTTTCTTCATGTGTCTCAGTTTTTGACGAGTTCTTTAATTGCTGAGACCTTTCTATAAGCAGAGATTTATTAACTAAAGTGTTTTCAATTTTTCTAATAATGTCGTATTCCTCATTAAATGTTTTCTTTTTGTTGCCAGCACCAGGCTGTAACAGTTTAGTGCGGTCATCCCATTTGACTAAAACGTCATTGCGGTAATTACGAAATTGTTTATGGTCATCTTCTAAATATTGACTGACTTGTTTAAGTGGTGGCTCTTCCAAGTCATGATCCTCAAGAGGAAAAGATCTCTTAAGTAAGGCTTTTTTGTTGGTTGCAATTTCTGGAAATTGTTCTGCGAGAGTACTTTTTAATGATAAAAGATTTTGCAATAACTGACAAGTATGTTTGCATGTTGATTCTTTTAAATCTTTGTATTCATTGTTATCTTTTTCCAAATCCTTAAGGTCTTGTGGTGGTGGTAAGAGATTCGTTTTGTTTAATATTTTTTGTAAATTTATACGCTGCTCTAGTAAACGTTCCCAAATATGCAACTGATTTTGTACACTCAAACCTTTTTGTATTTCAGCCGCATGGTCAACTTGACTCATAACTACTCCGCCCTCATTTTCATCTTCACTATCAAGTTCGCTATTCCCGTTATCATCATCATCAAGTTCTTCTTCCTCGCCTTCTGATTCCTGTTCTTCAAAATCAATTATTTTTGAGTGTTGTTTATTTCGTGGAATTTTTAATGCACCACTGAAAGATGCTTCTTCTTCTTCATTCCCCGAAGAATCGGAGTTTTCATAGTAGTCTTCATGGTCACTATCTTCACTTTCAAAGTCTTTTCTTGATGCAATTTTTCCTTTATATTTTTCATTTTGCTCTGATAAAAGTTTCACATTATGTTTCCTAAATTCTGTTGATGCCGCCTGAGGTAACTCATATTCATCGTCTTCGAATTCCGTTATTTTAGCTGCTGTTGCTTCATCTTCCGTATCGCTTGCACTATTAATTTCATTGGGATGCAAAATGCTTTCAGCAACTTTTTCTGCTAAAGTTTTTTGGTGGCCTTTGAATTTTTTTAACATATTAATTCTCAAATATAACAATATTTACTGCATAGACTACTAATTATGATTTAGTACACAGAGAAAACAATAACAATTCAGTCGCAATGTTGACACCACACGTGCAAAAAACAGAGTGGCCACACTAACAGATAACAGGGTTATCACTTCTTTGTTAACAGTAGAAAAAAGCAATACGGTATTTCTCAAGGCGAATTTGCTTTCTCCATTTACTTGGGTCAAGGTTTATTAATAATGAATTTGCCTTGCTTGGCGGTTAGGCGATCAATTTTTATTCAAGATTTTTTTTTTAAATTTCTTTGCAAGTAACTTCTAAAAGTCTCTTTCACTTCAAGATGATTTATAATTCACGAGTATTTTTATTGCAGGGTTGATTTTCTAACGTGCATCGCTTTACCTTCTTCAATTACATATAAAAATTAAAATAGTTGAAAAGGTGTCTGGTAGGATATTTATAATTTCAAACTTAAATAAAAAAACGTAATAATTGGCATAAAGCTTTATTAAGAGCATTGAACCATAGAATGGAAATGCTGATTTTTTTTTTAAAGAGTATGTCATCCAGATCCTTTTTTAAAATTTCCTGAATAAAAGCTCTTGGAAGTCCCAGCGGGGCTGCTCTTTTCCGTATTAGAAGTCGCGGATTTTCACGTAAACTGCTTTCAACCAGTTCAATGTTTTCGGGAGTCCTTGAAGATCGACTGGGATCTGGCCGTGGTGCATTGCAGTTGCGCGGAATCTGTGCACCCACGAACGAATTAAATTTACACTCGGTCCATCACTTATTCGCCGAATACCGAACTTTGAACAAAATTGTCGACGAGCAATTACGTAAGAATCATTACTCTTAAAAAATGTCTCCACAGCAAACGCGCGATGCTCACTCAACCATTGCGTGACTGACAATTCCGCACCATCGATAATTACAACGGCTCCAACCTACCTCCGCATGTTTATCACTCTTTGAAATAATCGTATTTAAAAATATAAATTGGCCACCAGATACTCTGTACAATGTGTGAAAAAAAATATTTCAAAAACTGTTTGATTTAACAGAAATTGAAAATTCCAAAAGCCCTTTGTTCTACATTTTTATTTTTCGTAAAACACTTTTTAATTTCCAAAAATTAGTTTATATCCTTAAACGCGTTCGCTTTCACTTTTACCACTTGAGTTGTTAGCAGAAAAAGAATTAAACATAAAATCTAAACCGGAAATGAATGCAAAGAGTTTGGAGTCTATGGTTGAGGTAGTAAGGTAGTTGGACGGCGTTTAGTAGAATTTTGTTGATGGTTCGAATCATGATTTAAGTTTGCTTAAGTGCTTTTCAGTGTTTTGCTGCGTAATTTTATAAAGCATCATACTACATACAATTTCATTTTAAAATCTCTTATTTTCTTTATGTAAAACAATTTAGGAATTGAGACTTATAGAAAATAATATATTTATTAATTAATTTAATATTGTTGTATCTGCCTCAATATTTTTTCTTCAACTGATTAGTTTCTTAGAACATCCTCAGAACTTATAATATATACTTATGTATATATTATGAATAAAGTAAGTATATAAATATATATCGGATGGGCCAAAAGTAATCACCCGGGGCATAAGTAATCACCCGATGTCTTTTTGCTGTAATTTTATTTAATAAAAAAACCTTTGGATCTGCATGTAAGGTCATCAACTATGGCGGCGGTCAATTAGCCCATATCATAAGCACAGGTCCTCACATTTTCAATACCTTGAACGGAGTTGACTGCAGGCATCCTTCAGGAGACTTTTTGAATTTTTACTCAAAATTACACATAATACATATATTTACAATAGTCCTTCGTAGGAATATTGTTTGACAAAATCATGATTTTAATCATTGTTTACAAATTGTACAAATAGTTCGCATGTATTTAAAAAATTTTTTTTCCAAACCAATATCATTAAGTACATTGCATATGCGTGTGTATGAATATACAAATGTGCATAAATTATCACGTATAGTACTGGACCATACAGAAGCAACAGTTTGGAGGATTTAATCAACAAAAATAAAAATAGATAACTATGTTCATATATAATACTTTCGTTACGGACTTTAACCTGATTTGGATTTAATAATAACCAAAAAAGTAATGAAATATTTATTTTGAACAATATTTTGGTTATTATTAGTCAGAAAGAATTAGACATTCGTCCCAACAAGAACGCAAGATTTAAATTTGGCGCCATTCGAAGTGCCATTGTTTGACATGTGAACAATTGTTATTGTTTGCTAGTAGAAGGTACGAGGTTAGTAAAAATGGAGCGCTACACGAATGAACAACGCATTCTCATTTTGAAATTGTTTTACCAAAATGGTGAAAGTTTTGCAGCTACAGTTCGCAAATTGCGATCAATTTGGGGTCACAATAATGCTCCAAAAGAGTCAACTGTAAAGAGATTAATGGATAAATTTGCCGAAATTGGGTCTGTTAGTGATGTAAAGACAACAACGCGCCTTCGACCAGGTCGATCGACCGAAAATGTCGCAGCTGTACGTGATGATGTCGCTCAAACTCCATCCACCTCAATTCGATACCGAGCTCAGCAAATTGGTGTCTCCAATCTTTGCATAAGAAGTTAAAAAAATAAAAAAAAATATATTTTGCTGTTGCACGATCGTACGTAGTGTAGTTTTAAGTTCCGGGAACAGAAAAATATTTCAAAGACAAATCTTAAAAATTTCTAACAAATCTTACAGTCTAAAAATACCTCCTTTGTATTATTAATAACTTTAGGCTTTCTGAATTAGAACATAAATATAAATTTATAACTCAAATAATTTCAATACTCATAATGCGAAAGAGAACAGGAAACCTACGAGTATATATAAAGCGGTTTTTTAAACATGATAGGACTTAGGAAAGGTATAAGTGTCAAATGACCTGTCCTACTGCGCTTACTTTTTGTCATTTATAATTAGTATACTCTGGCAAAGCTTTATGAATAGAAGATTATATATCGAATTATCCAGCTTTAGTTTGACAATCAGTCATTAATTCGCGCAACTAATAGATGACTTCGCGATGATGAGGATAACTTTTAGCTTGCCTGGTTTATTAATACCCAAAATACTGCGCAGAGTCAATTACATCGAGTAAAATATGCTCGAAAACATTTTCAAGTATTAATGCCTTATATTGATCTTTTGAATAAAAATAAAAATCTCCCAAAAACCTACAAAGCATTCATGTGATCACTGATTTTAAATACCTTCGAGATATCACACGTGAGCTCTAATTAAGGTACCAAGGGAGCTTGTAGATATACGAAGATGTCTTCGTATGCGTTCAGAAGATGTAGAATGTCTTGTCTTCCGGGACTTGGAAAGACTTTCTTCACTTAACTGTGCTTGTATTGTGACAATTTTGTCGAAAAATTATGTTTAACAATTAAACAGTCGACTTACCTGTTACCGGTTACTGTTAAAGGAACTTATTATCTGTGCTGTTGAACTAATATAAAATCGCAATGTGCCATCATTGTGAATAATCTTGCCAACATTAGTGTTGGCGTTAGCAGGGGTCATAATGGTAACTGCACAATTATTTTCTCACGTTGTTCGAAGGCAACAAAAAATTTTAATCACTCATGCGGTTGGATAATGTGGTGAAATTGATTTTCTGCTAATATATTGAATACATTTATTTCTTTTTTTTTTAACAAATTGATGGATGTATGTACCTTTTTAAGAGCAAAATCATACCGAAGACCTATGTATTGTAAAAATGAAGATCTAAGTGAGAACATAATTCGTATTAGAGACAACATTTTATAGGCAGAGAAAATTAGTGTAAATATTTCTTTGTTTAATATGTTAAAGTTGTTAAATTTTTACTTTCTGTAAATAAACCAATTATTATTTTTTATATTTTTAAAGAAATTATTTAATTTCTTTTAAATCTTCAGCACAGATTAAGTGCTTTTGTTTTCCCCAGTACTGTTTGTATGTGTTCCTTTTTGATTTACATATTTTTCCTTTCACTTTTAATAAAGTGCCCTGGACACTCATTAATGTTAAGAATGTTAATAGTATCCCTGCAGGAAATGACAATAGTAAATCTGTATTGGTTTGCTATTGACTTTGTTATTAGTACTAGTGACGTGTTATACCACAGAAAATGTAATTTACTATACACATTTAACATGTGCGTAGTATTGAAAATCTACTACTCACGTTGGTCCTATCTAGTCCATAGAGTAGTAGGAACCCAGCGGGAAAACTTAGAAGGCCTTATTAACGGCCTTCTTAAGCATTTTTTTTTATTCAATTAACATTCTTATCTAAAGCGCATGCTACACGAATCAGTATTCAGCTTCAATATTTGTCTTTGTGTTAGTATATATATTGAAGCCTTTGACACACTACGTCAACATTTCTCATCAATATTAATTTGTTTGGGTTTTTTCAAGTGTAAACATATAGAAGTTACCGTCGGCAAAACATTTTTTGAAGTTACCGTTGGCAAAATACATATCTATTTATTTCTTTATTTATTAAAAAAAAAGCACTGATGATATTTTGTTTTTGTCACTACATTTTTTAATTTGCACGTCCCAAAAAGCCATTAATGAGAAAAATTTTTTACTCTATTTTGTAATGCGTCACAACTACGATGTGCACAAAGTTACCAGATATAAAATGAATATTCTCAATAACGATGCCATACTACGTCAAACTGCTTCAATATTGTGATGAATATCAAAACTATTTTGATATTCGGCAATATTACACAGAGCGTATATGTGTGACTATTTTTCGCACACAATGACAAATATTGAAGCTGAACATTGATCGTATAGTATGCGCTTTACTGACAAATAATACCTTACAAAATACCTCTTCTCTTCTTGCACACACATTTCAGAGTGCTCTCTATGAGAAAGGAGAAGATAGAAGTAAAACTTTTTGTTTTCTTTTTTTGCCGAAGCAAAAGAGGGCCTTTCAGAATCTCTGGCGAAAGAGGAAGGCCTATAATGCAATGACAACATGTGCAAAATAGATATGAGTATGAAATGGATCAAGTAGGCCTTGTACATCCAAAAGAAGGAATACAGAGGCTTACTTTCTGCCGCTGGGTAGTTCTTGTGAGAAACTGAGAGCAACCACATCTATTTTCATCACAACAAAACGAGAGAATAAAAAATTGTTTTGCAGTTGTAAAGAGAAAGATACTTTCTCTTCTAATTGTAGACAAAATAAAAAGTGTAGACTATTCCTTGATAATGACATAACAAAGTCAACAAAACCCAACGGCAAAAGTGTTGACTTGGAGACACTTGGTCCCAGGGTTCCTACAAGGAATGTATAAACAATTATTTGTATTAGTTTAGGTGTACTACATACGAATATATCGCTCATTCACTTCAACAGTGACACAACTCACAAAAACTAATTTTGTAAAAAACGGACTTAAAGTTTTCCATGTACATGCCTCTTAATAGGAACATGAAAAAATATTCTTCTGTCACGAGGTGAGTTCTGAAGCTATTTACATGAATTTTTTATACAAGATAAAGGTCGATATGAAGAATTATTTTGCATTATTTACTCAAAAAGTGTATTTTTTGGCATATGACGTTATTGAAGTAAATGAGCATTATATACATACATATGTATATAAGGATGTACGTGGATGCATACTCACACATACTCGTACATACGTATGCATATAAACATACAAATTTAACACGCTTGCTACCGAGAAGTAAAATAGAGTTCTACTCCAGAGACCTCGATGTTATTTTCTTTTTCGTTAAATGTCATCACACGCTAGCCCAGTGTGACGTTAGTCAATAGATAAGTGGTCCTTACTTCTAGGTCAAGTGACACATTTGTGACAAATAATTAGGAACGTGTGACACGGGGTAGCGAAAGCGTTAAATATAAATGTAATATCAATAATAAAAATGCGAACAACTGTTGATTCCATTTTATTTAGGAAAAGGGGTGGGAAACAATTTTTGTGTCGTCTTCACTACCCTATTACAATGAAATGTCTTTTCAACATTCTGTAAAAGAATGCTTAGATATAATAGTGTTGAATACCGTTGTTATTGGCATAAATTTATGCGACTTTTTGAATATTTTTGAAAATGAGTAAAAGTTCTAATATTTCAAACAAGATATGCTATATTTTGAAATTGTTTCTGGATTCAAAAATATAATTGTCGAAATGGAAACTATTCTTAATGTATTTAAATTAATAGTAAGTAATATACATATGTAAATAGCAAAAGGTACAAAAAAAAATTTTGGTTCCAGATGGGAAATTTGAAAAATAGATTTGATGAAAATATTTATTCAAATTTATATGAATTGTTTTTTCCCTCGTTCCTTTGAAATGCTGTCTAATGTCTAGTTCTGTCTGATGTACTTTAGCCTCATTTGCAAATAATAATAACCAAAAATATATTTGTTATCATTGTCCGCAGCAGCTAGACTAAATCGGATTTTTGGAAAGGCTAGAAAAAGCTAAATCTCCAGAAAAAACCTGAAAAAAGTTAAAAATTTTTTATACCTAATTCAACGTTTTCTTTACTACTAATAGAAAAATGCATAAAACATGTTAAAAGTTATTATATAGAAATGCACTCCAAGTACATTAACAACAAAAAATTTTTTTGAATTAATATTTCTATATTCTCTTTGAAGCTTAAAGGTTTGTTTATATTTTTTGTATTTTGTATATTGCGTCAACCCTCGGTTAATATCTTCAGCCAATTTTAATATTTTATATAAAATTTTTTCTTTTGGAAAAAAATTTAGCAATATTTTTATGTAACATAATATGTCATATTATGTCATAAAAATGTTGTAAAAAATTGTTTCAAAATATTTAAAAATTTCTTACAACATTAACAAAATGTATAATATTTAATAAAATTATAATATTTACATTTAACATACACATTTAAAATATCTTTTTATACATACAGTGAAACCTCTCATAACCGGACACTCACTGTCGCAGTATTTTTGTCCGGTTATGAGAGGTGTCCGCTTATAAGAGGTACACATTTATTATTTTAAATATTTTCTTTATGTTATAATGCTAGACTAGTGATTTGTGGTTAAAAAAATTTATTCAGATCGGTTCAATTTGATCCTTTGATTTTTAAATGTTTTTAAATGCGACTAATTCGTGTCTAGTAAAATACTTCAATCCGGCAATGTCGTTTAATGTTTCATTTCAAATATTTAAGGAATCATAATTTCCATTTTTTTTTTAATTGATAAAATATTTTTTATCTGTGACATTTTGTGACTCTCAAGGTGACAACACAAGCTATGCAAACAATTAATTTCTTCAAATAAACAGCAATTTCTATGCAATACCCAACACATTAGTATGTACATTCTTGTTAACACGAGAAACACAATTTTCAGTGGCATTAACACAAATATGAATCAGATTTGAAAAATGAAGAAATACTACTAGTGTTGGTGAGTTTCAATTAAGGCGAATTAATTAAAATTAACGCTTCTGTTCGCTTATGAGAGGCATTTTTCCCACTATTTTTTAAAATTTAGTGTCCGCATCCGGTTAATAGAGTGTCCGGTGATGAGAATACATTTTGTAGTGAAAACCTGATGAAAACCGCGGTCCTACAAAGTTTGTCCGCTTAATGGAGGTGTCCGGCTATAAAAGGTGTCCGTTAAGATAGGTTTCACTGTACTTATAATTTTATATATATATAATACTTAAAAATATTTTAAATTCATTAACAAAATATCAATTTTAGCATACTATTGCATATGTATATGTAAAAAATTTAACAAAACCAATTTCAACCTCATATGAATATAAGCCTAAAAATAAACTTCAAGTTAATAGTTATTATTTTACATATACATTCAAAATATATTTTTAAAGTTACTTATAATTTTCTGCTAATGGGTATAATATTTAAAAATATTTGGCGATGGCACGTTGGATGGTAGTCTGCACGTTGACTACACAACCAACTGGTTCAACCCCAGTTTCAGACAAAAAAATTTTTAAATAAAAATAAACATCTCGCATCTTTCTGATGTGCATTAGTGTGTTTTTGTGTGTCAGTTGTTGTCGGAAGGTTTCAGTGGCGAAGGCATAGTCACTGGTCACTGAACAATACCGGCTTCAGCTGATAGCAATCCACAATCACATCAGAACGCCCTCCTTCGTCGGTATTGTGTAGCACCAGCGAAGTAAAATAATAATAAAAATAGCTACTAAAGCGAAGCTTCAGCACTGCTACGAGTATAAAAACAAAAGAACGTGCGAAAGCAGAGCTGCAAAATACTTAATTAAGCTTCACCTCCTGTCGTTTCTTCTACTATCCCTTTCCTATAGTTCCCAGCACAATGCTTCGCATGTGTAGGAGTCATCTCCTGAGTGCTGGTCCTAGATAAAAAAAAAAAAAAAAAAAAAAAATTATTATTATTACATTAATAAAAGTTTTAACATGAAAAAATTAAACCTCATATGAATATAAGCCTAAGATAAATTAATAGTTATCTTTGTAAACATTTTAAATAACTTTAACATGAATACATTACATTAAACATATAAAAAACTGTTTTTAAAAATTCTGTAATATCTATAATATACAACATATGATTAATTCTAATAATTTAATTTTTACCTAAATATATATAGTCATGTGCTAAATTATCTATTACATTATTTTTATTATTATTAATCTCTAACATTTCTAACAAAAACCTACCTTTATAATTATTTAGTTTTTTCAAAAAGAAAAAATTTTATACAAAATATTAAAAATTTCCTGAAGATGTTAACCGATGGTTGACGAAATATCTAGAAATAGAAAATATGTATAAATAAACCTTTAAGTTTGAAAGAGAATATAGAAATATTTATTAAAAGAAATAAGGTTAAAGAATAATTATTAAAAAAACAAAAAGTTACATATTTTCAAATACATATAAATCTATATCTAACATAAAAATCAAGTATTTCTTTTGAGTTAAATTTAGTACTGTATCAAGACTATAACAGAATATGTATTTAGACGTGATACATTAATTGAGGGGTTTAGGCTACAATCTCCACATTTTTCGTTTTCGTAATAAATAGTAAAAACCTGTAGCTCAAAGTATATTCATATTTATTTATTGTATGTTTTGCTATTCATTAAATACGAATATGATGAAGATATGACGCAAGTTTCAACCAAATCGATATAGCAGTTGCTGGCAATTATAATAACAAAATTGAAGATTGCTGTGTTTGCTGTAATCAAATGGACATTGCTGCTTTTGAATTAATCGAATATGCATTTTGTATTGTCTGATTTGATATGAGATAAATAATACAGTTTTGTTTTTAATTCAAGATTTTTTATTATAGCATGGACAATGTAATTAAAAATATAAGTAGTTATTAAATTCTTAAATGAAACTTAAGATTTCAAGCTATTTAGTTTTGTAACTTTAAATGATTATCAAATCAAATTTTTAATAATGGCGCTTCTTGTCAAAATTCAGGGTAGTATTCATCTTTTTGGATGTCATCTTCCGCAATGATTTGGTCTTGTGAGTTTTTAACAATGTCTGTATACAATTTAAGACTTTCATCATTCTTCCATTTTTCATTAAATTACTAACGTCCTTCAGCTTCAGTGAATTAATTTTTACAGAGTATGGTTGTATCTGTCCTGGTTGCTTATTTCCCAATTTTACATTTTTTTTTATAGATACCGTGAAAATTGTTTTGATTGTAATAGTTCCAGTAGTTTTCTTCACCAGTAATAATAACTTTTCCTTGATTTGTTTTTCTGAGAAAAAATGTTTTTGCTGTGGAGAATTTAAAATACCATTTTCCAGATGGGGGTAGAAACCCATTGATTGATTCTTTCCAGTCATTTACAGGGCAAACATCTATAATTCTGCTAAAACTTTTTAAAATTCTTCAGGAAATAAGATGTTTTTCATTTTCTTGATTCGTTTCTCAGCATTGCCAAAAACTCTATCAGCCGGTAAATACGAGTGATCGACAACAGGGAAAATCAATTCAATTTCTTTCACTGAAGAAGGAGCTTGCAAAACCCATTTTAACAACTTTCCAATCATAATAGAATTTTATTTTGAACCCCATAGCCATCTGTTATAAGTCGTAATGAAGTAATGTTGTCATTAAAATGTATATTTTATTAGCGCTGATGAACAGCCGATGCAATAAAATTTGAATTTTTTGAAAATACCTTTTTATTTTTTCTAAATTCCTTATCCATTTATTGGTGTCTCTTGGCTTTTTCTTGTATGATTTGAAGTGACTTCAGAACAACTCAGGCTCCATAGTTACGATTAATAACAAAGTTAAAAAATTAACATTAATGGTGTTTTCTTTTCTTTAGATTTCTTTCAGTTTTTTTATGAAAATTTGTGTTATTTTAACAGTGCAACGTCGTCTTTTCTTACAATGTTCCCCTTAAAAGCAAAAATAATGATACAAGTTCAACACTCATTTTAATTAAAAGGGCATGAGCACTATTTTAGAAGCTGCTTTTTATTGTTTCTGTAAAAATTAATTATTTTTTAATTCATCTCTCGTGATTAGTAGTTTATAGTGTTTGTATTTTATATTTATTGTTATGGAATAGTTGTTTTATGCAGAAGTATTTGTTCTTTTGTAACCGTAACATATGCAACACTACTTAAAAATTAGGTGAACATTTAACAATGTCTATCACATGTAACAGTTATGATGCACATTTTTCCCAGAAAAGTACACACCCCTCTACTGTTTCATATTGAAAAGAAATTGTTCTTTTCTTCATTTGTTTTTAGTTAAAAAAAAAAAAAAGAAGCAGAGTAAAAACAAATAGAATGCATTTTCGAAAATAGTTGAGAGAAAAGGAGCTTAACACATTATGATCATACCAACAACTACAATCTCCAATGGACATTGCCGTTTTTGCATCAGTTCATAATTTTTGACCATACATTTTTATGGAATGTGCATATGTGTATGGAAAAGTGCATCTGGTAATGCCATATTCACTAATCGGCAGCATTCATTAAATACAACTAGAAGTTATCATTAGTTATATTTGTGCAAAAAGTGGAGATTGCAGCCTTTGCATCTATACCCCTTAATTACTGTATCATTAAGTAGTATATCAGTATTAAAAAAACAAACAATATGCTCTTATATATTATATATAAATATATATATTTTTTATATATTATATACGTTTATTATATTTTCATATAACAGATATTATAATTTCCTCATCGCCAGAAGAATCGAAACTATCATTTGCATAAATATCAGGAGAGTAATAATTTTTTTAATTCATCGATAATTACGAAATCATGGTAACATTTCTGTAGCCCTTTTAAAGAGCATCAAATGTATAATAAGGAATTAAGCATTTCAATTCTACTATGACTTCTTTGTTTTAATTATATTCATGGTACTAAAAAGACTTTCAATCTCAACGTTGCTGAAAGGTAATACTAGATAGCTAAAGCCTAGATTAACTAAATCAAGATTGACTGTTAGAATAGATAACAATATAATACATTTTTCTTGGTGAAACAACTAATATTATTATATATTTGTATTATTAATAAATTTTTACATATCTTTTTATATCTCTTGTGTTTGCATACTTTTAAGGATCTGCTAATATTCTCTTAATTTGAGCAATTATAACTGTTTTCGTGTTTTTATAAGATAGCAGGCAGGATAAACATTTGCTATTGTAAATGTTTTCATGGTCTATTGCGAAAATGTTGAAGTTCAGTAGCGAAAGTACTTTTCGAAAGTCAACATAAAAGAAATAAATATATAAAAAATAACACCAAATAATCACAAAAAAAAAGAAAAAAATTCACAACGCAAAAAATTAAAAAATTAATATTTCACTTGATAGAAATAAATTACACTCGCAAATTATAACATACAGATGAATTTATGTATCGATGTACAACATACATACATACTTATGTATAATACTACATCCATGTTGTATATAGATTTGTCTACAACCTTTCGTAGGAGAAATGTATTGATAAGAAAAGTTTTCTTAGTAAAATATTCATTAAATATTGATGCAAATAATTGTACAAGTGTTTAATCGAAAGAGATTCCTTTGGAGTGGTGAAGTATTGAAACTTGTGAAGAAAATCGGTGATAGTGAATTACAGCAGCATATTATTGTGTTCCTAAAAATCATATTGTACATGTCAAAGTTATAACAACTATTGAAATTAAAATAATTAATGCTGATTAAGTACTTTAAAACAAAGTTTTTTTTTGGAAAAAAATTATTCCTCTAATGGTCAATAAATTTTTTTTCATACTGTTAAACAGATTTTCCAATCTGTTAGGGCCGCCTGCAGAATATAAATTTTAATACTAAATGCATTAATGGTTTTTGTTGAGTTTGCAATTATTTTTTTTTGTTGAAGAAGACTTGTTTTTAAATCCGAGATGTCTAATTTCTCCCCGTAATATTCCCGGATGCTGCGAAATCTTTAAAAATCTTTGAAACGGAAATAAAAAAATTCCGACAGAAACATATAAGAAAAACAATATTTCCAGAACAAAATAAATTCTTCTAAAAAAAAATTAACATTGTGCACAAATTCCACTCTTGGGATTATGACTGATGCAACTAAATGCCCTGATCCACTATTCTACACCATCACACTTTCCCTGCAAATAATATTGAACTACGTGCTCCAGTTTAGATGAAATAGACTGGTTACAACATGGTACTATGCAATGCAGCAGTGGACCATGTTCATGAGTTCCATGGAGTAGCTTTTGGGTTTGTACGATGGGTTATATGGTCTACCCCTGGGACATCGTATGTTAAATAAACCATGTTTTCTCCATACATTTGGATTAGTCTTGGACTACACTATACATGCATGTATGGGCTAGTCACATTAGTTGCAGGGTTCCACTGATAGTGAAGTCTGGCCGACTTTAAAAAATTGCTTTAAAATACAAATAATTAAATACATAATAGTATATATACAGTGTAGTCGCGATAATATGACTTCATTAAAGCAAACCCAGTTCACTTTTGCGAGATTGTCCATATGTATTTGAGAATGGCATCTAATTTCCCTTTGAAAACGTTTTTCCCATAAAATAACAAAACAACAATTTATCTTTGAAAAACTACTTTTTTTTTTATCTCGGGCCAGCACTCAGCAGATGACCCCTACACAAACGAAGCATTGTGCTGGAACTTTATGCAAGGAATAGTTAGAGAAATGACAGAAGGTGAAATATAATTAATTATTTTACAGCTCTGCTTTTGAGCGTTCTCTGTTTATAACAGTGTTGAAGTTTCGGTTTAGTAGCCATTTTTATTATTATTTTACATCGTCGGTCCAACACAATACCGACGAAGGAGTGCGTTCTGATGTGATTGTGAATTTCTATCAGCTGAAGCCGGTACTTGAAGTTATTTTGCGAAAAATTCTTTGATTTATTGTTGGCTGCCTTGCTGTTGAATTTTTAAGAAAGAAATTTTAATTGACAGCTGAAGACAATTTCTTAGCAAACAGCCAGGGATATTCCGAAATTATTATGCAGTTGAATCTGAATTAAATCACTATCCCCTTCAGTTAAATTTAAACACTGTCTAGATAAAACCCGTTAAAATAATAGCAGATAAGCTGTTCATATTTTAGAGCTTTGAACAAGTACATATTTTAGAATAGTCAATTGAAGGAAAAAAGTGTCCATGTAATTAGGAACTAGTTTTTATTAATTGTGCCAACAAAATCTCAGCTGTTTCGCTAAAATCGCATGAGAATTATCATTTTATGTTACACAGACACATTCTTAGTCCATTCAACAGAGAATCAAATAAGAAACTTGAAAAAACTCGCGACTATAATATTTTAATTTTTATGAAAATATTTCCGATTCCTGTGAAGTAAATTATTAGTTAAGGCTTTTCTATATTAAGGTAACGTAAACTTAAAAATTATTAATATATATAATTATAAAATTAAAAAACTTAAAGTTATAATTTCGAAAAATTATAATGTCAGGTACCTAAATAAGGAAAATTATTGCCAAAAATTATATTTTTTACACACAGCAATAAAGCTTGGATATTTTTTGTTTAATTGTCAACCCAAAAGTGAAGAAAATCGTGGTTTTTGACAAATAGTGCATTGCATCTGCGGCACAGGAGTGCGGATAGAAGGAGATGGTTGCATGACCTCACTCTGAGATTGCAGCAAGATTCCGATTCAGAGTGTTATTCATATTTTGCCTCATGGCATTAATAATCGCCATGTTGAGCCCACTACCGAAAGAATATGAATGGCAAATGCATAGAAGGTCATTAAGAAAAATTAAAAATAGGGAAGGAGAAAGTAGGGAACCTTGCGGCGCCCTTGAATTTATTTTGAATTCGTTTGAAGAGTCCCCATCTATTACATCGCATACCATCTGAGAAAACTCTATGAAAATCAAAAGAAAGCATCCCCGACACCAAAATCAACAAGTTTTGACAGAAGTGCACAATGCCGCACGCTGTCAAACGCCTTGGAAATATCGTGAGCCACAATCTTACTTTCGCCGAAGTAGTGTATAGCCCGACACCATTTTTCTGAAAGGAAAGCGCGTAAGTCGCCCGCAGAGCAATCCCTACGAAAGCCGTATTGGTGGTCGCTGAGTAAAGTGTTGCACTCTAAATACCCTTCAGGGTTACTAGCCGCTCTCTTTTTGGGATCGGCGTGACATTGGCAACTTTCTAACACGTTTGAAATATACCGACATGGTATAAGGTGCTGAAGAGGGTTGCCAAAGGGCTGATGCATGCCTAGTGCTGGAGTTCCACCCGGACCAGGAGACTTAGTTATGTTGCGGTCCGGTAAAACCCCTGTTATCAGCATGAGCTCGAAAAGATATCCTTGGCATGGCTAGAGGTACCCTCCCGACTACGGGCAGTGGTGGATTGCTCTCCTCCAAGTGGGATTTACATGCAAATAGTCTCGCTAGAAGGTTAGCTTCATCAACCGGGACAGTAAAAATAAAAAATATTCTTGTATTGCAATTAATACTGCAACTGAAAGTTTTCAAACAAGTGGCACAATTGATATTCCGTTTGTGGTTTATTTTTTGGTTGTTTCGTGTGGATTCAAAAACGCAGAAACATGTGTTCCTCGTCATGTTCCTCGGTGTGTAACTAGCCAGTACCACGACTCGATTTCTTGAGTTAATAAGTCGCGATTAAAAAAATATACGGCATTATTATAAGTTTTCAGTTGCAAATAAGTCAGACTTATAAACGTAATATTTGATAAACACAGAAAAACTTTATTGTAAAAACAAAAAACAACATGCAAATGTAACATTTTCCAGTATCGGGTTTGCTTCACAGCTGATTCGTGTTAAATCAATGTGATTCTCTAATAACATACAAACAACATACAAGATTTCACTATAGAATATCTTTAAGTCATGTAGACTTAATATATGAGCCTAGTCGATTTAACATTAAGTTAAGTAATTAACGTCAAAAAAAAAAAAATCAAACTTGTATAAAAAAAAAAACTAAACGACTCTGATATTGAATCAATATGATTTTATTCTTAATTTAACACCAATTTTTATTAAATTTATTACTTATTATTATATTTTTATTTAAAAAATTGTTTAAGCTTTAGTGGTATTATATTTTTTTTTTATAAGTTTATCGATATTTCGCTACAAATTTGTGTAGCTTTTACACGAAATATATTATTTCGATCGTTATATTTATCGATAAATTTATATAAGAAAAATAAAAGAAAATATTATAGACGAAAAGTTTAAACAATTTTTATAATAAAAGTAATTATAAAAAATAATAAAGGTCGGATAATTTATATTAATAAATTAAATTTATTATGTTTGCTTATAGTTAAGCAAGTATCTATCTACATTTCGTTGATGTAAATGTCAACTCATCAGTAGGCAGTCAACAAAATTCTAGAAAAAGCTAAGAAGTCTTCCATGTTTATATAGAAACAGCCAAAAAGTCTTTGGGAATTACCGAGTATATAATTTTATTTAAAAATTTTCTTTTCTTTATTTAGCATTGCCCAATGTTAATTTTTAATTGATTCTATGTTAATTTTCATATAAAACGAGATTTTATGTATTTAATATTGTACAACGTTATTTTTACTACGAAAAATATTGAGTCAATTTGTCTCAAGGTAATATTGAAATTTTTTAATTTCAAATCAAGGTGAATCATTGTTATATTCAAAAATTAGGTAATTATTTTTGCATAAATTTTACATGATGAACATTTAGTCATGATAATTTCACATTGGTATAATTTGCTATGTGAATTTGTTCTACATTTAGCCCAAAAACAAAATTAAAAAATTTCAGTAACAAATATTAGGGAAAAAAATTATGGTGATTTGGGCGACTAAAAAGATAAAAATACATAAAAAAAAAATATTATTCGGAACATATCACTTCCCAGCAAAAAAAGTGAATGCGTTCACTATGAATTGTTATTTTCATGACTTCTTAAGCACTTCTTTATCTGGGTTAATTTTTAATGCCATCTTAAATGTTGACAAGATTATCACTTTATGACTAATTCAACTCTGCCGATTAATTCATATGAACAGCTGTGCATTTGTAATTATAATTGAAGTTAATTGTTAATGTGTTACAGGAACTCATTAACCCATGTTAAAGCGTAACCAAATCTTGGAACATTCATTCGCTCTAAGCAGTCATTTAAATGACGAGTTGTTTTGTTAAATGTGATCACATGCTCGGCAATGACACCCCTATGTTAAAATCATGCGTTGTGCAGCTAAGTTGAACCACTTCGTTTGCAATAGAACAGATGTATTAACTATTTATTTTGCTTTTTTTTCTTGCTGGGTTATATAGTTGCTCACTGTTATCAGTAACGTGAGCGAAGCGCGAAGCATCTTCTATCTCCTACAAGGCTTAGACATGTGAACTTTGAGTCGGACACACATACTATATACACCCCATACATATGTTCTTATATACGAATAAGAAATGTCTTCTATATGCGGGCGGTGTTCGGATCAGTCATAATACTAGAGGGAGAAAAAATCTATGTCAAAATCATCGGCAAATCTGAAATGTTGTTTTTTTTAGTTCTATCGTCTTATCTGTTTTTAATTTCAAAAAGTAAAAAAAACAACGAAATCAAAACCGTTATATGAATAAAATATAACAGCAAATATCAAATGGGATCCCTAGAAGGAATTTTCAATTTCTTCTCTCGCAGTCGTAAAAATGAAGTGAAAATCTAAAGACGTGAATTTGTATAAAAAAATAGTATTTGTATAATATAAAACTGTAAAAATGATTGATAGAAATAAATATCATTACAAATAATACAAATTTTTAATTGAAATACTAATTACTTTGTTTTGTTGTAATAAATCACACATTCTGTGAATATAAAAATTATAAGACCAAAACGTCTAGTAAAAAGACTAAAGAAACTTTGAGTTTGTTCAAAATCTGTATGTAAAATAAAAATAAATGGTGTTTAGTTAATGTGATTGATAATACATATATAAGATTAAATAAAGTCGTGGTCGGACCATTTGTCACCGTGTTAATCAATAATTACAATTTAAGGCATAAAGTGTTTGGATTTAGATTTGGATTGCATTACTTCCTGGTAAAATATGCGATTTTATATCTAAAATAAAAAATTTTATATATAAAAAATAATCATAAAGATCAGCTCAAGGAGCGTATTAATTTTTCAATATTTTTTTTGGAGGAATTTCAAATTCAACATGCGAAAAGCTGGGATAAATTCAATAAGGTTAGGTTAGGCCTCTCCGCGAAAGATGAGGTCCAACTTAGATCAGTGGTTAAGTTTATTGTGATCGCTGGGGTTAGACAAGTCCCTACATGCAACCATCTCGAATCTAAAATAAATATCGGTATTGCAAGAGCAGTCAACTACGACAGAAACTGAGAGGTCAAGAACCTCCGTCGCTTCTAACGCATGAGGCAGAAATTGTCTCCTACACAGACCCACTATTCTTGCAGAAGTCCCGCGAGAGAATGCAGAGCCTACTGTCATTCCCTCCAATGTTGCAATGGTTTGTGAGAACTGCGATCGATGACCATGCGATTCAAAGAAAAGTGACAATTAGTCCTCTCTTATCCATGTTCTTCCAGCACGTCGCTTTATGCTGCCAACGAAACTGAGCCTCCCTTATACACCGAGCGCACAATACGCAGTTTAACCGAGGCAATCGCAATACCTGTGCCCGGTAATAGTTCGGCACTAGCGAGGTTCGTACCCGCCTTGACCGACGATAACCCTGTGTAATGGAACTCAGGACCTGGTTGCAGCCTGCCTGTTAGAGCAAATTAGAAGACTTTTAGGTAAATCCTGTTATCCAACAAGTTATCAAGGAGCCTATAAAAAAGCTTAATGCCGGACCCCTTTATGTATATACCACAGGGCACTCTGTCCACTCTTGGAGTCGTTGCTACAGCCCAGAGAATGGCAAGAGTATCTGTTTTTGTGACTCTAGTGTACTCATCTTAAACGCGGTGGCGGCACAATTTATTTTGTATAAGTTCTTCCCATATCCATCTACATTGCGTATTGTTTGGATAAGTCTGATTCATATTGAATCATTTGAATCATCTGAATCATTTGAATACGCGATGTCTGTTCTACTCATCTTCGTAAATACTTAGCTTTATTAATACAAGATTATCGCAAAGGCGAATTTATCAAATTGCTATGCAGATCGAACGTCAAATTATTAGTAAACATGTTTTATTAAATATAACATAACGTGTTCAATTATATGAGGGTGGCGATGGTCGAAGTATTCCGCAGGTTGACTACAAAACGAAAAATTTTCCTGAGTTCAACACCAGTTTCAGACTCGTAAAAACATCTCGCATTTTTTCTGATGTGCATTTCTATGGCTTTGTGTCAGTTGTTCTCCGAAGGTTTCAGTGGCGAAGGCATAGTCATTGGTTACTGAACAGTGACGGCTTCAGCTGTATCCAATCCACAGGCACGTCAGAACGCCCTCCTTCGTCGCTATTGTGTAGCACCGGCGAAGTAAAATAATTAATAAAAATGGCTACTAAAAACGAAGCTTTCAAATTTAATACGTCTCCTTCACATCAGAGATGCTTCAACACTGCTATGAAAACAAATAACGTGCAAAAAGCATGCAGTGCAGTAAGATAGTGAAGTTTCACCTCCTATCATTTCTCCTACTATCCCTTTCCTATAGTTCCAGCACAATGCATCGCATGTGTAGGGATCATGTCCTGACTGCTGGTCCAAGATAAAAAAAATTCAATTTAAATCCATTATTGCAAAAAGCAATTTTTTTATTTTATTTTAATATTAAATTATTGTAATATTGTAAAAATTATTAATTTATTCACAACCACTTTTCTTAACTTTTTCACAAAAGTAAATAAACTTTGACGTTTGGCTTAAAAATACGCGTGCAGTATGTACTGTGGCTCCGTCTTATTGAAGCCACAAGGTTGGATGGTTTTCCACAGCCGGCCTAACAAAATTTTCTATCATTATCTTATACTAACCTCTGCTTACAGAGATTGAATCACAAATGATAATGACATTTTCAAAAAAATATATACTTATGTCAATTATCCTTTCCGACGATATACAGCACCAAACAGTACACTTAAGTGACATGAACTGCCCTTGAATTGTCCCTGTCGCAAATACTGCAGTTTTGCTTGTTGTTGATTTCTCTGAAAAAAACAATTCAATTGCTTTACTACATTCTTCGAATGTTAAGTTATTCTTATTAAATTACTCAAGTGGTCTTCACAAAATACTTGTAAAAACCAAAAAAAAAATAATAATTACAAAAGCTCATTCTGCGCCACCCTGTATACGCTTTTTCAGTTGCAATTGTTATGACCTGCACACTATAAACAAAATAAACAGAACTAGTTACAAAAGTTCAAGTTCAGCTATTTATTATACAGGGTGGAGCAAATTTAAGGTCCTAATTTAAGTTGGCTGCCGTTTTCAGATGGCGCCAAATGTAGCCCCATGGCTTGTGGAGAACGAAGAAAATGACAGCCATTTCAAATTATGCCATTATTTTTTCACCACCCTGTGCTTAAACATATATTTTTTTTATTGAAAACAAATTGAAAAAAAAACTCCAACAAATAGTTGAACTTGAACTACATACATACATATATTTTCCATACTCAATAATTATTAGTGATGCAAATTAATTTACCTCAAAAGAAATATAAGATCGTTTTAGATTTACAGTAACGATAATATTTATTCATTCATTTCCTTTACAAAAATAAACGAATTGGGAAAGCTATAAACTATGCGTCTTCAAACAAATAAAATATAAAGTTAAATTAAACAACAACTAGGAAAAAACACCGGCATATCAGCTCGATGTTTTTGAAAGTGCGTATAAATAAATAAAAATTTCCGGAATATTTTAATTAGAAGCTACAAAAAAGTTTTATAAACAAACTAAAAATGCATGTTGGAATTTAAAAAACTTGTAATTTATTAATTTATAAAAATTAAAAATGTGAGCAAGCGAACATCCCTGTCCATCTGAATAGTCAATATATCGGCCATTTTTTAGTTATAAAAAATGAAAATTGTATTGCATGATTATCTCTGATTTTTCTTTAGCTTCTCATGTAGGTGTGATGGCTGAAGTAGTCTGGACGTTGACAACAAAACCAAAACAGACCTGGGTTCAATCGCAGTTTCAGACTAAAATTATAAAAAAAAACATCTCGCGCTTTCCTGATGTGCATTAGTGTGGCTTTGTGTGTCAGTTGTTGTCGGTAGGTTTCAGTGGCGAAGGCATAGTCACTGGTCACTGAACAATATCGGCTTCAGCTGATAGCAATCCACAATCACTTCAGAACGCCCTCCTTCGTTTGTATTGTGTAGCACCGGCGAAGTAAAATTATAATAAAAATGGCTACTAAACCGAAGCTTCAACACTGCTATAAATAAAGAACGTGCAAAAACAGAGCTGTAAAATAATTAATTAAGCTTCACCTACTGTCGTTTCTTTAACTATCCCTTTCTTATAGTTCCAGCACAATGCATCGCATGTGTAGGGGTCATCTCCTGAGTGCTGGTCCCAGCTAAATAAAAACCGGTTTGTTTTGTAATTCTCTTTAAAAGTTGCTACCAAAAACCTTCTTACGATCATTGTTTTTCAATGTTTTGTAGGGTTGATTATAGGGGTTAGCCCCACGAGAATCGAAATCCCTAATAGAAAAAATAAAAACGCAGCTTTACTTAACATCGCGAGCATTACTTTGAATTCAGTGAATCGGGATCAAAAAAGAGAACTTCCGGCAACGACAACCCGGACAACAAAAGGAAGTAGAACTAATCCGATTTTGCACTCCTTCCGGATCAAAAGTTCAGGATCTTACTAACTTCTTTGGAAGCACTTTTTTCACTGGGTATCTAATCAAATATACCAAATTTAAAAAGATATCTCTATGTTTTTTTTTTAAGAAGGAATTCTTATTAGTTTTATAAGGAATAACTTTTTGAAAAAATCAAGAAGGAAACGAATGGTATTTATTAGATATTCTTCTTGGTTTTGTCAAATTGTATATATATCTAATATAACAATCAAGCTAATATAATCAAGAATATACCCTTATTAAGAAAATTAAGACCATGGTTTACACATGATCATATAGGAGCCTAATGAAATCAATAAGTAATTCAGCAGAAAACTTAATAGAATCAAAAGGTTCTTCTCTATGGATGGTTTTTTTTGGTGCCAAAAATAACGGAAATTTAGTAAAGAAAAATGGGAATGCGAATAACAAGTTTTCTTCTCGATTTTATGTGTTTTTCTTCTTGATAAAATTAAAAGGATTTCTCACATGAAAATAATAAGGAATCTCTTCTGAAAAATCTTCGCTTCTTTTTGCTGGGATACCCTTTAGCCGAAAAACGTTTCATAGAGAAAATCATCTTGAATCTGTAATGCAGTTTTAGCACTGGGTAGGCAATCGATTGCACTGGAACTAAATAGAGGGAGGAATACTGTAGAGAATAGACAGGCGGTGAAAGTGGTTGGAAGACTCTGCAGTTGTTTGTTAATTATTAAGTATAGTTGCGGCGTCTCTGATATTATTTTAATACATGAACATAACATCCGAGATGCAGCAACTCTTCTTTATAAATTAACTCATAAAAATACTCAAGTTCAGCGTATTCATTATATATGTATCTCTTCTTTAAAGTATACCCTTCCAACTATTTGGAATGCAATGTATTGCATACGTAGAGCATTGGTCGAAGGAAAAAAATAGTATAAAGACTGAAAGATATGTTTGCTATTTCCAAATCGTTATCAATTTGCATTCAAATGTTAAACCCAAACCTATGAGAATTGGGTTTGATAAGAAATCATAAAGTCATCTTATTTCAAAGGCTTGACATCGTGTTTGTTGGGTACATATATTGTTTTTTATTTTTATTTATTTGTTGTTCGTTTAAGGTTAACTCATCAATATTGATGGTTTATTTAAATATTTTTAATATATTTTGCAATTGGAAAATAAACATATTATGTACACGTTCATACGTACATGTTTCTAGTTCTTATTTGTTTACTTAACAACAAATTTAATGATAGTAGTACTAGATAAGTACAACAATAATAAACACTAAAGAAAATACTCAATAAACACAAAAAAAACCCAAGATTTTTCGACGATAATAAAAATGTCAGAAACGGAAATTAATGAGAAAATATATGACCATCGTATTTTAACCGATTGGTCAAATGTAAATAACAATACAAATGGCACAATGCATTATTCGAAGGATATGATATTCAATGATGGTCATCGTTTATCAATTACAGTCTACAGGTAAGTCGTTAAGGAATCTTTCAAACATATTTCAAGTGAAGCGCTTTAAATATTTATTAAAGAACACATGAGAATGCTTGAAAGTCTCCCAAATATTTTATTTAACTATTTATGCTCTCGCAAATAAACTGTTATAAATATATATTTTGTGAAAATTCATTTACACAAACTTTGTGAATTTGCCTAACAATTTTTAATCGTCAACTTGCGCTGTTGAATTGTGCATGCAATAAAACAGATCACTAAAATTTTTTTCAAATAAATTTTAGTATTAATATATCACTAACAAGAACTTCTGGTGATAATCTAAACAATTTAGTATTTTGACCATCTTTATTTATTTGTATAACAGTTTAAAAAAGGCTTTATTAAATAAGTATCACATACATACAGTCGAACTTCTCTATAACGTAGCAGTTGGGGACCGTCAAAAATTTTTACTACATTTTTTTTATGTAGAAAATATATTTATTAAGACAAAAAAAATTGTTTTTACATGAACACATTAATATTTTTTTTATTAATACATACATATGTGACTAAATTGATGCAAAAAATCGATTGCTAAAAGCTTCGCAATAGAGAGATTATTTAGTGTGAAAAATTCTATTTAGGTCTTAAAAAATTGTACGTTACAGAGAGAACTTCGCTATAGGAAAGTTCGTTATAGGGAGATCAAAATGTATGAAAATACTCACAAAAATGTTGTGTTCACGAATTTTATTTGTTATAGATAAGATTTCGTTATAGAGAAGTTCGCTATAGAGAAGTTCGACTGTATATGCCCAATTACGGAAGTGGGGATTTTTAGTGTTTTTATAAGGTCCCCTTGCTACGTATGTATGTGTGTGTATATGTGTGTACGGGAGGAAATAATTAGTGAATTGTGTACAAATCAAGGTTGCTAGTCGTACCGATATTACAGTGTTTTTCAATAAAACATGCGTACTAATACTTTACACCGCTTTACATGAAAATTTAAAAGGAAAAAAAAATTTTTGAATCTTTAAAAAGAAAGCGCACAAATGAGTGAAATAGAAGAAAAAAAAATCTAAAAATTATAATGAGGAAAAGTTAAGAAGAGAACGAAATATAAAATCAATTGAGAATTAGAGAATTCATGATTAAACAATGGAAAAATTTTGTTTATGGCAAATGCACAGTATGAAACAAAGTTTTAAGCAGCGGACATGGCAGCAAAAGTGAGATAAAAAACATTTGTTGTCTAAATGTCATATCAGGAAGTTATAATAGGATACCTTACTCTTAAGCATCCTCTTAGCTCCCTTGAACTTGTTTACAACTTTAGCACTCCCGCAGTACCTAGCTAACTAGTTGAAGAAATTTCTTTATTGTTCTTTCACTTTTTTAATGAAGATGTCGTTACGGTTTTAGGATAGTTTCGTACTCATATAACAGGGTCTTTGGTCCGGCGAAGTATTATAATAGGGAAGATGATGCATCGCCTTGAGTTTTTCCTGTACTTGAATATGACAGAGGAGTCGACTCGTCGAGATCCTACCAGAGATTTGATTTGGATTGTTTCGCGGTCTTTGGCTGCTTAACCCCAGCCCTTGTCTAGTATCGTTCCACGGGAAACCGCAAGGCTCCATTCTTTCTCGTACCCTATTTCTTATCTTTCCTAATGACCTTCTCTGTCAAATTTCCAATCCAATCTTTTACAGCAGACAGAGCCATTTTCCACTCAAAGACTATTTTGAAGTTACTCTACCGTATAGAGGAGAGGGCGAAGAAACTCTTAGGTAGAGTAGCCAACTCTATTGACTGGCTTGAGGATCGTTATTATATCGTTACTATCGTTGCGTTGTATTGAAAAGTATATAAACTTTTTATGAAAGTTATTTCGTGGTGTCGTCAGACGAGATTTAGTAGACAAATTAACGTCTTAATTATAATAATATAAATAAAGATTATAATGACATACTTTTGTAGTTATTAGTAGGTGCTTTAAGGGAAATGATAGACTACAAAATGATAGAATTAAATTTATAAAAATACAAATGTTTCAACTAAAAATAAATTGGGCATCTGACAATCGATCGAATTAGACTTAAGATACTTTTAGATATTGCTATAATTGAAGATTTCCTAAAGATTTCCTTTGCATATTGAACATGAAGTAGTGACATGAGTATATGCAGACACATACATATATTTGATATAATTCGTTTAATAAAATGAAAAAAGTTTATGTAGAATGAGCTTTAAAAAATAAATATGCATACGCACTCCTAAATCCAATTTAGACATCTTAATTGAACACCTTTTGTCTCTATCATACCGTCTACATCTATTTTATTCCTGTCTATACATTTATATTTATAACACAAAATATTTGTTACTTGTACCTTTTTTTTTGCTTTTTTGTCAATTTTTATTCAGTTTTCTCTTCGTGATCTCAACAATCGGCAACTCAACCGTACTGTTTCTATTAACCAAACGTCGTTTACGTGGTCCATCGCGGATTGACATCATGTTAATGCATTTGGCGATAGCCGATCTAATGGTGACGTTTCTGCTGATGCCGCTAGAGATTGCGTGGGCCTACACAGTACAATGGAAATCTACTGATTTCGTTTGTCGTCTTATGAGTTTCTTTAGAGTATTTGGCCTTTACCTATCAAGTTTTGTGTTGGTATGCATATCCATTGACAGGTAATCTAAAACGAAATATACTACATGCGTACAATTACACAACATCCACACTTACTGCGAAGTATGACCAGATTCAATAGAAAATTCTGCAACTAACGTGCAAAATTTTAAAAAATTCTAAATACATATTAACTTATACTCTTTTACTCGTATATTATAAAATTTATGAAAAACTATGTGGAATGAGTAACATAATTTAATAAAGTAGTCGTAAAAGAGGGCATGTTTAGAAAAAGTAGTTCATAACTCATTCTAGAGCACCAGTTATATGTTGTGAAAATTTCAAAATGGTCGGTACAGAGGTCTGGTCTCCTATAAGGTGCAAACAAACAAACTAACACACATTCTGCTCTATATATGTATATGTACTCGTATATAGATAAATAATAGTAAAGCCTTCATTAGACGTAAGCAATTAATAATAAAAATTACATAAGCACATACATATGTAAACAAAAATTTTTCTTAATTTTTAACTAATTTGTGATAATCTGAAAATAATATTATTATTAATTATCATTTTATTTGCTGGTGTTGTGTGTACGCACATTTGGACGATTAAATTGACCGAAAAAATCACGAAGTGCACGATATGCATTTTGATTTGAACGCCCATTTTCATAATAAGCCTGAATAACTTGAACGCGGTGCTCGATTGTGTATCTTTCCATGATTCAAATTGAGTTAGTCTGGAATTGAGAAATATCAAATGAAATGCAGAAAAAAAATTGACGTTTAGGTGTGCTTCACATTCAATATCGGCCCTTAAAATTTAACCAACATTTACGAATGTTTAATTAATAAAAAATTATGGCGGACGGTTTTAGTTTTAAAATATATTTAAGAGTACACAAAGTTATATTAATAAATGGTAAGTTGAAATATCTGGTTAAAGAAGAATAAACTTCAATCGGATATTTATATTGGAAACAACTATAAAATTCATACTTGTTTCTATGCTTGCAATATAAATGCGCGAGAGAACATTTTTTACTAGCAGTAAATAGCAATAAATTTATATGCAAAGGAATAAAATGGTCATACTGTCGAAGAGTGTTTATATTAAATCTGTAAAAGCGTTACGGTAATATAGAAAGGACTTATCTAACGTCTTTCTCACTTTAGAGGAACAGGCAAAAAGTTCATAAAAATTCAAGTTTTCTAGTTGCTATACAAGTACCATTTTCGAAGGCAGTGTCATTTTTAATTCTCTAAAGCACTTATCACACTACATTTTTTCTAGATTGTTGAAATTTTGGAGAAGAGGGCAAATATTTTGTAATTGGAAAATTAATCAGCTGCTGAGAGTACAATCATATTAAGATAAATGCAAAAACGTCAAATCGTCCTCTGGTTTAACGATAAAAAACATAATGTAATTAAACCAGGTGGCATCGCTACGTCAGTCAAAATTATATACAAACAAAATTGTGTAACAGTATTTTGTTTAAAAAATATATACTATTTGTGTTTAAATATTGCGAGTGAAAATTTTTTCTGACATTTTATGTCGCATAGCACAAACACACGAACGCCTTTAAAAGTTTTAACGCTGCCAGTTTAGTAATTCCATCATGATAAAAAATGAGTAAATGTCAAAAAAATTTAAAAAGTTTCAACTTAAAATTGACGTGTCGAACTTAAGTGGCTGACAGACGATCAATCTTCAGCTTCAATATTTGTCATTGTGTGCGAAAAATAGTCACACATATACGCTCTTTGTAATATTGACGAATTACTAAATGGTTTTGATATTCATCACAATATTGAATCAGTTTGACGTAGTGTGGCATCGTTATCGTCAATATTCATTTTATTTCTGGTAACTTTGAGTGCACATCGTAATAGTGACGCATTACAAATAGAGTAAAAAATCAAATTAATTGAAGTATATCGCTCATTAATGGCTGTTTGGGACGTGCAAATTAAAAAATATAGTGACAAAAACCAAAAAAAGGTATCATCAGTGCTTTTTTTTAATTTCAAAAAATGTTCTGCCGGCGGTAACTTCTATATGTTTACACTTAAAAATCGCCAAAAAAAAAATGAATATTGATGAGAAACTTTGACGTAGTGTGTCAGAGGCTTCAATATACAATACTAGCACAAAGACAACTATTGAAGCTGAATACTGATGTGTGTATCATGCGCTTTAAAATCTCTTATATGTTTACAACTTGGCGATTTATGAACAATGTTTGCGATTTTGAGCTTAGTTTTTGACCGTACAATTTTCTTTATTTTTTTTTTCAAAGTAAATAAGGAGGCAACACTTAAAAAATATAAATATTATATTGTATTTGTTTCTCTCTCCATCAATTTTACATTAATTAATGAAAAATAAATGTAGTGTCATACGGGCTTAAGCAATTTTCATTTCAGCATACCAATTTTGTTTTTAAAAAATTTTCCTTTAAAGGATTACCTATCAAAATATGGAAAGAAACCCGATTCGAAAATAGCTTAAGGCCTTTCTATATTAAGGTAGCCAAATATATTGATTATAGACAGTGTAGTGCTTGTGTGCTTGTGTGCTTGTGTTTGTAAGTGCTCCTTTTTTTTACATATGTATGAATGTATGTATAAAAAATTTCTTTTCCATGGATTTGCAGATATTATGCTATAATTAAACCTTTAAAACTCTCTTTAAATCGTGGACGCATTATGTTAATTATAGCCTGGTCCGCTTCAATATTATGCAGTTTGCCACAGGTATGTGTAATCATGCGGGGATGCGTGTGTGTCAAATTGACAAGTTAGTTGCATGTTTTGGGTCAGTGTTTCTTCACTTGCTGCACTATGGAAGCCGCAACTGAAGTCAATATTGATTCTGTTGTTGTTGCTGTTGTTTTTGTTTTTCCTAACTCGCTGTATAAATATACTCGTATTGTTGCAGGCATATGTTTTTCATTTGGAAGAGCATCCGAAAGTTGAAGGCTATTATCAATGTGTTACATTTCATTCATTTGCCAGTGAGTTTCACAAATTATTCTATAACATTGCCAACATGTGTGTTATGTATGCCTGTCCATTGATCACTTTTATCTATTGCTATGGGGCGATCTACCTGGAAATTTATCGGAAAAGTCTTCGCATAGTTAAAGGCATTGGTAAATATTTTTTTTTAATTTTTTATTTCTAAATAGCTGGTGCACTCCATCCAAGCCACCCAGGAGTGCACTAAATAACATCTTGTGTGACAGCAAACGGAATGTGTAAGTGCGTTCTTAAACATATTTTGCTTTGAATTCAGGTGGCAAGTGTTATTTGTCGCGCAATTCTATTAAAGAATTTAAAGAGTGTATGTGTGTATGTATTTTACTAATATTTTTTTATATTTTAGAGCGATTCCGTCGTTCCAATGATGATGTCTTGAGCCGTGCCAAGAAAAGAACTTTAAAAATGACCATAACTATTGTTATTGTTTTCATAATATGTTGGACACCATACTACATCATATGTTTGTGGTATTGGATAGACAAGTCATCGGTGGATGAGGTCAGTTCCTTAATACGCAAAGGCTTATTTATATTCGCCTGCACAAATTCGTGCATGAATCCCATTGTCTATGGAGTGTTTAATGTACGTGGACGGGTCAACAATAACAATACGGTAAGCATACATATTTAATATATGTGATATAATTCAACATTACAGCAAGATAAATACATATCACTTTTACAGTATTAAGAAGTTTTTATGGGTATTTCCACGTTTAAGAATGTACCAATACTCTTTCTTATATCTTTTTTTTTTTATAGAATTTTATTAGCAAGATGATTTTGGGGATTGGTGTGCACCCTTCTAGATCAATGGGAATTGACCTGCATGAAACAGGGTTCCAAAGAGGATTGCTAAATGACGTGATAACGTTCAAAAACACTGTTTCCAGACCAGTGCAGAATTCTATCCGTCCCAGGAGACTGGTTTATGTTGAGAACTGCTAAAACCCTTTTAACTGCACGAGCTCGAAGGTTTATGTTTTTGGCATAGTTACGGATGCATCCTCGAGAGCGGGCAGTGATTGGTTGCTTTTCGGCCAGTGAGCATTACTTGCAAATATTTCAGCTAGTAGGTTAGGCTTTTCAACTGTGTCAGTGAATATTTGGTCATCCGTCAAAAGATCCGGACTAGAAGAACTAGCATTTTCCGTCACTCTTTTAACAAATGACCAAAAGCTTTTACTGCCCCGTAGGGTAGTAAGAACTTTAGTACGAATACGCTTTTTTACGTCTTAGCACTTTGGCACACGAAGTGTCCGACTTATAGTAAAATTTTATGACAATAATTTTCGTAGAATATTTCAACTAATTACATCCCTTTTTTAAATGTGGTTTTTGTCTTTTTTCGAAAAGAGGACGTGAAAAGGACAAAAAAGACCTATTCTCTGAATAGGTAGATGGTTATTATATACTGTTCCCTGTAATACTCTGCATAAATCTTCTGAACACATCGTAAACCAAAAACGTAATAAATACTATTAGAGGATTAAACTATAAAACGAGTTAAAGACGTAAACTTTTTGGAATGCCGATACACGTATATTTGTTTTAGGTCCCTCTATGAAATTCAGTTGGCAAAACCTTGTTATTTACAAAAAATTTTAATTTGTTGTATAGTGTTATCACATATAATTTGAGTGACTGTAGATTGCCGAACAGTAGCTTATTTAAAATTTAAATTGATTGTATTCTCAAATTTTTGGTCGAGTTAGATTAATGAGTGTTCTATCTGCATTTGACGGAAGTGAACTTTTTTGTGGAAATACCCATATGCACGCGATATCTAATATCGTTTGAAGCAGTTTCACTTATTAAGAAAATAATCCGATAATAACAAATAAATTAAACTGCAAATATATATGTATATTTGTACTGAATGACGGGCAAAATTAGTAATCCCATATACATATCGCACTTGATCAACAAGAGGGTATGAATATTAACTCAAAATTTTTCAATTTCACTTTTTGCAAGAAATCAACTAGCCATATCAATATCTACTGTGAAAATGTCATCTTATTCAGTTTACTTTTTCATCAAAGAAAAATGGTTTTTGGCTTGTACTGAAAATTTTTCAATTTTGAGTTAATATTCTATTGTCGATTAAGTTCGAATTGTATATATGTATTGTATATATGAAAAAAAAGAAGGAATTTAATTCTAAGGAAACGTATATTTGCCATATCAATTGTTACAGTCCAGCACGAGTAATCGTCATACATCACTTTATCAGCGTGGTGACTCCTCCACCCAATTTTCGAAACATTTGATAAACCTTAATGGAGGCAGTGGAAAATTGGCCACAATAAATGCGACAGCAGCTAATGAAAAAAATGGCACGCAAACAGATAATGCAACAAAAGTAGAAAAGCAGGCAAAGGACTCTGAAACAACAGCAATGTTATGTATAAAGTAAGTGAAAACCCTACTATTTGAAATAATAGAATAATTTTATTTACTTTTCCCATAATCAGCTGAAGGTCAAACTGCCACTTTCTAAAAAAAATTTAGGGGAAATATTTTAGCGAACACACTAAATCAGTTCTCTGTACAGTGCTACATCTTTTTCTAAGCATGAAGATTAAGCTTTAGCGTATTAGAGGACAAGGGGGCTGGTGTCACTCAAATTTAAATTTCTTTTAATTTTCGTATTAACCGAAGAGAAACTACAATCTCATTAAGCAACCGACAGAACTCGTTTCATAGTTTTAAAGTGTAAATCAAGGTGCCAACTATAATCACTAATCAGCAAACACTTGTTAATTATGAATGTGAATCATTATCTTTATTATTCTATCAAGTTCAAAACAAATAAAATGGCAACAAACTACACTCCGGTTCATCTGATTATATGTAGATCGTACTTGCTTGGAATTTTTAAATTTGCCTTTTTTAAATTGAAAGGGAAATGCTTTAGTTTAATGTAAAAAGCTAAATGTGGCAACGGTCACAACAGGATTTGTAAAAAACTGGAAAACTCGAAACTCACCAAAATCAATTAGTTCGTAATATACTGGATTATAATTAACAAGGTCGCTTAGAAGGAGTCTTACTACTACTCTTAGTCCAACAGATCACATCGATCACTTATTGTTGGTTCATTTTGAATTGTAGATACATACATACTATAAATATTATCCTAGTGTATCCTACTAATACGAGGGCAGTTTGACAACTCCGTAACTTTTTGAATTTTCCTCGCAGTAACTTTAAATGCAACACAGCTGCCTTCAACCACCATCTATTTGTAGACGACTGTAAAATTTTGAGCAAGATGCGTCATTGTGTTTGTCACAACAAGCTCTTGAATTTTCACAAAAATGGAAGAAAATGAATTTTGTGTGTGATGCTCAACCGTAATATGATCGAGGTTTACACCGTTATATAACTGTAGACGAAACATGGATCCATCACAATACCCCAGAGATCAAGGAACAATCTAAACAATGGGTTTCAGCGGGTGAACGTGCACCAAAGAAGGCCAAGATGGGTCTGTCAGCCAACAAAGTCAAGGCTACAGTGTTTTGAGTAGAAACGAGCACATTTGGCGAAAAAAGTGCTGGTTGATCAAGACAATGAGTAGTCAGTGTTGCAAAAATCCATAAATTGAGCTACGAACAGCATATTCTCCTGATTTAGTCCCCTACGACTATTTTCTGTTTCCAAACCAGAAGAAATGGCTGGGTGGTAAGAGATTTGGGTCGAATGGAGAGGTATTAACCGAAACAAACGCCCATTTTGATACAGTCAGAAAATCTATTATTTGGTAGTAATAAAAATATTTTAAAACGCTGGACTAAATGTATTCATTTAAAAAAAGATTTTATTGAAAAGTAAAACGTTTAGTTGGCAAAAAAAATTTTTATTCCAATAGTCCCGGAATTATTAAACAGCCCTCTTTTATAAATGTGAAAGTTTGCATGTTTGGATGTGCGGTCCACCATCACGCAAAAACCCCTTAAATGGATTTGTGTGAAATTTGGCAATACATCAAAATTAAAATATAATAAAAGCGTTTGGGGAAATGGAAAATGGATGTAATCTTGCCCTTTCCGAATCTTATCAACCGATTGCGATGAAACTTTAAATACAGAGTGATCTGAGCATATTATGATACCCTCGTGTTCCCATTTTTTTTAAATATATAGGCTACGTGTCTTTATAGGCTTAGCCATACATATCTTTGTCTTAAATTTCTTTTCACTGTGAGAAATTTCATTAAAATTAAATCAGTAGTTTCGGAAATTAGACCGGACAAACATTGCGACAAGAGATTTTTGTATATATAGAAGAATATAGAAAATATGTATTGTTTTCAAAAATAAGCGGCTCTTTAAGATATTAATTAGTAAACGTGGCGCCAGAAGTTACTATAGCTGGCCATCCCTGCAATGTAAAATAAACTGGAAATAAAATGTTACTTTTTTGAATATTATAAGTGCATTTTTTTAATAGTTATTTGGTAAACTTATTTATTTTAATAACAACTTATATATTATATTTTAAGCTTAAAGGCTTTTTTTATTTGTTCTACTTCGACATTTCGTTAACCATCGGTTAACATCTTCAGGAAATTTTTATTATTTTTTAAAAATTTTTTTTTTATAGTTAACGAAATATCGAAGTAGAACATATAAATATAAAAACAAATCTTAAAGGTTAAAATATAATACATAAATTGTTACTATAAGTGCATTTTCAATTTGTCCAGTTATTTTTAAAAATCCAGGTGAGTATTTAATAGTTTTTCACACTGACTGGTTTTAAAGCAAAAGTTGGTTTTACGTTAAACCAATTATTAAAATTTGGTTTTAACATATAAAAATATTTTCTTAAAATATTTTTTGAATTGGTTTCAAGTTGATTTAATGAAATACAACCTTGATTTTCATGTACTAAAGCCAATTTTACCAAGTTAAAAAATTATAAAGCAGCTGGCAATTTAAATGGCGCTCAAGGTAATAATAAATACGCTTCCATCGAGTTAAGGGAGAAGAAAATAAATGAAATTTTATTACACAAATGGTGCATTACAAATTAATTTAATTAAACTTATAGTGGGAATACAAAATTAGCTGTTTGTGGTATTAACTTTAAAATCGGGTTTTAACTTTTGGTCTGAAATCACTATAAAGCATAGTTTAATAAAAAAAAGGATTTTATTGGCATTTCAAATTGCTTTAGTCAGTTCCATAATCCTGAGAATATTTGCGTAGTCCTCAGCAAAAATATAGTAAAAATTAGAAGAATTTCTATTAAGCGTTAAAATTCTTAATTTAAAAAAAATATTTCTATATACGATCGCTAGGCTACATACCCTTACCGCATTCGAGCAAGGGACGATGTACCCCCATGCATACATACACACAAACATGCATACATACTTATTTGGATTAATAAATTATTCTAATCTTTTTTCTCTCTTTTCAGTTGTGCTGACTCTATTGAACTGGCTAATCTACAGAAATCATAATTACAACAAATTCAAATGCCCACAATTTTACAACAAATAATAAATGTTTGAAACATATCTATAATGATCATTAACCTGCAGCAGCAAGAGTTAATTAACTGCTTCATATGAATTAAACTTTTTTTTATAATTTTAGTTACCTCTTCTCTCTGTTTCAAAAGAAAAACGTACTCTCTGTGAGTTGTTTTCCTTGCATGTACTTTTCTTTACACTTTCGAACGCTGTTTTGATTAATCAATCAATTTAAACAAAACAAAGAAATTATAACAACAAAATACCAGATATTGACATAAACGCATACACATGCATACATATTAATTGATGTACATTTGTATATAGTATGTATTTAGTTGCATGTACATGATGTGTATAAATGTATGTACATATGTATGTATATGTATAAGCATTTAATACGTAGTAAAATTGATTTGATTGTGGTTGATAGATAGTGTTAAGTTAATTAATATGTATGTAGTTGAATTTATAATTTTAGCTCTAATGATTTAAATAATAATTGCAATTAAAGCCAGCAAAATAATATTTATTTATAATAAAAATATCAGAAATGAATATTCAATGAAGTTGTTTCGTTTTAATATTTATGTTATTGGCTAAAGTTGGTTTTAATGAATAATTTGGTTTATGGCGAATGTGTTGAGTTTGTGGCTCTTAGCTGATGGCCATGCCAGTTTTTATGTGATTCAGTTAATATATGATTTTCTTTAAATTTAATCGATATTTAATTAAGTTTTATTGTAAGGTGTCAGGCATGTCAAAAATCATTGAATATACATACTATATAAATTCCATAAAAAAGGAGGCATCTACATATTTTTATTAATTGCAAAATCGATTAACTGCATAAAACAGAAGTAGGAAAAAATTGTGAAATTAAGGAAAACTTACGAAATTTAATTAAATTATTACAATCTATTTTATTAATAGATAAACAGGTTTTTTTGTTATCCCTTTTACATCTACCAGCGTTACTATATATTTTTGAAGAAAAACTTTTTATTTAAAAAAAAAACTTAATTTTTCAACAAAAAATTTTTGCACAAAAGTGTCGAAATAATGGAAAAAAGCACAAAAGTAAATATTTTGAATTAAATTTTATTAAAAATAAGATAAACAAAAAAGTTAAATAACAATAACAAAATTATTCTTCCCACGATTTTGAGCCAATCTCCATTTTTTTAGCTTTTATTGGACCCTCCGATGTGTCTGTATCGTATTCTAAGCTATTTTCTGCTTAAACCTAATAACACCAAAAACTAAAAATATTCCATTATCCTCACCGTTTCTCCTTAAATATTTATCCATGCTTTTTTGAAATAGAAAACTTTTTAGAAAAAACCACAGGCATAAAAAACTATAATATTATTAATACGGCACATATGTATTAAAAAAGAATAGATACATTTAATACTGTAGCAGTAATAAGGAGTGAACAGTTATAAGATCGTTCGCATTACACAGCAACATCACATAACATTTTCGTCATACTTTATCTGTATAAAAATTAATAAACAAAACTTGAAAATTTGAATGAATTTCAAACAACTTATTTTTGAAGCTAAAAACTTAAAACCTTTTTGGCATTTCAAAAACACTGAGAAATGGTAACGCTGACTACTGCGGCTATTTTGAAAAGATATATGTATGTATATGGTTTTAAAAATTTTTCGGCACAGTGTGCAAATCTTAATATTATTTAGATCAGTTTAGTACTTTAGAAGTAATATTACTTTAAAATTATTACTCACACCATTAAACAAAAAACTTCTCTTCTTATTAGATGCAGGTAAAAACAAATCCAAATATAACTTTGCTTTACGTGTTTTTGCAGAAACCAAAACAAAAGGAAAAATGAGTTAATCAAATATAAAAAGTTTTTTCTCTCTTTTTAAGGAAATAAAAAAATGAAGCCATACACACATACTTAAATATACATATATGATCCCATTAATTAATTTTTATGAGGGAGTGTTAAAAAATGTGTAGTAAGATTAAAATAATTTTTCTTAATGAATTTTTTAGGGCAGCGAAGCGCACTAATTTAATCTAGTGCATATTAATAATTAAGTGTTGCAATGTCAAAACAACAATTTTATATATATATATATATATATATATGAGGGTGGCGATGGCACGATGGATGGTAGTCTGCACGTTGACTACACAACCAAAAAACAGACCTGGGTTCAACCCCAGTTTCAGACAAAAAAATTTTTAAAATAAAAATAAACATCTCGCATTTTTCTGATGTGCATTAGTGTGTTTTTGTGTGTTAGTTGTTGTCGGAAGGTTTCAGTGGCGAAGGCATAGTCACTGGTCACTGAACAATACCGGCTTCAGCTGATAGCAATCCACAATCACATCATAACGCCCTCCTTCGTCGGTATTGTGTAGCACCGGCGAAGTAAAATAATAATAAAAATGGCTACTAAACCGAAGCTCTTCAGCACTGCTACGAGTATAAAAAAAAAAACTAAAGAACGTGCGAAAGCAGAGCTGCAAAATAATTAATTAAGCTTCACCTCCTGTCGTTTCTCCTACTATCCCTTTCCTATAGTTCCCAGCACAATGCTTCGCATGTGTAGGAGTCATCTCCTGAGTGCTGGTCCTAGATAAAAAAAAAAAAAAAAAAAAAAACTATATTGATTACAAAGTGGAGGAGGTAATCTAAAGGATGTTACACAATTTGTAATCTAAAGCAAACATATTATTCAGCTTTCAGTGTAATATTAGTAAAAATGAGGGAAAAGTAAGAGCAGAAAGCATCAAACATATTTTCATCTTTATCACGTTGTCAATCGCATTTGGGCCTTGGGTATACAAGTGCACCCATAATATGTTTTGTGCTGAATATCTCACATAGAACAATCCAAAACTGTGTTTTCATTTTAGGTAAATTCGATTAACGGAAAATTTTTTGATTTACGACAAAAAATTCAGTAATTTTATTTTAATTAAAAGTACATATTTTATATATAAAATAAGTCTGAAGTGTATTTTTCCTTACAAAATTACTCTTAAAATACAATTTCAATCCAAATGAATTATTAAGACTGCAGTATATCTTTATTACATTTCTATTATTGAATTATTTTCCATAATTCAAAAATAATTTCGGAACACCCTTCATACATTATTTAAGACAATCAATAATCCACTTGCTACTTAGTTTTTATTTATGAACATCAATCAAATAAGTTAATGGTCTACAACACAAAAACTTTAAGATCGTGCTTTATATGGTCGTTAAGCTGTTATCATATCGGCAGTTTTGTGCGATCGCTTTGAAATATTTTTGTTCATTATTATGAACAAATATATTTTTTTCAAAGCTTAAATTTAAATAAAAGTTAAGAAACTTTTTAATACACAACAACAAAATTTTATAAACATGCATATATTATATTCATATGCACATACAGTGCTGTGCAGAATACAAGCACAATAATTACAAGTGAGAGCATTCATTTCAAGATTAGCAAGAACGATTTTCCTTTAAATAATACAATCATTACAAAAGCAAACAATCGTAAAAGCACAATATTTTTGTATTGTCAAAAGCGGTGATTACTTTCATATGATAGTAGATGTTACACATGGTCACATTGTCACAAGTACATTTTTACCAGTACTGCCGGCTGCATGGTCTCTGTGAACGGAGTTTGTCGGTGCATCTCCTTTCGAGCAAATTCTTATCCGTAATCGGTTATTGATGAAGTCTCCCCCCGAAATATATGTAACTGCGGTGTAATGAATTTTATTCTCAATTATCAACGAAATGGTTTAGAAAAATTAAATAGATTTAAATCGAACAAAAAAAAAATACCAAATATGAAAAATTTCTGCATGTTATGAAGGCAGCAGCAACAACAATATTTTTTTCATTAGAATCAATTAAGGGCAGAAGAGTAGAGGTAGAAAAGTATCAAGGATAACTAAAAAATAGAATGTAGTAGAGAGGAGAATGCAGCTGAATATCACAAATCTAGTATCAAACAAGAAAGACGTGTAATCAGAAGGCGAAGTCTAGCGGTTTAAACACGGATTACAGCCGCCGCCGATTCTTGCGGCTTATAAGCAGGAGGTACTATTAAAAACAATTATTTGTCCACGGCAATTTGAAACTTTTTTCTATATAGTTTTTTATATTATTTTATTATTATTATTATTTTTTATATTATTTTAAAAAATGAAACAATTAAATGTTTTTTAAGTAAATTTTTTCTATAAATAACTTTTAATTAAAAAATTTAAATTTTTTTTTATTTGTTTCTCATTTTATTTATTTGCTGAATTTTCAGAAACTGACCTAACAGCAAGTATTCAAAACTTATTATTAAAACGAAAATAAAGATTCTGGGATATAAAGATTCTGTGAAAAGGTGCTGGACGTGAAACAATGATGAAAATGTAAAAATTAAGCAAAAAAAAATATAAAAAAGTGTACTGCTTCTAGATTATTACAAATTATTTAAAGCTGTTTCGAAACAGATGCATACAATATGCATTTAGCTCAACGATGTATTTGTTATGCTCTCTACTGTATCAATTTATACTGTCGTTAGTCGCTCACAACCAACTACTTACTATTAATTAAGCAAATAAAATGAACACAGTAAGATGTTGAAAACGTTAATAATTTTAAATTGTCACTAAATCGTTAAGTCAATTTCAAATTAAAACATAGTAATTCAAATTAAGTCAACAGCAATTTATGTGACATGTTATTACTTTTAGTTTCCTTTTTTTCTTTAACATTAAACAAAATTTTGTGTTTATGCTGATAAAAATCAAACATTTTTTGACATTTTTTTTGTATGCTGTCAGCTATATTAAATGCCAACTTCAGAACTGGATAGTCAGTTTAGTTAAACGAACATGTACGATTTACTTATGTACGCATGTATGCACGTACTTAGTATATATGTTTATAATTTTGAAAATTTATTTGAAAATAAATAGACAAACAAGTAGTTGTTAATAAATAAAATACCCTGTAGTACGAGTATACACGTACATATGTCGCCATGCTAATATTTAATTTGCTTTGCTCACCATACATACGCTTTTATTCGCTTAATGAACGCGACAGAAAGTTGAATGCACGTCAAAATGTGGTGGAAATATTCAACCCACCGTTCTTCCATTTTACTTAGAATCGAGAATAACCGAATTTAAAACAATTTTTTGGAAAAAATTTACAACTTCATTTCTTATTCTCCGAACTTGAAAGCAAAAGACAATAATTAAATATGAAAGATGAAGCATGTAACCATCTCCACACTATCATCAGTGAAACCCTGACGGTAGATGATGCCAAATTAACCATAGCCCAATGCTGTACTATTCCAACTAATTGTTCCACTAATAGAGAGTGCAGGCCGAAAACCTTATACAGACAACAATTTCTCCGCTCTCCGAATAATAGTTCGAAATATCTAATCGCAGATCTTCGAACCGAAATTTAATTTGTTCCGAATTTCGGTAAACTTTTATCGTTTCGGGTTACGTTTCGGTTTTCAATTTTTTCGGGCGAAACCGATTTTTTTCGGTTCAAAGTTTTTTCTGAGTAGCATTTCATTTCCATTTAGTTCTACAAGAACTCCCAAAAAATTATATTGTTTGTATATTTCCTTGTTTTTAGGTATTATTTGCGAGTTCATAGGTCTTTTCAAAAATTTGTTTAAACGTCTACTGGCGATTTGATGTTACCACCAAATGAAATGCCGCATATAGACCAGCTAAACCATAAAACAAACATAGATAAATAATTATAATCAATTTTGACTAACGTGCAAAATTGCAAGAATAGTTACATAAATTTTGTAAAAAAATTTTTTTTTGGAAATTAATATATAAAAAAAAATTTACATAGCATGTGTCACAAAGAATGTGTAAAGGATATGAATAAAAAAATTTTAAAATTTCATAAATCATTAATAAAATGTATAAAATTTAAAAAATTTTGTTAATGTTCTATGAAATTTTAAAATTTTTTTATTTTTTACACATTTTTATAAAATATTAAAATTTCCTGAACATGTTAACCGATGGTTAACAAAATAGTGAAACAGATAAAAAATATTCAATAAACAAACGTGTCAGCTTTACAAAGAATCAAGAAATATTTATTTAAATTTTTATTTAATCAATTATTTTTATTAAATTAATTATTTTTATTATAATTAATCGTTCTAATTAATCACTTAACTTTTTTTTATATGTATTAATTTCTACTGCAAAAACTACCGGGTAGGTAGATAGATACCTCTTAGAATTGATATACAAAGAGGAAGATTTTTCTTCATTATGTCACATTGTGTCACAGACCATTTTGCAACTAATCAACGGATAAAACAAGTAGTCAACCACAACAACAGTGATAAAATAAATACAAAATATTTTAGAATCACTTACACATCTGATAGTTACATTTAATACAACAACAAGAGCTGACACAGCCAGTGTTGGCAGTTTCGTTGTAAGCTTTCTCGCCAAATGGCTCGTAAAATATCGCCAAAATTATCCAAATATGTATCTCCAATATGTACGAGTATATAAAAGAATTTAATTTTAGTTATAAAGTCATTTTCCATTCATTTTACTAATTTACTTGTTTCATCATAAAAATTTCATTGTTTATATCAATTAAAAATTAAGTACAAAATAAAAAATTTTTATACAATCGCATTTTTCCGAATTAATCTTTAAGAAATGTTCAAAAAGGTCTATAGAGCTTTATATATATGGTATACCTTTTCCCCCAAATTCTTTATAACTTTTTTATCATACTATTTTTTGTTTTCAATATATTGTAAAGGAGACTTGAGGAATTTAAAATGGAACAATACACAATTCAACAACGTTCCAAAATCGTTGAACTTTATTTCAGAAAAATATCATGATTTTATTCTTAATTTAATTATGAGCGACAAAGCCCATTTCCTTTACAATTTCCTATCTATTTTTATATGAATGGCAGACAAGGTTTGCATTAATATGGCAGTTAAAGCGAATGTGCTTTAATTCACCAATTCTTAATCAACTGAAGCCAGAGAATAACGAAAGTATAATTTTAAGCAGAGCACCGAAATAGCCTCCCACCGTTCGTAAATGCAGGATTGCCAGTGTAGCAGTTCTAGTACTGATTTAGCATTAAGAATTTCTAAAACAGTGTTAAATGCTAGCTTAGAACCTATTTATAATTATGTAGCACTTTTAGCATTTTTTATTTAGTTCATAAAATTACTTTAAAAAGTGATATAATTAATATCAACTCAGTGTATATATGATAATTTTTTTTTTGATCAGTGAATAAAAATTTTGCCGTCCTCAAAAATATTAATATTTAAAAGATAATTTCAACATTTTCTATAGTTAATACTTGAAACAAATCAGGGATAACACAATTTATATTTAAGTCAATGAAGTTATTGAAAACCTTTTTAAATATTTTTGTATTGTCTCTTTTAGTTTTGCCTTTTTTAAACGCAAAAGTAGAGCGTTTATTCAGTTAATTGGTAATAATTAAAAGCAAACGCGAAACTTATATATACGTATGATAACGTTACTTGTCACTCTATAAACATATTGAACGATTTTGTTAGAAAAATCGGTTCATCTATAAAGTATTAAAATTAATTTTTGTATGAAGTAGATGAAAATGACGCTGTACTCGCAATAACTTAATTTAAAATATTAACTGAATTTATTTTGCGAATACCTCTTCATATATGATTCTAATTTCAAAATTGTGCTTTTTCCCAAAAAAATATGTGAAATGTATTATTGCATACTTTATGATATTCTCATAAAATATTTGTTTTTAAAAGCAAACTCAATAACTGAGGAGGAAAGCATATCCTTATAGTACTATTTTGCTAATGCTTACTTAGCTCTTCAGTGGATATTTCCTAATTTCTGACTGCAAATTCAAGATTCTTATGTTCGTAATTCAACTAATCAATCGAGAATTGATGTTGAATAGTGAACACAAAAACAAAATACTATAAACAAAAAAATAAGAATCCACGAGTTTACTTTTTATATGACACATACATATTTCTATGTTTAGGTCTTACTTCTCATCATTAATTAACTAATCATTATTTTAAAATATATTTATCGTTTTTTGCTTGTATTCATACGTATATCACTAAAATTAGTGTTTATATTAAAAAAAATGGATTTTATATACAGACATTTTTACAACAAATGGAAATTTTTGATTATTTAAAAATGTGCAAAGAATGATAAAAACTGGTTTAAAAAAACTGGTTTAATAATAAAAAATTTCTAAATATATACAGATATTTTAAATGCAAACTGTTTTTGTTTAATTATATTAATAAAAATCAATGTTACAAAAACTAGCACTTTTTTAAATGTAAAACATTTTACCACTTGTTTTTTTTTTGCATTTTAGAACTTTTCTTCTGTCTTCTCCTGGCACGTCTGCGTATAAAAGTACGTACATATAAGATTTCGATTTTAGCGCCTTTTCTCATACATGTGTAAGGCACTAGAATATATATTATGATTTAATCCTTTATGTATGCGTAGATTAACTTTATGCGTTGCCATTCACATGTGATGAAATGGAATCAAAATGTTTATTATTCATTTATGAGTATGTATTAATATGTATATGAGAATTTAGGAATTTTATCATTCTGTATAACTGAACATATCGTATAAGAAATTTTATGCATGCTTACATTTTTTATGTGAAAATAAGAATGGGTTAGTAGTAGTGTTTAAGAGCACCTGCTTTACTCGAGATTTTTTTAAAAGAATGTTCGGTAAAGCGCAGAACTCTCGATATAAAAATATTGGCTAAATTGTCGAAAAAAATTTAAAAATAGGAACATTTGCCAATACGAACTATTAGCGATGGTTTCTCGGAAATAAATAATCGCTAAATTGGCGAAAATTTTTTAAGATACGAATACGCCATGCCATGCTTTTTTTCTTTTGTTTACGCAATGCTATCGTAGTGGAAATTATAAAAAATATAGCATAAATAGGCGCCAAGTATTTCTAATATCGGCAAGTATATCGCCAATCGCAATTCTAACATTTTCATTGCCAAAAAAAATTTTTTATCGCCACGTTTGGCGAGAAAACTTCATAACTGACAACACTGGACACAGCACCAGACCAAAAGATACGTATGCACATACATGTGAAGTACATACATGCGTAGACGCAACAGGACGGCAGCTACAATATCGGCAATAGCAGAAGACAAGTCACAGCGCCACACATCTGCCAAGAAGATGAAGATGAAAAATTATTACGAGTATAAGAAAACCATGGAGGTGACTATTTATGTTTTCTAAACTGTATGTAGACTAATGGTGGGCACATGAATGTTCAACCCGAATCGAATTTATGCTCAAAAATAAATCAGCTAATGCTTTGAACAGAATTATGAGAAATGACGAATTTTTCGTAACAATTATAATGTGGCCGGTGATACAACTCGTTTGTGCGTTTTGCTATAGCGAAGTGTACGCAATAATTATGCGTTAGAACGAAATTCCTCGGGTGTAACGAACTGAACGGAGTAGTCTGCACATTGACTACAAAAGCCATAAGTACTGGGTTCGAGCATAAGTCACAATAACATTTCGCATTTTTTCTGGTGTGCATTAGTGAGTCTTTGTGTCAGTTGTTGTCGGAAGGTTTCAGTGGCGAAGACATATTCACTGGGCACTAAACAGTACCAGCTCCAACTGATACCAATTCAACGCCACTTGAGAGCATTGCACTTCATCGGTATTGTGTGGCACCAGCGAAATAAAATAATTACTAAAAATGGCTACTAAATAAAGCTTCAAAATTAAATATGCCTCCTTGACATCAGAGGCGCTGCAACACTGCTATAAAGACAAAGAACGTCCTAAAGCGGAGTTGTAAGACATTGAAGCTCCACTCACCACCTCTCTCTCACTATTCTTTTCCTCTAGTTCTAGGGATCATCTCATGAGCACTGGTCCAAGATAAAATAGTTTACCTTGCAAAGTCTTGAGTTTCTATGGAAGAAAGGAATGGCGGTAATTACATAAGTTGATGTACTCGTAAAGTTTCGAAACGTTGCTTTGTTCTACGTTCGTTGTTTATACATCGCTGTATTTGTAAAGATTGTAAAACTGCAGAACGATTCAACGAAAGAACACAAACTTTCTCAAAGTAAACGTTGCGTGTGCTGTAGTTGAAAAGAAAATTTAAAACTTTCTTAAAGTTAATTTTAAGCATGGAAAAATAACTTGGTGCATAATTACTGTTCTAAAGCGCCCTATACATGTTAAAGCTGCATGAACGCTTGTATTTTCATTTCATCGCTGTCGGTGTCACGCCTATTAGTATAATAATTTTGGCTAACACCAACAAGATGCTTTAAGGTTTTACGTGACTTATAGGGCAATATTGTCCTAGCCGTATCTGTTAGCCTTCTAGAAAGCTGTAAACAGGTGTTATTTTTTGTTTATTCTGAGCAGCAGCATCAGCAGAAAAATAAACTTCAATTTATATCTATGGATATGGTTACAACTATGGTCGTATAGAAAGTTACGTGCAATCGAAATTGCTATTGCCCGTTCGGTCAATTCGAACAGCTTTTTGTAAATAAAAAATAAAAAACTACTCCTTGTCCTCCCTCACATAACCTAACTTTCTACTTCTAGAATAATGCATCGCATGTGCTTGTCCAAGAAAAAAAATGCACGCAGCCGTTCGTGTCCAATTAACCGCTGCTCTTAGCGCATAATTAATTTTGGACGTCTATTCACTGAGTTGTTAGTGTGTTGACTCTGCAACCATAACCGGTAGGACCAAAAATTTTTAAATTGTGTCTGCTCCCACAGCGGCACCCTTTGTCGGTATAAAAGAATAATAAAAAGTGCCTTCAAAAGTACGAACTGAATTATATTTTACCACGTTGTTTGCCATGAAGAATGGTGTGAAAGTTTTGCACACTACTGTAGAGTTTACAACTATTTATTGATTTCGAAATATTAGACAAATAAATAAAATGTTAGTAATACCTCAGATAATTGATTTGTTTGGCAATCGATTAACTACATTTTATTCTCTTTGTTACTCGTACGTGTTAATTTCTAAACATTATTTCAAATATCAATTGTAATTATTCATTACTTGGACAGTGCAATGCCATGCGCATAATTGAGTTAATCAAATTGGCCATGTATGTCTATTCTGATGATTTTTTTCTTCTTTAAGTTGCATTGGTAAACTGAATCTGAAAAACATACAATCTTTCAAAGAAGCATCTTCCTAAATTTAGTTTTGTTTCTATTTTGTATAATTTTTTAGGAAAGTTTTTAAAAATTTGATTTAGTTTATAAATCGAGCATGGAACAACAGACTACATTGTGTATTAAAAATAATCATTATAATTCAATAAGTTTGTATTCTATGTATGTGCGTGTGTACGTAACTAATTTATGTTTGTTTGTTGGTTTGCTTTAGGTTGTTTGTTTTTGTTTTTTGTTCTCCATGTCTTTATTACTATCACTTGCTGTTACATGTGGCTGGGCGAATTTCAAATATAAATATAAAAGGTACGATTTATATCACCACATCCCGCCCACAGAATGCCACACTTCTTTACTCGCCACGATTATGTATTTAAATACGAACGAGTTCAAATTGAATGCATTTGATGCGAGTCGCAATGGTATTTACGCTCACTCATCACAAACCGTCAAGTTTGTTTGTGTGTGTGTGTGTACGAAGTGTGTTCAATAATGTAATGCCATGGTTAAGGCAGAGGTATCTACCACTGCAGCCACTGTCATCTATTGCGCACCTTATACTGTCTGTTGACCATTAAGCACACTTATGAGTTGGACCACCTACTTTCGGGTAAGAGTCGGCAAGTTAGATCTCCACTCCTCTTCGTCATCGGCGGACAGTTGATGAGAAGATGTTGCATAGATCATCACAGCACAACCTGCTAGTTATACCCGTTGAAATGTCCCGTAAGATGACAAGTGCCAAGTTTTTCCAATGTTGGTTCCCCTGGATATAAACCCAGTCCTTCACAACCTTTTCGGTTCATTTCCACTGAATGAAAACATTTGGATTGCTCCAATGAACTCCTGTTCTGCTCCTGCCTACCCGTTTTTTGTTGCCGTCATAACCCTGATGTCCTGGTATCCAAATTAAGGAAACACTGTTCGTGCATTCCAGGTTGCTGAGCTTAATGTGGCACTGCACGATGATGCTTCAGTTATGGGTATAGCTGCTCAAAGCCCTGAAAACTGACTAAGTGTCGGAGAATATCCTTATTCCCTGTAGTTCCTCTCCAGCATGTTTGCGCTACTTTTAATATTGCGAATAGTTCTGCGGAAAAGATGCTGTAATGTCTGGTGAGGGCAAGTCATTTGTGCTAGCAGCGCTTTTATGGTGACCGCGAATATGTGGAAGTTGACAAACACTCTGGACATCATTTTAACTTGCCTCCACGTTTACCAGATTTAACAGCTCCTAACAGTTTTCTTTGGGGATATTTAAAAAAAGAATGTACGTTCACAAACCAAGAACCATACTCCAACTAAAAACGAACATTCGAAATGAAATCATGGCCAATCACCCGAAGTTTTGCGAAAAATTATGGAAAATATGCTAAAAAGAGCACGTATGTGGGAAGAAAAAAATGGACATCACTTACTGGATATCATTTTTCAAAGCTAATTGAAAAAAATTCCGCAATAATATACGTATTAAAAAAAAAAATTTTAATAATCGCATAAATAAAAAAGTTATAAATCATTTAATCCATATATAGCTCAACAGATTGGCCTTACATGAGGTCTTCTTCGGAGTGTTAGGGTGTTGCAATCCTGCAGTTTCCCAGCTAAAGGCCGTGCATTGCCTGGAATTTCTTTGAATTTCACATTGATTCGCTTCCGAAATCGAATTAAGGACTACAACTTTGGCACTAGAGGGGTCGGGCGCCATATCATGGAGTTGGTGTCGTTGAGGTTGTGGTTTCATACGAAGAAATTGGTGGGAGATCGAGTTAAGGTTTTTTCAAAAACCGTATAATTTTGAACAAAAGTTTTATTATTTTATTATATAACTAAGAAAGAAAAATGCATTTGCTATAATTTGATAAGCTGAAATGGTTTCGATCTGGGTGATGTTGCCATTCAACAGGAGAAATATAGACCGTAATAAAGAGAATTGATTAAAATAACATAAAATATCGAAAATAAATAACAACAATACAATTTTTAAACGAACTCCAGCTCAAATTCTAAGTTATGACACAGTATCATTGTGTGTATTATTCTTTTTTTATCTTGAACCAGCACTCAGGAGATGACCCCGACACATGTGAGTTTGCTGTTCTACAACACCCTCCTTCGTCGGTATTTGAGCAATGAATTGTCGTCAAAGTAAAATAATAAATAAAATGGCTACGGATAGCTTAAAAAAACAAACGCCAAAATTAATATCAGAAACGCCGCAACATTATTTTATAATTAACACGCAATTGCAGAGTTGTACAAGAATTCAGTTCTATTTTCTTACTACTTTCACCACCTGTCTAGTCTCTATACTACAGGGATGGGAAATTACTCTGGTGTGTTTGTTCCAACTTTGAAAACAATAAGTACCCCTACACATGCGGTGCATTGTGCTGGAACTAGAGGAAAGGGATAGTTAGAGAAATGACAGGATGTGGAGCTTGACTATCATACTACTTTGCTTTTGTACGTCCTTTGTTTATAGCAGTGTTGCAGCGCCTCTGATGTCAAGGAGACGGACACAAAGATACACTAAAAATACAGAAAAAATGCGAGATGTTTGGTTTTATAGTCAACTTGTCGACTACTTCAGCTATCGCTTCCCTCCTTCTTGGGTCTTGAAGGTGGTGGTGTGATGTTACTTTATCGCAGACGTGTTTTAGAATAATGTCAGATAAGGTCCTACGGGCAAGTGTTGAGGTAAAACTGAAAACACAATCTGTCCAAAGACGCTCACACGGGGATTAATTTCAGCTACTCGTTCTGACGAGAGACTTATTTCCATCTCATCTGAATCAAATGGTGGCGGTTAAATCTGGTCCCACGTCGCGTGTCGTGAGCTTCAGGATCTTCGGTTCCTGCCCGACTATGGTGAGGCCTACTTGTAGGAGCAACGTGGTGGCTCCGGGTTGGATCCAATTAGTGGTGAGAGCAGGTGACTCGATGTGGAGTTGTATTGTAACCGGGTGCCGTGACCCATAGAGCGTAAGGAGTTTGAGACAAGCCTCGCCCCTCATAAAGGCAGAGACCATGCCAGGCGCATACCACGAAATTTGAAAATTCCCGTTATTTTCTAAACACACCTCGTATACTTACAATTTCTCTTTCTGTTGTAATTTCATTGGTGACAAAGGCAGAGGTTTTGTGTTCATTATTTTATTCTTGTTTAAATATTTGAATGTCGTGATTTTGTGTGTCTAGTCAATGGAACTGCATTTCACCTTTGTTATGTATGATTTGATTACGTTATTATATTAAATATTTTTCTCCAAAATGCATATTGATCTATTCAAACGGTCATTTACTTCGCCATAGTGTTATAGATGTTCTATATAAAATGAGGGTGCATCATTTAAATAATTTTCACTTTTATTTGAACTGTAACGCTCTTTTAATTAGATTTCTTTGATTTGTTCAGTTTTGAAGACCGCTCGTCATCCGATCCCTAAATAAATTACAAATTCAATATTTAAAATGTCAAAATTAATGAAAATTATGATGCTTTTTAAATTAATTCAAATTCTTTTATTGCATTTTTTTTTAAATTTATTAGTCGTTCTTTTATGAACGAAATCAAGGGGAAGTTTTGTATTTGTTGCCTTCAAGAAGAAAATTAAGAACTTGACAGAAATGCATGCGGGTTATAGGAAAATTATGCGCAGTATTTCTGCATTTAAGAACTGAAATGCTATTGAATATTTTAATTTATTTGTAGACAACTAACACTCAGGCAATTAAGATGCCTCCCAACAAACGTAGCGTTGTGGGTTGCCTATAATTTTGGAACGTTATAGTGCAGAGAAGATACAGGTGGTGTATAGCAGTCGCATTAATTTTTAAGTTAAACGAGAGCTCTTTTCCTCCTTATTTTAGTTCACCGATGTTTTTCAATGCTTAAATACTGACGAAGTAGGGTGCTGTTACGTACATCAGCAGAGACACTAATTAAAATAAGAATAATTTTTGATAGCTGGAAGAGGACTTGTAACGCGCTAACTCCTCTTTCAACAGCACAACAGGAAATGCTAGAGAAAAAATAGCCGTTGCGTTGCCCGGTCAAATCTTCTATCATTCACTGAAAATCCTATCAAAAGCCGTTTCAGAGATTAAATCGAACAAACAGAAATACAGACAGATTTTATTTATTACTATACGAGTAGATTACGAGTATTTATAAAGTTTGTATATTTTATTTGCATTATTTTTGTAGTGCTGACATGTAACTGTAATGTAAATGCAAATCTTCTTCTTTTATTTAGACAGCTAAACAGCTGTATGGGCAGCCACGGCTATACAAAGCAAATATATATTTTTGTATATCTTGAGAACAGTTGAAGTGGAAGTTTCTGAATAAGATCCAATTGACTTTTTAGTTAAAACAAAACATCAGCCAAAAACTGGGAGGGACTACCCAAGTAGGCGTGGTACCTCCCATACAAACTAAATATTGATTTCATTATATCATGAGAACGGTTTAAGAAAAAGTTTCTGTATTTGGTCTGAGTAACTTAATGGTCTGTACAAATCATCATTAAAAAATTGGGTTTCTCTATATCTTGAGAACGGTTAAAGCTAAAGTTACTTAACTTGGTCTGAATGACTTTATAGTAAATTTTTTTGTTTCGGGCACTTTCTTTATAGCTACAGAGCCGAAATTCGGTAAATAATGGGAAAAATATGAAAACTGGCAATTTTCATCAGGGGGACTAGTTTGACTCTTTTTGCATGTGACACTCCCATTCGATATACGCGTGCGCATTCTCCATAGAGTCAGAGAGCTGAAGTTGTGTATACGGGTAGGCACTCGGTAGGGAAGGAATGTAAAACATAGATATACATGTTCACATAGACTCTTTCAAAGATAAGACTAAGACGGATGGTAGGGGGAAACTTCCGCGTCTCCGAAACTAACTACCCAATTGTAAGAAAGGAGACATAAGGCATATATTTTTTTTAAATAAAACTATTATAACAGCTACAGCAACGCTTGACGGGGTCAGCTAGTATTTTTTATATTTTATTACTTCTTTTCGATATACAGTATGGTTACGGTACAAATCTCATATATCTGGTCCACTATCTTATTTGCGCGCTGTTTGCTGTTGGAGTGTAACGTGCGTTGGTCTATCGCTTCAATTTCCTAAAAATTAATTTTTGGCAAAAACACAAATATAGTTTGTACACATATGTATATATAAGTATATAAAATATGAAAATAAAACACGTTTAGAAAATATTATTTATTTATTTAATAATATTACAGTTACATATATTTAAATGCTTTAATTATATTCCGTTACTGACATATATATGCACACAATGTGTCAAAAAATATATATAAAGATATAAGTAATGAAAGTTTTAATTGTTTATGTTTATGTTCGGTTTTTGTGTGGGAGAAGTTTGATTAAATTTCCATTTTCGATAATATCTGTAACAACTTGAATTTTTTAAAGCTTTTTTCACACCACATTTCGGTGGCGTATATGCCAAAATAAACTACGGTGCTAATGAATTAACTAACATGCATACATACATAAATGTTGAAGATATTTTATTCATACGTACATATGTATGTATGTAAAGGCTGGTCCAACCAAAACGCACGATGCTAATTGTAAATAAAACAAAAAGTTTTTAGAGACGTATCTTAATATTCTTTATTATGATTAAAGGAAAATTATGTGTGGAACAAAATATCGCCCAAATACTCGCCACGGTTTCTGTGGCATACATTTATCCGATGAACGATATTTTCAATGACTCTGTGACAGAATTGAGATTCATTGTCGTTAATGTGGCGAATTATCCCATCCTTTAGCTCTGGAATTTATTTTGGTTTATTGACGTACACTTTTTTCTAAAATATCCCAAAATTCCAACGGTGTTAAATCACATGATCGTGACGGCCAATTAACATAGCCTCGACGTGAGATAACACGGCCATTGAAGAGCCTTTGTTTCGTTGGCTGTGTGACTAGTAGCATCATCCTGTTGGAACCACATATCGTCCAGAGCCATATAGTCAATTTATGGCCACAAGAAGTTCGTTATCTTCTTGCGATAGCACATGGCCGACCTCATTTTCGAAGAAGAACGGCCCGATAAAGCCGCCAGCCCATTAACCGCACCATACAGTCACTCCTTGTGGATGCATCGGCTTTTCAACAAATAGTCGTGGATTCTCATTTGCTCAAATGCGTCAATTCTGTTTGTTAACGAATCCACTGAGGTAAAAGTGAAAAACACGAAGTGCATGAAATGCTTTTTGATTTGAACGTCCATTTGCGTAAAAGCATTGTTTAATTTGTCAAACACTGAAACAAAGAACTGTGGAACTAAGTTGGGCAAAAAACTTAACTTTAAGGTGTGACTCACAATTAAAATCGTGCATTATAATTGGACCACCCTTTATATGCCAGAAATTTTAACAGTTTGAAGTATAACGCAAATTCTGCTAAAAGTGTTTGTCAAGCCTTAAGACATCTTAAAAAACCAAAATAACTCATGAATTGAATTTATCAAGTTTAGGGAGCATTTAAACAATTGCAACGAAAGGTTAATAAAACACATACTGCTTAGTAAAATTGTTCTTCATTAAACTGAACTAAAACTTAACTATTCAAATTGAGCTATTAAAGTTTAACAATTAAGTTTATTTCACATCGAGTAATTTTAGGAATTAAGTTTAGCTTTATACGATTGTTATAAATTAATTTTTTTTTAGTAAAAACAATACATTTATTAAAATTAACAAATATTAAAATGAAAAATGGAGAAAGGTCTCCTACCAATGCCTCTGTAGTCTGCTGAGTAGTGTGCTTTGAATAATATGAATAATGTGCTTAGAATAGATTTTTCTTTATCCGTGTTAATTTTAGAATGGTATTTGAAAATAAGGACTTATTAAATATATTTTTAGATTAAAATAGATTAAATTAGGCTGTAAGGATAAATTAAATTAATTGTAGTCCATTCGCGTAAATAAATAAGACCAAGAGAACATTTATGGGCAATTTGTGATTCTGCTGAAGCTTAGGAAGACATATATCCCATATATTTTTGTAAAAGCAGGACTGCAAAGGAAGGGATAAACTGCCGCCTTATCCGTCTCTGAAACTATTAAATTTTTGTTCAGTATAACCATTTTTCATAGAATTTCGCTCTGAAATTCACGTGAACGAAGTCAGGTGTAAAAGCTATTATTTATATAAGTTATACCAGGCGGAAAGAACAATAGTTCCTGAAGGCAACATGCCTTCTAATAAATACAAAACTTCATTCAAAATATTTACTTTTCATTTCTTTGCAATCACTATGACCAGGTTTTTACTTTCAGTATGACTCCTGTTTAATTAAAAAGTTCTTTCGATTGTGGCAATTTTAAAGAATTCCATTTTGCTTTTAAACAACCATTTGATATATTCTATATACGACAGTATCTAAGAAACATATGCAAGTGCATGTGTGCTTGTTTGTATGGGGACACAAAGTGCCTTTTGAGCCACAAATCTTGAATGCTACTGATTGGCGCAACAAATTCAATTTGTTTGTCGACCGACAATAATCCTCTAACACGCGCTCCCAAGACCATACATGAATAAGAAATTATTATTACAAACATATGTATGTATGTAAGTTACGTACATAGTATGTACATACATACACACTTCTATCTTCGGTGTTTTTATCTCACAACAGCAATACGTAAGCGCAAGAGTTTAGTCGGATGACATTGCTCGGCACAAATGACATACGACAGCCTGTCAGAGGATCTAGTTTTATTGTTTTTCGCATTTGCAATTACTTTTACAGCCTCTGCATTTGCTCACATGTACTATGCATTGTGCATTTACTTACGTACGAATTTTCACTGTTCAAGTTTGTAAAATTTATTTAATACTCTTCAAATATCACTCTCTAGTAAAATCCAGCACTACAACTTTATACTGGAAGTAGCAGTAGTATTTGTTGTTGCGTAGTTAATATTGCTTTTGTTGTTATTTAGGTGAGTGATCAAGTTTACAACACATAAAAAGCGAATCAACAGCAGAGTCAGTGGTTCCGGCAACCACAGAAGCTTGCTTTGCTGCAGCAGCAGCATCGGCAGCAGCAATAGCACGTGGGCGTTTGAGAGAAAAAAATAAATATAAAAACAGAGAGATTTCACCAGGCACAGTAAATATAAATAAATGTGTTGCCAGAATAATATTAAATTTATTTTATACATGTACATGAGAGCGTGCCTCAAAAAAAAACTCCCCGTACACCCCCTAATATAAAGTATTTTTGGGCGGCAATTTCGAAAATATAAAATTTTTCTTTTTGCCAAAGGTAGGAGTCGCCTTTTTGAACTTTTCTTTATATACATATTTGGCATTTGCAGTCGGATATTAAACAATGATATATCGAAGTTTTTGTCTCTAGAAGCCCAAAATTTTACATCAATAGCCTTCCAACAAGAGCTGCCTTAAATATGAGATCAGAGTTCTAACCAAGATATGCATCGACATATACTGGACGGGCATAAATGGCATAGACCACTCAAAGAGGTTCCTCAACTTTGATAATAAAAGATACGTGACTATATTTTGTTCAATGTTGCTGCCATTCCTAACTTTATCCTTTTTCGTCGCATCCAAACCGACAGCATTTTGATTCGTCCCTCAAGAGTAGATTTTATTTATAGCTCATGCATGAGGTTTATATTGAGCAATACTTCCACGTACATATACATATATATACATATAAGTATATATCTGTCATATATATGAGATTTTGTCGAAAACTCTTCTTAAATTTTTGTCAAGCTTCTAAAAGGGTTTGTAACTAGGGCCCTGAAAATAAAACAACTTTTTTTGCAAGTTTTCTCTTATATTTAGGACTCTGTATAGCTTTCTACGTCTAATATGGTAGACGTCGTTGGTACACCATCTCTTACTTCTTTTAGAACTCATTTCTAGAATAACCTGACACTTCCTCTCTGTGTATCTTTTACCTTTGAACATGTCTAATTTAAATATTCTGTTTTATTTAAATTGTATAAAGAAAATGTGTTTAAAGGTTACGTAACAGGTTGATCATATCAGAGGCAACACTTTTGTACAAAATATTTTTTTTTTTTTTTTTTGACAATTAAAATAAAATTTATTAAATGTATATTTCCACAGAACATATTTACAACAGATTGTATATTTGTATCTAAACAACATTAAACGTAAAAACAATATTCAATTAATTTTTCTTGTGCGTGATATTTATCTAATATTTACAAGACCAACAAAGTTTACAAGGATATTTAACTTCGAAGAGTGAAAATCACACATTCTATTCCTTTAGCTAAGTATCTGATTTTTTTCAAGAGTACAACGAACTTAAATTAACCGTATATGGCAACACGGACCATTATTACCCACGAAAATTTCAAATCAGCATCAATGCATATCAGCAATGACAACAATAAAAGCAACAACATGGAGCAACAATATGAGAGCAAATAAAAAAACTTTTTGTTTGTGTTTTTGCTGTTGATTTTTTGTTTTGTGTGTGTGCGGAAATGAGTATACATTAGTGTCCCACCGATTAATTAAATTCGGCTTCACTAAAATATGTTTAATGGGCAAAATATCAGTATTGGAACTTGATCCCAATGAAATAACAATGAGCTAAGTTCTAAAAAAATTAAATAATTCCCAATAAAAATTAGTGACCTAAACCCAAAGAAGGTGGCGATGGTCGAAGTAGTCTGCACGTCGCCTACAAAACCAAAAATTTTCCTGGGTTCAACCCCAGTATCAGACTCATAAAAACATCTCGCATTTTTTTCTTTGTGTCAGTTGTTGTCGGAAGGTATCAGTGGCGAAGGCATAGCTTCAGCTGTATCCAATCTACAGGCACGTGAGAATGTCCTCGTGCGTCGCTATTGTGTAGCACCGGCGAAGTAAAATAATTAATAAAAATGGCTACTAAAAACGAAGCTTTCAAATTTAATACGTCTCCTTCACATTAGAGACGCTTCAACACTGCTATAAAAACAAATAACGTGCAAAAAGCATGCAGTGTTGTAAGATAGTGAAGTTTCACCTCCTACAATTTCTCCTACTATCCCTTTCATATAGTTCCAGCAAAATGCATCGCATGTGTAGGGGTCGTCTCCTGAGTGCTGGTCCAAGATAAAAAAAAGAAAAGAAAAGAAATGGCTTTTAAAGACCAAAATAAAATATATTCCAAATAACCCCAACAGACAAAAGTGAAATAAAAGCCAAAAATTATTAAGTAAGTTCAAAATTTTGAATCCATATAAATATAAAGATGTAGTCCCCATTAAAACTTTACACACAATTATTGGGGTTTTCTTTCTATATAACCAGAATATAAATGATTTTTATCAGTGAAGCCTCTATTGGACATATGAGGGAGGAGGAAATCTTTAGAACCAGTCGATGGCCGCCTAGCCAAGAAACCACCCAAAGCCCGGTACAATACTGCCAAATAAAAGTCTTTTAACAAGTATTGAGGAAAAGTTATTTCACACACCTGTGTTGAAAATATGTGCAGTTTGTTTATGCATATTTTATGTTCACCAATATTTTAGTCAATTTAACACCGATTTCGAGGGATTATTTTTTGTTCCAATATTAGTTAGTTGTATTTTTACCAATCCGGAATTCAAAAATACAATTTTCAAAAATTCTTCCAAAATAATAAGAAGTTAAAAAGGAAAGGAAAACTATATAAAAAACATTGGTCCAGAAATCGGTGTCGCCATGCATTCTTGACTGGCGTATATAAATATAGAGCAACGCCTCTTGGTTAGAGGTACAACTACAACATTCCGAAACACAAATTGTGGCGGAATATCATCTAACAATTTTGCCAATTTTAATCGACCACGGAAAAAAAGTCAACCTCTTTTATAGACAGGAATTTAAGAAAAATGTTTCACGGAACGCCACCTGTTGTTAATTTCCGTCGTCGTCTCGCTGATATTTGTGGCTTCTATGTGATGACCGTGGCCGAAGTAGCTTCGTTATTGTTCTAATCAACAGTACTAAGTCGGCCACTTCTTGCGTTTTGTTTACCGCATCCATTTCTCAGGATATCCTCAACCAGCTGATTGATTGTTTGCGCGAGAAAAATTTTCATTGCGGTAAAACACCAGACGGCCAAGTATCGATCTGTCATTTGGTATGATTTGTCAAAAAAAAATAATAAAGTTTTTTTTAAATCTTTAAATAAGAAAACATTTTATTTTTCTTCTTTCAGTATTTATAACTAAAACAAATATTTATATAATAGAGTTAAAACCACTTGCCATGATTGCTTTTTAAAAAATTATGGTGCGGTATCTTCTCTACGTATGCAATGCATTTTACCGGACCTAGTTCAAAAGGGGTAGTATAAAGAAAGGAAAAGTAATTAAGTCATTGGAGTATGCCTTAGTTACTTAGTAACTTTGCTGATGCGCTTTCTGTGAACTGGTAAAACGCAAAGCACCCCCCTTTGGTACTATATTACCGCATTTTTTTTCTTTAAGCTAAAAGAGTTATATATATTTATCTTCGTTTTATTTCTTAAATGCCGACGGAAGGCATTTGATACAAGGACAACGTTGTTAGATCAGCAAATTTGAAGGTGCTATTTGCTGAGTAGTTAGCGTGCTGACTCCAGAAGATCCACTGTTCGAATTCCCGATCATACCAAAAAAAGTATTTCATTGTGTCAGCCCTAACTGCGCCGTCCTTCGTCGGCGAAGTAAAACAATAAACAAAACGGCTCTCCTTTAGCCTAAAAATTAATGCGTCAATAGACACAGTAACTCTGCTATTAAAAAACAGGAAAATGCAGAGTTGTGTTAGAATTAAGTTCTCTATCCTTTTCCTTACTCTATCCCATTTCAAATAATTCTGGTGCTTGCATTACTTATGCAGGCAACATCTTCTAAGCTGTGGTTCATGAAATGAAATGATTGGCTGGACGAGGTATTTAACCCACGATCTTCAGGTTGTAGAAAAAACGCGCGAACCAGTCATCTACAACACCCTCGAAAACATAAGTTCGTAATGGTAATGTTAAGTTCGGTTAAGCACACTTCTCTGCACCGTGACCAGCTTTACCTATTGTAATACTCTGTTCATTGTTAAGGTACAGTATGTCAAGGAACCAGACCAACTCCATCGATGCGAGCATTTGGAAATTCTCTTCCTTAAGTATGTATGCGCCCAGCAGTCTGTTGTAATATGTACCAGTATTTCGCAGGTTGATATCAAGTGTTTCATGGACTCCACTTTTTTGCAGCAGAATTTGCATGTGCTAGTGCCAGAAATTCTTACTTTGTGCATATGTTTATTCCAGGTAGAGTGTCCTGTGAGTGCTCCAGTAAGTTTTAACTAATCTTTCTCTTATTCAGGCAAAGAGCTATATCGGCCCTTCCATTAAATAAGTTGAAAAACATTTCGAGTACTTCATGCCACTTATGCCCCTCTAGTATTCCCCAGTACATATTCTGTCCTGGGCTTTGATCCTCTGCGCACGATAGTTCCTGTTGAAGTAAGAAAGGGGCGTTGGTCCAAGTGCTCTGATTAAGTGCTCTGTTCGTGCTCTGTTAAGTGTGCTGTTCGATGTATTGAGCATATTTTTCAGGTCTAAAAAGAAGAATACAAGAGCGTCGGCTATTTGATCCAGTGTATCGTCGCAGTGAGAAGTGTGTTTCGTTGTTCTATCATTACGATGATGGGAAGTGCTTTATTGAAATGAGGGAACTTGTTCCCGAAATCCGTTCATTTTGCGCAGAACGCATTCATCATTAAGGGCGCATACATTTGTGCAGCGAATCGCACTACGCATTACGGAGAAAGCTCATTGTTCAGCGGAACACAGCGTCCGCAGAATAAATTCCCTGCTGCGGTCTCTCCTGCCACTTTTGTCCTCCTTCTCAGAAAATAACTTCCTAGTTCAGACACAATGCATCGCATGTGTAGGGTTCATTCTCTGAGTGCTGTTCCAAGATAAAAAAGAGACCTCACTACGTTTTTTTCGTCAGAGTTTGCCTTCTTATTCCATTGGTTTGCTCTGTCATAGTACCCATATAAGGGAGATCACGTCAGTTGTAGCCCGGAAATTAAATGCATCTTGACAGTCTGTGAATACCCTTGATGGGTGGCGTAGTTCTGCAGAGCTTTAACCACCGACAGGCTGTCCGAGAGTATTTTAGTCCTAAATCCCTCGTACCTGCTTTTCGATATGATAACAATACCCTCCTAAATTATGGTATCCTTAGTTAGTGTTATGCTCCATGAAGAGTTTTGGATCAGTCTTGTAACAAAAACATGAGTTCATTCTTTGGGAATATAATCGAAAATGTAAATATTTGCTTGATTTACCAAAATCTAAATTAGAAATAAGATAACTTTCCACATTTGGCAAAGTGGATTACTAAACTTCGGCTCGGTTTTTTGTTTGCTTTTTATGAATTGTTTAGCCGAACTTTCTTACTAAAGTTTTAAAAAAGCTCACCTTGTGTGTGTGTTTGGATCTTGTGCGCTAGAAATGATTATGGCTGTGGTATTGAGCACACAAAAGGGAGTAGTTTGATGCATTAAACAGCAAACCAGCAGGCGTTTTATGTTCGCCAACATGTGTAAGTGAGCACCTTGTTGCCGTCTTCATCATTATTACAAGCTCCATCATCAACATCATCAACATCAACAACATCATCATCCTCATCTGTGTGAGTATGTGAAGCAAAACAAATTTTATTCTTAAGACTGACTGCTCTGTTATGATTGTTTATCCAAATAGCCAGTCAGTCAACGTTTGTACCTTGACCAAAACAGTCGGGGCAGTCTCACTATATCCGAAGAAAATTCGTAAACCGTAATCCGTTACTAAAAGGTGAATAAATTAGAAAGAAAAATGCGTGTGATATTCGTTTCATTTTCTATTTTAATGAATTGTGTTTAATGTTTGTAATAAATCATTTTAATTGTTATTGCGGTGGAAAACGAATATGCAATAACAATTTAAAAGGTCTTTATTTTGGATCAAACACGACCACCTGGATTGGAATTTTAATTTTGCCCATTCAGTTTAGGAAAAGGAAATTATAAATGTTGGCATCTGAGATTATAGTGCAGTAACTAACTTCATGTGCTTGTGTATTTGTAAGTTGAATTTGAATGATGGTCTTAACTCATCATAGTGTCAACGAAATAATTTTTTTTTGATGTTGAAGAGGTGCGTCCGTGTTTGACTACATGTGCGTGCGTCCATTTGCTAATGGAATGTTATTTTAATTTTTATGGTTGTTGCTGTGAGTGCGCAAGATTTCACAAATCAAACTTGGCACTTTAAATAGGATCATCTTTATTAACGTCTGTATCATCCATCCATCGTACCAAACAAAGAGTGGGCTATGAGATTTCTTTGGCTGTTCGTACGCTTGTTCCATTGGGGTGCTGATCGATCAACAAGTTTTGTGTGTGTTTTTGTTTTACAAATCGTATAAAATCACAACGTTTTTTTAATTTTCTTTTTTTTATTAGTGTAAATTACGAAATTTTGCTGTATGTAGTGCTTGAATAAATAAAAGAATCTATATTTGGTCTATTAAAAATGCTTGGCAATTAAACAAAAACATAAAATGCATTAATATAATGCACAACTAGTGGACTCTTTGAAATTAAGAAAAATAAAGAACAATTTTAAATTCAACTAAAAATAAAGAGTATTTGATTTTTTATGAAAAGTTTTATTAACAAACGTTTTTTTTAACGGTAAAATTTTTGTTATTGTTTTATTTATTGATCATTCGCTGTTGCAGTAGCAGGTCCGCTTGAAGCTCGTTTATATTGCGTGCGTTAAATTCATTTAAAATTAAAAAGAAACTTAAAATGTTACGGTATTATTTTTGCCTGAAAGTAGCCAGAGGAGCATAAAGGACATTTTATATTAATTGGAAGAAGAGGTGAGGAGACAACGCTAAGGAATTTTAACTTGTCATAAGAATATGTAAGTTTTACATACAAACATACGATATTTTGAATGGTTTAAATTTTTATTAAGAAAAGACAAAAAATTATGCTGATAAGAAAATGATTCGCTCCAATTGTTAACACTTTGAATGCTATAAATTAAATATACATGCCGTATTAATAAAAAAAATTTTCAAAAGTTTATTAATACGGCAAAGTGTTTTTATGAACGTAAAAACTAATTCTTAATGCCCGAAATTATTTCCGATTTACAAAACTCTTAAAAATTCTATTCCTATACCATAACTCATTTTATAAAGCTTTCACAAATCAGAAATATTTTTAGCAATAACGAAGGAACAATTTCAAAATTATAGAAGGGTATAACTTTATCGGTACAATTTGAGAATCCTACAGACTATCGAAAACATTTTTATTTTGCTGTGTGAAATTTCTTAAAATTTCCAGCATTTAAAAGATATTTTTTCTTATTTTTTTAAATTAAAATATAAAGTAGTTGCCCCACATATTAATGTATATAGATATTTACATCTAATTGCGTTGTTCTTAAGTTGGTTGGATTGAATACCCTGTCGGTGAAGTAAAATAAAAAATAATTTGTCTGTCCTTTAGCTAAAAATTATTGGGTCAACATAAGAGCAGGCCGCCACGATTTTCTCAGGGAACATTCCCTCAGCACTGGTTCAATTCATTACTATTTATTATTATTTACCGTTATAATTTTTCAAACTTATTTGCTGTACAATTTGAACAAAGTGCAGCACACAGTTAAAAACATTCAATAACTCTTTAGAATTTTCTTAAGAGTGCTCAAATAGTATGATTTTCAAGATTGCATGTGCGTGTCAGGTTTGTAGATAGGCCTGACCGATTTGCTATAATTTTGAAAATATTAAGAAAATAATTACTATCTATACATTCAGAGTTGCCTTTTGTGAAACAGCTGTACAGAGAATTTTCTATTTTGCTGTACACATGCATCCAATCACACATTTAGCGATTTAAGGTGGTAGTAAGTCACGGCCTTAAGATTTCTTAAAAATTTTTTTTTACGTACAGCACGGTTTTGTTGGATAATCAGTAAACTCTTTATTTCTTAAAGTAGATAAATATTTATAGCTTAATATTTACAAACAAATAATTTTAGACTATTAACGTTAGAAATTGTAGGGGAAAATATAAAAGATGTATAAGTAAAAGACGGAGCTGTATTTATAAACTTGGAAAGTCTTACAAAGCAATATATGGGATGTGATCTAATGAAATCAGAGGAGTTGTTCTCGAAAGCCATTCATTCCTGCGCACAAGCATTTATCATTAAGGGCTCATCCATTTGTGATCGATTTGACAGCGAATCGCACTACGCATTACAGAGAGAACTCATTTTTCGACCGAACAGCGCTTATGCGGAACAAACTCCCTGCAGAGGGGTATCTTGTCAGTTAGTGGGAAGATTCAAATCAAATGTCCATAAACATTACTCCCTCTATCGTCCTTCCGATAACGTAGTTTCCTAGTTCGGACTGTGTCTCGCATGTGTAGGGCATCCCTTATTACAGGTTCAAGATAAAGAAAAAAAAAACAGACCATCTGTAGTATACCAAAAATGTATTTTCTTAACAGTTTAAAGGATGTTAAAAAATATGGCATCATTTGGCGGGTTCATAATAAGTATCTGTTGACAAATGTTGAACTCAACACTTCTGTACCTCAAAAATAAACGAATTATTTTCTTTTATTTGTATTCAATCGTCTGTTGGCTTCAAGTAGCTGAATAAAAATTTATGATGCTAAAAGTTTTGTTTTATTAATTTATGTATTGTTGTATTATTGTATTATTATATTGTATTGTTGTACTATTGATTGCACTAACAATAAATCTATAGCTAAAGCCCTTATGGTACTTCATTTCTTTTTCATTAATTAATATAAAATTGATAGAAACGGACAGATAGAAAGCTGCCAGAAAGGGGCCATGAAATAAATTGCATAAATGGATGAGCAAAATTTCGTTCAAAAGTCAATAAAATTTTAAAAGTCCTCACACATTGTTTTCGCTTTGCCCGCTATTTAATCCTCATAGTGTCCGAGTTTTGATCCAAAGACGGGATAAGAAAAAAATCGGGTGGCAACCTGAACATTTCATTTTAATCAATGCTTTGCTGAACTATAATCAGGTTCGATTTAAAACAAAATCTTAATGAAATCAGAAGACTCTTTTAAAGTTATGTTTCAGATCGTTTAGAAAGAAACGTTCTTACATATCGTCACCTGAAATGCAAAAAATTGAGTTATTAACAGATATTGGTGCAGCGCATCAAGGCACACGTCTTTACAAATTTTTAGGTTTCTATTTTTATAAATAACGACTTTTTTTAAAGAATTTCGAAAGCTAGTTTTTACTAAGCTTTCAAAATCAATGTATTTCTTGCTGTTGAGAAATAATTAAATAATGGAAAAATGTAACCATCTTACTCTTTTTGAGCCATAATTTTTAACCTTGTAAATAAACTTATCATTTCATTTGGATGATATTGCGAAAAAATCATATTTGTAACCACAGCACTTTTGATTTTATTAAGTTTCCTGTCTCTCCGGTAAAATTTTCAAGTGGTGATAGGCTCTTTTGCATTTTAAGTAACGATATGTATGTATAAGTAAGGTTTGTTCCATAATCACTAATTCGGTGCCTAATTATGCAATATAAAATAATCGGCTAAGAAAGTTTATTTTTTAGTTTTTATGAATGTTGCTGTGGACCGATTTAAAATTCATTGTCGTCGTACATTCCCAAACTGATATCATATTCACTAAGCCAATATTCACGCACTGAAATATGATTTAATTGAAATTTTTTTCTCTTTTTAAGCTCTTGGGAACAGCGTGGACGTTTGATTACTTTAAATCAAAATTTATACTTTTCTTCCATTTCGGTTACTTTTTTTTAGAACAAAAGCAACACAATGATAACTGTTACTGTTGCTGTACTATAATATTTTGCATCACCATTTGCGGCTACAAGAACTCTATAACTTGTTTTTTTTTCAGGTGAAGTCATAAAATTTCGGTGACCAATTGTGATCGCCTCTTCGCCGAATCACACAGTCCGGAAACTTTTCACGGCATTCAGCCATCGTAACTGCAGCCTCACTTATTTGTAGATGGTTAGACTATTAGCCGCGTAGACACGGTCTTTGACGAAGCCCTACATAAAAAGTCTAACAGCGTCAAATGGGTGCTTCCGTAGCTTAATGCATGAGCATTAGCCTATCAATCTGGAGGTTACGGGTTCGATTACCGGCTAGCCCCTGGCAGTTTCTGTAGACAAGCTAAGAGCTTTGCAGAATATGTATTATTTAACAACAAAAAAATCTCACGATCTTGGTACCGAATTCCGTCGACAAAACGTGAAGTTACGTGTTCCGGACACCTCTTTTCCAATAAAAATAGATCGTGTTATGTGGCTCGCGGCAACGTTTTGTTGAAACAAAACCTACATAATCATAAACTGCAATTGCAGTCCAAAAAAGTCGGTTATCATATGGCCATATACCTATGAATTGACAGTCACGGTTCCTCCGCACTTTCACTAACAGAAGTGATATTTTCGGCAGTGCGATAATGCACAGGCCTAACCACATCTGTAATATTGTTAATTCCTGGCACAGTAGGTAGATTATGACGACCATAATCCCACCGTAATGTTCGTAATGCCATATAAAGGGTGGCGCAGAATGAGTTATATGGTTTAAATGGTTTATAACTTTTTTATTTATGCGATTATTAGAATTTTTTTTTAAATACAGTATATTAATGGGGAATTTTTTGCCATTAGCTTTGAAAAAGTATATCCGGTAAGTGTTGTCCATTTACTGCTTCGCACATAGGTGCTCTTTTTAGCATATTTTCCATAAGTTTTCGCAAAATTTCGGGTGTAATGGCCATGATGTCTTTTCGAATGTTGGTTTTTAGTTGGAGTATGGTTCTTGGTTTGTTAACGTACACTCTTTCTCTCAAATATCCTCAAAGAAAACTGTCAGGAGCTGTTAAATCTGGTGTGGGTGCAATGCACACATTAAAATGACGACGATATGCATGCTGTGTCAACACAATAGACTTTTGGTTTGAAAAGTAAAATTTAATTATTTTTGTACGTTGTTCGATCGTGTAATGATTCATAATTAATTCCCCAAATCTTCTTCACAAAATGCTGAAAAAAAACAAAGAAGAAATAATAATTAAAAATGTTATAAAGAATTCAAACCATATAGCTCATTCTACGCCATCCTGTATGTAATATTTTCTAAATATTTTTAAAATTTCATCGGCTGTTAAATGATCTACAGTCGTAAATAGTAAAACTTTCACCAAATAAATCATACTTCAGATGGCAGCTATTTAACAGCTGACAGCTTTGCCAGATCGGCAGTATTGAATCCATGAAATGAATAAGCCTATATTATCCTTTGTTACTCTCAAGAATATGCTGCCTCCTCGTACTTGTGGTGATACCGACAATAATATGCTTAGACAAATCAAATCACTTATTTTTACAAAATTAATTAAGAATTCTAGCTTTTTAAAATATTTGCCGAAGTTATTCAACTTAAGCATATTTTTCTTAATCTTGTGGTCAGATGCTTTTGACAGCCAAAAAACAAAATACACGTTGTATTTTGTTTTCATAGAGTTGCATATACATACTAGAACTAGAACTTTGATTCCTATAATTAAGTCACAAATTTTTCGTATTTTTTTCTTACACAAAGGTATCACTTTAGAAACTTTTTGATTGCAGCGTTTCAGATATTTTATAAATTTTCTGAATTAGGTAGCTGACGTTAATGTTAATTAAATAATAAATCACTTTGTGATTATTTGCCTCCAAACAATATAGAACGAACGCCATTTTGTTTACTCAACTTATGAGTCTTTTAAGTAAAAAAATAAACGATATTTAAACAAAACTAATACAATATTCCGAATGAACGATGATTAAGGTATTCAAAATGAAGCGGAAATATCCAAATACCAAGCAGAATAATGAGATAGACCCGTTTTATTTTTCTAAATTGCTGCTTAAAATTTTTACTTTATAATTTTGTTTGAGTTTAAATTTATTCGTTTGTTAATTTGTCTGTAAAAATAAAATTTCAAATAAACAAGTAAATAAATTAAAGCCATACAATAATAAAGAGAAAAGTATAGAGAAAAAGATTGAAACTTGAATTCAGGTGGGCGTTGAAATAAATTAGAAATAATACCTTATTTTGTATACAATAAATATTTTAGTAAATCGAAGAACAATAATTACAGACTAGAGGCCAAATTACGATGCGATAGTGATTGATATCGAAGGCCGTAATTTGCTCCTTGTTTTTCTTAGGCAAATAAGTTGAACAAACCATAAACATTTACAAACAAAATAAATTTATGCAATTTTGCGTTTCTTATTTTAAACAGCACTATACGAACTCATAAGCAGGGCAAGCAAAAATAGCGATTTTTATCATATTTTTTTTTGAAAGTCATACAAACATTTGTACGACTTATTTATTGATTCAATTGAGAAGTTTTAAAATTTTTAGAGCACATATTTTTTTTAGATATATTGGCGTTTTTTGTACATGAAGATGTATATGAAGATTGCAACACGAATCATAAATAAAAGGCGGCATTGTTGGCTGTGCAGTTAACATGTTAACCCGGTCAGATCTAAAAATTTGTCTGTTGTGTCTGTGCCGATATTTAATTAATAAATAAATCCTCGACGAGGTAAAATAATAAATAAAATTACTCTCCTTTATCTTAGAAATAAATTCGTGCATATATTATCGAAAAACTGCAGAGTTGTGCATGAATTAAGCTGTCCATTCTTCTATTACTTTACCACCGTCTACACTGTCTATCTATACCACCACTTTTGAACTACTTTGGTTCATGCGCTCTGGCGATGGATGAGCGCAAATAAATGTCAATTATGTCTACAATATTCCAGCGAAAAGTAATTTAAATTTTTGAAGCAGTATTTAGTCTTTCTGCCTTATGAATGTGATTTACAGTAACAGCACATATGTACGTATTGCAGAATTTACATATTTGTTTTTGTTTTTTACTGTGGATTTATGAAAAGGGCACAGAAATTAAATTCTTACAAACTGTGAGGAAAGTGAATTCGGTGCTCACTTTCCGCATAGGGCAATCTCCAATAGGCTGCTTTCGCTGAATAGGGTGTAGTTAAGTCTTGTGACGGGGTACTGCATAGGCCATGGTGGCCTGAGGTTCCACCTTAACAAAATTGGTCTTTATTATGTGAAATTGTGTGTTATGTGAAAGTGACACTGAAAGCTCTGAACTCAGACAGAGGTTTCACAATTTGGTGGAATTGCGGTGTCTCCACACAAGCTGTGGAATGCTAGAACCCAAATTGTGCTTAAATTCCTTAGACGCCTTAAGATGGGGGGTCTGATATGAGGGTCTTTGCACAATAGATCTTCCTGGTCGCGATGCTTTCTAGCTCAATAATAATAATAATTCACATTTAATAAAACATCTCGTCATTTAAATGAATGATTTGGTTATGTTTTAGCATGACTTAGAGGGTTCCTGCAACATATTTAAAAATATATTTAAATTATAACTACAACTACTTAGTTGTTTATACGAATTAATCGGCAAAGTTGAGTGCTTTTTTCCATGAGTTCAAAAGTGACACTCTCATTGACATTTAAAATGGCATTAAAAATTAATACAGATAAAGAAGTGAGTGAGATATCATGAAAATATCAATTCATATTGAACGAATTCACTTTGTTTTTTTGCTTCGTAAGTACGGCTGTTTTTCTATTATGTTGCAAGAGATGCATAAAATTATACCTTAATTAAGCTTAGGTTTTTCCAAAACAGGAAAATATTTATTTATATTTCAAGTATTTTTAAGTTTTACAATAATATACACAAAGGACATCTTAAGAAAAATCCCTAAATTAATTGTTAAAATTCGTGACCTTATTCTAATAACATGCAGTGTATGTATGCTACAAAACAAGCACACAAACCCCGAAATATAATAATGACGTTTAGCCAAACTGTTTACTTTCGTTTATAGTTTTTTTTTCTTGTCAAAGGTATGGTTTTTCAGGAAAAATAAACATATTTGGTTACCCTGCTTCCTTCCTTCTTGTAAGTGCCATAGAAAAGCTATCTTTTGTTAACATGAATTGTAATAGATGAAAATTGTACACACCGGAAGTTTGTTGTTTTGTCATGAGTGTCAAAAGTGTTTAAACCTATAGACAGATGACTTCAATTCTTAAAAAAGCGCCATCTATCATTCTTTAAGCTGAAGTTTCAGTTCATAATTTTCTTTATATTTCTGCATGTTTATTATTTCATGTGTTGAAAATTTAATCATGATTGACCGTAAAATAAGTCTAAATAATTTCAGTTTTCTTTTTTTTTTGTAATAAAATGAAAGATTAAAAGAAAATCTCCTGAAGAATTTATGAAATTCCCCAAAAACCAGTGCTTAAAAAAAACTTTGTTAAAAAAATCAGACTTTTTTCCTGTTGTTGCTCGTATAAATAAAAATGCATGCGTAGGCGCCAAAATCTTTACAACTTGTATTTGGAATCAAGTTATTTGATTAACAGCAAACAACAAATAATAACAACAACAACAAGAACATCAACAATAACAACATCGGCAAATCTATGACTATGTTGAACATTAACATAACTGACACATGTTTCATTGTTGTTTGTGGTTTCGGTTTTGGACGGGATCTATGCAGCCACGAATTTTATTAAGCAGAGAAATAAACTCAAGCTTCAAACATTTTACTCTCATTTTATTAAGCAAACACGACAAATGAGAGTAATCGCTTTTGAACACATTCTACTTTTTTCTTACTTTTTTTTTCAAACAAAGTCATCATTTATGTCTATGAAGTTTTTTTTCCAAATTTTCACACACTCAATGAAAAACGTAGGTTTCACACGTATTTCAAAATCCTGCATAACGCCTTTAGCTCGTGAGCGTTTCCACCGTTTGACGCACTCTCACGATTAAAACAGGGGTACTATCGATAAATATACATTCAACGAACCAGAGAAAAAGTCATAAACGAAAGTGCAAAGGCAGAAGAGATGAATTTGATTAAGAGCAAACTGTTCTTTCATGCGAAGATATTTCCGGTAAAATTAAAGAGTGTAGGAAAGCTCAACTGGAAAGTGTAGAACGCCAGCGAGCAACCTTTATATATAATGCGCATGAATCAAAACAAATAATTAAGAGATTTAGTTTTTTAAGCAACTACATACAAAAATTAAAATCTGACGAACAAGAACTTTTTTTTATCTTGGACCAGCACTCAGTAGATAACACATGCAATGCATTGTGCTGGAACTTGAGAAAAAGGATAGTTAAAGAAATGACACGAGGTGAAGCTTCATTATTTCCCAACTCTGCTTTTGCACGTTCTTTGTTTTATAGCAGTGTTGTAGCACCTCTGATCTCAAGGAGAGGTATTAAAATTTGAAGCTTCGTTTTTAGTAATTATTTTAGTTCGCCGGTACTACACAATACCGACGAAGAAGGGGGTTCTGATGTACCTGTGGATTGGTTACAGCTGGTTACTGTGCGGTGATCAGTGACTATATCTGACTACAACTGACACAAAGCTATACTAATGTACGTCAAAAAATGGGAAATTTTTTTATGACTTGGTCTGAAACTGTGGTCGAACCCTAAACTTTTTGGTTTATAGTCAATGTGCAGAGTACTTCAGCCTCATAGAAGAATGCTTTAAATTTTTTTTGCATAAAACACAGCACAACAGAATTCAAATTATCCCCCCGTTCTGTAAACCGAGTCGATTTAAAAACGAGTGATTTCTCAACACCTAAGTATGTGTATTCGTTTTAAAAACGAAAAGCATTTTGCGGATTCGGTTTACAGAACATACCCGTATATAGCGTAATGTCGACAAATTACTAATTATAACGCGAGGGAAGCAAATCACATGAATTTTTTTTAAGGCATCTGGAAAAGAATTAAAATTATCGCGAGATTCATATTAACGAGCTTCAAATAAAATTTTTTATTTAGTAATAACACAGAGAATAATTGATCTGCGGGTAGTGCAAACACTACATTTTAAAAATGTAATTCGATTTCGGTCATACGACCACCACGAGCACTTTACAGAGATGGATTCTTTTGACACAACTTTTGATCACGCGTAAATTTTTCAACCGGAACGTTGACAATTTCGTATTGTAGGGATCTCTCTGCTCATAGATATAGATCAACATGCTTTGTAATACCTTGATAATGCCTCATCAACACTTACTACACCCCATTAATTGTATAGTATGGTGTGCCATTACATCTTAAAATATCATCGGGCCTTACTTCTTCGAAAATTAACATGGATGTGCTGTTACCGTAACTGGAGAGCGTTATCGGTTTGTGATAGAAAATTTTTTACAGCTCTTGACAATATACCTGATATGTGGTTTCCATTGCCTATACTGCCCGAGACACAATGTTACTTTTAAGTCAAATTTGTCGAGAGCGAATAATTTGCAGAAATTCGGAAATTCATTGACCAGTAAACATTCGTCAGCACCCGACTATTTTCTTACGGGTGATTTGCAGGAGCGAGTATATATGAATAAGAGCGAGACAATCCTTTAACTCCAGGCCAACATTGTTGCAGAAATTCGAGCGCTATATAACGATTTCAATTCTATAAAAGTTCATTCCACTTTCCATTTCATTTTTTAAAAATATTTGCACTTTATTTTTCTCTTTTAATGTGCTATAAAATGGCTTTATAGAGGAACAAGAAAGTGATTATTTTGTAAATTAAAAGGGAAAAATCGGGAAGGAATGCAATGCACTTTAGTTGAAAAGAAAACGCCATTAAATTAAAAAAATTTAAATTTGGTGTACTTTATAATCTGAAAAAATTTAAATTTCATCGATATTCATTCAGAAATTTTCGCTCAGGAAATGTGGAACAAACATGCAAATGTTTGTATTTATGTATGTATTTATGTGCCTTATGTACAGCTAAACGGCTGAACCGATTTTCTTTAAAATTTCACAGTACCTCTCTGTGTATCTGGTAGAAACTATAGGCTATATAAATTTAATTTATAAATACCACGCCCATACTAAATAAAGATTTATTTTGTATATCTTGAGAATGGTTGAAGTTAAAGTTTCTGATATGATATGAAATGACTCCGTAGTTAAACCAAATAGGCAGTCAGTGGAAGGTATTGGACATGTGGGCGTGCTACATCCCATACAAACTAAATATTGATTTTATTACATCTCGAGGTTACAGATACAGTTTCTGTATTTCGTCTGAATAACTTAATAGTCAGTCAAAATCATCAGTTAGAAGGTTGGTGGATTTGGGCTAGTGGGCGTGGTACATCCAAACAAACTAAATATTGATTTCTGTATATCTTGAAAACTGTTAACGAAAATTCTTGTAAATTTACTAGAAATGACTTTGTAATTAAAAGAAATCTTCAGGCTAAAACTGGGAGGTATTGGAGACGTGGAAGTCGTACTTCCCAAACATACTAAATATTGATTTCACTATATTTTGAGAATAGTAATAGTAAATATTTCTGTATTTGATCTGACTAAATTAATAATCAGTCAAAAAGTGGGCGGAATTGGACAAGTGGGGGTGATTTACGACATAATCACAAAAGTTCAACATTTATTTCAGAAAAAAACTATTCGATATAAGTTCAATTATGAACGTATGCTTTATATAGACCTTTTTCTAATTTAAATAGCTGTAGCGAAGCACGCCGGATTTTTCTAGTATATTTATAATATTGGAACGATTTGTAACATTAGAACGATTCATAATTGTCACTCCCGAGATTTTTAAGATTTTTGCCATTTGGTGCATTAAGATCGTTCAAACTTCAATTCAATATTTTTTGAGGAATTTTTTAAGCCTTCTGGCAAACTACAGAGATTTGCATAGGTAGCATAGGTTGTCCAAAGCGAAATTTTGTATGCCCTACACTCAAAAGTTGATGTTGATGTCGGATTTAATCCCAGTCAAAAAGTAATAAAATAGAAATCTCTCATAATAAGAGCACCATGAACAAATATCAACAATGACAGTCTGTTTTTTATGAGTGTAAAATAAAAACTGTATGTTAGTAACTCTGCTTTTTGGTTTGGGCGATTAAAACTGGCGCAGATAAATAAAATCTAAATGCAAAGTTACCCAAACACACACAACCACAAAACTCGTCTTCCTACACACCTTTTTGAATTTTGCTAAACAACCAACCAACCAACAAACCATATGAGGCAAAGGAAAAATAAAGTTTGCTAAATAAATAAAGTACGATTTGGCGCTGGGTGCAGATACGAATAGTTGATATTCGTAGATGGATGCTGGAGTATTTGTTGATCATGAATGTCTGATCGCGTTTTCAATATCGGCGTAAAACTGCACACGAAACAGCAGCTGTAACTGCAACATACAAAAATCACGAAAAAACGCTCACACATTTCCTACGGTTAAAAATCTGTAAAATAGTACGAGTATCTGTGAAGAGAATTGTTGGTAGTGTGAATATTGCCAATAATCAATATAAATACTCGTATTAGATGGACGACGGACGGGATGAGTACATTTAAATTTAGTAAAATAAAGTTGATGTTGGTGTTTGTAATGTGCTCAACAGAAAAATGCTTCTGTAAAAATGATTGTTTGTTTTAGCATCGCACAGACCGAAAGCCGGACAGAATGCTTTCCAAGCCACTCAATCACCTCAACTGACAAACAAACGAAAACATTTAACGACAGATATTCTTCTGTGCTTTTGAATGATGTGATTGCACGAGTTGGACTGCCTGGCACAACTGTGAATGCCGTGAATCTACTTACAACTGAGTATGTCCACCATATGAAGTTTCTATAGATTCAGGCTAAAACAATATGTATGAGCTCGTAAGTTTCAATGACTGTCTATTGGTAATAATATTTATGATTGTGTTTGATATTTTGAGTTTGGGTGTTGGACTATTCAATATTCGTATGCAAATTTAAACTACAACTGACAAAACATTTAAATTTCGTTTGATTGAGAAGTTTCATACTCATCGTATGTACGAGTGTGGCTTCTGGCTACTGGAAAGCAATCTGTGTCTAAAGTGCAATAGCATGTATTCATTGGGAGTATAATTTTGTATATTAATAACAGTGTTGGCGAAATTGTGTCATATAATTTGGAAAAAGTTTCTGAAACAAAATCTTATTTTTACAAATATTATTTTTGAAATAAATCATGACTTTACGATCATAATGCGAATAATAGATATCAAAAGTGTATGATATATTTTAATACTTCTGAAGGACGTTTATTTCTTTTAAATTATTTTTTCATGAATATCCTTTCAAGAAAATCCACTGAAAATCCAACTGATTCATAATCTGAGACGACTTTGCAGCAATAAGTTATCGAACTTTAGAAGCACTAAAAGCTGTCGGAAGCAATACATTGCATATTTATGAACAAATGCTTCCGAAATGCACTAAAGTGATTGAATCCACTTTTTATAGCAGTATAGTATTATTATTAACAAAATAATTATAAATTATATGTTAATATTTAACGAGCAATGACATCGTAGGCCTACAGCTCGATGATAGTGTAATAAGATAATAATGACTAGGGTAAAATATTGAAATCGGATAGTACATTCATTTGGGTATATATTGATATAGATTTACTTAAATAAAATATATAAAGATACCATCAAATTTTTCCATATAGGCCTATTTTCCTCAGATATTGTGAGATTAGCGATATATTATTTGGAGATGGATTCGACAGGTAGGATTTTGGGCAGGAATTGTGGAAAACTTGATTGCGAATTCTATTGAATTTCGGACACTCCACAAGCAAGTGAAGTGGGTTACCCTGGAGTATATTACAGTCACAGTAAGATGGTGTGTCAATATTAATCAAGTGTTCGTGGGAAATTTTGGTATGGCCGAGTCTAAGGCGAGTAAACTTCACCAAGTCTAGTCTATTATTATGTGATGGCGTTAGGTCGTCTATACTATCACTATTGATAACCACTATTGATTGATCTATGCCATGAAGATGTCATACTAAAAGTATGTGTCCTGTCAGTTAGGGAATAATGAGAGCGAATGAATCCATCAATGTCGTCGCGATTAACGTTCACATAGCTGTGAAGTGGTGATGTAATGGCGGACTTAGCTGATTCGTCAGTAAACTCATTGCCCACAATGCTCCTGTGTCCGGGTACCCAAAGAAGTAGGATATCCGGATATTTCTCAATTAAAACATCCCTAATTTTTCCCGCATAAATGTTATTATTGGAGACGTTGGAAATAGCCTTTATTGAAGATAGGGAGTCTGTGCAAATAACAAATTTTCCAGTTTTAGACTTAGCGTGCAGTGTTGCCTCGTATATAGCTATCAGCTCTGCGGTGTATACCGAACTTTATGAGGGTAACAGATATTTCCGTATAATTTCACTCTCCGTATTAATACTAAAGGATACTGAATTGCTTGTCTTAGAGCCATCCGTATAAATAAATTTATGCGTACATAATTTATGCTTTATCTCACTAAAAAGAGATTTGAATTGAAACGGACTGGTAATTGATCTGGTTAATGATATAGCAGTATAGAAATGCTAAAATATGCATTTTTGTACGTTTGTCTTTTGGGATACATAGAGTAACGCTTCTAAGTGGCTCATCGCGAACACAAATCATACATTATAAAAGCGCTATTGCAAGTGATTCCATTTAGTGTTGGCAAATTCGACTACTTTTCATTACTCAATACTTTTCATTTACTCAATACTACTCGATAATTTTAACGGAATTTTTGAATTTGTAACAAATAGTTTTCATCTGCAATTCCGCCTTGAAAATTTAAGAAAATATTTGCTTCTATTGGTTTTATATAGTTATCTTTTATTAATTTCATTTTAGCCGCTAAATTTTTCATTAAACTTGATTAAAAAATATAAATCTGAATGTATTTAATAACTACTTTTGATTATTTATATCCAAATACTCGATACTCAGTAGCCACTACTCAAACTTTGCCAGTACTAATGCCATTATGATGTCTCCCTTGGAAAATGCAGTTGCTTGGAACTGCTAATTTTTGCCGTTTTGTATCGTTCTTGGACCTTATGTGGTTTCCATCAACATCTGTCGGAATTTTATAAATTTGTTCCCTAGAATGTTATTTCTATTCAATCAGAGCACTAATAAATCATTAAAGTTTTGTTGAAAACCTTTCGCAGTGAAATGAAATATTAATTTCTATGGTACACTTTTCTTAGCAACAGGACTGTATTAAAAATAGTAGGACGAGTGTTCAAACCACCATATCTATCGCCCTTGTAGAGCGACATGAAGATCATATATAGAGCATTTTTTTAGCTGCATCAGAATTATCGATAACTATGTTTTGATTTCTAAGAATGTCAAACTGTGTTGATATTTCGGTTCAGCAGAGTTTGGCGAGTCATCATGAATCGCCAAAACAACGCTTTCAAATTTACCAAATTTACTTTGAAAAAAATAAATCTGTTCGCTAAGCTCATGGTGAACTTTGTACATTCAACATAATCGGCCTAGTTAGCGAGCAATTCTTCCACTATTGATCGTTTTTCACAAATTTTACTTTTGTCGATTCAAAACCATCAACAGACAAAGAAATGTGCATACCGAAGGAAATATTGCTGCTGTAGAGCGAAGTATTGAAGAGACGTCGTTTTCAACTCGTTTGTTTTTTTTGTTTCCAAAAATTTTTCAGCTAAACATCAACCACATTTGGTTCCTATAAGACGGCGCACCTTGCTATACAGCGCGCTTAACAATCGATTTATAGCGAAATCAATTTGGTGCCAACTTTCTTCCAGAAGTGGTCCTGTTCACTGGGCAACTTCTTTGTTCGTGCGTTTTAACGCCTCTGGACTAACCAGCAACTCTTGAAGCATTGGGAGCTAATACTCAACCCATCATTGACTCCATAAGGCGAAATTAAGTGGAAAAGGTAGTGAAAAATACAACTGATGGAATGAACAATGTAACATATGCCTAAAAATCATGTCATTTAAAAAATTATTGCCTTGAAATTATCTACCAGATCAAAACAAAAAAACTTTATTTCAATAATATTTCTGTCTTGTATCATCGTTTTAAGTTCTTACGCAGCTAAAAAAAACAGCCGATACTACGAAAATGTAAAAATATGAAAAATAACGGTCAATGACCGTTTTATCGTTTGGTGTTTAACAAACCGGCATGACCCAAACAAACGAAATATCCATTTGCAAGTCGATTTATAAATTGTAAAATTGTGAACCGAAGTATAAACTGCCTGATATACAAAATTCAAGGTAGCTGGAAATAGGAGAAATTATACTTTTTTATTAAGCCAGAATTTCAGATTTAGCCACCAAACGCGCAGGTCGAGCAGGCCCGTATAATCCCAATCGGTGGTTTCCATTGGAAATTTGGTATTTAATGTCTCACCCGTGGGCATAAATTTATTATTATTGAAATTATATGCGACTTATAATCCCATGAATTCAACTTGCATTGCAAATATGCAGCACAAGGACTTGATAAAACACGATAAAGAAATAAAATATATCATTTGCCAATTTGTTCCTAGTGATTCTTATAGTTTTCTGCAGAGTTTCGCATGGTAGCAGTAGTCTGTACGCTGACTACAAAACGGAAAATTTTTCCTGGGTTCAACCCCAGTTTCAGTCTCATAAAAATATCTCGTATTTTATCTGATGTGCATGTGTGTGTCTTTGTGTCAGTTATTGTCGCAAGGTTACAGTGGCTATCAGTGGTTTTCAGTTGTATCCAATCCACATGTACATCAGAACGCCCTCCTTCGTCGGTATTGTGTAGCACCGGCGAAGTAAAATAATTATTAAAAAAGGCTACTAAAAATGAAGCTTCAAAATTTAATACGTATCCTTGGCATCAGAGACGATACAAACAATATAACGTGTAAGATAGTGAATCTTCACCTTATATCATTTCTCCTACTATCCCTTTCCGCTAGTTCCAGCACAATGCACCGTATGTGTATGGGTCATCTCGTCCTTCATCTTCTCCATTAAATATTAACAAAATATTTTGTTCAACTTTTTTATTATATTTTGTATCGACCCGGTCGAAAGGGTTAAAGCACAAACGTTAACAACATTTTAATTAAGACCGACTCTTATTTAAGGCGATTAAGGGCGACAATTTATATTATTTATTTTCACATATGATTTCGACATAGTGGAAAGTGTTGGAGTGACAACCGTCAATTGTTCTCCGAAAATAATTTAACGTCAATACTCGTATCGTTGTATGAACTTCCGGAATTTAATATTTTAGCAATAAAATAAAAAACTTCGAAGGATTTCACATATCATCAGCATGTAAAGATTATGAAAGTATATTTATTTGGAAGAATTATTTCTTGTTACTCTGTTTTCTTATTTGCTTATTTACTATATACATATATACGAGAGTTTTAATGATGTGCGCCAAAGGAAACGCAAAAAAAATGCGCACACAAAGGCAGTAAGTCAGTTTTCCATCATCAGTTTTATGTAGAGAATTTTCAATATTTACATACACAGCGGTCGGCGCTGCAAGTTTTATTAAATTCATGCCACTGCAGCAACCAAATATGGTTGATGACAGCATCCTCATTTTTTATAAGTTTGACAAATTTCGCTATAGATGCATATCGGTTTAGCTCCTCATGAAAAATATTTATCGTTATGGACTTGTTTCAGGTTGCTGTTTATTGAGTAGTTAACGCGTTGACTCTACAGCCAGAAGATAGTGAGTTCAAACAGTATTTCGGTTATGAAATTTATTTCTAGAGTGTATTAACGTCTTTACGAATATATGTACATACATAATGTTGATAATGTCATGCAAAAACTAACAAAAAGCCGTAAGCGCTTAATTTGAGAGAAATCGATACTTCTCGATTAGTCGCCTCAGCTCACAATATATCGCAGCTGCGAAATGTGTTGTTCTTTTATGGAAACATTTTTAACGATGCTTGGGCTTGTAAACGTGTCGTTAAACACAATTTGACTTTGCAATTAATTAAGAGAGAAACATAATCAGCATTATTTCTTCCCACCAATTTTCCGAAATTTTTCAATATGGCTCCTTCCAGGTCAGGGAATTATTGGAAAATACAGGAGTGCCATCACCTTAAAAATATATATTTATATTCGAGAATAACAAAACAAAGCTGAGGTTTTTTAAGAAAAATTAAAGCAAAATTTTATGGCAAAAATGTAATTTAAAAATTTATTAATTTGTAACACTTTTCAACGCCGACATTTATATTTTTATTAATTTATAAACATCTACAAGTCACTCAACCGCAATCATTCAATAGAATTGATTTTAATGTTAATGTAGTGAAGCAAAAAATATTTATATTTATCAGTCGCAGTATATGCATATGTATGTAAATGTAGTGGAACATAAATTATTTATAATTTCATAAAATTCCTTTGAAAGTTATAAACAAATAGAACCCCAGATTGTTTTTTATATAAATTTTTATTGAAAAGAAATAAAAGTACCAACCATTGACTCTTTTAGGGATATTGATTTCGAATTGAACTTGAACTATTCACATTATTCAAATAAAGAGAAAATAAAATTGACAATAAAATAATTCCAATTTGTTGTTACAAATTTAAATTTTTTTATTGTGTGTCGACAAGTGTCTTGCAATCCCTTTACCATCTTATTCTCTTCCACTTTAGAGAAGTAATTTATCAAACATTTTACTTTAATTGCCGCTATAAAATGTTTTGCGGTTAGTGTTGCCAAAATAATGCTTTTATTTAATTGTATACATGCTACAACATTTGAATGTGTCGATATCTTAATTGCAATTTGGTTACACGTTTCTTTTGCCTCTTTAATACCATAATAGGTGCCGAGGCTTTAAAGCGATTTTGTGAATTATAAGAGCTTATGAAGTTAATTAACAAAAAAATTATACATCGATTTTTTTCTACTATCCCAATCAGCAATTAGTAGAGCGTTAGGCAAAAATCACCAAACGGTATTTTAAGGCTACTTCAGATGATTAAAAAATTATTAATCACTTGTGTGCTTAAAAAATTGCTCGTAAGTTATACCCTCAAGCGGTTATAAACCGACTTGTTTAAAAGATGGCTGAGTAGTTAACGTGTTGGCTCTGCAACCAGAAGTATCCGGTGTCGATTCCCTGCCCGAAAAAGTCAAACATTTTTTCTCATTTTTCTATGCTACAGCACCATCATTCCTCCGTATTTGAACAAAAAAACATCGACGAAGTAAAATGATAATAAATAAAATGGCTCTCATTAGCTTCAAAAGAATGCGTCAAAATTAACATTAGAAACGCGGCAACTTTGCTTTATAATTAACACATAACTGTAGAATTGCACAAGAATTAAGCTCTATCTTCCTACTACTTTCACCACCTGTCTATTCTCTACTCTATCCCTCTCTAGTTCTAGTGCAATACATCGCATATGTAGGGGATAGCCACTGAGCACTGGTCCAAGATAAAAAAATATATGGCCACCTGAAATGTAAAAGAGCATAACAACCAAAAAACTCACACATCTTCACAACTTTTAGCTTTCTATTTTTAAAAATAACAAATTATTAAAGAACTACAAAGAGCAGTTTTTACTAATCTTTAAAAATCAGGGTATTTTTGCTAATGAGAAATAATGAAACAAAGGCAAAATGTTACCAGCTTACTTTTTTTGAGACATAATTTTTTACAATGTAAATAAACTCATCATTTTATTTGGGTGATATTGCGAAAAAATCATATTTGTAACCAGAACAATTTTCATTTTATTATGTTTTTTGTCTCTGTTGTAAAATTTGTAAAAGTGGTGATTTTGCATTTTAGGCGACGAAATACAGTGTGTGTACTCATACATTGAACAAGCAGGTGCTCGAAATGTGATTGTTTTAAGCATTGGTCTCGAAAATGAGTTAGAAAAGCGAGTCACAAAAGACCCGTTCAGCAGAGTCTCCTGTAGGACTCAAAAAGAATTGCTTTTGGTTAAAAATTTCAAACAATTTTGGCAGGTAATAAATAATTTTTTTGTTATTTTTTTATTTATTTTAAATTTAATGGAAATCCGCATTAATTTTACTTTATTATATTTTATTGCATTATATTTCAGTTTTAATTTAATTTTTTTTAATTATGTATTTAAAATTTTTTTTGGTTTTTTTTTTGGTATTTTTGATTTGTTAATTTTTTTTTGTTTCAGCCAAAGATGAATATTTATTTATTTCATCCACTGAATTAAATTCTTACAGATTACTACAAAGTATATACATACATATTTTGTTATAATATTTAAATAACAAAAACTTAAATATATCATAATTTACATAAAAATTTAAAGGTGAGATAAATCTATTACATAAATGCAAAAATCATCTTGCAATTGGCTCATATTCCGCTTATTTTGTTCTGTGAACTAGTTCCACAAACATTCGAGTCTTTCTCAAAACGCTTGACGCATAAAATAAAACATTATTAACAAACATAATTGAAAAAATATGCTCGTCTATATGTTAGTGATTGTAAACCTAAGAGTTTAGTCTATAGGATGGTAACTCGAAATCCAAATTAATTGGTAGACATTCTTTCAACGCGTATAAATGGTCGTCAATTAAGTGCTTCTTTAAAATTAAATAAAACAGAGTGTGTATCTCATCACATTTTTTATCATCGAAATGTTTTATATTGTGAAATATTCCATAACTCATGCAACTTAAGAAAATCCCACAAGAAAAAGTCTACCGGACCCAAATCGCACGATCTCCGTGGCTAGTTGACATCACCTGTTCCAGGGGAGATGAGAATGCCCTCAAAACGCTCGGGCAGAATATCCAATGTGGCATGAGACGTGTGGCACGTAGAGCCGTTCTGATGAAACCACATGTCGTTGGTGTTCAGATCATCCAATTCAGATCAAAAGAAGTTAGTAATCATCGATCTATAGCGCTCCCCGTTGACAGTGATGGCCTGGCTAACGTCGTTCTCAAAGAAATATGGACCGATTACGCCGCCAGATCAATATCCACACGAAACTGTGACTTTTTCGGGATGCATTGGACGATCTTAGATCTTATGTGAATTAGTATTGTCCCAAAATTCAACAATTTTGTTTGTTCACGTACCCATTGAACCAGAAAAGGATCTCATCGCTGAAGATAATTTTTCGATGAAAATTAAGGTCAGTTGCCAACCTCTCCAATTTCATTATTTGCACGTGTTGTGATGATTTGATAAACAACAATTAATTTGATAGATGTAGCTGCGACAAGGAGGCCTTCATCTACTGTCAAAGTGTGTAAGTCCCTGCTGGAAGACCCTGTATATGATTGAACTTAAATTAAGCGTTCCAAACAATGAAAGAATATTCCAAAACACTACGAACCAAATCGAAGCTGAGATTTTTTTGGGGGCCCCTTATTTCGACAACTTGGGGCTGTGTTTTCGGTTGGATCTGACGGACTTAGTGAGGTACGTAAACGGCACAGTGTGGCTGTAACGTCCTCTGGTTTCTACTGGGCTAGAATAAGAAAACGGTACGTACTGTGCTACTTGGGTCGACCCGTCTTGGTCAACTGCCCTCTAACCTAACCTAACCTAAGAACCAGAGACACATACAAAGATTTAAGTGTGTAAGCATCTCTGAAATCCTTAGAATACCTTCTTATAAAATAATTACTAGAATATGCTTTAGCAGTCATGTTATCGATACTCGTATGAGAAGAAAAACGTATTTTCGTATCAATAGTGGCACCTAGAACTCTTATTACAGACTCTCTTGCAAAATCCGTAAAGAAGAATACACAGTATTTTGATTATTCCCTCAGTTTCTGGCAACACTGTTTGCATGTTTCGTTAGACGTGCATATGTATTAGTTTCCTAAGTTTCTAATTTATTTAAATTGATCTTGTTAAGCAAATGCTCAAACTTTACATTTTTTATATTGTCATGTGTACTTTTGTCAAACTCGTATCGTAAGGCTTTTTTTCTCCATTTCTTATTAATTTTTACTGGGACGTACAAAATTTAATTCGTGGGTGGTTGTTTGGTGCCATGTTTCTGTTTCACTTTGCTGTCTTGACGTTTTTATTATAAACAAAAACTTAATTAGTTTGTCGGCGGCAATTAGTGACTTTTGGCTTGAATTGATTGTTGAGATTTAGTTTTACGATCTTCCTAAAATAAAGTACATGATCAAGGTAGGAAGGAAATGAAAGTTTTTTAAAAAGTCTTCTGACGGATGTTGCAATGTTAACGATTTACAAAATTTAACTAAATGGCAAAACAGCTTTTGGTTGGAAAAAATAAATGAAAACAAACATTTGAAGTTAATCAGTGCCATTGGTCATTCTGTTGGTATAAATTGAATTATGCACACAATACGGTGAATTTAGCTTTTAAAAGTGTTACACTATAAAAATACCCTGAAATATATAAATTAATTAAAAACTCTAAAATATATTTTAAACCATTTCAACAACGATATGTAAAAATTAAATTTGGTTTACACCTACCTACTATATAGATAACACTGGTCAACAAGAATTTTTTGTCTTAGTCAATTTGAATACATATGGTACTCCGATTCATTGTCTTTGAATTAATTTTTTTTGGATTGAATATGGTTCTCGAAATTTAACGTTTATATAGAGAAAAGCGAAGGTTGCACCACGTAATTTGCAACAACTCGAGAACTAGCTCTTCGATAGTAAAACACGGAAGGATCGAGAATAAAACAACCTTTCAATTATGTTATTATACATTTGAAGCAAATACCTATACTTTAGGAGATAGTCAGAATGTTTTGAGAAAAAAACAGTTCATTTCAAGAAAATTGAAAAAAAAATTTTGTGAAAAAGTTTATTAAAAATGTAAAATAAGCAAAACCTGCAATGTTATATTAATTTACGTACTTGCGTATGTTGTAAATAAAATGAGCCATATTTCATTAAAATCCTTTCATAAATTCTGATTTTATTCCCAGTTAACTGGCAGCATCTATTTTAACGAAAAATTTTGTAGTTTCATTTTGTTGTTATTTCAAATTGATTAACACAAAACATAAGTAGTTGAGTTTTAATGAATTTGCTTTCAGTCGATAAGAAGTTTGTTTTACGCGGGATTTTCTACTGTATGTTTTCTCAGGACAATCTCTTTGGAATTTTCAGCAGTAGTTTGCCTCCATATGACGATCGCATCGGCCTTGATATCTTTCCTCCATGATTTTGATATCTTGGTGCAATCTAGCATTTCCTCGAAAGAATTGTGGATGAAGGAAGTAAACACAGGTATTGGTGCAGTTTAGCTGTGCGGTGTTGGTGCCTTAGCGGATAGTAAGTTTGGGTAAACCCAATAACTTTTTTTATGTCGATTCATATCCTTTACTTGGACAGTACAAAAGTAACAGTCATCCAGGTGGTTTCTTGGCTCTCTCGATATCATAAATATTCCAAATGAAAGATTTTTACGTCCTCGTTGACACCAGAGTCGGAGTGGCTCAACACATGTTTTGCAAACTTTGTGTGGGATCCAGTACTTATCCTGATGTCCTATTTGCATTCCCAAATATGCACATTTAACGTTTTGTTCAAACACTCTTTTTTTATGGCAACTGAAAAATTATTTTCAACAAATTCAGATATACATACCAAGCCTTTACTGCAATACCGTAGTAATTCAAAATTTGAATTTTTTGGGCTGGGTATGCAGAAATGATCTTTGGGGAAATATATATCTAAAGGATAAAAGATTACGGTTCTATCTCTAACTGTTCAGATTCTACAGCTACAAATGTCTTTATTGCCTCCAGCTATTTCCAACAATATTTATTTGCAATAATGAAATATTTCGTTTATGACAAGAAATTTACAAACAGAAAACATTACAAAACATGCCTCTTTATTTAAAAACTTGTAAAAAAATAACTTTAGTAAACGAAAATACTATCAAAAAGATGTCTCAAAACTTCAAATGCATTTTTCTCAGTTTACGATTTTTTGAATTACGACGGTATTGCACCAAAGGCTCGATATATACTCGTATAACTCCTAAAAAAATACTAACGTTAAATATATGAAAGAACAGTTACATATTTGTAATTTATACTTAAAAAATTAATTAAATAATTAATTTTCTTTTAAGTATTTAAATACAGATTAATTTTTACAGACGTTAATTTAAGTTCTCCATAAAATATGATAGAAGTATGGCAGCACTATGAAGTTATAGTTAGTTTTTCATGCAGCAGCTTAACAATAATAAAAACATCCGTTTCTACAATAGAAATTTATAAAAATATAAATTAATAAACAATAAACATTCGAGTTGAATAAACATTATTTTTTTGCTATTAAAAATTGTTTAATTATTTTATTAAAAATTTAATTGAAAATTAATTCATCTAAGTCAACATAATAATAATTTCATAGATACTATTAATTTTTTTATAGGTGAAAATCTAATTAATTTTTTAATTGATATTACAAAATCTTTAATAAAAATTTTATTTTATTTTTTTCTGTGTATTTCCAAATGAATATGATGTAAAATCGTCTGCCGCTTGTTTAAAAGTGCTTTTAGCAATTTTTATAACTTTTTTCTCAGTATTTCACCAAAGTGAGTGATCATATGCATCAGCCAGGGATAACAAGGTCACGTATGATTAAAAAAATTACTTTTTGCTTGAGAGCCTGTGGATTGCAGTTGAGAAGTTGAGAAGTTTAATACGATTTTGACAGTGAAAGAGAATTCTTAATTAATTTTGCTGTCACTTCACAAGATTTAAGATTCATTACAAAAGAAATAATCAATTTATGTTGGCGATAGTTTGAGAAATTGTAGTTTTTTTTTAATCAGAAAAGAGGAGTTTGAGCTTTTTCCAATTTTATTTCTGAGCTTTGAAATGTAAACACCGTTATTGTTACTGAGTGACATACATATAATATTTCCTTCTGTTAAACTGCCTTTTTTAACAATAAAATTTTACAGAAAGATTTCAAATAAATTATGTTACTAAGCTTTTCTGAAAGCTTTATTAGATTTATAAAAAATTATGAAGGAAAAATGCGTTTTGAAAACAAAATCATATTAATTCCAGCATTGTTGTCTTCAGCATTTAAGAACTTGTGACCTTGGCAGGGCAGTACTCATCCGTGCAATACAATAGACACCTTGTCAGATTAATATGGATATGAAACCCTTTATTAAATGCGCTTAAAATCGAAATATTAATTTGAATTTAAAATTTGAATAACATTAGAAGTGATCGAAAAATTAGGTGTCATTTTAACTTATCTATTTTGCCCCCACAATGATCTACGAAAGAAGATTATTTTATTTAAATTTTTTTGACTATAAAGATATTTGACACTTTTGTAAATTATACGCGGCGTAGTAGCAACGTTAATGGAATGCCGATTGTGTTTTTTAAGCTAAACTTGAAGTTCAGTTTTTTTTTAAATGATATTTTGTTGTTGTCATTGTTCATTTTGTTGATAGTAAATGACCCAATATGGCTAAGAGATGATGTTGACGTGATCCGCAACAATAAGAACAACATGATTAGGTATCTGTTTTAATGTTGCACAAAAAAAGGCCTGGCTTATGATGATTTTCTTTAGATGGTTATACCACGTCGGTTAAAGCTGAAATGATTATACAAAAATGATGTTTCTAGTGGATGGATGATGTGATGTATGTCGTCGTAGTTGTCTACTGTTTTATTTGTTCTTGCTTTTGTAGAAGTAGAAATAGTTGACTGGATTTATGTATATGGATGTGTTTGGCCTAAACTAATTTTGGCATATACGAGTACCACATTTCTATTAGAGACGTACACTGGTCACACAATTAGCGTGATTCATTAATGATCATAATCAATCATCTGTTGTATTATGAATAGCGTGAGTTCGATTCCCACCAACCAATCTGATAAACATACATATATATTAGTGAGATGTATTATAATGACTTTTTGTCCTGAATATAGTTTTTAATGAACTTGTATTTCCTTAGTGTAACTATAACTGTTGCCATAACAGGAATTATTTGAGATATTATGTATGTATGGGAGTTTATATTATCGAGATTGTTTGGGGGTGAAGTATCGTAGTGCCTCCCATGTAAAGATACAGAGGCATGCGGCGGGAATCGCCAATTGTCTACAGACCGACCATTGTGGTTATTTTAACGAGGTGCCCTTGCTTTCGACTGAAAATGGCGAATATAGAGAGGAAAACTCGATAAAACCCGTAATCCCAGGTGTCATTCGTATAGTGGCTATGGGATGAATGACACTAACTAATGGTCACTAACGGTGACCTACAGATACTGGCCGCCCTCTGGTTGTAATCAACCTTTCCGTGATACAAGGTGCTGTCGCGGCTCGCCCAAGCCCGTCCCCTTAGTCCCCTTATGAAAAAGAAAACGATGTAAAAACAATAAAAGAGACAGCAGTGCCTTAAAAAAACAGCAGGTCGCTAACCAGCTGGCGACGTGATCAAGGGCCCGATGAAACCTCCATCACCGCAGAGGAGGAAGATAAACTCCTTACCTCTCTTGTTCGTGGCGCAGGAAGTGAGGAGGAGAAGGTTCGACTCAGTAGAGCCGCTAGAAAGCTGCTAAAACACTTCATTGGTAAGGGATATGAGATTGAAGAAGCAAAGAATTTGTTCAACGGCCAGTTGCTATGAAGCGACAGCGCTCTAGCAGCACAACTCCGAATCAAAATAATCTCCGAGACCAATTTCTGTCGATTTTGTGAAAGTGACATATTGAACTGCACTCCACATGGGTGGAAATGTGATAGCTCCATACAACCTGCGCAACACCAGACCCCAAATAGTGCTTGGATTCCTTAAAAGCCGTTGTATGGAAGATCTTCTTGGTCGCGGTGCCCCTGGCTTCAAAGATAATAATCGAATTTCTTTATATGTTTAGATCATCTCATTTATTTGCTGTGTAGGAAAAGTGTGTGTTGAAGCATGAAAAAATTATAGTTTAACGCGACTATATGGATAATCTCCTCTCTAATTTTTAAAGAATTTGGAAGACGTCTGTGTATTTACTTAAAAATGTATCACATGAAAAATATTTTAAGTGGTGCACTGACCAGCTACTGATAAAATTTGATAAGTTCGTAATTATGAAAAGGTATCACTAGCGCATAACGAGGCTTAATTTAACGGAAAATTTTTAAAGAACAATTTTAGCTTTTAAAAGCGTTTATAGAATAACAAATTATTCCATATTCTATTTCATGTAATGATTTCTATAAATGTAAATTATGTATGTAATTTAAACTGATCTCAAATATATATATGATGACTGGTCTAAAGACTCAAACTTTTTTGTTTGTTTTTAAAAGAGATGTAATTAATATACCTACATGGCGTGTTACTTTCTTTTTGGATTTTAAAAATTTTAAGAATAGAGGAAAATAGATGGCGACCTGGTATAGTATGGCTTAATTCTTACACAACTCTGCTATTGTGTCGGTATTAAGTTCTAAATCCAAGTTACAAAGTGCCAACATTTCGTTTGCTGAAATACCGACAAAGAAGGGCTCGGTAAAGTACATAAATCTTTTATTTCATATTTTCTGAATTAATCTTAGTACAAGTAAACTAAAAACTAATTGATAAATTGATGAATTGGTAAAAAAAACTAATTGAAAATTTCAAAAGACTAAAAAGCAGTAAATATTCAGTGGCTGTCATCTACTTTTAGCCACCACAATACACTCTAATTACTAGAAATGCGTAATTCAGCAAGCCCTTCCTTAATTCAATTAGCTCTCTCATGGAGGTTTCAACATCGGAACGTTCCCCTTCATACTCTCTTGCTCAAGGTAACAAACTGTAATGTAGCACAACGTAGCACAAAGAGCCTTGCGCATCCAGTAAGTAGTATTAAAGTATAAAAAGTATATAATTGGCACAATAACAAATGCTTTGACTTCGATTTCACTTCAATTACTTAAAGTCATTGTATGACTCAATTCCCAATCTGGTTTCCAAAAGCATTTCGTTCTGAGTTGACACTATCGTGACTAATTTTTTTAACAGTGAAGTGAACACACGTAAGCGCTGGAATAAGAAAACAAGATTGTACATTGCAGTGAATTAAAAATAATCTCGATATCATCTCCAATTCCTGTGAATGTCATTTCACAGTAGAGGAGTTATTCATAAAACGAGTGTATTCCAAAAAGTAACTTTTAAATCAAATAAGTGTCGGTAACACATATGAATATGATACTAAATGCGTTATTTAATTTATAAACTTTAATGAATAAATATTAACAATTAAAAGGGTTGTAGCAGACCTCAACATAAACAAGTCTCCTGGGCCGGATGGAATTCCGGCACTGGTGTTGAAGCAGTGTTCTTCGACATTATCACGTCCTTTAGCAATCTTTTTCGGCACCCTGGCGAATTTCCGTCGTGTTGGAAAGTTCCAAATGTAACGCCGATCGCCAAGAAAGGAGAGGCAAGCAACACTGAAAATTTCCGCCCAATCGCAATATTCTACCATTTCCAAAGTAATATGCTAAATTTCCATCTCGTGAAGTATCCAATAGCTTGCTTAACAACCGGCAATATGGCTTTCGTGAAGGACGTTCCACGGGAGACTTATTAGCCTTCCTCTCGGAAAAATGGTGTCGATCCATTCACCATTTTGGCGGAAGTAAGGTGGTGGCTCTAGAATTTTCCAAAGCATTTGACAGAGTGTGGCATGGGACACTTTTGTCCAAACTTATTCCTTTTGGTGTCGGTGATATCTTCCCTCGATTTATATCGAGCTTTGTCAGGGATCATGCTGTAAGAGTTGTTATAGACGGGATCTCATCTAACGAGTTGAAGATAAATTCAGGGGTACCACAAGGTTCCATTCTTTCTGCTACCATACTTCCTATCTTTATAATGACTTTCAGCGATATTTGTCATTCATTTTCATTTGAACGTAGGCCGACATCGCGGCTACGGTGCAGAATTTGAATAATTCGCTCAAAGGTAACTTCACAAGCATATATCGGAATGGGGTCACGCGAACAGGGTCGACTTCAATGCTGAAAAGACCCAATGCTGCATGCTTACGCATCGACGCATGCCCGTTCGCGCTGCTTCACCTGTAAACTTGTTGACCGAAGATGGAATATATATGGACCGATCCTTCCAAGAGTATTTTGAAGTTACTTGGCCGTGTAAAGGAAACTCACTGGAGACAGTAGAGTAGCCAACTTTATTGACTGTGTTGAGCATCGTAGCAATGTGGGGTGCGCTTCGTTGTTCGTTTTTAATGAAATCAGGGAACTTCATCCCGAAATCCGGTCATTCACGCGTACAAAGCCTTCATCATTAAGAGCACATTCATTTTATTTATCTTGGACCAGCACTCAGGAGATGACCCCTGCACATGCGGTGCATTGTGCTGGAACTAGAGGAAAGGGATAGTAGGAGAAATTATAGGAGGTGAAACTTCACTATCTAACAACACTGCTTTTTGCACGTTGTTTGTATTTATAGCAGTGTTGTAGCGTCTCTGATGTCAAGCAGATGTATTAAGTTTTGAACCTTCGTTTTAGTAGCCGTTTTTTAGTAATTATTTTACTTCTCCAGATGATGGAGGGCGTTCTGATGTCCCTGTGGATTGGATACAGCTGAAGCCGTTACTGTTCAGTGATCAGTGACTAGCCCTTCGCCACTGAAACCTTGCGACAACAACTGACACAAAGACACACAAATGCACATCAGAAAAAATGCGGGATGTTTTTATGAGTTTGAAACTAGGATTGAACCCAAGACCATTTTTCGTTTTGTAGTTAACGTGTAGACTACTTCGACCATCGTGCATCGACATACATGCAGTTGATTTGGGAGCGAATTGCACGTATCTGGAATAGACTACCCGCAGTGTATAACTTAAAGATGCTTCTAGAACAAACAACCTTTCTAACGCATCCAAAATTGTATATAAAAACGTAAATCAGCCGGCTGGTATGTGTTATTTCAGTTGTTCGTTTTACTCCTCCAAACAACAATTTTAAAGAAATTTTCAATCAGCTCCCCATAAATACTTATAAATGTTTCTTTTTTTTTAAGAACATGCAACCATCATTGTAGCCATTGGTTTTTCCAATCATTTTCATTTAGACAATTGATGGTGTAACACTTACATACTTCATAATACAAAATGTTACGCTAAAAAATTCAAAAGCATAAATTCCTTTGTTAAGTGTTAATGTTAAATATTGATTTTTGTCAAAATCTTACTTCAAGAGTTTATAAAATTTATTTAAAAAATAACATGTGTTAATCAAATATGTTTTCAAGTCGTTGACTAAACAATAATAAAATTATTATTTGCTTTTTACAGTTTTGGACAAGATTGTGTAGTTGAAAACTTTTTTGCTGAAAAAACCTCAAAAGGAATCACATGAAAACAATTATTTACTGTTGACACAATAACAATAAAACTGAAGAAAAATATATAAATACTTATAGTATACATTATATAAAACGCGGTTTCCCAAATAGTTGTTGATTTTCTCAACAACGTGAAATAAGGTGAAGAAATATTGGGCAAACACAAGGAAAAACAACAGCCAACAATAACAACATAAATAAATAACTGCAAATTCATAATGAATTGGCTCAGCTTAAGTATATTGACGGGCTTGCTAAGCCTGACCCAAGTGGCGACTCTGTCTCTCGATCCAGGTAAGTGAGTGCACAGCAAGACATCGTTTTATTTATAAATTTGTGATGAATTTTTATTGACTCTTTATTTTAAATGTATGTGTATGCGTTATTTTGTATAAATATGTACAGTAGTGGTGATATAAAGAGCTCTCATTTCTAAATTGTCAGTTGTAATACTTTTTCTTAACTAAATATCGTTACCTTAATCCTATTAAGATTATAAATGCGAATGTTTGTATGTTTAGATGTTTGGATGTTTGTTCCGCAATTTGGTAGACGTTAGTATAAGATTCATGGAGTAAAAATGGATCAAACATCCTGATAAAGGTTCCAAAATGATATTAAATACAATCAGAGGAATCAATCAACTCTACATACTTTTTAATACGAACTAGTAAATTAATGGAAAACTTTTACTTGTAAAGAGTGTTTCTTCATTTGCCATTTAACTTGCAGCAAGCGGCCTGGGGGGTTACACCATCCAGTTTTGACTTTCATATTTTAATATACTTACACTTTTTCTCTAATTCACTTATGCATTTAAAAATTTTTGCGCAATTGCTTTCGAGTTTTCTTTCCATTTGTGTGTTTCAAATTAGAGTAAGCAAAACAGCTGACTGCTATTCTTATGAATAAATTTTTGGTTGTTACTTTCATGATGATGAGTTTAGAGAAATAAAAGTGCTCAAAAATTGCTTAAAACTTACGTGCATTCTACGTCACAGCCGTCAACTTAAATGTTTTTTGGCAAACAGTATGAGTGAGAAATTTGAAAAGCAAATTTGATCATGCAACCTTAGCGTTACAAGAGAATTTTCTTGTAAGTAGACTCGCAATTTCGAAAAATGTTTCTGTATTGATGAAAAAGTTTGAGTGTTTTTCGAACTTGCAGTTGCATGTGGCTGAGGAAACCTGATGTTACCTTTCATTATCAAAAAATTGCTAATCGTAGTATTTATCTGACCACTACTGTACGTGTGCTTATAATACTTGGAGTGCGTGAAATTGTTACTACATAATAATAAACAATTGATTACACACACGTATTTAAATATTTATTTCCTTCATACCTTGAACAACAAAAAAAAAAAAAATCCATACATAAACACCAACTACAACTGTTCTCGTTTTCTCGATTCCTTTTATACCGCAGTGGCTTCAGCTGAACTGGAACAACACATTAAAAAGGGTGATTGTGTTATATCGATGCGTCATATAAGGTGAGTTAGTGACTGAGCGAGCGAATGAGTTGTGACTTGTATATTTTATTAACTCTTGGTGTTAAAATGAAATCACACATGATTTAAGATAAATTCAATATTTCAAGTAGCCTTTTTATTTTATTGAAAGTGACATAAATACTCGCATCAAAGATTTATACTTTTTCCTTTTTCTGTGGAAAGTTAGAAAATAATTACACAGTCAAGACTTCTAAAAATAGTTTTGATCTGGTTTTAAATATCCTCAATTTTGAAGGGATTAGCAACAAAAGTTATAAATTGCTAGAGAAAAAAACAGAACTGGCAGATAATTTCAATGCAGATTTGTGTTTTTTATGATGATACTTCCTGTCACTCGCATAGGACACAACCATTTTATGCGAAGAGTATGCTTACAAATATTGTATACTCGTACTATACATGGATACGTGTTTATTATAAGGTTTTCATACCTGTAGATCTTCTCATAAATCTGTTATAATAAAACAACTTTATTGCCTAATTTATTCTTAAGTATTTTTCAAGTTAACTTTATGTTTACACACAGAAATTTTAGCAACTTTGCTTTAAACAAGACATTAGCAATTGGATACCATTCGGAACAAAGGGAAATTAACTTTTAAATTCAAGATAATCTTTAGTGAGAAGAGGGATAAGTGAAATGAGTAATATTATATTTCCTTTTTTTCTCTCCAATAAACTGCGCAACAAAGATTGATGTGTGTGAACTATGATCACCAAATAATACATTTTTTAATAAATATCTTCTTAGGCCCCGAAGAAAATTACATATTTCAATTGAGGCTTTATTCATGATTGACTTCCCTACGCTTAAACATAAAATGTCCTTCTTTTTGGATCGAAAACAACAACGCGTAACACTGGATATAAGTGCTGCTGGAGATGTTGAGTCATTAAACTTCGATATACCACATACAAATGAGACCAGCACTATACGCTCATTGGCTTTACACTTTCATAAGAATCGTATAGCATTATTGGTAGACTGTAAGGAGACCTCATCGCACGAGGTCGACATGAATCTCACTAAATTATATACACAAATGGATGATCCAGTTGTTAAATTGGTAAGTTGAGACACGAGAAATAATTTCATTTTTATTTACTTCAATTTATTTAGAATATTATTTACATCTGTAAACTTTTGACAACTAAAGAAAAAAAAACACAAAAAAAATCAAAATTTTTTAATTTTTCAGAACAACAAAATTACCTATAAAATATCAGTGGCCAAAAAAACTATTCGACATCGCAATTATTTTTTAAATTTCATTGAAAACGCTAGTATCCTTTTGTTTTTTATATGTATAAACGTGAGATCACATTGTATTATATGTATTTAATAATTTATGGTCCTAAAAATAATAAAAATTGCACATTTTTTAACTGATCTATCTGTTTGAACGAAAAAACAAAAATTGCAAAGCAAAAAAAGTATTCGACTGGCATTGTTTTTCCCTTATTCTGATTGTGTATTTCTCATTACTTCATGTCATTGTTGGTAAAAATATCGCTATGTTTCTTGTTTATCATTTACAAGAACTTTTTTCTTATTTCTGTGCAAGTGATCGCGACGATGGGACGTAAAGGGAAAGAAACTTCTGTTGATGTAAGAAATTTAATAATACATCATTTTAAATTAGGAAAAACGGAAAAGACTATATCAGAAATCGTTTAAAGGTCAAGAACTACTGTATATTACATTATAAAAAAGTACAAATCAAGTAAAACTTTGATAAACAACTTAAGGATTGGGCGACCTTGCAAACTTAGAGATTCAGATGAACGGCGAATCGTGCGTGAAGTAAGAAAAAATCCAAAAATTACTGCTAACACTTTAGCTAAAAACACTGAGGAACACTTAGGTATATCCGTTACACCTCAAACAATAAGAAACGTCTTAAAAAAGCACGATTTCCATGCACGATCAGCCAGGAAGAAGTCATACATTACTAAGATAAATAGAAAGTTGAGATTAGATTTTGCGAAAGAGCATGTAAATAAGCCAATGGAGTTCTGGATGGATTTTATTTTTGCTGATGAAAGTAAATACAATCTTTTTCGATGTGATGGAAAAGTTCTGGTACATCGCAGTCCTAACACAGAATTGGATGCAACGAATATGGTACCAACTGTTAAACATGGTGGCGGTGGTGTTATGGTATGGGGATGTATGGCGGCATCAGGCGTGGGAAATATTGGGTTTATTGATGGGATTATGGATCACCGAACGTACATTGACTTCCTAAAGCAAAATTTGAGGTCAAGTGCTGGAAAATTGGGTCTGGCAAATAGATTTCAGTTTTATCAAGATAATGATCCCAAACATTGTGCCACTAATACAAAGCTTTGGCTTTTATATAATTGTCCAAAATTAATGAAAACGCCGCCACAGACCTTAACCCAATTGAACATCTTTGGGATCACTTGGAAAAAAAATCAGAAAACGTGAATTTACGCACAAACACCAGATGAAAGTTATCCTGCAGAAGGAATGGAGCCAAATTTATCCGGAATATACCAAAACGTTGGTAAAATCTATGCCAAATCGTTTAAAAGAGGTTATACGTAGGCAAGGAAAAGCAACTCGCTACTGAAGTAGAAATAAGCTTGTATTTCAATTCATGTATTTTAAAAATGTTACCAATGTCGAATACTTTTTTTTGCTTGTTTTTTGTTATTAATATTTTAATTCATATGTTTTTTGCTTTTTTTACTTTGAGATCTCATTTTTTTACTGAATATAACTTTGTGTTCCTTAATAAAGACTTTTATAAGTTTATTTTGTTAAAAACAACATTACATATTTTTTTCTTGATAAATATATAAAGTTTACGGCCTATGTCGAATAGTTTTTTTGGCCACTGTAGGTACGTAGGTAGGTGCTTTGTGACATAAAATGTCTGAAAAATATTTTCAGTCACAATATTTAAGCACAAATAATATATTTCTTAAAATAAAATACCGTTTGCAATAAAATTACTCAAATTAAAGTGATTATCACTTTTTTTTTTAATAATAAAAACTGTTAAACAAATGTGATTGTATAGAACTTTAACATTTTATATCACAAACTTAAGCAGAGAAAAAAGTAATCACCTCACGTAGTGATGCCACCAAGTTTAATTACATCATAGTCCGTTTGTTTACTTTCCCAATAACATCCTGTAGTTGCGTGAATTTTTATTATTTAAAAAATTTTCTCTCAAAAATATCTCTCGCACAAAATTCTATGCGAATGGAAAAATTGCTATTCAAAAGAGCTGATCACTAAAAACATAACGTTGCCAAATTATAAGATATATTTACTGTCCAGTATATGCAAGTCTTACAGATTTGCTACGTTTTTATAATTAAAAATTCGAAAAGAAATTCACTTAAATATAACTTCACTTGTATATTTTGTTATAAATTAATTTTTTTCGATAATATATTTTTGAAAGGTTGCTCAATCTAATACTGTTTAAATGCAGTAATAATGCCCAACTGGTTCTTTTTTGAACATGGCTTCAAACTTCAAAATCGGTGCAAAAGTAACTTAGTTTAAAATTTTTTTGTCCACAATATTCCAAAAATCGTACTTCATCGATAACTTTCTATTTTTTTTGGGGTATAATCGAATTTCTAGAAATAACAAGATGATCTACTCAAGTCGTCCTATAATGTACACTCATTTCAAAAGTATATTTTCACTGCCACACAGTGTTATTATTCATTTCCTTAATTTGTTTCCCGTCTAAAATTAATTAAATTATAATTTCTAGATTGTTTTTTATCTGGGACCTGGACTCAGAAGATGACCCCTACACATATGATACAATGTGTTGAAACTTAGTGGAAATGAATAGTTAGAGCAATGACAGGATGTGAAGCTTCACTATCTTACAACTCTGCTTTTGCACGTTCTTTATTTATAGCAGTGTTGAAGCGCCTCTGATGTCAAGGAGACGTATTAAATTTAGAAGCTTCGTTTACGTAGGCATTTTTAATAATTATTTTACTTCGGTGGTGCTACACAATACACAGTACTGCTCAGTGACTATGCCTTCGCCACTGAAACCTTTCGACAACAACTGACTCACAAAGACACATTAATGTACAACAGAAAAAATGCGAAATGTTTTTATGATTTAGTCCGAGACTGGGGTCGAAATCAGGTCTTTTTAGGTTTTGTAGTCATCGTGCAGACTACTTCAGTCATCCCCACCCTGTCAAAGTTTTAAGTCAGCTTTTAATTATTTTAATATTACTTTTAAAATGGGGACTTTTTCTTTCCTTCCGTGGGAATTTGCTACAAAAAATTGTCCAGTAAACATTTGCAGACTCTCATTAAAGAACTGGCATAAACGATCGCATTTCAGTAAAATCCAGTACAAAATTGCACAAGTTGTGGGGTAAACGTATGCACTTAATATTGAATCTAAATGTTTTTGTATAAATTTGGTGAAAAGAAAAAAGTATTGAAGATATATAAGATTATGGATCGCTTCAGTTGCGTTGCCGGCTGGCAAAACGAAATTTTTAGTTGCCAGAAAATTAAATAGAAATTTACAATTCTCAGTTGCCCGTTGACCGTTGCCCGTTGCCATCCGTAATACAATATGCGGCAACTAGCAACAGAACAGGGATTTAAATAGATTTTTCATATATAGTATTTCTGGAATTATATTTCGTAAAAACATACCGATTCGATCAAAAGATACGCCTTGATAATTTACATTGAGAAAATTGGAAAATTTTCTCAATTTCTACGTAATTGTTTTGTTAAAGCTCCAGAAATATACGAGTATTTTTATACATTTAAAATTTTTGTCCCAATTTATTTATAGTTTATATCGAAAGTGATTTAAAATTTTTCCTGACATGGATTTAAAATTATTTAAAATTACTTTAAATTGATTTTCTTTTAGTTCCGTGAAAGAAAATATCCTTTACATTTTGATGGCAATGTCGACAGTGCTTTACAAAGAGCAAATTGTCAAAAGGGTCTTAATCGCCGAGGCAATAGACGCATGCTGAAGAACAAAATTTCGGAAAGAGGTATGCTTGTGTTTCGGAACTTATTTTATTATTTAGTTTTTATAAATTCCACGTAAATTATATAATTCACCTGGAGTTGGCTTTATTTTAGATACCATTTAAGAGATTTTTTTAACCTCTCAATTATCAAAAAAAAATTACACACATTTAGCTTTATTCCAATGGTCAACGTCGACGTCGACACAAAAGTTAGCATCCATTACGTCCATATGCAATGACTTTCAAATTTAAAATTTAAATTGGTTTTAAAATTAAATTTTAAAGCTTTATATATCGATTTGAGAGAATCTGGATTTTGGTGTCGACGTTGACGTTGACGTTGGCAACTGGAATAAGGGTGATTATTAAAAAAGGTGCCGGCGTTCGAGGTGTTATTAACTTAAGACTACTGTAGCATCCAACCAGCTGATACCTAAATGACCTTCAAACGCAATAAAGTTTTTTTTTTTGTGCAGTAGGATCCAAAGAAGAGGGCACTCGCAGAGGAAGGGAGCGACAATCTTCTTTTCATCCTCATCGTTGCACCCAGAGCAGAAGTATTTGTACGGCAGACCCATGCGTCTTACATGAATCCCAATACGATAGTGTCCAGTCTTCGTGGCGGTAAGATACCGCAGCCTTGGAAACTCCAGCAACTGTCCAGGCCTTCTGACATCAGACAGAGGGCATAGAGTCCTCGAGATCCTGCAAGCAGTCTAATAAAACCACATGCTCCGACCCTCCCCTAAGAAGTGCTCAACCAAGCAACTCCAGCTTGACGCAAGAGGCAGCCTACAGAATCCGTCCACGTCACCGAGGCGGTCGGCCCCTTACGCCAGATCATCCGCAACCTTCCCATAACTTCCCAGACTTTATTTTTTTACAACAATGGCCTATTTAAAACTAATAATATAACCTGGAGCACAAGGGCACTTTAAAAATTGCTTTTCGCGGATATTTTCATTATATTCATGTGCGCTACATCGAATAATAAAAAAATTATCTCCAAATTTTTATGCAAAAGTTTTATTTAGTAACACTTTTAGCGCCAGCACCCGTATATGATTCCAATTTGAGATTAATCGACTCTATCAAAAAAGCAGTTCTAGTAAAAATAAGAATTTTTCATTATCTTTTATACTTTAAGATTCTTTGCATTTATATCTATTATTTTCATATACATCCATATATATTTTCATATTTTTCTTTTAAGAGAAAAACAAGAAACGCGATGTACGCAATTGGTATAATAATGAACCTGGCACAAGCGCTGAACAATATCAACAGCAAATCCCCTTGGATTTGGATCGTAGGGGTGACATACCGATAATGAGTGGAGATTGTGAAGGTAATATAGAGTATACCAACTAATCCTAATCATAGTGACATACTTACATAATTTAAACGAAATCAGAAATAGAAGGCTAAAATGTAAATGCGGCATTCTCCTATTTCCCTTCTACTTGTATACTTCATTCAACTTCAATATTTTAATGCGTCTGTAAGCAATACATAAATAAAAATGAATCAGTGGCAAAATGAAGCTAAAGCCTTCTGAATACTGCCAACTCGTAATAAGTTGCCACTTTTGTTAGACGTCAGCAACACCAAGAGCAGCAGTAACATCATAACGTTTAAATAATCAGCTTTAACGAGTGTTCTGTAGTAGTAAAAAAAAAATAATACTACCACCACATGCGATTACAACGTTTGTATATTTAATACACAGATACCGGGATATATGTACGAGTACTTACATAACTACGTACAATTTAAGTATTTACACACGTAATAACATGGCCTTAATCTTGTCAATTTGTTTTGCGTAACCACTACATTAGACTCCTTTACATGTTAAGTTTTTTTTTGTTTTGAAGATTTAATTGTACCACACCAAATACTAGTTGGACGGATAAATTTTCAAAACCACAAAAAATCAAGGTGATTGATAAACGAAATGGTCAAAAATGAAATTAAAACTCATTCCCATATATAGGCTGGTTGGTAGTATCTCATTCCTGAGGGAGGACACAAAATTAACGCAAGCTTTTAATTGAATAGAAAACACTTTTTTTTCCAGTCTAGCGGGTAACCGAAGCACACTAACACCAACTCGGGAACCTTTCGATCCTACTCATGTCTGAATTAATCATTGAGATCTGCGCCAAACCTGGCATTTGCTCTAGACTCAATTGACATCTGGTAGCTGAGTGGTAATTCCCGAATTCCAACCTTAAACATATTCTTTCGACTTTAGAAGAAATCAGAAGATACAAATGAAACAACAGGCACCCACTAAATACCACAAATCAATGCGGTGTGCATTGGAATTTATTTCAAACTCGTCTGATGAGTGCAAATTCAACTCGTGGATTGTAATTTCTGAAAAATTTCCTCGCCTAATTTAAAAAAACAATAAATTTTTATACAAATGCAGCATTCAATAGAAACCTCCTGTACAAAGCCATCGAACGGATGAGTTACTAATGATCACTAAGAATTTTGTTGAACAAAGAAACAGGGGAAACCACAGAGTTCAATATTTACTCCGATTCATCAACAATCAATTGAGTCATTAGAAAACGAAATCCTATGCCGAAATATTGAGGTTGCAATGCGGTAGCAGATAATTATGAGGTAGATAAACGCTGCTACTCCTCTTATACGTCCAGGCGGTCAACTCACTGTTTAAGAGCGTCCAGATTCTGTAAGAAAAAACTTTTGCTATGACCAGCCGAGACTGGCACAGGGAGAGTCTTTGTCGTTTGTGCATGTAGTAGTATGACACCACTGCACACAGCGCACCATAACCGCACAAAAACCCGTAAGTGCCATTATTATTGTTTTAATTTTTTTTATAAGAATCCATAATTCTCGATCGGTTGTCAGAGCTGTAAAGCCTGCCGTTATGATTTTACAACGAACACAATTCAGAGGTAGTACGTACTATGTATGTGAAGATTGGCGGTTCTGGCTCTATATATCACATGAAAATTTGCACGAGAACATTTGAACTTTAGTGTTCGGATGGCATTAAGTTGTCTTCACTATCCTCTGTATTGACTTTCATTAGGAAAATAATACAGATTGAATAGCTACTGATCTATGTCACAAAAGATCCATAAGGCGTCGTGGTGCTGCTCGTTGGTCCAGATCTTATCTTGTCTAATATAAGAAAGGATTTGGTGTAATTAAATAAGTTTATAAATCTATTTACAGTAAAAATTGTAGTAAACGTCTAAGTATGTAGTATCGACTACCCAACAACCCATTTCGCTGTACTTCTTGTACAAAATATGAACACCTTTTATATAGCAATTTAAAAACGCATCAAATAGCAACATTTACTCAATTATACTTGCTAAACGTTTTCTAAGAATAGCAGTTTTCTAAATAAGATAGTAGTATAGTAGTACTAAATATAGTTTTTTAGGCGTCTTTTATTTTAAAGCGTCTATTATAAGATGTTTGAAGAATACTGTTGACTGAGTAGTTAGCGTGTTGAGAGTCAACTAGGAGATCGGCGGTTCGGTCTAAAAATATACTTTTTATGTTATAGATTAATAATTATGGATAAGATAACGGCGACATAATTGTCGTATTCTTTTAATAGGAAATAATAATATAACCACACACAGTGAACAAAACATGAAGAACGCTGAAGATGAAGACGTAGCAGCCTTCGAAAACAGCATGTTGTTCCGTTCTGGCAGTGTTTGCCAATGTGAATTACAATTTTTGTTTTTGACGTAGTTTTTTTCCTAGAAATTATCACATTAGCCCAATTTAATTAATTACATATCGCCACATAAAACGTAAAAATACACTTTTTTAGATTTTAAAAGATTTTTTAAATTTAAATGCATGGTTTTACGTTTTATATGACGATATGTAAAAATGACGTTCGTATTTAACAATATTTTAAAATTTCATTTACTTTTCTGGTACCTTATTTAAGTGTATAAAGAAGCTTACAAGAGTCGCTCAAAATTAAACTTGCTATAACCATGATTATAAAATTGTATTACTTATTCTATAGTTAGATTTCTAATTCTGTTGTATAATATACACAAGCAATATTATCGCAAGGGTTCAGTTCTCATTATTAAACAATTTTTAATAAGCCTTGAGCAATAGCATTTACAACACTTTTATAAGCTTAAGGCGTATATTGGTAAGGTTATCAGAAGTTATTTCTAGTCGTTTCGGTTTTCTGGGTAAGTATGTAGCCGACACATGGTAAGTTTCCATTATATATTTCGTTACAATGCATTAAACCATTGTTGTATGCTTACAATACAATAAACAGCCTACACTTTAAACGGGGGTCGTATGTCGTATGAGCAATTTTTTTCGCCATTATTTTACATTGCATTGCACACATGTTGCACTTTTGGCATGTGTCACTGCAAAGGAATAAATAAATGAATGAATGAAGAATGAATGAGTAGATACGAGGTATCTACTTGTACAGAAAATAGGCGCACAATGTCACACACGTTTCTAAATATACATTTTTAAAAAAAATTCAGTTTTGAAAAAAATCTAAACAATTGTGTTGATTTGAAGCGAAATAGTAGTTAATATCTATTTATGTATGTATGTATGTATGTATATGTGAATGTATGAGCGTGTGTTCATTATAATCTGACTTACCTTGTTTTCATTTAATTCTTTTGTTTTTGTTGTGCTTTTCTTTGTAGACGCCCTCGCAAAATCACTGAGCGATTTAATGGCTTTAGTAAAATTACTACGTGAAGATATCGCCCACCAACGTCAAGAGATTGCTTATTTGCGCATGCTCCTTGAGAACTGTGCTGGATGCAAGGAGCCCAAAGGTGACAATAACATACGCATCGAACCAACATGTCGCACATCAAATCCTTGCTATCCTGGTAAGTTGGAAATTTACCAACAAAAAAAAAAAGTAAAATGTATTTACTAAGTCACATAACAAATAAATATGCATATTAGCTCATTTATGTAAACGGAACTGATAGATAAAAGTACAGTCGACTCTCGATAATTTGATTCACTGCCCCAAAGAAAAAGTTTGAATAACCGAGATTTGAAACTAACAAGAGTTGCAATTGAAAGCAAAGCGCATGGTAAAATCATTGCGATAGCAAACCAAACCATTTAATTTCTTGTTTGTTTCAAAAACACAAACACATTCACATTATGAATACAATTTATAGAGTATTGAAAAGCCAGACTTAAAATTTTAGAACGTCGGCGAGCAAGAGTCTTAGTGCTTGCCTGGAATAAAGAGCTTTATTGGGATATAGAGCAATGCTTATAAACTAAAATACAGTAAGGCCTCGATTATCCGTGAACGATTAACCGGCAACGTCCATTATACCGGAAAGAAAAATTTTAATTGTTTTCTATTTTTTCATCGATTTTTTTTTTGGCATCTATCAACCCCGATTACCTCTATTCTCCGGGATTGCAAGCAAATTTATTTTCGATTGCGTTTCCCCAATCAAACGCAATATTTAACTTCAAGAAAAGTTTGTTAACGAAAATATGAAATTTAAAAAAAAATAACAAACAACGACGGTACATTTTTTTAAATTACCTAAATTGCGAAATTTTTGTATTGTTAATTGTAAACTGTCAAAATATTTGTGTCCTTATAGTACATGCATATTCTATGTTTTGATGAAACACAAACATACAATCCATGAATAAAAATTACGAAAAAAAACCACGAAAACCTATTACGCGATTAACCAGATAAATATATTCCCCAAAATGCCACCGATGCGGCATATTAAGTATAATCAAGCTCTAACTGTAAATGATTATTTTTGTTTAATAATTTGCAATAAATACAGCACATTAATTAGTAATTCAATAATTCAACGACCAAGATGGCATTTAAATAATTTCAAATTAGCGAGGGTCCAAAATTACATGGCTTTTTTTTAAATTTATTTAATGTATATAAAATTATACCGTGATCGAAATTATTCAGTTTCAAATAATCCAGAGTCGACTGTACTAGTTGTTCCGATAATGGCTAGAAAAAGTTGTACATGTTGTACACTCCCTGCCACTTGAATAGAACACTGCCTTCAACTTTTATTTATAAAACGCTTTTTGCGAAGTCTTAATTAGGGAGTATTTATCTCTTAATGAATTAAAATTTACTCGCTGTGAGAATAAACTTGTATATTACAAATGGTATAAATACAATGCATGTTTGATCTTGATCGGGCATAAACAATAACGTTTTAGACTTAAGATAAGTATTGCATTATTGTTAGTTTCAATTGCAGATTAAAGAAAAAAATTTTTGAAAAAAGAAACAGTGGCTAGAAACTATTTTCGAATGATTCATTCTTAAACTTAAACAAAATCAAAATTATAGAAGTCGCAATGTAGTTTTCAAAAATTAGGTAAAGTATGCAAATGTTTTCGCACAACACCGGAGCACAAATGATGTCATACTCCAGGGAGGATAAGTACTTTGAGAAGAAGAAAATGGGCCATTTGAAACATTCAGGATTTAAAAGAGAACGCCCACAAAGCACACATTTATTGCTTCGCATTACTTTCTTTGATAGAACCATCGAGACTTCAAATATGTTGTGTTCTTCGCAAAGCATCAGTAAGTTGATTTTAGTCACATGGCCAATACTGAAATAGTTATGATCTGTGGCGCCATCTGTACTTAGTACTTAATTAGTGCTCCCAACTCGAAAGGTCTTAATATTACTGCTTTTGTAGTAAATCCTTCTGGCAAGCGGTCTTCTGTACTACAGTAGAGTTCCATTGCTCTTAATTACCAAAAAGAAAATTGTTTTTGACGTTCCTCATAAGCGGATCTATGAGCAATCATTCGTAAAAATACAGCATCTGAACATAATTTTTATTAACAAATGTCACAAATTATACCTTGCGACACTGATATTTTATTTTATTTTAAAATGCAGATAAACTTTTGTTTACTTGGGTATATTCTACTCAAGTGTATATAGTATATTCAGAAATAGCTCCCTTTTATCTTGAAAAGGAACGTGTCTATATAACAGCACAGATCCCTTATTTCTTAGGACTAAAAATACGGAATCTTTACAGTCTGTGTATGTGTGCTTCTCTTTAGAAAAATTTAAACTGTTTAGAGCATATTGACAGTTAGAATTTTACTTAAGTGTCGGGCAGGGTATGTATCAGGGTAATAATTAACTTGTAATAAATTGTTGTCGGCATTGCAAAAGCTTTAAACTGGATATGTTGCGCTTTGTTTTACTTTATCGAATAACAAAGTTATTAGAATTTATTGAATTTTCTATTCATACGCTTTATAAACGCTTTTTTTTTTTGTTGGCCATAAATGTTTCATTTCAAACTGGGTAGCATTTATTTCAGCAGCATGTGGGAGTTTTTGTTTGCCGCCACCACAGCATTTGGCTGTTGAAATATTTTCAAGTTGTTGTTGTTTTTTATTATCGAAATTATAGATTTTGACAATTTTCTTAGCTGAACAAGTATCATTTCAAAATTATGGGCAGCATTTAAAATTGGAATAGTTTGCATAATAAAAACGGGAACAAAAAAAAATATGTTACAAATATTTAAAAATATAAATTTAATTATTTGGAAATTCTTAATCGGATTCCCTTCAACTTGGACATCTTTCTGATTTATGTGCCTTTTTTTATTGTCAAATTGTCTGTTCAAGATCTATGAGCTTGTGACATGCGATTATGGCTAAACGTATGTAAAGGGTGGTCTAACCACAACACACTATCTTAAGTGTAAAAAAAAATAAAAAAAATAAATATTATGATCGCAATTATGTGTGAAACAAAATATCGGCCAAATGCCGAAATGTAAATTGGTATTTTATTTCCGATGAAGTGAAAATACTTAGTTTTGACAATAAAAAAAAACATTTTTGTATGTCATTGCCGAAAATTTCAACAACAGTTCACCTGAGTAGCGTGTAATAGACATATTTTAATAAATAAAATTAACAAATAGTTATATTTTTAAAAAACAAGGTTGACAAGGTACGATCCAAAAATGTATATCGGTTTCAGTCCACAGTTGACTTAATATCATTTCCTAAGAAATTTCACTTCATAAAGAGCGTTTCAGACTAAAATACAACTTTTACGACTTTTATAACACTTTGTGAGAAACAAATCTTATGATATTTGGTGCGATTGCCGAAAATTTTACATTTTGCTTTCACATCATCACACTTCAAATAAAATCAAAATACAGGGTGGGCCAAAAGTTACGCCTGCGTGTAAAAATATGATGTTCGATGAATAAAATCTAAAAAAATTATAAAAAATAATAATAAACAAAAAAGTTATTCACATTTTAACACGAAGGCATGACTTTTGGCCCACCTTATATAAGTAGAAAGAAAAAACCGGTTAAGCAGTGAATGATTTTATTATTTTCCTTATTTGCTTTCGTAATATTACAATCCTAATGAAATGGAAAATCTTATGGTGTGGAAAAATTTCTACAAAAGTAGAAGTCTTATGGGATGTCAAATGAATTACCGTATTATTCATTGTTTTCATAACGCACTGCATTCACAAAATCCCACTTGTACGTAATACTTGAATTTTTGACATGTCTTAATTTTTATTATATTTTAGAGTGAAATGGCCTTAAGCGATATGCCAGGAATTTGTTTCGAATTTAATATAAGATGTGTGAAACAGGCGCTTCAAAAATCTCATATTTTAGAAAAAAAAAATCTAAAAAAACTTATCCTTATCCATCAAATCTGAAATACTGATGATTTCTGCGGTTAGCCGACCATAGCGCATCAAAAACAAGGTCAGAAAAGTTTTTCCCATTTGTTGTATAGTGAAATCACACCGAATTCAGCTACATACTTGCATATGTCCTAGTAGGAAGAAAAATACAACACTGGCCAGTTTTCCTTTATTTACCCGACGTTTTTCCTGAAATATGAATTATTGCATTTCTATTACACATAAATTTATGAATAAATAATTCTATTTTGTGATCAACGAGAGTAAAAAAGTCAGCACACTTGTTTCAGGTTGCACTGCATAAAGCAACCCTCGTATGATCGTATAAAAATCGATTGCCAACAATTGGCAAAATATTATAATGTTACGTTGATAAAGATCTGAAATTAAATTGCAAATGTTAATCTTCTTGGTTTATAAACTTTGCAGTAGTCATTGGTGTATTTTCCTATAAAAAGTCTAAATCGCAAAGGGTCTTAAGAAACTAGATTCAAATTCCTATTCGCAGACGTCGTTTTATTTAAGCATTTATAAGCATTTATATAAGGATTAAATTTTAATTAAAGTGTTCACATAAAACACTAAAACTAATTAAGTTTATTAAAAGGTTTGCGTCTCCGACAACTGGCTGGCTCTGGTATTTAACAGTCAATAATACTTGTTCGTACTGTTTAAAGTAGAATTTTTATGTTGTTCATTGAATAAACAAATTTATGTTCGTAGAAATGTTTAATTTGTTAAAATAACAATAATAAACTTGTTGTTGTTTGTTTGTTTGCTTTTAAGGTGTCGAATGCTACGATTCCGCTACGGGACCAAGGTGCGGCCGTTGTCCCGTGGGCATGATTGGTGATGGTAAAATTTGCAAACCGGGCATTTCTTGTAGCGATCGTCCCTGTTACATGTAAGTAAATAAAATTATTGTACATTATCTTTTTAGCTGTTTTTTGTTGCACCTTAAATAATGTGGTTTCAACGATTTTATTAAAAAGAAAAACAAAGAAACCCCAACGATTTTATTTTTCTTGTCTTTTTTAATTGAAAGACAATAAGAAACACCGTCACAGACAGAAAATGAGTTACAAAAAAAAAACCTAAAGACTAATAAATACACAGTAGAACTTCGCTACAATGACCAGTCGTAAAGTTTTCGTATTATAGAGAAGTAATTGAGCATATATGAGTTATTTAAATTTTCCCGCATTTCATTTATGTTTGTTCTGACACTAGCTTTTGGAAACTTTGCAAATTTAAAAAACAAATATAAACTAAAATATTAATTTGCACCTTTAGTAACGAACATTTTTAACCAAATCTAAATAAAATTAGTATTATTTTGGATATTATTAAACCCAAGTCAGGCTAAAGTTCGTAAACTTTTCAGTCAGAAGGAATTATACATGAGACAGCATCCAAGGGAATAAAATTGCTTAATTGCAATACCGGAAGAGAAATCTTCCTATCAAAATTTTAGTGGAAGTTCCCAATATAAAAATATTAATTAAGTATATTAACTGAATTTATTTTGGGAATATTTCTTTATATATGATTCTAATATGATGAGAAGAAAAATCGAAATATAGAAATATGTATGTCTAATAAAAAAAAGTATACTCATGTATTGCTATGTTTTTGTTTATAGAATTTTGGTTTTGTGTTCAACATTAATTCTCGATTGATTAGTTGAATTTTGAACATAACAATCTTGAATTTGTAGTCAGAAATTAGGCAAAAAACCACTGATGAGCTAAGTAAGCATTAACGAACTAGTACTATAAGGATATGCTTTCCTCCGCAATTTTTGAGTTTGCTTTTATAGAAAATACTTTATGAGAATATCTTATGTATATGTATATAATAATACATTTCACATATTTTTTCGGGAAAAAGCACAATTTTAAAATTAGAATCAAATATTAATTGAGAATTAAAGTAAGAACGAAAAATTTCATGAACAAAAACACAACAGCAACGTTTTTAAAACAAAATCAAATTTAATAAGTTATTAAGGCGACCGCCGGTTTTAAAGTTAAACCGACCGTTGTTTTGTGTTTTTTTTTTGCTTTTTCCTTAAAAATAACAATTTAAATATCAAATATAAATATTTTTACAACGTGCTTACATGTTTATCACCATTTGCGTTTGGTATTATATAAATATTCCAAGATATTTGCGCTTATCGAACAATTTTGGCAGTCGCTTTCGCATTACAGAAGGCGGTGATGGCAGACTTGAGAAAAGGAAAATAATAGATACGAAAAGTAAGTGCGCAAACGGATTCAGAAGTACCAATCGTTCGATTTTGTACCATTTTTCTTTCGCATGGCAATAGAGGATAACGCCCCTGCTTTCTTTATAAATCCAATCGAAATAAATACACCGAGTTTTCTTATCGTTCTCAATTACAGAGAAAACTGCCGGATCTCTACAGCAATTAAACGGAGAAATAAAATTATAATAGCAGTGATGAGTAAAATAAGACTGCACTGAGAGAAATGTTGTGTAATATAAAAGAAATACTGTTAATGAGCGTAAAAATTTTTCTGAACGTCTTCCTTCTTATTTTTAAATTTCCAAATAATAACTGCTTAAAGTACATAACATGCATTAATCATTGACGAGTATCGTGCGTTTGAAAACTTTACCGCATGACACAAAGCAGTTTAACAAACCTTTTCTGTCTAATTTTTTATTTGTTTACTTCTTTGAACATTGCAAAATGGATTTGAAAATAAAAAGATTTTTTTGCATTTCTTTTATTTGTACGTATTTAAAAAACAAGATTTTTAGTTCACGTTCAAATAAAAGGAATTTTTGGCTGAGGGAAATATTTTTGGAAGGCTGGTTTTTTCGCAACAGCTTTTAAAAAACTAAAAAGAAATCCAGAGCAACTTTACGTAGCTAGAGGAAGCCGTGTTTCAAGCGCTTTACGAGTAACTCACATTAGCAGAAAAATTTGAAAATAATTCGATATGAGCAACTGCTCCAGACAGTCGACTATTTATAACGGAATGTTTAACTCTTTGCGTATGGATTTCCCAGATTCGGTCCTTTGCACTTATTTTGTTTAGTGCAGGCTTCGTTTTTTGTACAATTGTTGGCTTTTTCACCTCTTCGGTGGGGATTTCTTTCCATTTTTTTCACATTCACTGCCCTCGTGAATACTTTTTCACTCGAAATATTTCCTCTTTTCATAAATTTGCAATCGTGAACAAATTCCCCGTGAATAATTTCACATCAAAATAAAATTCACCCTACCGTGAATGATTTTAAATGCTTTAATTAATTCACTTGATTTTTGCTGGAGAATTGCATACAAAATGTAAGTAAATTCTTCCTTCTTTATATATTTTGATAAATATAATTTTTTTATATCAAGATCGGCTACTAGAGTAGAAACACACATAAATCTATATATATAAAGCTGATTGTGTGTTCGTTTGTTTGTACCGATCTTCCTGAAATTTTTACACCATATAATTGGGACTATTGAATGAATTACAAACTACTTTTTTAATTATGCTACTCCTTCCACATGGTTTTTAACAGATTTTATAATATAAACCAGCTTAACTTCACTTTTTGTGCACCAATCGCGATGAAATTTGGTGCACTTAGTCGGCGTAACTCCGGGAAGGTTAAAGAGTATTACTTTTTTTTCAAAACTAGGACTAGGAGGGCGATATGGGGGAAATTTCTGCCTCTTCAAAATAATCGAACCGATTTTAAAGAAATTTAGAACGTAGATAGATTTGCGTCTAAAAATTCTCATAGGCTATGTACATTTTTAAAACTAGGACCAGGAGGACGATATAGAGAAAATTTTTAATGAAATTTAAATGCATTTATGCATTTGCCTCTAGAAGGACACATATGCTACATTTATATTTTTTTTTTATATAGAACCAGGAGGCGATGTAGGGGTAAGATATGCCTCTTCGAAACTGTATAAACGATGGAGATAATAACGGGAGCGAAGCCACGGGAAAAAGCTAGTAGTAAATTAATGTAAACCAACAGAACAATTGATACAAAGATAGTATACAAAGATATGAGGCCCAATTTTGCATTGCTCTTACGGATTAACTTAACTGCTAGTACATCATAGTTCCAAGTGTAAACATTTTATTCAATTTGTTGGAATACTCTATTTTTATTTATTTTATTCTTTAAATTTACATTTTTTATAATTCTTGCATTCAGGTTCTTTTATTGGTCAAATGTAATACTTTTTAAGTGGGTGGCGAATTAACTGGCCCCTGAATATTTAATTTAATTTATTAATTTTAAATTGGTTTCCTTTTTAATTAATGTGTATATTTTTGAAATCTTCTTCCTTTTTCTACAATCACTGAGAATGATAATGTGAAAAATATTACACGTAAAATACATGACACTAATTTTCAGTTACGTAACGCATCATACAATGAACTTCTATCTTAAGTAGTATTGCATACTGAATTGATTTTGACGGTTTCAAACGAAAACTGCGTATTAAAGTGAAAATTGTGTTTCATTTAAATCAAATCAAAAAATTGTTTATAAAAAATTTTTACGGTTTTATTGTGGAAAAAATTGGTAGAATAATTTGCTCGACCTTCCCAATACACGCGCTGATACAGCTGTTTAATTACGCATAGAAAATTGTAATACATAACGATACTTGACTGTACGCATCACAATGACATTATTGGCATTTCATTTGAAAATTATAAAACAAATGAAACATTAAACACTTAAGACCGCTCAGGATATTAAAAGAAAAAAAAAAGAAAATTAAAAGAGAAAAAATAAAGAAACCACCATAAAACACTTGGGCTAAAACATTGTGTTGTTCAAAATACATTGGATGATTTTGTAAACTATTTGTTATTTACTTTAATGTTTTAAATGGATCATAAATTCTTTAAGAAGTCAAAATATTAACAAAAGCCGACTGGCTATTAAATACTTCAATTTAGAAAATGAGCAATCGTGTACAATGCCATATTCTCGAATTCCAGCAGATATTGAAAGGATCAACAGGTGATCGAAATATATTTTAACTCTTCTGACAGTGGCAACACATTTTTGTTTTTGGTATTTCGTTCGATAACAATGACACCAACATCAAATAAAACACACTGAAAGTTTGTGTGATTCTTTCCAATTCATTTGAATGGGTTTTTAATGGAAAATCATGTTCTAGTTGTACGTTTTTGTCCTCCATTCTTTCGCCCCATAAATAACTTGAAAGCAATACAATAGGTTTTTGACTTTTTGTTTAGTGAGTTAATAAAATCAAATGATTAAATGGATTTTAAGACGCCTCTACCTACAACAGGCGGCAGCGGAATGAATATTAAATCAATTCTTCGTTTGTACATTGATAAGGGAATCACTTACCAGCAAGCAATAGAAAATTGAATATTTTAATATAAATAACTTTAGATATATTATTTATGACAGGCAAATATTTTTAATTATTCCTAGTGAAAATTTATGAGTTTAAAGAATTTCAAGAGTATTACGAGGATGGACTTATGTGGTATGGCAATTGGCAGCAAATCTTAGAAACAACTGTTTGAAAAAATTAATCGACAGTTGCGATGGCTAAAGTAGTAGTAAAGTAAAGTAGTAGCACGTTGACAACAAAAACAAAAAGTTTTGAGTTCAACCACAGTTTCAGACTAATTCTTACAACACTTTGCATTTTTGTTGATGTGGATTAGTATGTCTTCGTATCAGTTGTTGTCGGACGGTTTCAATGGCGAAGGCATAGTTACAGGTCACTGAAAAGTACTGCCTTCAGTTATATAACCAATCCACACGCAATTCTCCTTCGTCGGTATTGTGTAGTATCAGCGAAGTTCCCGGAAGGGGGTTCGGGAATCTTGAATTTCTGAACCTACGGGTGTCTAAGCGACCCCGCGGTACCTAGCTCAAGGTGCAGCATTACCTTGTTCCTCCCTGAGGATCGAAAATGATAGAAGAGGTGACTCTTCAAAATCTGACTAGAGATTGATGAAGGACTGCTTAATACCAGTTAGATTCAAATCTAGCACTACGGGACCAGCTTGGCCCCACACTGCCAACTAAAGTACGGGTTTAAAGACTGATGTTCTCCTTGTTGAGTACATCGTACTCCAAGTCGAGTACTTCGTGTCTACCCCGAAGAGTTGGCTTGTGTGCGCTGGTATGGGTAAGGACTCGTAGTGGCTGTGGTTTAATACCTAAAAATCGCAGGGAGTGGAGTTTTTGGTCTAATCGGAAATATGTGCAGTCGTAACACACATATTATTGATATGACTTTTACTCTACTAGGTGCTGTTGCCATTCGACAGTAGTCGCCGGAATGTGTTTCGAACCAACAGTATTACTGTTAAATGGGTCTTGACGTAAAAACATTCTGATGTGAGAAGATATAAGACAGCTCGCACATCTCAACAAGGTGCATTATAGAATTCAGGGATAACTATACATGATTTGCTACCCAACTCTGGAAGTAGGTGGCCTACGGACTCATTTGCTTATCAGTGCTCTGGGGGCGCTAGTGAATCGTTTCAAAAATTTACTCGGTGTTAAGACCACCGTCAGATAAAGCCTCATGGGCAGGTGCTGACGATAATCTTGAATACCATTGTATCAGCGAAGTAAAATAATTGCTAAAAATGGCTACCAAACCAAAGCTTCAAAATTAAATACCTCTCCTTCGCCACCCTCATGGTAACATGCTCCGTATTTTTTCGTATGAAGAGCTGTACGAAGTATTAACAGGGATGAAAAAGTTCCAAAACGCATTTAATTAATTCGGTTGTACTTTTCTATAAGCTCAGGTGTGCTAGTGGATATTTTTGCACTGGTAGTGAGATCCCATGAGATGCATGTCCGCTTAGCATTTTATTTGCGGTGAGCTCACCGAACCTTTCTCATTCCTAAAAATGACAGGTAGATTTATAACCCAAATTAAGTTTTTATAGTATCATAATTGCATTGTAGTCATGAAGCCTATGAACTCCCTTGGGACCGAACCCATCTTAACCTCCTCCGAACCTCTATTATTTATGGAAGCATTTGCTAAAATATTTTATTCGGCAGTGTAGTACTATTAACAAATTCGATCTATCAAAGCATTCGGTTTTTGTTAAGCTGTCAGTTCTGAGAAAATAGTACCGCGGCATTATATCGTAAGAAGAAAGCAGAAACCTTTTGAAGAAGAAACCACCGTAAAATTGCGATATCAACATTAGCTAATTCTACACACAATAAATTCGTTATCATGGTTTCTTCATAGCGCACCAAACAAACTTTCTTTGTGCGGAATAGATTTTACAATGTCCATATGAGGGTGTCGATGCTGACATCGTCAGCACATCGACTGCACAACCCAAAATTTTCTGTGTTCAAGCCCATAAATCTAAAACATCTAAATCATAAAAACATCTCGTATTTTTTCTGATGTGCATTAGTGTGTCAGTTGTTGTCGTAAAGTTTTGAAGGCAAGTCCCTGGTTACAGAGATGTAAGATAGTGAAGCTTCACCTGCTGTAACTATCCCTTTCCTCTAGTTCCAGCACAATGCATCGCATGTGTAGGGGTCATCTCGTAAGAATAACCATTATAAAAGGGCAATTCAATTTATGGGTGCTGATGGCGAGTACTTCGCGTGTTGGCTCTGCAACCAGAAGAAGCCGTGTTCGATTCTCAGCCCAGTCAAGTCAAAAAAAAAGGTTTTTTCTGAGTTTTCTGTACCTCAGAATTATAGCAATAACACTTCGGCAAAGTAAAATAATAAATAAAATAACTTCCCTTAGCTTAAAACTAACGTATCAATATTTCAAGCATCTGAGACGCCGCAACATTGCTTTATAAGTAACATGCAACATTTCGTCCTAACATTTTCGCCACCTGTGTATTTTCTACATTATTCCACTATATATCTGGTTACAGTGCATGGCATATGTAGGGGATTTCCCCTGAGATAAAAAAAATCTTCCCTCGGTTAGCGAATTGACATTTGTGGGTGTGTGGATCGAACATTCAATGCTAAAGGCCTCTAGAGGTGCTAAGTTATTATGCAAGTACTTGTAAGTGGACTTGTCGATGTATAATTTTCAACAACTTGCTTTACATCATTGTCAAATAATTATCGGATCCTCCTCGTATATTCATGTCATTATCCTCCTAGTTAATGATAATAAAACTTAGAGACTCAGATTATATAACATTTGATTAGTAGACCAATTTAAATATACTCGCATTCATTTTTTTTCTTAAGACAACATTTTTGAAAAGTTCTAAAATCTTTCATCCTCTTAATTTCTACTTTTTTTTTGTAGTAATTTTTATATTTGTTTTTTATGAAAATTAAATGAAATTAAATTTATTTGAAAGCATCTCTTTGATTACGAATGTTTATTGTATGCAGGTTCTTTGGTTCTTTTAAAAAAGAAGTGATAATGACAAATGACATTAACGACGTGTTGTTGATGCAATGGCGCAAGCAGGCACAATCACACTGTCACACGGTCACTCACATCTCTCGTTCATGCACCACTATGTTGACAAAAATCCAAGAAATGAAAAGATAAACTTAACATTTCAGATTTTATGCAAATCAATTCAGTTTTAAAGAGTTAAACGAACAAACAAAAGACAAGACAAGACAAGACAAGAAGACACAAACAACAGCCCATGATCAAAACAAATGAAATGGAAACAAGGCGCACCTTGTAGTGTTTTGTGAAACAAACTCACAAACATGCAATAACCTACAGGGCGTTCATGCATTTGCTTTAAGAAAGGAGCGCACATCTTCCCAACACCTACAATGTTCTACTGCGAGGCTGGCTAGCGGCAGCATTAGTATCTGCTAAATAGTTATACAACCTATAAGTGCGTATATTTGATTGACCGAAAAGCCACAGAAGAGGCCATATCCCGTATCATTGTCATCCATTCATTTGTATCACTTCCACTCCACTTCATTTCGTTTCATTGCGTTTTATTTATCTTTATGTTCTCGTATTATGCGTTGGATTTTTTCTTTCTAGCTCTCTCTCTCTCAATCTCTTCTCCACTCGCTATCTCTATCGTACTATGGTGTTGTATAGGCTGATTTGAATAGTTTATTGTTCGGTATTCATAATATATATTTTTTTTTATCTTTATTTTCATAAAGAATGCACTTGTTATTTAAATTTTTACGACGGTCAGTTTCATGTTACGTTTAAAAATTTCTTGTGACCCATCTTTTGACATTTATGCACAATCTGCGTTTATTGTTTTATTTTATTTATGTTGTTATTCGTAAAGCATTTTTAAAGAAATTTCATACCATAAAAACAAAAAATTTAACTTGAAGGATTTTTATTGCAATCCGGTATTCCTGTAAAATTATTACCATCATTATTTTAATATTAATTTTTAATAATTTTCTTGCATATTATTTGGAGGGATATTTACTTGGCTTAGTGGCTTGGTGGCTTGCTTCGTTGTTCAGTGAGTGCATTTGAGTGTGACAAATTTTAAATCTGTACTGAAAACAAATGAAAGCTGAAAGGAAAGGGAATTGGAAAAGATTGTAGAAATTTGTTTTATAAATGTGGGTGTTGTCACAGTATCTGGTGGTTAGTAGTAGTGGGTAGTTAATGCCGTTAAATGTAAAAATCAAATAAATTCAGTTTCTCACAGAGTTCATGTGAAAGAAAATAAATTGCGACGAATATACAGTGAACTCGTGAAAGCGTGAACTAATTACTGACAAATGCAGGTTTTGCCAGATTATGAAAATATTACTAGAATATTGTCTCTTTTGTAAACATTATTAATTGTTTTCGTTAAATTTTTTTTTTGAGTTGACTTTTGATTGCCCTACAAATGTACGTCATTGCGATGAATCGGCATAGGAAATCTTGTAATAATCATTATCATTATTCTGCTAGGAAGCACCGCGACCAATAAGATCTATTATGCAAAGCCCCTATATTAGAGGCTCATCCTAAGGCTTCTAACAAGCACTTTTTGGGATCTGGTGTTCCACAGCTTGTGTGAAGGCACCGTAATTCCACCCAGATGGTGAGACCTCTGTCTGCCGAGTGCAGGACATTCACAAAGAACATGTTCAGAGAGACATTGGTCGCGCAGAATCCAATTTTGTTAAGGTGGCACCTCGTGCCACAATGGCCTGTGAAGTAGCCCGTTAATAGGCCTAACTCTGCTCTATTCAGCGAAAGCAGCATGTTTGAGATTGCCCTATTTAGGACTAGGAAGCGTTTGCTTTGACGATGGCCGACACTATTATGCCAGTGATCATCGAATTTTCCCCGCTCTCAGTTCCTAAGAATGTTATTCATTTCAATCATGTGATTACGTGATCCTTACATTTTAGGTCAACAAATTTGTAGAGAAGATTAGGAGGATCACATTTATGGACCATTTTTAACCTCTGTATATGTCTATCTATTGTCATCCTGTTGCTTAAGAAAATGAGCGTAGCCACTGTAATTACATTTTAACATAAGGAACCGATTCCTATGAAACAAAATACCAAGACACTTTTAAAATGCCGAATCACATTTCCGGCTAATTTATAGTGTGCAGTAGGACATTAGCGATCCTGTGCTACCCAGCTAATTATATTAAGAATTACCTCATCGTTCTATTCTTCTATTAAATTAATGTAGTCATTTGACTTACGCAATAAGAAAATATATAAAATATGGATGAGGAAGGTGATGCATCGGCTTGAACTGCCTTGATTTCGAAGATGACAGAAGAGCCCACTTTCGAAATCCAACTAGAGATTTGATTATGGGCTGTTTACTGCAGATTCATTGTGACTGTAGTAATACAGTCTTTATCATGACTAGTGTTATGGACAGCCAGCGAGCCGCACTCTAGACTAAACTAGAAGTTTCATAACTGATGAGTATTTGTTCTTCTTGGAGTACTTCGTGTCAACCCTGAAAAGTTAGAGTTAGTGTGCTGGCATGGGTTTGCATTCATAGTGGCAGTGATTAATACCAAAAGTCATGCGGTGAAAGTAGTTTTTGGTCTATTTGAGACAGTTAGTAGGTGCTGTTGCCGCTCAACCGTAGTCACCGGAGGGTGTCTTGGTCCATGCAGCTGGAAGTTCATTTTACTGTATCATATGGTTGAAATTGGTGAATGGAAGCCTCTATTAAAGGACTATGGCGTTAAACCTTTATGAAGCAGGTGTTTGACAGTGTAATATGATAGGCAAGGGAAATCTGTATACCAAGTCAGTCACTAGTTGTGTTTACATATGCCCTTGGGGGCGGTGAACGTCACAATTCACCCGATGTTAAGAACACCATCGAATTAGGTCGTATGGGCAGGTGCCGATGTGAAACTTTAACAAAAATCTGTGCAGAAACGAAAGAAGGTGGAAGTAACTTCGGCTTAGAGTAACTTTGGATAAAGTGGCTACTTCGTTTTTTTGTTCATATTCTCGCTATTTTATGTTTCCATTTTTTTTTTGCTAAGTACACTGTGTGACAAAAATGAATCTGGTAGGTATTGTTGAAAAAATTAGCAATCTGGTTTTCAAATTTCCCAAACACCTCAATAATCTTGAGTTACCGATTGAGTAAAATCGAATCTTCGTACCCACGTTATAATTTATAAACGAATTTTATAAGAAGAGACTTAAACGTTTCGAAGAATATATATTTTATTTAAGTGAACTTCAGATGTATATGTTTATTTCGCAACGAATATAGTTTTTCGGTTCTTTTGCAATTTTCCTATTTTTGGAGACGTTCTTAATCCCTGTCCACATTTGCAATTTCTGTTGCAGCAATTCTTGTCGGCGAGAGTGGTGAGAAGATTGGGGAGGGGTTGACGGTTTCATATGTTCTGCAATTCTCACTATCTTGAAGTATTATGTAGGTGTATTGGTATTGTAGGTGAAAAAGGCGTAAGAAAATTGCAAAACTGGAATTTCGTAATGCGGACAATGATGCAATTGCAAAGCAAACAAAAATTGCAACTCTTGACAGCGACTTAGATGCTATTTTTACACAAGAACCATACTAAGTCAGGGAGCTACAAAATAGACTTTAATGCACCTGCCCATATAAGAGAGTTGTATTCCATATTCGGCGGTATATATGTAAGTGATATATATATATACTTATGTATATATATAGTTATATATATATAGTAAAGAGATCATATGGGTCGAAGTATCATTTACACTGCTTATTTTAAAACTTTAAAAATGAAATTATGCCATCGAACATCGCTTTATATTTTCATGCCAACAAAAACAAGAACCTTTGATTTCTTAATAACCATACTATTTATAACTAGAGATGATGAGCATTGTTGGTCATGCGCCTGTCCTAAAAATTTAAAAATAAAAACTCTCTCTAAACTTGAAAAAATAGGGACTAAAATTAAAAAATTGAGTTAAAAATTTCACCCTAAAATTAAAATTTGTTCTTCCATCTGCACATATTCTTGTAGCGTGCCACGCCTTCTCCAGCAGAATAATACCCGTATTGAGTTGTTGAAGTTTTAAAATAAAAGAAAAAGTGTCTCCCATTTACAGCACTTTTTATCGCTTTGTTGGGAACTGAGAGGGCTGAATGAATCTTTTTTATATAATTAATTATTTTTATATTAAGTTTTCGTCAGAATGCAATATTATTAAAATTGTTCTATCGGCTGACAATTTTCAATTATTTAGCGGAGGTGGCAAGAACTTACATTTATTTAATTAAATTTTACTTAGAGATTTTTAAAAAAATTTAATATTTGTTCTATAATTTATTATTAGTTTTAAAATATATTTTATAACGCAATTAATTGTTTGTGTAGTATTTTTCTTCTTTTGCATAGTTTATTTATGACTGCAGGCAGCAATATTTTTAAATAGACACCCAGAAGTAAAAATCACTTAAATCACTTAAAGAAAAGGAAGCTCTGTATGCTGTTGCATTAATACTGGATGCAGCCATAAGAGCTTTTCTTTTGCATACCGTTGTGGATGTTGCTGTTTGAAAATCTTTTTCAAATCATTGACTAACAATGATGGCAAAACAAAAACAGTATTTAATTTTATTGCAATTTAAAAAAAAAAAGTGTAAAGTGTTCTTAGCAAAATCAACTAGTCAAATTGCATATGCCACTGTATATTCCTAATGGAAAGAAATGCATGCAGATTTATGTAACCCTACGAAGAAGGCAAACGGTCAATAGATCCATTAATCCATTTTGCTACTTGAGAGAGTATTGTATTGAGCCTGCGGTTTATCGGGACAGAATCGACAACAAATTAAAAAAAAAACCAAATACCGATTCAACTTAAAATTCAAGACAAGAAATTGCATTGCGACAATAAATTCTCAAAATAATTGCAAATATTACATCTTTTATATTGTGCACCAGGTTGGAACAACATTCAGTACAATTTTAAAGAAATTGAAATGGTTAGAAAAAGTGCACTAGATTGTTAAAAAAATAAAGGGTCTTACATAAGTTCTTCCTATCTTTAAATTTCAATGAAGTAACTATAACTGTGCGGCAGATGTCAGAAAATTTGTTTATTTTCTTAATAGGCATATTCTGTCAGCTGTACTTTTACTGAGTGGCACATATCTCACTCTGGACATAAATCAGTTTGAATTATCCAGATGGCGTGGAAGACTGCTGTGGTTTATGGTTTCATCGCATACACTTGCGAATTAACTAAACCTCACAAGGAAAAGTCTAACGGAGTCTGATCGCATGATCTCCTTGGTCAATCTATATTACCTCCAACAGATATGACTATAGATGTGTGGTATGTAGCTATGGTATTCATATCATCTAATTTCAGTCAAAGGAATTTGTTTATGCATTGCTTCACATTCTTCTGCACAGTGGGTTCAAATTTATGAATAGTTTGGTCGTTAGGACCATTATACCGACCATCAAATAGCCGAAAAGCGCGGAATGTTGCCCGAACAGATCTCCATTTCAATTAAGAAATTGTACAGCAGACAAAGTCCTGATTTAACATCTTCAATAGCACTTCGTTTTTAATTTTTTTTTATTTAATTTCTATGATTACAAAACTGCTCTTGAGAAATACTGTTAACTTTTTAAGACAGACGCTGGTCACGCTGAGAATTTTTGATATTAAACAACGAGTAATTTCATGACTTTAATAGATCTATGAGTCTTGTCATTCGATGTCATTCTAACTAGCAAGTAGTTAGGCGTTTTTGCGTTTTACAAGAAACCGCTGTTTTAGTTAAAGCTTTTTAATTTTGTATATAAAGTCTGATCTGATCTTTTTTGTGGTGATGTATTTTGATGCGGTAGATCGGAATTTAAAAGATTTTGAAATTTTTGTTGGTTAAGTCGTATTGAGTTTACGTCACGATAGAAGAGAAATTCTCAAGGACTGAAGTAGAGCTTGAACTCATGCCATGTGAGCTGTACCAACGTCTATTTATTAGGTCTATGCAGCTCTACAACAATGAACAACCCAAAAATGTCCAGGCATGTTCTTTGTGTAAATTAACTTGGGGATGTGATGAAAAGAGACTCTCTCAAAAGTAAACACACACAGGCTACAATAGTAAAAAAAACATTAATTTCATTTATGGATGCCTCAATTGCTTTTGCAACCTTCTCTCAAAATGAAGAAATGATTAAAATTCTAAATTGGGCGTTCTCTCAAATTAAACAAATGAGTAAAATGTAAACAAATTTTGACAGTCGACTATAAAATATTTGCAAAATACATGGCAAGTTGCACAGACCTAATAAATAGACTTTGAGATGTACAATCATCGTGCTAACTACTTCAGTCAACAGCACTCCCGATTTTCGAGTGAAATTGGAAAACAAGCTCAAATTTGCAATTTAATTGGAACAATTGTAAAATGGGGTTCCACGTTCGATTTCAAACAACGAAATGAAGTACCATTACAGAGACCCCATCTCATCTCACAACTGTAATTAACAGTTCACCAAAGTGTGTTACAGGAGCACATTAATCATATTGTGCTTACACCTGTTCTGTCTCTGATAATTCCATTACAAATAGAACTATAAACTTATTTAAAATACAATCAAAAGTAGATACAATTAGCTTCAATTAAGGCAAAACACATTTGCTCAGAGTTAGTGTTGTGTTGCGTCCTAATTTTGGCGATGGGTTATTTCCATAGCTCATGCCATAAAGTACGCCCGTAGTTCTTCCTATTTTATCAAGTCGTTGTTGATCGGTTGCTTAGTTTCATTGCTGATGAAAGTGAGGAGGAAAGAATTATGTTTTGTATGCTTTCAAACTGTACCCTTAAGCAACGAATTTCAGTCGTAAAATTCAGTTATGTAGGCTAGGTTAGTTTATAAGTCATCCTCTTTAGTGAGATGACTCACGTGGACCTGGCAGTTCGATATATTTATTATACACTAGGAACAGTTAATAGCGGACCAGGAGTCCCTTAGGAATTTGAACAGTACATCGAACAAAACAAGTTAGAGGAGGCGAAGTTCCTCCTATGAGCATCTGCCAGTGTAGATCAATGGCAAAGTACAATATGTTCCACTTCCACATCATATTTAAAGCATGAAATCTTTCAGCCCAGTAGTTTGGACTTTTTAACTCCTTGTTCAAACTTTTACAATACATGTTCCTCCAAGTAAAAAATTCTTTACTGACACGCGTACTTGTTCCCTGTTATTTCTTACTCAATATTTGTAAAGAAATATCATTTCAATTACTTCTGTAAACAATTTGTATGTCTTTAAATTTCACTGTGTAGTTAATGTTATTTTATGTGATCGTTTGTTGGTCATCAGTGGTTTTCACATTTTTACAAGTTCTTTTCATTTCATTTCGTTGTGGTCTTGGGAAAATGACTTTTGTGCGATGCATGAGCGAAAATCTTTCAATTGTGTTTAACGAATATAAAACAGTAAAAGAAACAAACAAAGACTTGTCAAAGGAAAAATATTAGCTTGTTTGCAGGCTTTAAGGGAAATCAAGTATTCGTCGTTGAATAGAGTTTTCTTCTTGAAAATTTGCAAAAATAAAATTTGAAAGTCTAAAACGTGAATATACAGAAATGCTTATTTACTCCTTGTTTTATTATCCTTACGCTCATATTTCATTATTCCCATTTGCCATTTGGGTTGGGCATATTTGCGTTGCACCAGAGACGGTCACTTTGTCGTGAATCATGTTTAATCAGGCAGCACCATGATTATATATCATAATCAAATTTACGAATGCCAATGCTTTTAACCCTCTAACGATCATGCCAACGGAAATGTCAATGTGATCTTGAATTTGCAAATAACTTTTAAATTTTAATAGCTTGTGGCAGAAAGTGCATATTGTGCAATATAAAAAAACGAATGGAAACGACGAATTGAATGTACACACAATTTCACAAGCAACCTTTCATTTGAATACTTTTTCATTTCACAAATATTTAAGAACTTTGTTGCCATGTTTTTGCTGAACTCTTCCACTGGCAGGCTGGAGTATTTACCAAAAAATTTTACATACGAGTATTATTATATTCATATAATTCAGTGAAAGTGAACAGGAGAAATAAAAAATACTCAAAAATGACTGAAGAGAAAATTTTACACTTCATGGAAAGCTTTCGAAACTTTCCAACTAGTAATGTTCGATATGATAAATGTGAGCTTTGGTGTACTCCTTTGCACCATTGTGGTAAAAAAATGTGCGAATTTTCTGGATACAAATCAGAAACGCAAGATTTTTATGTAAAAATATTCATCCTTATTCCAGTTGTCAAGGTAGGTCGACTCTGAAACCGATATGCGATAGCACTTACTTCAAGGGTTTATTCCTATTGTATTGAATTCTTTTAGTGCCATTTTAAATGTGGGCATTATAGATATGTCGACGTTGACAATTGGAATAATTAATTCAAGAACAAAAAAAATGTTTCTTTACTTTTCCTACATTCCATAACATACAAAGTAAAACTTATTATGATTTAATTAAAAGTAATCAATACATTTCAACCACTAAAAATATATATAGAAGTCAAGAAAATTCTTTGAATTACCACGAGAATTCCGTACGCCTCCACAAGATGGACTGTTACAGGTAAACTAGTGCTCACATAAAATACTCGTATTTATTAATTTCAAGTGTCTTTTTGAAGTGAAACAAAAAAATATTATATTAATATAAAGCCAATAATTTACATCTACTGACAACTACACACAGTGGACAAAACACGAAGAACGCTGAATATGAAGGTGTAGCAGCTTTTGAAAACAGCATGTTGTTCCGTTCTGCTAGTGTATGTCAGTGTAATTTACAATTTTGTCTTTGATTGTCACTAGCCTATTTAAATATGCAACATTTTAACTAACGCAAAAAAATTGGCATTTGATCAATAGCTTGGAGTTTAATAAATTTCTAACACGGAAATCAAACCAAGATCTTCGCAACTAAGAATTCATGAGAAACTCCCCAGAAAAGCTTTTATTCGTTCTGATGAAGTAGATCAGAATCTTTGCAGGATTAATAAGTGGCAGCCTAAACGTGAACGTGTTTAAACAAGAAGTAAAACAATGCCCGGCATCATGGTGATTGAATGCTCATTCACAATACCATCTCCTATGTTGAATACAAAGAAGACAAACTTAAATCATTTCATTTTGCCAAAAGGCTTTCAGATATTTCAAAGTTGGCTAACTACCTACACATCAAGATATTTGCATTAAAACATATGCAAACTTGAGTATAAAAAATACACTTAAAGGCAATTGGTTGGATGAGAATATTGTGTCTTTTTTCCTTCTCTCAACGTGGAGTGCGTTTTGCTAAATAATGTGTGAACAAGAATCTAAAATGCGTAGACTAATGCAAGGAAAAAATCCGTAATAAAATTAAAAACATTTGGGTAGAAAAAAAAAACAAGTAAAATTCATTTTGTTTAACAACTGTATTGAAGAGTTTTGGTACACCTAGAGAAAATGCTTGGTAAAAATGTATATAAAAAAAAGTGAAATATTCGCACCCTTATCGTATTTAGCGTAGACGTACTTCGACTACTGGCGTATTTGTAGTCGCATGTGTTGTATATATTAGCGATGCAATTTTTTAAATACGGCGCGTTTTCGAGACGAATACGCCAAACACGAAGAGGGCAATTATTTATTACTTTGTGGCACACAGTTCGACTCCCCATTATTTATTTTGACCGTTTTTGTTGTTCTTGAGGGTGGCGATGGCTGAAGTAGTCTGCACGTTGACTACAAAACCAAAACAGACCTTCAGTTTCAGACTAAAATTATAAAAAAAAAACATTTCTCATTTTTCGGATATGCATTAGTGTGCCTTTGTGTGTCAGTTTTTGTCGCAAGGTTTCAGTGGTGAAGGCATAGTCACTGGTCACTGAACAATATTGTATTTCTGAAAATCTTTACATTGAACAATCTATATATTAAATTTCAAGCTCAAAGGTTCGTCTTTATGTTTCTTTTTTATATATGTACTTCGATATTTCGTTAACAATCGGTTAACATCTTTAGGAAGTTTTTATTATTTATTATTACAAAATAAAAAAGGTTAAAAAATAAGTATTAAAAAATCTTTACTTTGTTTAAAGGAATTTTCTTTTTGACTGTTTTTGGGAAATAAGAAAAAAAATTAATTTTTTGTAGCTTTATACTCTTAATTTGCCTAATGGATTTGGTTCAATATTTTTGCCACGAAAAAAAATTTAATATTTGTAATTTACTTTTTTTACCTAAAAGCAGGATAGCATATTCATAAATACAATAAACAGATGTCATGAATGCAACGTAACATTCTTCATTATGTTTGTATACTAATTATTCTCAAATGATTGTTGGAAGTTTTTATATAAACGTGTCAGATCTCTTAGCTTTTACAAAAATTTTTTTCATTATGAGCATTTTTCTATAGGCAGTTTAATAAAGTGTTCTTTAAAACATTCGAAAACAATAAATTAAAACATAAACTGAAGCCAGTCCCACAACGAAGAAATGAAGAAATCCCAAAGAAAATTAAATAGTATCCAAACCGACAAAATGACATAACTTCCAATGAAATTAATGAAATAACTCCCAAAATCGTAGCACTTAACCGAAATGAAATAAGGTCCAAAAAGAAAGAAAGAATCCCAATAAGAAATTAAATCCAAATGTTATCAAAGTGCACTGCGTAACAAAAGATTCTATGCATAGTTGGCCTTCGACCGGGCTCAATGATTTTCTTCTCTATGGTGTAACCAAAACTGGATTCGCTAACAAAATCTTCTCTGCGTAGCCGGCATTCGGCCGGGTTCAATAATTTCCTCGTCGATGGTATGACGAACAGCAGCTTCGCTAACAAACGCTTCTGGCGCGCTATATCATTTTCTTTCAATTTGGTGAAGCGTCCATAAACTAGATTTAAGCGAAAAATTTTACAAAATTCAAATAATTGAAAATGGAATAACTCCCAAAGCAAATTAAACAAGACCTAAAAACAAAATAAAAAGAAATAACTCCCGTATGAAATTCTCTTGCGACTTATATCATTCGGGATTAATTTCATTATGAAATAAATGCCATGCAAAATATGAAATACTTATCGAAATAATTAAGTAAATCCCAAATGAAATAATTCCCTGGGAGTTATTGCACGCCGCCCTTTAATCCATTCAAAATCTTTTATAATTAAGAAAGTGGAAACTTTTGCCATCTTAGAGAGAATCCATTCCCGAAAGTCTTCAATAAAAGCATGTGCTTTTTCGAACTGGCGCGATTCAAATGTGTTATGTACAGTAAGAATTGTATAAAAAGAATCGGAATCAGTAGACCTTGCAGGTCACCCTTAAAACTTCTTTCTAAGTTTAACTCATTCAAAGCATTCGCAGAAAATGTAATTTTGATTACCAATCTTCACAAGTTTAACATGCTTTCAGTGTTAATTAGGTTTGCGATGTGTTGTAGACCAAAGCTTCGAACTGAGCACCTATTTGTGCCGCTTATTATGACCTGCAGAGCTTGTTCCAAATACGCATTTATAAAAATATATAACAAATAATTCTAAATTTGCGCCCTGATACCCCAGCAACTGTACAGCTTGATGAACAGAAGTATAGTTTGGCTGTTGAAGGGTATAATATGAATTCAGCGATTTTTTTTGGTGTAAAAAAGCCGCTAATAGAAGTTTGTAATATTGTTTAAGAGCGTATTAACGCTTCTTTTTTACTGGGCAAGGGATGTCAATGTTTTTGTTTAGTTTTAATATTATTTCTTTGTTCCTTTAAAACTGTTTTTGCTGCTCTACCAAGCAAGGAGGCCCGTTTATTATTATTGTGGCCACATGTACAACGCCCAAGGCAATCACATTTTTTTTTCTTGTTATTTAAAAGCACACGCGTAAAAGGCTTAGAAAATACGAGTATTAATTTAAATTCAAGCAGTCGAACAGCCAGCCACAGTCTCATAACAACAATTATGTTTGATGGCATAGACCCGCTTTAAGTGAAGTAGGAAAAATTAAGAAAAAAAAAAAAGAAATCAACTACATGGGAGTAGGTAAATACGTTTGTGTTTATGGGTTTGTGTGTGTGTATGTGTATACGCGTATAAGCCAAAGCTTTTGTGTTTAAAGAAATTGCGTAGGCGAACTCGTTCATGACAGTTGTCTTAGATGTCTGCCTCGGCTGGTTGGAATACTTAGATTTGGCTTGTATGGTTTGTTGGATGTGCATCATTGCAAGTACTACAACTTAACAAATGTTATTAACGCAAAAGGCGAGTTATTATTTCTCCCATACTCGTATGCTAAAGATGGTCCATCAGCAAAAAGTAACTAAAAGCAAAAACAATGTTAACAATATCAACTACATACAGTTTTATCTGCAAACCAGGATAATGCTCGTACTTATGCGGCTACATAGAGAATGTATGTATGGATGCATTTCATCAATTCCAAATTGATCGCAGTGCAAGAGCAAGATTTTTTTTGCGACTTTCTGTTTTTTCTTGTGGTCCAACACTTTGTGGGTTTTTTTTATCGGTCATAGAGTGTGGGAAAGTTGTATGTTTTTTTTCTCTCTCTTTCATGCCAGGCGAACTGTTAACGATCTTTGATGTGATAAGTTTGTTTTCTCGAGTTACGGTTTTTCACTTTTTGTATGGCATGCCTTAAAAATAAACCGATCAATGTTTGTGATAATCTTTGTAGTTTTCCCCCTCAAACGAAAATGATATGCCTATTGAAGCGTAACATTTAAAAAACACATACCAGAGTTGGAAAATTGAGCACAGTGGGATGCATAGATAAGAAGAGGTGCCTCAATTACACTAGGCAAACTTGTTCACAATAATATTTAAGATTTAAATTATTTTGTTTTAAGAGAATTAACAACTAAATGACGACAATAAAATTTATCACACTATGGGACGCCAATTGTCAAAAGTAATGGATTGAGGTCAGGCTTTAATTCCTTCAACAGGAAGCAATCCCACCAATTCTATCCCATTAAGTTAATACCAGGCAACACAAATCTATTATAGTGACTCGTTGGAAACTCTATGACCTTTGTTGGGAAGAAGGGAAACGATGAATAAAATTCAATTTATCGCTGGACTCGATATCAAGTTATCAGCACCAGTGCGGCCAATGATTGTGTTCGTGTAAAATGCATCTCTTTAAAATCAATTACTTCAGTGTTTTTTTCTATGATTGACCAATGTTGCCATTTTTTTTTTGCACAAAAGTGTTCAAAACATAAATAATCTTTTTTCTTGCTAAAAAATGTTTTTATTGTGTTTATTGATGGAACAATAAAACGTGTTTTTAATATAAAACTAAATAGCATAAAATATTTAATTCATACATACATACATACATATGTATGTATGTGCAATTACGATCAGCTATTTTCAATATGTCCTTGCTGCTTAAAATACCACACAATGTGGGTATGTCTAATTTGTTTCTTGTTTTGTTCTTATTGGAATTGACAAAGCAGTATTAAATATTTTTTTACATGCAAAACCTTCAGAAACATCGAAACAATTTACATTAAAAAAGATTTCCAAAAAACAATTCAATATATGACCCACTAAATTATATTAGTTATCCATTGGTTGAATACTCGAAGCGATGACAATTGGGAAGGATTTAGTTAATTGCGAAATTCTTTTATTTGCATGTTCAGTTACCAGGCACTTGAGTTAATAGTCTAACGTCCATATTCACAGTCTGTGGTTAACTAATAACACTAGTTTAACCAATAAAAATATATAATTAGTTTACATAAAGCATACATTTTTCCTAAGACTATGCATATAGACTTAAATCATATTTAAAAAATCTTTTTTTAAGCTAACAAATCTTGTAATTTTTATCACATCCCAAAAAAAACTTCGAAAATAAGATAAATCTTCACATATGGTAACACTATGAGTGACTCATACAAAAATACTATCATGTTATTGAACAAATTATGTACAGTGGAATCTCTTGAACGAACACGGAAGGGACCATCGAAATATGTCCGTACAAGCGTGTTGTCCAGTCAAGAGAAAACTGCAATTTTAATTCAGTAACATTTGTCTATGATGGTTACTCTTATACTTTTATTAAATAAATAAATATATAAATAATTCGATGGATTTAATAACAAAATATATGTAATAAAGCTTTAAATTGTTTTATGAGTTATTTCAATAAATATTCCTCCGTTCTAGTATGGCGTATTTCAGTCTTGGCTGTAACATCTTGAAAATGTTAGTCAAACGATTAAAGTATATTCATAGCTTCTGTATCACCTTTTTTTTTATCTGGCACCAGCACTCAAGAGATGACTCCTACACATGCGAAGCATTGTGCTGGAACTATAGGAAAGCGATAATAGGAGAAACGACAGGAGGTGAAGCTTAATTAATGATTTTACAGCTCTGCTTTTGCACGTTCTTTGTTTTTATACTCGCAGCAGTGCTGAAGCTTCTTTAGTAGCCATTTTTATTATTATTTTACTTCGCCGGTGCTACACAATACCGACGAAGGAGGCATTTCATAAATGCTATAAGATCCTGCGCTTTAGGCAAAGCCTCTTTATATGTTAATATGTTGTTTCTTGATTCTTGATGATCTAAAGGTTCAATTTCATCTGTTATTTTTTTAGCATTTAACTATGTTATGTGATGTAGTAAATATCACAAACCAGGCCTTCCTTTTAAGACGAGCGAATTCAGAGAGTCTTGACTAGCTTATTCATAAATTATAACAAAAAAAAATCGGACAAAAACAAATTAAATGTCCGTTCAAGAGAATTTTTTTCGTCATGAGAGAGTCCGTTCAAGGGGGAGCGATTGCAATGCTTTTCTTATGGAGCGCTGCCGTGACCTTCCAACAGTGTCCGTTAAAAAAGGGGGTATCCGTTTATGGGAAGTGTCTATTATTACACTAAATGAGATCATTCTAGATATCATGCACATTAAATATTTGTCATTTACAATTTAATCATCGTTGGCTTATGTCATCAAATATTGGTACCGTCTGACCAATCTTCACCCCATCTCTGAGGTGGCACTAAAAATTTTCTCTCATTCTCTCCACTTCAATAATTTAATCGCCTGATGATCTTCACTATGGGCTCGTAAAAGATCTTTTTTTTTATTTGATTAAAAATTATTGACAATTTTGTGTTGTGTTTTTGTTGTTGTTGTTTAATGCGTTTAAAAGTGTTTGGAATGAAGTTGGTGGAAAATTATTTTCAAATTTATTATTTTTTTTTTTTTGTTATTGTTGCATTAGTATTTGTTGTAGGAAATTCGGTTTTTAAGCCTTTAATCTTTGATTTTCTTTGATAAATGGCCGTAAGGTATTTTTTCCACATCTTCTTCCTTTTAATTTGTTAGATGACTGACTACCCACACACACACACACTTATTTATTTATTTATTTACATACTCAAAACACTCGTTCATAGTTACGGAAAATATTTAAGTTTGAAAATGTATGCAAGTATTTATGTAATGAAATCTTAGAATACGATGAACATCATCCGTGTTAATAAGATTTTCTTGTAATTGTTATTTTATTTAAGAAAAAAAGCGTTTAAGAAAGAAAACCAAAATAACAAAAGAATACGTATGAATGTAAATAAATTTTCTTATTTTATGCTTCAGAAAACTTCAACGAAAACATTAATTTGAGCCTTTAGTTTGTCTTTGTTGCCGAACTTTTCGTTGAAAGTGAATAAATTCCGACCAAACGAACATCATTTGTTCGTGGTTGTCAGTCAAAATTTTTAAAATGTTTTATTTTATTTTTGTGCTGTTTTTCAACTTAAAAGAATTACTCGTATTTATTTGGTTTGTTATTCTTTTTTTCACAGAGGCGTTCATTGTCATGACACTGTGAATGGTGCACAATGTGATCCCTGTCCAATTGGCTACGATGGTGATGGACGCACTTGTACTAAACGCAATCCCTGTTTAGATGGGCCGTGTCCTTCAGGTTAGTAACACGAAATATTTATGAAAGTAATTTTGTCGCTTGATCGTCGTAAGTATAAAATAAACACTGCATTATTGTTATAGACCCACATGCGTAGCTCATTCATTGAAACAGCATCAGTACTCAGCAACAAAAAAACAGGTGAATTCTTCTGCAGTATTAATTCTAAAATTTAGTTTTCTGAGTTATGACGTTGTTTGAGTAAATTAGCGATGAGCACAAAAAAAATTCTTGGGAAATAAATCGTACTTTAACAATTTCTAATTTTTTCTAATATTTCGACAGAGAAAGTTTAGTGTCAAAAATGTTGTTTTTAACGTTTCTAATTTCTTTTAAGTTAATGGCAACTTTGGTAGTATTTGTTCGGAACCTACGCCAACAAAAGTCTCTTACAATTCTAATTTATCACTATTTGTGCAATAACTGATACTCCAAATAAAGTATTGCAATTAACAATGAGGAATTCGTAGCTCTAAGGAAACTAATACAGCGGCGCTATAAAGCTCCCTTAGAAATTAGTAAAAGCTGCAATAGCAGACTTATAATTATAAGAATTTGGCATTTCTTATTACATTCTGTGTTTAAAATATCTTTATAGATACGTCTTTTAAACAAGTTTGTTCCGTAGGTTAGCGAACGGAGTAAAGAAGAAAGAGGGGTTGAAAAATAGACACGAAATCAATTTTCCATTTACGTGGTGCGATTCGTTGCCAAGTCGATCGCAAATGAAATCGCTCGTAATGATGAATGCTTTGTGCGTATGAATGACCAGGTTTCGGGAACAAGCCCCTGATTTCATTAGAATACTTTTCATTATATCAACGATAGAACAACGAAACGCACCCTACGTTGCGACGATGCTCAAGAGAGTCAATAGAGTTGGCTACCCTACCGTCTCCTATGAGTTTCTTCACCCTTTCTTGTACACGGTCGAGTAACTTCAAAATAGTCTTTGAAGCACCGGCCCATACATGAGAGTTGTATTCCATTTTCGGTCGGATGTAGGTGGTATAAATAGGAAGGAGATCAGTTGGGGTGAATTATGTCTTACACCGTCTTAAAAAGCCGAGGAACTTGAATGCTTCCTTTGAGACCTGAAAAATGTTTTCAGTCCATCGGACATTACACTGGATTTTCATGCCAAGAACATCAAGAACTTCTGATTCCTCAAAGTTTATGCCGCCCATAATTACAGATGAGGCAGCGTGATATAGGAGAGCGCGAAGAAACTCTTTGCATCGTTCTTGTCACTTTTTATGTCGGAGGATTCAAATCGACTGCCCATAAACACTACTCTCTATATCCCCCTCTTATAACCTATGCATTGCATGTGTAGGGCTCATTCCCTAAGTGCCGGTCCAACTCTAAAAAAGAAAATTTAGAAAAGAATTGCTTTAAGATTTTTTAGCTTTCTTTCTACTACATATTTGGGAAAATCAACGCAATAAGAAAGAATAGTGAACTTTCTTTTAGAAAAATGAAGAATCTTTATTCACTATTACACAGGGCACCACAAACAAATTTTCCAGTCTTCTGCCAATTGTTTTTTTTTGTTTTGTTAAATTGGGAGTGCTGATTGCGATGGCATTATTAATTTTTTTCTACCAGCTCTAGTTTCAATGACAATGATAGTGACATTTAATTTTTGCATAATTTACAGAATTTTTTGTATTGTTCGCTTAACATTCATACTGACCAATTGATAGAAAAAATTATGTAAATTATGCAAATATTGAATGCCACTATATTTTTAAAACTAGAGCTGGTAGGGAGAAATTAAATCAGATGAAAATATATGTATAAGGATCAGATATTTTTATTTCGGAAAAAGTTAAAAATCTCCATGTTGCTGTGCTGTGTTATACATTGATACAATAGAATCACATCTGGCGAGCGCGTTAGCAAAGTTATTAACAAAATTACCTAACTTTAGAAATAATTCGCAATTACAAACTTACACATTTAAAATTCATCGATATTTTCTACACTGGTTAGCTACAGCTTCATTGATTGACTGCGCTTCTGAGTTTTTATGTTTCTTTAAGCGGCATTCCAAAGATATAAAATATAAATCTTTGACATTAAACCAATTAATGTCTAAGAACGGTCTCTGCACGTTTTGTTTTTGACAGATGATTTATTGAATAAATATAAAAATAAATTTTAAAAACCTTTTTAACTGATTGATCTAACAAGAATTTTGTGCATTTTATAGGAAGCGTTATAGTGCCAACTCATAATGTACAGCATTATCAAAGGCAGTATACGGCTCGCAAATATTCCGTAATGACATCGTAAATGTAAACCACCAGTGAAATATGAATGTTTTCTTATAATTTAATTTAACAAATTTAATCATAAATTATATACATAATTTGCGAATCATTTATAATTAAAAGATTAATTTACTTGGCACAAATGCACTTACAAATCAGGGGAAAAACACAATGAGGCCTTCTTTTCGAATGTTTTGAAACCCCTTGTAAATTCACATTAAAGTATTATATAATCCAAATTAAATTAAAGCAATCAATATATTTAAATTTATAGAAAAGAATAACAAAATACATGTAATAAATTCGTTTTTTTTTTGCATCACAAATCCTTAATTAATTAGATGTATGATTAAAAATTACAAAGAGTAAATAAAAATTAAAAGAAATAACTTTAAGTCCACAGCTCACCAGAAAGTGGAATTTATATATAAATTATTATTATTTGTAAAAAAAAAACTATGATTTTAGAAATTAAACACACGCACTCTCTTTCTTAAGTCGAAATTATATTTTTGTAAAATAAAAGAAAAAATTTTCTTTAAATAAAACATGCTGAATTTTTTTTATGAATTATGCTTTTCAAAGTTTTAATTGTGTTTTAATTTATAGAAGAAGTACGAGTCAAGACTTTTGGTAAATAAAACATTTTCATTACTTTTTCTTCTCTTTGGTTTTCAGAAATCATTAATAACATTTTGGTGCTGAGAACTCTATTTTCAATGTATTTAAATACATATTTATTTATGTAGTTACTTTTTCTTTTTTTATGTAGATGTTTAATATGTATTTTCCATTTTCTGGTTAATTTATGTGTATTTTTTGTTGGCTGATTTGAAGAGCATGTGGTCTAACAGAAGGTGACTAACAAAACTAACAATTTAATTAATTTAATTTAATTTAATCATAACTAATACAAACACTTAATAAAAACTAGACTTAATAGACATAAAATATAAATTATAATATTTAATTTCCTATATAAACAATGAATGGAATAATTAAGTTTTACATGGTGGGCGCCGAAATGATAGGAAACGGCGCCAGCCTTTTAAGCAAAATTATTTTTTTGTTAAGTTTAATTTACAATTTCGGAAATGTTATAATACGAACGGTTGGACTAAATACAAATATTTCAACACTGATTAAGTTTAATAGTCAGTATCATGCCTCCGGCTGTCAAAATGAGTAGTTTTTTCCTTTTTTTTCTTATGTCCCGTACATATGCAATGCATGCAGCAGGAAGAAAAGTTGGTCCAAACAAAAGGCACGATGTTAATTGTAAATAAAACAAAAGGTTTTCAGAGATTTACTTCAATATTTTTTATTATGATAGAAGGATCTATGGCAATTATGTGTTAAACAAAATATCTGTAAAATATTCGGCTCGACTTCGATGGCATACCTCTATCCGATGATCGATTTTTTCAATGACTCTGAGACATAATGGAGGTTCAATATATTTAATGTTCCGAATTATCTCATCTTGTAGCTCTTGAATTGTTCTTGGATTATTGACGTACACTTTTCCTTCTAAATATCGCCAAAGAAAGAAGACCAACGGTGTCAAATCACATGATCGTGATGGCCAATTAACATCGCGACGACGTGCGATAAAACGGCCAATGAATTATTCGCGCAAAAGAGCCTTTGTTTTGTCGGTTGTGTGGCAAGTGGCATCATCCTGTTGAAGCCACATATCGTGCTGGTTCATATCCTCAATTTCTGGCCACAAGAAGTCCGTTATCATCTCGCCAGAGCGAACACCATTCGCGGTAACTGGTTGGCCGACCTCATTTCCGAAGAAGAACGGCCGGATGGTGCCGCCAGCCCATAAACTGCATCAAGCAGTCACTATTTGTCGATGCATCGGCTTTTCAACAATCCCTCGATGATTTTATTTGTAAAATCACCATTCACTTCTCTCTGTTCAATCAACCATTCGGTGTATTGACTACGCTTGAAATAGTCAGTACGCTTCAGCTCTTGCGTCAATTGAACCTTGTAAGCATGAAAATTAAAATCCTTGTTCAAAATTCCTTTCAGTGATGTACGTGAGAGGTTCATTTGTTGGGCACGACGACGAGTCGAGGTTGACGGCTCCTTTTTCACACTCTCGGGAACAATAGCAAAGTTGTCCGTAGAACAAACTGCGCGAGCATACGTAGATGTTTCCACATTTCCTACAGACCCGGTTTTCTGAAATCTCCTCACAATTCTCCCGATTGTAAACACATTTGTTCGATTATCACGAAATGCATTCTGATTTGAACGCACATTTTCACAAAAGCCTTCAACAATCTTAACGCGCTGTTCAATTGTGTACCTCTGCATGATTAATTTTTTTTTAATCTTGGACCAGCTCCCAAGAGATGACCACAACACATGTGGTGCATTGTGCTCGAACTAGGGGAAAGGGATAGTAGCAGAAATAATAGGAGGTGAAGCTTCATTACCTTACAACACTGGTTTTTGCACGTTATTTGTTTTAACAGCAGTGTTGTAGCGTCTCTGATGTCAAGGAGACCTATTAAATTTCGAGGATTCGTTTTAGTAGCCATTTTTAGTATTTATTTTAATTCGCCGGTGCTACACAATACCGATGAAGGAGAGCGTTCTGATGTGCCTGTGGATTTGATACAGCTGAAGTTGTTACTGTTCAGTGACCAGTGACTATGCCTTCGCCACAGAAACCTTGCGACAACAACTTACACAAAGCTACACAAATGCACATCAGAAACAATACGAGATGTTTTTATGAGTCTGAAACTGGAGTTGAACACATGAAAACTTTTTCGTTTTGTAGTCAACGTGCAGACTACTTCAACCATCGCCACTGAAACAAAGAAATATCAAATTAAGTTGGGCAAAATCCTTGACGTTAAGGTGTGACTCACAATTAACATCGCGCATTCTGGTTGGACCACCCTGAGTGGGAAATGCCTAGTATAGAGAAGGGACAGGTGTGTGGAGTGGGAATTTATAAAACAGACTGGCCTCGTCTCAGGTGTTACGCTGACGCTTTAATTTTTAAGATGAAGGAGAGCCATTTCGTTTAATATTTTACTTCACCATAGTTTTAGAAAATAATTTTTGTCTGATCGGTATTGGATTCGTGGAGCTTTTACTTGCATAGTCAACATGCTAACTACTCAGATAACAGATTTTCGCTTGAACAACGTTGGGAAGTATGGCACATTTATGTATGTGCAAAGTGATTGCTGTCGAAAATCATCTCTTGTGACCTGGTGTATTATTAACTCCACTCTCACTTATGTCAGCAAATAAAATTTTCACCAGTGGCGATAATAAATACAATTTGATGTGACTTTTCGAGTGAATTCTTTAGAAAATTTTTGGTTAACGTGGCTGCTTGCAATTGGCCAGCAATCAAGTGGAATATTTAGTCCCCATTTTAACACCTGCCACTCGCCGTAAGTCATGGAAAATTATAGCTCTATTAGTGAATCAAACGGGAATGCATACTAGAGCGCATTTCATTTGTTGTTGGCCATCTAGAATTAGGCACGTGGTTCATAGCATTACGGAAAAACTTTATAGAAATCGGTAATGCAAGCGAAAACTTAAACGATATTCAAACAGTCGCATCGAGGTATCGCGTAAAGATATTTTTACCCATTCGGGAGAACCATGATACATCAATCATTATACATATATCTATTTACACAAAAATACATATCTGAGCCCAGAAGGAATAATAGCTAAAGTCGAGTTAGTTTAGTTTACCCCTGTTGTTTTATTTTTAATTTAACATTTTTTTCACTACAACAGTCAATACAATTTCGAATATTATTGAATGAAAGTGCACATCTTAATATAAATTCCTGATTTTGGGCTACAATTTGAAACTTAGAAATGCTTTGTTGAACTCTTGCTGAAATCGGGTTTAGTTGTTATTTATTGAAAAACTGTCTCCTCTCTGTGCTGGTCCTGGCACTTTAGACAGAATTTGCTGGGGATTAATTAGTGCCCAGCTTTCCAGAATCTATACCGATCATCCAGTAGCCCGTGTAATGTGTGCTCTGTTCCGAGCGTTTATCCAACAACCATGGCGACGGTACAAGTAGTAATCATATTATACTTGTCGTCTTCTTTCCAAAAATCCGCAAATAATAATTGTGAATATTATTCTTAGGAGTGCCAAATATATCCCCCGCATTAGATGGATGTATTTTGGGGTTTTTTATCACGATTTATTCGTGATCTCCGTTCAGCATTCATAAAAATTCTGTTTTAAAGCATGACTGTACCCCAAGTTAATGCTTACAAAATAAGCGGTTCAAACATTGATTAGAATTATTTGCATAAGCATTACCCCCAATTAACGTTTTTAATATTCCACTCTGTTTCCAGTGATCAAGTATTTGTGAACAATAAAATTATACGGAAATGTTTGTCATTTAAATATTATTAAATATTTAAATTACTTTATTTTTAGATATGAAAGAATTTAATTTTGAAATTAAATGTAAAAATTTCGAGTGGCGGCGTAATTAAATATTAATAAGGGAAGTGATGTAACAAATACTAACAGTAGTTTTAAAATTTATGTTGTACTCGTATGTATGTATTAAGCGTACTCGTATGTACGCATTGAGTTTCTTATAAAAAAAATATTCTTTTTTTTTACATTTTCAGGAGTTGAATGCATGGAAATAGGTCTGCCACCATTCTTCCAATGTATTTCCTGTACACGTAGCCAACGTCTTAATGGCAGTTTGTGTGTCGACATAGATGAGTGTGAGCTGTATTATCCTTGTGATCCAAAATCAATTTGTGTAAATCAAAATCCGGGATTTAGATGCGAACCCTGTCCTTTGGGTCATGGCGGCATGCATATGCATGGTAATTTAAAATTTAAAAAAAACATTTTTTTTGATTGTTTATAAATATTTTATTTTCATGTGAAGGATATTATGGTGAATATTGGACAATGAATTATCAAAAACAAACTTGCTACGATATAGATGAGTGCAGCAATGGCATAGCACACTGTGGACAAAATGCGCAGTGTGTTAATACAATGGTTAGTGAGAGTGTAATCAAATATACAAATTCTAAAAACCAGACTAATAACAATGTTTGGTAAAAATTAATGAAGTACTTGGGATGTGGATTTTCTCCTATTTTTCTACTAAAATTCATTTCACAGGATTGACGCTCAATTCTTGATTTTTCATCATTTTATAGTCAATTTTACTTACTACGTAAAATTTTACCCTCCCTATAGAATTACAGAACTATCTCGATAATCCGGACAAGCAATTATTCGGACACTGCTAGAAACCGAACAGTATTACTTCTTTTTTTATTCTATAACACGGACATAAATTGTATTCCTTTGTTCATTCATGTCATTGATGCTCTCTGTGTAATAACGGACCTTATTGCCGCAATACGTGTGTACTTTTCAAATCTTTTGAAATTTTGTTTTATTTAGTTAGAGTGCACAAACATATTTGGTGGCATAAGCTTCATTTGTTTAGCCAAAAATTTGTGCAAATTTGCACTGGATTCTGCTGAAAACCATTCCTTTAAACAAAAGTTTACAAAAACGAGCACCAATTGAGAGAGTAAAATGACAGTTCTTTTCTGAGAGACTGCAAATTTGTACTGAACGAATTTTTTCCAGTAGAATCCACTGGGAAAGAAAAACATAGGGGTCATCTCCTGAGTGCTGGTCCTAGTTAAAAATAAAAAAAAAAAGTTGGAACAAAGACAGAAGAGTAATTTTCCACCTCTGTAGTGTAGAGAATAGACAGGTGGTGAAAGTAGTAAGAAAATAGAACTGAATTCTTGTACAACTCTGTAATTGCGTCTTAATTATAAAGCAATGTTACAGCGTCTCTGATATTAATTTTGGCGATTGTTTTTTTTTAAGCTAATGGAGCCATTTTATTTATTATTTTACTTTGCCAACACTTAATTGCTCAAATACCGACGAAGGAGGGCATTGTAGCACAGAAAACTCTGAAAAAACTTGTAAATAATGTAAAAATAATGATAGAGCGTAGAGCTTTGAAAATAAAATTATAGAGCGTTTCCGATCAAGAGGCCATTCAAATAATATCAAATTACTGAGGGGGAATGATTTTTTTTTCAATTTATTGAATATTTTTCCAGTTTAAACAATTCAAATTATTGCGAGATTCAAATTATCAGTTGCAAATTATCAAGAGTCGACTGTACATACAGCTGTATTCCCAGTTGTTTTCGACTCATACATACTCATATGTCTATACTCGTAAATGTAAAATTTATTGAACTGCCGTGTTTAATAAAAATATGCATAAATGAATGTAAAATCGATTGAATTTAAATTTTTAACAAAAATTTATTAAAACGGGGTTTCTTTGCACTTTGTATGCAGGAATATTAATATATTTATATAAAAAAAAAATAAATGACACCGCAGTAATACGGATATGCTAAGGATTTAAGGTGTCCGCATTATCGAGATTGTACTGTAATTAATGAAATAACCTTTAAATTTGCCAGGGATCATATGAATGTAATTGTCGCAATGGCTTTATCTCGAATGGCACCTCAAATTGTGTCCCTGTAGCTGATATGTGTCCCGATGGCACCATCTGTAACAGTAACGCAAATTGTGTGTTTGCCGAAAATAACAAGTTCGGCTGCAAGTGTAAAGTGGGATGGGCAGGTAATGGTTTGATATGTGGCCAAGATCGCGATTTAGATAGCTGGCCTGATAGACAGTTACCCTGCTCGGAATTACATTGTAATCGTGACAATTGTCCGGATTTGCCCAATTCGGGACAAGAAGATGCCGATGAGGATGGCATTGGTGATGGTTGTGATGATGATGCTGATGGTGATTTGATTTCGAACGACAAGGATAATTGTCCGTTTGTCTATAATGTGGATCAGTTAGATTCTGATCATGACAGTGTAGGTGATGCCTGTGATAATTGTCCTTTTGTGCCCAATCGCAAGCAGTTGGATACGGATAGAGATGGGTTTGGCAATGATTGTGATGACGATATTGATAATGATACGATTATTAATGACTACGATAATTGTATATTGATACCGAATCCGAATCAATTGGATACCGATGGCGATGGTATAGGTGATGTTTGCGATAATTGCCCCAGTATTTCTAATCCGTCACAGGAGGATCGTGACAATGATTTGTTGGGCGATGCTTGTGACAGTGAGATTGATGGTGATAATGATGGTATACAAGACAGTGAAGACAACTGTCCCATGGTCAGCAATGCTGATCAATTAGATACCGACAGAGATGGCAAGTAGGTTATAATAAAATTATAAAACAGTTACTGTTTTTATTTGATTAAAAAATTAAAAAAAAATAGAGGAGATGCCTGTGATGATGATATGGATGGTGATGGTGTACCCAATTACAGGGATAACTGCCCTTTGGTCAAAAATACCAATCAAATGGATTTAAATAGTAACTATTATATATAATTGAAATTAAAACAATTATTAGTTTAGTTTATCGGCGTATTGTGTTTCTGTAGAAAACGGCAAAGGTGATGTGTGTGAAAATGACGAAGATGACGATGGCACTCCGAATATAATTGACAATTGTCCCAACAATTCCATGATCTATAGCACTGATTTTCGCACTATACGTTCGGTAATTTTAGATCCCGAAGGAGATGCTCAATTAGATCCCAATTGGGAAGTTCATGCCAATGGCTCGGAAATTATACAAACTTTCAACAGTGATCCTGGGCTAGTGGTTGGTCATGACGCTTTCGGTGGCGTGGACTTTGAAGGCACATTCTATGTAAACGATGATACTGATGACGATTACGTCGGTTTTATCTTCAGTTATCAAAGCAATCGTAAATTTTATCTGGTCATGTGGAAAAAGAATACACAGACCTATTGGCATTCGACACCTTTCCGAGCATCTGGTGAACCTGGCATTCAAATAAAATTGGTGGATAGTGTAACAGGTCCCGGTTCCATGTTGCGCAATAGTTTGTGGCATAATGGTGATACCAAGGATCAAGTCAGACTGTTATGGAAAGATCCTATGAGTATGGGCTGGACAGAGAAAACTTCTTACAGATGGTCTCTATTGCATCGCCCAGCTATTGGTCTGATACGCCTCAGGATGTTTGAAGGCGATAAATTGGTATTGGATTCGCACAATGTGTATGATTCCACATTAAAGGGTGGTCGTCTGGGAGCGTTTTGTTTCTCACAGCAAATGATCATTTGGTCAGATTTGATTTACAAATGTAACAGTAAGTATTTTTAAACAGGCAAACAAAAGTTGCAATATTTTATATTTAAGTTCATTCACTTTTATTTTATTTGTTTTGTTTCATTCCAGCCCGGATTCCCGCTTTAGTTTATAAGGACCTACCTGATCATCTGAAGCAGAAAGTTGAAATTGATAGATAATTTAATTTGGTTCTATTAGTTTTATAAAAACTGATATGTTGGTGTTCTCCAGTGTTACTCTTGATATATAAAAATTTGTACTTAAAGTTTCAAATATAGAAAATAATTTTTTTTTTAATATTTTCTGTTACAAAAGTTTTTATCTTTTAAAGATTAAATTGCGCTAATAATAACGAAATTTTAAAATGGTATTCTGTTTGTAGGGACACTGGCAACTATTAATCAGGCGACACAGACACGAGCAGCTTGACATCTAACCAGCGTACGTGTGCCAAAAATCTATATTTTTCGATATTCTATCCAGCATACAAGCAAATTTTTACTAATATAACCGCGAAGCTTGACAATTTATTTTGATATCTTAAGAATTCTACCTTTAAGTTCAGTTACGAATCAGCTGATCTGTCTCAAACTTAATCAAATGACAGCAAAGTGAGGGAGGCGAAAGCTGAAGTAATTAGAACGTTGACTACAAAACCAAATGTCCCGCGTTCGAGCCGAGTGTTCGGCTAAGTCATAAAATATTTACCATTTTTTTGATTTGAATTAGTATACCTTTGTGTCAGTTGGCTCAGTGGCGCAGGCATAGTCAAAGCAAATACTGCACCTTTCCGCTGTCCATCCCTTCACCACCTGTTATGTTCTTCTTAAAGTATTAATGATGAAGATCTATGTTTAAAATATCCGGAGAGGAATATATTGCCCCCAATACCGCGGTCATATTTTTTAAAACAACAATCATCATGCATTATAATATGTTATATCAAATGAAAGCTCTGGAGCAGCAGAATGAGAAAATACAACCATTTAGGACATATATGTATGTATATGAATGTGAGAGCGTCGCTGATACAAGTGTTTTGTTCCAACCAAATGTCAAATACTATACTGAAGAATTTGTGTCGTAAAATGAAATTTAGCTCAATTTCAAAATATGTGGTATAAACGGTATAGATTTCGATATAGATTTAAAATCAAATCTAATAGATTGCAGTTCAGTGCAAATGTACTGTAAGAGTGTAATGCCCCGTTTTTGACTTGATACTTTTAAATACGTAATTAGTTAATTTTTTTTTAACTTGGATCAGCACTCAGGACTACACATGCGGTGCATTGTGCTGGAACTAGAGGAAAGATATTGTAGGAGAAATGATAGGAGGTGAAGCTTCACTATCTAACAACACAGATTTTTGCACTTTATTTGTTTTTATAGCAGTGTTGTAACGGACGTATTAAATTTTGAAACTTCGTTTTTAGTAAATATTTTCAGTAATTATTTTACTTCGCCGATGCTACACAATACCGACCAAGGAGGGCGTTCAAGGAGGGTTACAGCTGAAGCCGTTACTGTTCAGTGACCAGTGACTATGAGTTTGCCACTGAAACCTTCCGACAACAACTGACACAAAGACACACAAATGCACAACAGAAAAATGCGAGATGTTTTATGAGTCTGCACCTGGAGTTGAACCCAGGAAAATTTTTTCATTTTCATTTATATTTAAGTTCCATTTGAGTACAGCTCCAGTTTTTGAGTGCTAATTAAATGTGCGTCTTTAAATACGATAAAAGTATGGTAGCACTGTGAAATTAAGGGTAGCTTTTCAACACAACACTGTTTAGGAATGGCATCATGTGGTACAGAAACATTTTAAAAGTGATAGAAAAAACCCTTTTTAAATGAAGAAAAAGAACAAAAAGCTTTCTATTGTTTATATCATTTTTATATTATAATAAATGTACACTTTCATGAGCTTATATAAAATTTAACAAAAATACTTGGTTTTGTAAAGTTTTCCTTTTTCTATTTTGTGAAGTCTGAACATATTCGACTTTACTCTTTTACTTCTTTCTTACTTACTTCTTACTTCTTTATATATTTTGGATTGGGGAGAGTGTTGCCTCTATTAATAATTTTTTAAGCAATTTCTCTACTTAGTATAGTGCATATATATGCGAATGTTCTTAAGCAAGTGGTACTTAGGTGATTATTAATTGAAAGTATCTATATTTAAAATGCATACAAATACACATGCATGCATGCATCCATACATGTGTGTTAAAAATTTATAAAACGCGGCACGTTTTAATTAATAAAAATTAATTTCAAACATTGTTCATCATTGTTAAAGGTGAGTTCTTCAAAGAATATATTTTATAACTATTATTTTAATTATTCAACGTTTTTTAGTTAGTCAAAAATGCATTACGGTTATTTATCTATGTTTGTTATATGGTTTAGCTGCTCTACATCTCGCATTTCATTTGCTGCTAATACCAAAATCATCAGTAGACCTTCTAGCAAATTCTTACAAAAGAAAAGAAATTTAACATGTTTATACTAGAACTGCCAAAAATTATTTTAGAATTACTAAATATACAAACAAAACAAACCAAATAGCTTCTTTAAAAATTTGCTTCATACAACAAACTTTTTATTATTTGATTTAAATATTATTCCTTTTCTAAACTTTGTTACAATTTTTTGACACTTTGGATTTTATTTATTAAAAATATTTTTCAAATTAAGTTTTTTTAACACCAACATTGCAGTAACTAAAACAAACAATGGAAATATGTAAACAATAAAATAAATTAAGGGATCATTATATAAAACATCGGTAGGAGGAATTTTACAGTCGGAAATTTGTATAAAAATATTATTTGATATTTTAAAATATTGTGGCGCCTAAAATGCTTCATCCGAGTTTAATATTTTTCTTATTGCCACTCCGAACATTATAGTGTAGAACGACAAAGTCTCCAACATTGTGCAGAAATATTTTCATCAGGCAACACCAACTACGTTGTAAGCTGTGTTCCACACCATAGCGAAGTCAAATACTGTAGGTTCGTGCTACCGCTAACACCCAGAATTTATTTTAAACGGAAAATTACTTCCTTTTATATTTAGCTAGCTGTGTTTATATAACACGCAAATAATTTCAGCTCTCTAATTTATACAACATACCAATACATCATATTGACTGACAGCAATCATAAAATGATAGTACAAGTATTTTTTGTTAACGTTTAAGTTTTTTATATTTTTCTAAAAATATTAAAATTCTTAGTTAAATATTTATGAATAATAATTTTTCTGACTCATTCTGTTTTGATTAACAATTACGCATGAAATTTCTCACTTTGCTCTAAAATATTGCGCACACAAAACATGTAGGTAGTTTACATAACAAATTAAGTACATATGTAATACCTATTTTTATAACAAATAATTTAATTAAATAAATATGAAAGGCGAAGATCATTTTAGTTTGCAATCCAATAGTTCTCGGAATTCTATTTTAATAACAAAAAAGGTACCTAAGCGTCATGCATTTCAATCCTGTCGGTTTTTGTTATTGAAAAAAGAAACCAAACAGCTGTTGGTTTTCATTTGCGCGCTATAAAAATGTATACAGAACTCGTGTCACGATGGTTGTACAGCATTTTCGTGCATGCAACGAAACTAACGACGATATATCGGTAAAGAGGTAGTAATTATCGAAAAAAGTACAGAAAATATGAAAGAAAATGCAAATGTTTAATATCGGTTTATGTGCATCCGAAAATATTAAGGAAATCACTTGGAATTATCATAGCATTGTTGTTGCAAATGGATTAATTTCACGTGGAATATAGAACAGAAGCGATTACATGAAATTTGTCTCACATGAATAAAATGAAGGTTGCGATGGCTGAAGTAGTCGGCACGTTCACTACCAAACCAAAAAATTTCCTGGTGGAAACACCAGTTTCAGACTCATAAAAACATCTCTCATTTTTTCTGATGTGCATTTGTGTCAGTTGTTGTCCGAAGGTTTCAATGGCGAAGGCATAGTCACTGGTCACAGAACAGTAACGGCTTCAGCTGTATTCTGTATCCACAGGCACAACAGAACGCCCTCCTTCGTCGGTATTGTGTAGCACCGCCGAAGTAAAATAATTACTAAAACGAAAATTAAAAAAAGTTTAACTCGTCTCCTTGACATCGGAGGCGCTACAACACTGCTATAAAATGAAGAACGTGCAAAAACAGAGATGTAAGATAGTGAAGCTTCACCAAATGCCATTTCCCCCACTATCGCAATCCTTTAGTTACAGCACTATGCATCGCATGTGTAGGGGTCATCTCCTGATTCAAGATAAAAAAAATGTCAACTATGGTTCTAAGTTTTAACTAATTATGGATTGACAGTTTTTTTTATAGCTTTTCGTTTTAGAAATTTGTGGACACTACATTTTAGTAAAGCTAAAGCTTTTGAATACATTCCATCTATCGTCCTCAGATCAACTGAATCCTTTTGAGAAATATAATATTAATGTTTCGCAACTTGTGTGATATGTTGTCATTGTTATTAACTGCAGTACTTACATATTTCGGCTATTTGAATTGTCACCAAATGAAATAATTAAGTTTTTAATTGAAACTGAAGCAGAATCAATTGGAGATTTTTTGTTAAATCGTATTAATTTTATTTTGTAGAACGTAAACTACACAGCTAGAAAAATATTGAATAACATTTTTGTTGCATTTATGGCTTTTCCTATTTTATATACGATGTATGTATGTATGTATGTATCCATCTTTGTTTGTATGTATGTATATAAATATTTATGCAAGTATGTATATGTATTTGTTCATTGGTTTTTTTTTTTAATTAATTTTTTAATATTATTTATGTATATAACATTTTTCTTTGGAATTCTATTGAAGATACATGATGATTTTTAAGCCTCCAAGTTTACAAAATCAAATGTAACAAAATGAATATTTAATAATGTATGTGCGTTTGAATAAATATGAACTAGAATTAATTAAATTCATAAAAATTAGGATTAATTTTAAAACAAACACTCGCTTAATATGCAGTTAATTATTTGAAACTATTTTTATTTATTTGATTTTTGATACTGATTTAGAAATGTATTTTATTTATTGTCATTTATTTATTACTGTTTTTAATTATTAAATATTTTACTTAAACTATTAAGTATGTATTTACAAATTATATTATAAACCTCAAATTATTCTTCGTTTTTTAAATAGTTTCATTTAAACTTTTAAATTTCCAACAGCTTTAGAGATGATTGTCTTTTTTTTTATTAAATTTTGAATTTTCTCTTTATTTGTCTTTTTAATTTTTTTTTAACAATAATTTACTTTTAAGTAGAACGACATACTTTTTAGCAATAAAATTGATTTCTTAAATTAATAATTTCGTATTGAATCAATATAAAGGGTGGTTAAATTTTAAGGGCCGATGTTGAATGTGAACCACACCTAAACGTCAACTTTTTTTCTGCATTTCATTCGACATTTCTCAATTTCAGACTAACTCAATTTGAAACGTGCAAAGATATACAATCGAGCAACGTGTTAAAGTTATTCAGGCTTATTATGAAAATGGGCGTTCAAGTCAGAATACCATTCACAGTAACTGCCTGACCGGCCTCATTTTGGAAAAAATACGGCCCGATGATGCCGCCAGCCCATAAACCGCACCAAACAGTCACTCTTTGTGGGTGCATCGGTTTTCCGACAATCACTCTTCGATTATCATTCGCGCAAATGCGGCAATTCTGCTTATTGACGAATCCACTGAGGTGAAAATGTGCCTGATTTAATTTTCACGATATGCATTTTGATTTGAACGCCCATTTTCATAATAAGCCTGAAGAACTTTAACGCGTTGCTCGACTATGAGCATTTTCATGTTTCAAATTGAGTTAGTCTGAAATTGAGAAATGTCAAATGAAATGCAAAAAAAAACTTGTCGTTTAAGTGTGGTTCACATTCAACATCGGCCCTTAAAATTTAACCACCCTTTACATACATATTTAATCATGTCCATGTACATTTACATTGTAAATATTTTTTAATGCATTTTAGATTTTATTTTTGGATTTTAGGCTTAAGCTGTTTCAATATCCTTTAAGGTTTTGTGGGAAGTTAAAACAAAAAATTGTTGGGCTAAATTTCAGAAAAATTCGTTAGAGTTGTACTTTTTTTTTTGCAAAATAGTACAAAAAGTTACATTTAAAGGATTTGCCTTTAGTTTTTTTTTTTTGAAGAAGAAGAAGAAGACAAGTGGCGTGCCTCTGGAATGGAGCGAACACATCTGTCTGTACAAAAAATAAATTGCTTAACTAAGCAGCACGTCATGTTCTCATTTCTTTAAATTTTTTTAAGTTACAAATAACTAATTGCGCTACTTTAACTGACTATGCTTAAAACATGTTTACCGGCCATTTTATTCCTTGTCATGGCCATTAGCTCCTAATTCCAGTAACTCATGGGGTTCAGCAGTCATCTTGAAAACAAAAAGGAAACGGAAAGTTATAAATTAATTTGTAATACGGCCCCTGTGCGTGAAATTATCATATGTTACACTTTTTTCGAAATCGACTTTTTTTTTGCAAATTGGCTCTAAATCCATTAATTCATCTGCTGTTAAAGTATTATAGCGATAATTGTTATAGTTATAGAGATAACACTATAGACATTTTATTGTATGTGACTGTTAATGCTGTTAGGCAAATAAAAAAGGTAATAAATGTGATCTCTTCTAAAATTTAGTTTTTGTAACATACGATAATTTCTAATTCATTAATATAACCTACTCTGTCCACATTTTCCAAATCCTTTTTGGATAATTGATTGACCAAAATTGTGCCCAAAGCATCACACATGACATTAATGGTGGTACGGAAACGATCTCTGCAACAAGATAATTAATTAAACAAAAACACAAACTCTTTCACTTATTGCCTTTGAAAGAAACTTACAGCAGCCAATCGACGGCTATAATTAGGGATACATCTTTGGGTTCCAAACCGACTGTATCCAATACCATTACCATTGTAACAAGACCAGCTTGTGGTATGCCAGCCGCTCCAATTGAGGCAGCAGTGGCTGTAATACTAACCGCAACTATAGTGCCAAACGAGTAGCTCATCTCTCTGTATTGGGCAATGAAAAGGGCGGCTACAGCTTCATACAAAGCAGTGCCATCCATGTTAATAGTAGCGCCCACAGGTATAACAAACCGCGTTACTCGCGGATCAATACCCATATTATCTAGACATTTGATGGTCAAAGGCATTGTGGCTGAACTAGAGCCAGTGCCAAATGCGGTGGCCAATACCTGACTCAATTTGGCAATAAAGGGATAAGGTAACCTGCGCGTACCCAAGAAGAATATAACAGCAATTGTACCTTTAAGCAATAGACAATGAATGGTAACTGGTAATATTCCTTTTTAATATTTTTCACATCATATTCACTACTTACCAAAGCCATGTAGAAATAGTCCAATCATCACGGTTATAAAATACCAACCCAGTGACTGTATGGTATCAGCAATGGAATCCATTTCAATAATTTTTGCTGCAATTAAAAAGCCTACGCCTAAAGGTGAAATCCTATAGAAAAATATTTTAAGTGATTAAATAAGAATTTAAGATTTTTACAGTCGTATGTGTAAAAAATGCGGTATTCATGGTTTGTAGTAAATTATTACTGTAGAATTTTTAGACATTTCAGCTTTAGTAAATCAATGCATTTTGTTGTCGTATTCATAAAAAATTCTTATTATACATATGTTTATAGAACACTAAAGTTATCATCACCTTTTTATCTTATAAATCGCTTTTTAAAAGTTGTATTCATAAACGAACAATAACAGCTCTATGGCAATTGACGATTTGTAGTAATTTTACGTCTACGTACATAGAAAACAATAGTGAAATTACTCAATTTTTATATATGTATTTCTTTTTATTTTGCACTTTGTTAAGTATACACACACACATACATACATACATATGTATACAAATTGACAATTACACCCTTAATTGAAATTCTTTGTTTTTTTCCAAATTGAAATAAAATAAACCAATCTTATTATTATTATAATATGATTAAAAATATAATATAATTTGGAATTAAGAAATAAAGTTGAAACTTTGAATATAGATAAAGATGATGAATTTATATGATTTGATATTGTATCTTTATTTCCAAGCATTCCAATTAATTTTTCATTAGGTACAATAAAAAAAATCGGGAAAAGCTAGAAGGATATACACATATGTATAAATAAGAATCTTTTTCTCTGTATTGTCAAGATTTGTATACAAGATAACAGATATTTTCAATATGGTAATAAAATATATATTCAGAGTAAAGGACTACCTATGGGATCACCAGCATCACCAATTATAGCAGATATTGTAATGGAAAAGCTATTAGATTCTTGTATTGAAAAATAAAATTTAAAACCAAGAATATTAACTAAATATGTAGATGATCTATTCTGTATTATGGCGGATAGTCAAATAAATAATCTGTTAAGAATTTTTAATAATTTTAACCAGGATATTAAGTTTATGACACAAAAAGAAATAAATTTAAAACTTCAATATTTAGATGTCTTAATTGAGAGAAGAGGTCAGAATTTAATAATATATTCGTATCATAAATATACATCATCAAATAGAATAATAAAATATTTTTCCAAACATCCAAAGGGAGTTATAATGAATACGGCAAGAAATGTAATTGAAAGAGTTATGAAAGTCAGTAATAGACAATTTCATAAGAAAAATAAGGATATAATTATAAATATATTGAGGGAAAATGATTTTACAATACAAGTTATTAATAAATTATTAGAAAAATACAGTAATCGGGATAATATTAATGGGAATGGAAATATGGAACCGAAAATTTATAAATCTATGACATATATGTATTCCTAATATGTCGGAACAACAACATCAAAAATCAAATCAAAAATATTTAATACGGAAAAATATTAAATAACATATAAAATATGTAATTATTTAGGAAAATTATTTAATAAAATGCAAGATAGAAAAATTTGAGCCATCTTTTTGATAGTATTTTCGTTTATTAATGTTATTTTTTTTACAAGTTTTTAAATAAAGAGGCATGTTTTGTAATGTTTTCTGTTTGTAAATTTCTTGTCATACACGAAATATTTCATTATTGCAAATAAATATTGTTGGAAATAGCTGGAGGCAATAAAGACTTTTTTAGCTGTGGAATCTGAACAGTTAGAGATAGAACCATAATCTTTTTTCCTTTAGATATATATTTCCCTAAAGATCATTTCTGCATACCCAGCTCAAAAAATTAAAATTTCGAGTTATTACGGTATTGAACCAAAGGCTCGATGTGTACAAGTAAAAAATGATTATTTTTATTAATGTTTTAACCATTGCAAGATTGAGTACGTACGAATACATATTTACATGTTATGCGTAACTATATAAATGCGAAAAAAAACTTTATCGATGGACTGTAAAGAAAGTACAAATTATATTGTTTCAAACTACATTTCAATGCTAGATTGTACTTAGGGTTTCTATTGATGTAATATTGAGCAAGATAACCGCCAATATTTTTTATTTTTATGTGGCGTCCATCAATGCTCCCAATTACTCCCCAAATATTACGGATTTCTCTGATTCTACTTCAGCCATGACATGTCAAAGCACGAGCTACTCTTCCACAAATTAATAATATTTTTTCTTTTGTGAGGCAATGAAAGTCGCCAGCATCGTCGTAATTTGAGATCTGAACTAAAGTCTCCGTGAATATTTCTAATTGTTCTTTAGTTTTCTTCACATACATATTAGTGAAATTGTATTTATCGACTCCTTGTTATTAATAAATTTAATTTTTCTCCACGATATTCCAATATTATGTTTTCTATATGTAAAAATGTGTTCATACAAAATGTCTAAATGCAGCAGTATAGTTTTATTTTTGGTTTAAAGAAGGATAAATCCATCAATAAAATTTCATATTTTATAAATGCTTTTTTTTGTGTCTTTTTTCTTGGACCGGCACTCAGGGTATGACCCCTACACATGCGATGCATTGTGCTGGAACTAGGAAATTAGGTTATGGGAAGGAGGATAGAGGGAGTAGTGTTTATTGACATTTAATTTAAATTTTCCCACGTTGAAAGTGACAGGAAATACCTCTGCGGGTAGTCCATTCCACATACGTGCCGTTCGGATAAAAAACCCATTTTCTCTGTAATGCGTAGTGCGAGTCGCCGCCAAATCGACCAAAAATGGATGCGCTCTTAATGATGATCGAGTCGTGCGCGCGAATGACCGGGTTTCAGGAACAAGTTCCCTAATTTCATTAGAACACATCCTATTATAGTAACGATAGAACAACGAAAAACTATTAATCATTTACGGTTTATAAACCTGCTGAAAATTTTTATGAATGCGGCTGTAAAGCTACAAGATCTAAGAGGTATTTACTACGAACCGTGAATTGCGGTAATATAATAAAAATTTAGCCATACTATGTACACTACGTATAATAAACTGCCAACAAAAATGTAGATTTCCTTTAATGGCTCTTGGAGTAGGATACTTGTTTTATAACTTTTTTAAAGTGTGTAAAAGTCTGAACATACGAAATTGTACAATTGTTCAAATCACAAGCTCGCATTATAATCGTATGTGTCATGTAATCGTCCAATTATATACAAATCTTGCAAAGTGATAAGAAATAAATACTATTTAAGGCAGAATATCACTATGAAAATTGCCAAAAACTCAAATGTATTTGTCTAAATAACATATGTGACAGCGCATAGAGAAAGGGACCTAAGGGTAAAAAAAGCAATTTTCACTTTTTTTTTTTGATGTGGACAACATATGAGCATCGAATGAGACCGATCCCATGCCCCAAAAGTGTTCCCTCCCAGAGATATGCGCGTTTTATGAAAGTGATGGTACACCAAAGATACACGTATTTAAATCTTTAAAATGGCTCTCCTGAACAAAACCGGTTTTTACCCTTAGGTCCCTTTCTATTTTGCGCGTCACATATTGAAAATACATATGTGGGTAACAAAAGAGTACAGTCATAAAATTTTGCGAAATACTACAAATAGAAGACAATAGAACACTTTGTAAATTAGCTAAGTGTGTTCTAATTATACGCATGAATTACATATGTTTTTAAAACAGTTGTATTAAAATTAAACAATTCTTAATGATAAATATATATTGAATTTATTTGAAATTAATGTTCAAACTTGTTACTATTATTAATAATTAATTGGCAATAATTGGAATAAAATTAAAATTCCCATACAGTTTAATTTGATGGTATCAAATGAAATCATGTATTAAACACATTCACCACAGCAGGCTTCAATATGTCAAAAATAAAATAAACACTCCAAATAATTAAGTAGCCAAATAAATGCAGTCTCTGTAGCTTCTAGCCTGCTGCCGTGAATATGTTTAGTGTATGAAAGTCAACTTTTGTTGAAGTGGAAAATAAAAATAAACACAAAAATAAAAATACGATAAAATAACAATACGACAAATTTGACTGTTTACAAGCCCATAAACAACGATAAACCACATGGATTGTGAACCGAACAATTTTAAATGAAAATAAGTTCTACATATATCGAATATCGTAATTTGACACGAGTTCTTACATTTGTTAGGGTTTGATATAACTTTTTGGTTTATTTTGTTGTATACAAATTTTTAATTTATTAAAGAAGCGCAACAAAGATGACACATATTTGTACTTTATTGCAAAAACTGAGCAACTGTTAAGCCAAGACTTAGTATTTCGAGGAGACAGTTATCTACCTACATATCTATATATACCTGTTAATTTCTTTTTCGTTTAAGGTTAATACTCACCAAATAACCCACGATGTTATGGTCATCATGGCTTCGCTTAAAGTTGTAAAGAAATCCTGCAACAATTGACCCTTCTCACGCATTCTGCCAATGGTGGTGCCCAAAATGACACTGAACATAACAAGACCCAAAACATTCGAACCCTCACGCTGTGTGGGTTTAAAACCCCATTGTTCCATGGGCACTAGGAAAGAAAACAAATTTCTTCTTATTAATTGGTTTGTGATTTGTCGCTATAAAGTGTGGCCGCAGGAAATAAGGCCGGAAAGTGTGAAATGAATATAGTCTTTGCAAAACCGGGCCATACATGAGCGGTAAGCGGTATAAATAGTAGAGAGATCAGTTGGATTGAAATATGTCTTGCAGCGTCTTAAAAAACCGAGGCACTTGAAGAATACTTCTTTAGAAACCTGAAAGATATGCTCAGTCCATCGAACATCACACTGAATTTTCATGTCAAGAACATCAAGAGCTTCTGATTCCTCGATGTTTACACCGCCCATAATTACAGATGAAGCAGCGTGATAGGGAATGCATCGGTGCGTAAGCATGCAGCATTGGGTCTATGGAGCACTGAAGTCGACACTGTTCGCGTGGCCTCATTCCGATATTTTTGTAAGGTCACTATTCAATGAATTCAATGATTTACTCATATTCTGCCCTATTGCCGCGATCATAATCGATGTCAGGCTACGATCAAATGGATATGAATGACAAATACAGCTGCCTTCTGCAAAAAATCGAGAGAAGATATCAGCGACCCCAAAGGCAATAAATTTGGACAAAAGTGCACCATGCCACACTCTGTCCAATGCTTTGGAATTTGGCAAATTGCTCACTCCAATAATTTGTTATCAAATAATTTCGTAATTTGTGCGCAAATTTTCAAAATGCTTATTTCCTATGAAAGAGGTTCACATAATTTTTTTTAAACGGGGGTTCTGTTGTTACATATAAAGTTATCGGTTTCTAGCTCTTAAAATGTTTAAATTTTAAACAAAATTCCTTCTTAATAGATTTGCTTAGTTTAGGAAAAACCTGTGGAGCGCTGATTAATTAGTGTGCCAGTCAGTCATACAGTCGGTCTATCAATAACGTTGGTCAATTTAATAGAATTGAAATAATTTTCGAGCATAATCAAAGACGATTTCCACTTCCATTCTTTGTCAGCTTTACATTTCAATGTCAGTCAAATCAAAATGAAATCAAATACATAAATAAATACTTACAGGGTGGCACAATGCTTGTGTTTTCGAAAATTTCTGTGCGATGCTAAAATTTAAAAAAGGGAAAAAATAAAAAAAATACAGATTTATTAATTAAGCGTTGCAGTGATACATCACACAGATACTTATTGTTGTCGTCATTGTTTACAACAAACACTTTGGAAAATTAAGACTTTTTGTTCGTATTCAAATATTCAAACAGGGTCGGGGGGGAGTTTAACAATTTATATTGCCTCCCTCTATTATGGTTCATTACACGTACAATAATCACTGAAATTGTTGTGATTTAATTTTGGTGTCTAACAAAAAATGCTAAAGTGGATGTAGATGTCAACTACAAATTTAATTCTATGCATTCTGTATGTAGTTCCTCTTTTTTACCGCTTAATCTGTCAGCTTGAAAATCATATAAAAAGAAAATAATTGGAAAAATGTTGCCCCCATATGGATATGGTTGTGACAGCAAATTATTACAAACGATACTTTGTCAGTATGAATATTGCAATTCGTAATTGAGACACACACAAACACATACACACCATACATCGTTGTGATTTAATTTTTTTTAAATTGAATTGAGTAAAAGACCCCAGAAAATTCGAACAAATTTACACGCACTTTAAACTGGTTTCTCGTTTTCTCTACCTCGCTTCGTTCCCACCCCACTGTGCGTTTCAATCCGGGTAACTTAATATCACCATTATTGTGCTGTAAATGTATTAGTGTATCAATCATCGTTTGTTTTAAATGGAGTAGCAAGTCTTAATCCGCAAACATGAATTAGATTGTTCTGAAGTTTGTTACTTCTCTTTTTGCATTTTTAATTTTATAAATTGAATGATTGCTTTGGTATTTTTTTCCTTGCTTTTTTTTAATAAGAATTATTAATGTTTAGACGTGTTTTTTGAAAATAAACTGTTGCCGACAGTGTAAGCGGCATAAACTAGATATTTCCGATTAAAGCGTATATTTATTAAATGTCCTTGTCTACCATCGGTTGTATATTTTTGATTTTTGTTACTGTGCAGTCTGCTATTCTATCGGTTTATAGTCTAGAGGTTGTGGGTTCGATTCGTAGCACAGCATTTCACTATACCGAGCTAGTTTCAGTTCAGAACAATTTTAATTGCATTTGTCGTTTTTTAATACATCCATAGGTGTGTTTCTAATTCTAAAGTAAAGTGTTTGCTTGTTCATTTTAAAATTTACTTACCTGGAACATGGTGGATTGTATGATGTTGTCAGTGAACATGTTTCTGTAATCGATATAAAAAAAATAATTCAATTTATATTTGGAAAATATGCATTACATTTTACCTCACTAAATCCATTAGAGTATCGGGTGTCAGCACTTTAGAAGCCTTATCCACAGATTCCATACGTGTTTCCACAATTTTGGCACCTTGGCCAGGTCTAATAGTGGTTACCAAACATATACCCAATATTACAGCCGATATTGTGGTAATAAGGTAATAAAGAATTGCTCTGCAAAATTTAAATGATTTAATTTCAACCGGTATTTTATATTGCACGTTTGGGTTAATTTTTACCTGGTGGCAATTTTACTTGACATGCTCAAATCCAGACCGCCAATGGCACTGGTGATCGATGAAACCAACAATGGGACAATAAGACATTTTAGCATGCTGGAATTAAAAATTTTTATATAAATATTTCTTCCTATAATTTGTTGATTGTATTTCAATTGTATTTCAATTGTATTGGAAATTAAACTAAAAGGAAGTATTCCAGTATTTATAGGGCATTTTTTCTGTTTTTATATTTACATTTTTGACTTTACAACACTGTTTCTAAAGACAACATATTTGGCGGCTGAGAGTATATTTGTAGTTAGTTCGTATTAATTTTTTTAGAAAGAGAAATAACATTCAGGCTATGATTGCCCACTACTATGTGCTACCTTCTATAGCAAAGGGATAGTGAAAGGGAATGACGGTGAAAGGCTTCCTGTTCTTTACAACTCTGTTTTTGCACATCTTTTGTTTATAGCAGTGTAGTAGCGCCTCTGATGTCAAGGAGTCGTATTTTGAAGCCAATTTTATTAATTATTTTAATCACGAAATCTTCACTCAAAAACTGATCTTAAGCTGCCAACACTAAGATGCTGTTTCTCTATAACAAGTAGTATTTGTCTCAAAATTGTTAGTGCATTTCATATAAATTTTGCACACTTGTTATAGAGAAACAGCAATTTACTAATGTAGTCTTAATTTAAAAATTAAAAACTGGCCCGTATAGTTGTCGCTCTCCAGATACATAATTAATATTTTTTAATTTATTTATAATAAATTTTTTAATTTAATTCACATTTTTCATTTTCAAATATTAAAATTATGTTGTTCTGGAAGGACGTATCAAGAAGTAGTTAAAAAAATTAAGTGGGCACAATGGAGTTGCAAAATGAAAATATTTTTTCAAAAAATTCATGACGATGCAATTTTTTTAGAGCGACATAATATTAAAATTCAAATCAGAGAGGCAATCGTCTTTTTGCTCTCAAACAACAACAATTTGTATAGGAATGAGAAAGTTTAAGAGCAAAAATGCGCTGTGCACGCATTTATTAGAATTATTTTAGAATTATTAGAATTGAAACAATCCTGACATACTAGCGATTAATTTTAGTTTTGTTAAATAAATAAACTTTTTAAATTAATAAAATAAACATATCGCACATATTGAACATATCGCAGTGATTCCTCTGCAGACAGCCAACTCAAAATTTTTAAATTTTCACTTTTTGGAAGAAAAACATTACAGTGGTCATATCTGTGAAGATGCTAAATTTTTTTCTACTCTTTCGCCATGTCAGTTTTTTTTTTTTTTTTTTTTTTTTTTTTTTAAGAAAATATTTTAAGTTGTGTCTGTTTTTATGTTATAATGGTTGGTAAAAGTAATGGGTCGATTATAGATTGCAACCGAATTTCAGTTGAGTTGCCAAAAAACAGTAAAAAGCAATGGCAACTGAAGTTAATGCAGTTTTATTTTTTTTTATCTTGGACCAGCACTCAGGAGATTACCCCTAGGAGAAATGATAGGAGGTGAAGCTTCACTATCTATCAACACTGCCTTTTTGCACGTTATTTCTTTTTACAGCAGTGTTGTAGCGTCTCTAATGTCAAGGAGACGTATTAAATTTTTGAAGCTTCGTTTTTAGTAGCCATTTTTAGTAATTATTTTACTTTGCCAGTGCTACACAATACCGACGAAGGAGGGCGTTCTGATGTGCATGTGGATTGGATAGAGCTGAAGCCGTTACTGTTCAGTGACCAGTGACTATGCCTTCGCCACTGAAACCTTACGATAACAACTGACACAAGGACACAGAAAAGCACATCAGGAAAAATGCAAGATGTTTTTATGAGTCTGAAACTTGGGTTGAACCCAAGAAAAATTTTTCGTTTTGCAGTCAACGTGCAGACTATTTCGACCATGGCCACCCTGCATAATCTGCATTACCATTTTAGCAACTGTCAACTGAACAACAGTTCGGTTGCAATCCATAATCGAACTATAAGTTTATTGTGCTGTTATGCTTCGTTTTGTTTCTATATTTATGAAATTAAATCAACAAATGAATTAAAAATTTCACATAAAGAGGAATCACTCAAAAAATTTGTGATTTTTCGACAATGGTAACGTTGGCCAGAGGTTTATCCACTTAAGCGTATGCTACACGATCAATGTTCAGCTTAAATATTTGTCATTGATCGTGTAGCATTCGCTTTAGGAATGTGAATACAGCAACTGTTTATAAATAAGTTACTGCACAATTATATGTATATTCAGATTCGATATACCATTGAAAATCACAACGGAGCAGGGTAGTGAATTTACGTTGCAGTTGTTGTTAGTAGCACCATATTACTACTTCAAAATATCATCCGTAAGCTAATGTTATGATAGAGAGATTTCATAACCAATTTAATGCTACATTAATGTCTAAAGGCAATTCTTTAAGATGCTATGATGAACTTCCAATAGCTTTACTTGGGTTAAGATTTATTCATTAGGAAGATTTAGAAGTAACTCCAGCTGAAGTGACATATGGACAGAACATTCGTTCACCATGGCAAATATTTGTTCAACAATGTCAGCTTAATGCTTCTGAGTCTCTATGTGCCAAAATATTTACAAAGTTTTGGACTAGTATTTCCGAGAAAAAAAATTTAAAAATTGAGAAGGATGTACATATTGTAACTGTCCTCAATGATCGTTTAAAACCTACAGTTATATAAATTGTAAGTGGCAAAGATCCAATCACTCATAACAATACTAATCTGATGGGGAGTACGTAGCATGTTGGATCTGCGAACAGAAGTATCCGAGTTCGATTCCCACCTCGGGCAAGTCAAAAAAAAGTTAAAAGCTGAGGATTCGCAGAAACCTTAAAAACTTATTATGTATTCTTAAAGTATTTAATATTTTTACATTACTTCCCCTTCGAAAAACATTAACATTTTATAAATTAAAAGTGACATGTTTGGATTTATATAATACATTTTTTTTTAATCTTGGATGAGTGCTCATGGGAGGGAAATTCCTACATATGCAATGCATTGCAGTGGAACTAGATAGAGAGGGGATAGTGTAGAGAATAGTTGGGTACTGAAAGATAGAACTTAATTTTATACAACTCTGCAGGTGCGTGTTAATTATAAAGCAAAGTTGGGTCTGATGTTAATTTTATTTTATTTCACTTCGGCGACGTTTTATTACTAAAATACCGACAAGAAGGCTGTTAACACCTTCATCATCACCGTTTATCGTGTTTTGCCCACTGTGTTTAGTTATCAGTAGATGTAAGTCATTAGCTTTATATACTCGGATATATGTTATAAATGAATTTAACATTTGGAACTACGCCTTTTCTAATTTTTTAAATGACGTATTAAAGTTTTCCCAACATCAACTTCTAACGAATTATTATGGCATTTTGTAAAGACTCAATGACTATTTAATCTTAAACAAGAGTTTAAATCTTAAATGTGACTATATCAACATTTATTCCAAAATCATGAATTGGCAGCGACATTACGGTTTTTGGCTCAGGGATCGCACCATCGCAGATTTGGTAATGATTTTAACGTGACATATTCACAGCTCGTGATGACAAAGAATTTGTCTGAGATTCTGGATTTTATGGAGCGGGAAGTTTGTCCACAATGGATAAAATTCAATATAACAGATGTTGGAAAAAATTAAGCTAAATTGCATTTTTTTGAAATGACAGGAATTTTTGATTTTTATTTTTTTTTAATTTTTTATATGTGTTTGTTATATGGTTTAGTTGAATTAAATGAAAGAATAGTTACATAATTTTAATTTTTTCCATTTTTAATTAAACTTTTTAAGTTGTTTTTTTTTTTTTTTTTTTTTTTATCTTGGACCAGTGCTCAGGGTCTATCCCCTACATATGCAATGCATTGCACTGGAACTAGAGAGAAGGATAGGGAAGAAATAGACAGGTGGTGAAAGTGTTAGGAAGATAGAGCTTAATTCTTGCACAACTCTGCAGTTGCGTGTAAATTATAAAGCAAAGTTGCGGCGTCTTTGATGTTTTTTGACGCATTATTTTTAAGCTAATGGAGCCATTTTATTTATTATTTTACTTCGCTGACGTTTTATTGCTCAAATACCAACGAAGGAGGGTGCTGTAGCACAGAAAACTCAGAAAAAACTATTTTCTGATTTGACCCGGATGGGAATCGAACCTGGGTCTTTCTGGTTGCACTTTGCAACTTCTTTTTTTGAACACGACAGAACACAATACCAAAAAAGGCGACGACAAAATCAAAGCCAATTAAAGGCAACATCGACGTCACATTTCCTTACAGAATACCAAACATACAGTGACAGTCATCAATAAACGGCAATATTGATAACTTGAATACCGATGTGCAGTAAAAGATTAAAAAAACAGTGTTGTCTTGTATTGCCGACGCCAAGTAGAATAAAGGTGATTATTTCTTAGAAAATGTGCCTTAACAAATAATCGCTACTAATAGATTTACTGCCGTCTTTATAAAAAATTTTGGATTTATAAAACGTATATTGATTGAATTTTATATGCGAATATGTTCATTTAAACTTTTATAATTGAAAAAAAAAAAATTCTATTAATACATCAGTTAAATTTTTAATTCCTTCTCCTATGTAGAAATATAAACATTAGTTGCGGACTATCTATGTATGTATAGATGCATATACATATATACATAAGTATGTAATTAATAAAAAAGAATTTACAATTAAAAATATTGACGCTGAAATTTTTATTTTACTTACCGCAAAAATATTTCGCCTGGAAATGATATGTACATTATTTCACGTGGTGTCCATTCTCCTGTGCTGTTTTTAATTATGAAACCTACAACACCTCCTAGAAATACACCAGTAACTGTGAGCATGGTCAGGAGATTCTCCTCCATGAAGGCTTTAAATTTGTTATCGTTTTTCGGCCGCGTCATGTTGTTTTAAGTATTTTGTTTTTATTTAAATAAAATCTTTTTAATTAAACAAACGGCAGAGTGTTGCTAGCACAATAAATCTAGACCTGAGAGTCTAGTTTATAAACGAAATACCGTTTTTTATTATTTTTTTTTTTAATTACTCGCAGACAGTTAGTCCTTCTCTAATAAAAAGTAAAAAAATTATTTGTTATTTCACTTTTAAATAACTTAAGCCTTTAATTTTTACTTAATTATTAATTAAATTTTTAAACATTTTTTTTGTTTTAAATATTGTTTTAAATATTTTTTTTTCACTATTTATTTTGGTTTTTATTTAATCCCAAGTTCTTGTCTCGACTGCGTTTAAAATAATACTAAATGTTGTTTAATTCATACCCTACGATATCAACATTATCAAAACGCATCCACTATGTGTTTTTTTTTCAGATTTTTGTTCATTTGCTATCAATCAGAGGGTAAATGAGCTTTTGTTGTTTTAGTTATTGTTTTTCTAATAAGAATTTAAACATGTTTTTTGTTTGTTATCAAATATAACTGTATTCGCTACCCTCTTAAACATGCGCAATTGTGTAAGGCTTTTGTGCTCTTTATAAGCAAGTAAGGGAAAAAGCTTTTTTATTTTATTGAATTCTCTCCTATAGGTTCAGTTGCAACCAGTGTTTCCGACTACAAAAAGTTTCGTAAGTAAATTTTTTTTTAGTCCCCGTCCATATTGTGAAACATTTGCTGCAAAACTTTTGAGTTTGTTGACGAGAAGGGGAAGAGGAGTGGAAGTATGTACGCTGTTTCATGTACATGCAGCTTTTGTTGAATTTCTTATTTGCATCTTTTGAGATGAGGTGTATTTGACGTTTCATTTTATTTCTTTTCGTTTGGTATACTGTTAACTTCTATCATAATAATAGCTACGCTGTTTTATTGTGAATTTTTTGTGAAATATAATCAAAAATTAAAAAAAAATATATAAAATTATATAAAAATTATTATATAATTTTTCTTCTTAGCGTCCATTTTGCTTCAAATTATACCTTGTGCTTCAAATGTGTATCCAAAAAAAAATATTCACACCTTCTATCACAGGGTAGTTATTTTATATTTACATTCGGTATTGACAAATGTCAAAAAAAATTAAAGAAAGAAGATAGAAGGGAGGAATAAAAAATACGAAACATGAAGCATAAGTTTCATGTATGGACACTGCAGAAGCTTCAAAAGAGAATTCAAAAAAGTTTTGCAGCAAATGTTTCACAATATGGACGGGGACTTAGAGAACAAATGAGAAAGGCAACATAAACAAATCCATGCAACCAACTCATGATTCACACACATCAAATTTGACTCGTCAAGTCTTGAGTTTTTGGAAGAGCGGGAAAGAGAGAATGGAAAGGGGTACAGACTTGACGGTACCGTCAAGTTTGTTTCTTTCTCTCTTCTTTTCTTAACCGTAGTATTGTAAAACAAGCGAAACTTGACGCAAAAAAGTTTTCGTGTATGAACGCAAATGCAGGTTCAAAAGAAAACTTAACAAAAACTGATCAGGTAAACTTGATATGTGTGAATCAGCTCCCAGAGCCAAAAGAAAGTTGAGGGTGGCGATGGTCGAAGTAGTCTGCACGTTGACTACAAAACGGAAAATTTTTCCTGGGTTCAACCCCCAGTTTCAGACTCATAAAAAAAACAGCTCGAATTTTTCTGTTGTGCATTTGTGTGCCTTTGTGTCAGTTGTTGTCGGAATGTTTCAATGGCGAAGGCATAGTCATTGGTCACTGACCAATAACGGCTTCAGCAGGGTGGCCATGGTCGAAATAGTCTGCACATTGACTGCAAAACGAAAAATTTTTCTTGGGTTCAACCCCAGTTTCTGACTCATAAAAACATCTTGCATTTTTCCTGATGTGCTTTTCTGTGTCCTTGTGTCAGTTGTTATCGTAAGGTTTCAGTGGCGAAGGCATAGTCACTGGTCACTGGACAGTAACGTCTTCAGCTGTATCCAATCCACATCAGAACGCCCTCCTTCGTCGCTATTGTGTAGCATCGGCGAAGTAAAATAATTACTAAAAATAGCTACTAAAAAGGAAGATTTAAAATTTAATTCGTCTCCTTGACATCAGAGACGTTACAACACTGCCACTAAAATAAATAAAGTGCAAAAAAGCAGTGTTGTTAGATGGCGAAGCTTCACCTCCTATCATTTCTCCTACAATCACTTTCCTATAGTTCCAGCACAATGCATCGCATATGTAGGGGTCATCTCCTAAGTGCTGGTCCAAGATAAAAAAAATAACTCCAGGCACCAGAAAAACACCCTACACTATCGAGGGATTTAAATTAAAGACAGTCAAATTATTGGGAGCCAACTGTGCACTTTACGTTTAAAATTAACTACCATGGAAAAAGTAATATGTATACCTGACCGGATTCAGCACTTCTGATCTCGGCCAGTGAAGAAAATCATTAGTCTATGGTACATTCGCGATAATAGTAGCTACATTGATAAACGCAAATTTGTTCTCAAAATATGTTTTATGTTATGTTAATGCATAAAAAATATTTATATATGAAAACAAATTACGTCATATTTAATTGGCAATACCATATTACATGATTTCCCGCCAACTTTTGCTGCACAAAAAATATGGCAACGCTGATCTTGTGTGAAAAGTGTTCAGTAAAAAGTAGATCACGTTCAAGTTTAAATATGTACGATTGTATGAGTACATGCAATAAGAAACCGGAAACTTTTAAATAACAAGTACACTGATGCACATTCGCACGTTAGTGTTTCTAAAAGAGTATAATATGCAATTATATGTGTGCGTGTGTGCGTGTGTGTGTATAAACATGCAACAATTGTTTATTTATGGACTAACAGGAGAGTAACTCAACGGCATGAGAGTTGCAAGGCAATAGCTTTTTTCGCAAGGCGTCAATAGACGAAGTCGAAAAAGCAAAAAGTTTCTTTCTATATGCAATCGCATACAAAAGTGTTATACATGCATATGTGTGTACAGTAGGAGCTAGAAGAAGTTAAGGCGAAAAATGCAAAGAATACGGAAAAGTTAAGCACCTGTCTCTTACAAAGTCTAGAAGTTAAGTGCTTCTAAAGTTTTTTGAGTGATTTTCATTTTCATTTAATTTTTCTATTTTTAACACCATTTTGACTTCTGATGTTTCCATTCCCACCTGGCATTTGGAAGATTCTTTGACGATAGCGATCCTTATTTGTAGACAAGAATCGTATTCAGCACTTCGAAATAATATTTTTGCGAGTCTTTTTTATGGTTGTTCTACGAGTGTTTTTTTTTTTTTGTTACCGACAATCGTTGTTTAAATATTCTGACGATCAGTAAAAGATCTTATTTCACCGCAATCGAATTTTACTCATTTGAATGCTTTTGCGAGTCTATGGCGTTTGTTGGTCGCGTGAAACAAATCGTTGTGGTTTGTGTTCTTACAAAATCGCCATTTATGTGTATTGTGGTTTCTGTTAGTTGAGTAGTTAGTGTGTTGGCTCTGTAACCAGAAGATACTCGGTTCAGTACTCAATACCGTCTCATTAAACGTTTTTCTACTAAATTAAATGGCTCTCCTAATCAATAAATTAATTAATTAAATTAAATTAAATTAATCAATAAATTAATTAATTTAATTATATTAAATTAAAATTAAATTAAATTAATTAATAATTAATACATTAATCACACTTATCGTGAATACTTTTGCCGTCGAAATATTTCTCTTTTCCATAAATTTGCAATCGTGAAAAAATTCCCCGTGAATAATTTCATGTCAAAATGAAATTCTCTCTTCGTGAATGATTTGCTTCACATGAGTTCTTTTACTTATCACTTTAATTTATTAACTTGATTTTTGCTGAAGAATTGCATACAAAATTTAAGTAAATTCTTCCTTTCTTTATATATTTTGATAAATATAATTTTTTTTATATCTAGATCAGCAATTATAGTGGAGACATAAATAAATAATAAATAAAATGCAAACCAACTGATCAATTGATTGTGTTTTGGTAGAGTAAACAAAGATATCGTGGCCCAATTTTTGAGTTCCCTTACGGATTAACTTAAACATCATAGTTCCAAGTCTAAACATTTTATTTCAATTGTTGGAGTACTTTTATTTTTAAATTCTTTAATTTTCACAGTTTTGTTAATTCTTATATCAGGTACTTTTGTTGTTCAAATGCAATGCTTTTTATGTGGGTGACGAATTAACTGGCCCTTGAATATTTAAAAAAAAAACTCTTTAACACTTAGGCATGTAAACCCATGAATTTTTATTTCTGTATTAAAAGTTAAATTCGTTTGCTTTTTAATAAATATTTTTATCTTTTTGAAATCTTCTTCCCGTTTCTACAATTACTGAGAATCAAAACGTGAAGGAAATTCCACGTAAAAGTCATGATACCAATTTTCAGCTCGAGGGGAATGAAAATTTTACGTGAACAAACATTCCACTTCTTATTCGCGATAGGGGTGAATGCGTAGCCATAACATCAAAACACAAATAATTTTTGATTTTTTTCAAATAAGTTTTCCCAGTGCTCGATGCGGCAGGAATTTTTGAATCTTATACGATTCTTTTCGGAGCATGGTAGACGATTCATATGAAAGAGTCACTATCATAACACAATTTCTCGCCTTGTGCTGAAAGCGCACGATCGGAATACGGCATGGCGGTTGGTTAATTTAATCGCCTACTCCGATCGCGGAAGAGTCACCTGTGACTGAAAATGCTAGCTGAGTAAATGCACATTAAAAATTATACATACGGGTATATGTATACATATATATAATGTGTAAATATATATATATGTTCATATCACGGAAAAGTTAATAATTCGCATGCCCAAAACAAACTACTTAACTTTTTTGAGCTTCTACCCGCAGATGTCATATAACTTGAAGTTTAGCTTCCCTGCAATTTGCTTCTGTATTAAGCGCTGGAGTGATTCTTTTTGAAAAAAAAAAAAAAAATTAATCTTAAGTCTTCTTGTAGGGTCGCTTGAATTTCAAATTATCAAAACTAGTCCGTATTTTTAAATTTTGCTCACTCTCCAAATAAAAATATATGTACTATGTATAATATAATCATTTTCATAATTAAAAAAAAATTTATCTCTGTACTACGGCACTATGATAAGTAAGATAAATAAGATAAACAAACATTTCTTATACATACATCTAGCCAATTCATATTTCACAAATTTCCTCAAAATGTCCTCTTGTTGTAGTAAACTTTTTACCGCGTGATATTTAAATAAGAATTAATTGAATAAAAACTGGATTCTACCGGCACAATCATGTAGGTCAATATGGTTTCAGATCACTAGTCAATTAAACAGTAGCGTATGTTGTAAGCGAGCCCATTGAAACCACTTACTACATACGCCAATTACCGCTTGTGATATTAACACCAAAACACCAATTAATATACAATAAAGATATCAAAAAAAAAAAAAAAAACTACAGAAAATACTTAACAATATGCAATACAACACCATTATCAACATTATCATAATAACGATCATGATCATCATTACCACGTCTATTGCTCGAATGTAAATTTGAATGAAATTGAATTGAATGAAAGGCAAATATATGGAAAGACTGCGTTAGAAAAGGAGAGAAAAGTAATAGAAATTAATCATTTAATTAATTCGCATGTAACATTTTATATGTCAATTTAAAATTGTTGCTGTAATTGGTACGTGGCAAAGGCGAACCCCCACACATTTTTAGAGGCCTTCAGTTTACATTTCACACAAATTAATTAACAAACAAGTAACAAAAACAATACTAATATTTTCATAATTCTCAACTTGCTAAGCAATTTATTTCATTTAACACAGTTTTATCGTTCTTTTCTTAATTTTAATTTAAATTCATTCCCCAAATGAAAGGAACTATTTTTAGGAAGGTTGCAGACCATAATACAAGGCTTGTGACTTTCATTAGGCTTTGTGACGAAGAAATCTAAAGCGATTTGGTGCGACTGTCAAAAAAATCTAAAATAATATTACATTTTGCTTCCACACTATCTTCATTTCAATTAAATTTTCAAAGTATTGGATTCGAAATTACTTATCGAGAAAAATTTAAATACTCGTTCGTATCAAATTTAAATTTTCATACCTGGTTTAATTTCACGGCATAAAATTAAATTAATGTCAAATATATGTAAATAAAGTACGATAAAATAATGATACTACAAATTTGCTTATGACGAGATATCCTCTTTCTTTTAAGGATAAATAATACCTACAACAATGCCGATGACAAAGGGCGCTGTGATGTGCCTGTGGATTCGTTGCAGCTGAAACCGGTGACCAGTGGCTATGCCTTCGGCACTGAAACCTTGCGACAACAACTGACAGAAAGACACACAAATGCACATCAGAAAAAATGCGAAATGTTTTTATGACTTAGTCTAAAACTGGGGTCGAACCTTACACTTTTTGGTTTTCTACTCAACGTGTAAAATATTTCAGCCATCGCACTTCAGCCTCACGTGCATAAATGTGTCCTACTGCTGAAATACAGACAAAGGAGGGTGCTGTTAACGCAACCACAATTTAAAAATTTGGTGTTGGTAATGAAACATACAAAACAGCTACAACAATTTCGACATCTGAGCTCTACCCAGCAAACGAAAGTGAATGCGTTCACTATGTGTGGCATTTGCATTGCTTCTTACGCACTGCTCTATCTGAATTCATTTTAAATGATGACAAGATTATCACTTTTAATCTCATGGAAAACACATTCAACTCTGCCGATTAATTCATATGAACAACTGCGCAGTTCTAATTATAATTTCATCTTCAGTTGAGTTAAACCAGTTTCTCTGCAATAAATCTCATGCCTTAACTATTTCTTTTGTGTGTCTATTTTTGCTGGCTATATATTTGTGAAAATCACCAATTAAGTCTGAAAAAGTAGCTTAGCGGTGCTAGTAACACCACCTGTATAAATAAAAGAGTTATTTTTGCGTAGTTTTAAGTGAACCATTTAAATTTTTCTTTTTATAAAAGACATTAAGAATATAAAGTTATTTTATTATTCTGTATTTAAAGCATGTTATCCGCTCAGAAACTGGCGACTGCAATGCCAGCAATAAATAATTTTGTAAAAATATAATTAAAAGAAATTACGTTTTAGTTTTTTCTGTTCATAAGTACGAGTATGTATGTATGTACATATGTATGTGTCTTCACTTGACCAATATAAACTTCATTTAAAAATAATAAATAAGTTTTTAACAATTAGCCACAGATAAATAATTATGGTTCTTATCGATATTTTGTTCTACAATAAAGCAAAGTTGTTAGCAAAATTTCTAAGCTTTATTTTTAGACACAGAACTTTGTATGACTTTTACGCTTGTAAAGCAGATATTTAGAATTTGATAAGCCCATTTGCTATTGACAGGAAAAAAAAGAAAACAAAGTGGCCATAATTTCAGGTGTTTCAAATGCCATTTTACAATTATTTAATCGCCATTCTTTTGTGATCATTGATAAATATTTTATGTCTTGAAATTTAAATTTTTAAAATAAATTTTTCGTTTTTAATGATTGTTAAGTTTTAGTTGACTGTATAGAGAAAATTTCAGAATGTATGCGGTAATTTCTGAAAATTTATTAAAGTAAAATTAATACCAATAAAAATGACAGCAATGAAGCAATAAAAGAAAAAGAAAGAATAAATTTTGCGATAAAAACCTCCTTTAAAAAAGTTCTTAAAAAACAACACTTATTCGAAGAAGTAAATAATGAATAATAAATTCAATTTATAAAAAGTTTGAATCAATTACTTTTCTATTTATAATTTCAGGCTGTTTGCCTTGTTGTGCGCCTTCAAAGATTTTACAAAAATTTAAATCTTAACACGAAATTAATTCATAATGCTGCGCATTATACGCACGACGCAGATCTTTTTACGCTCCCATTACAAAGATATTTGCTTTTATCATAATAAAAAGGGACGTAATCATCGTACCTTAAATAATTTTGATTACTTAAAAAAATATTCAAGGCCAAAAAATAATAAGAAACAATAGAAATTTATATAAAGTTTGTTATCATGTTGAATAGATTTACACTGTTGAGCCAAACAATGTGAAACACACTAGGGTGGTTCCAAAACTAGCCGAACTAATAAGGTGAACACAACAAACATTGGAAAATTTTTCTTTATTTCCAACATAATCTCCTGCTTATGCAACACAATTTTGCCAGCGATATTCAGTAGCTTCGATACTCTGTTTATAGTAAGAACTGTTTAGCTCAACGGCAGTCACCAGCAGCTATTCATTGTTGGCAAATCCGATGACGCGAGAGCTATTGGCCATTCCAGAGCTGCTTCACAATTGAAAATAATTAAATATATTTTTTCTTTGAATCTTTATGAAGATTTTTTGTTCATCAAAATTATGGCGTATTGACTTACATATATGCTGCTGTTGATAGCACAGCTGAGCTACTCTTTTGGAAGAAGCTACATAATTGGAAGCAGAAATGTCAAAATTTGTATATGGAAAGAAACTATAGTTATTGTTGTAATATTGTACGTGTTGTGGAATCAACACTACCCTGATAGTCATTACACCATGATCAAAATTTATAATAGTATTGATGAATTTCCATTGCTGATTTGTTTTGCTTTTTCTATTCTTAAAATTTATTTGATTTTTAAATTCAGATTGTTTAACAAACACAACCCGTCACCCGATCCGTGTTTTTAAAAAATAATAATTCGAAAAGTATGTTATGCGAAAAAGGTGCGTTATTTATAAAATAACGAAAGTAGAAAAACAATTTTAAATGACAATTTAAATCATTTTTTTTACATATAAAAACAACAGCAGTACACACAAGTTATTGTTATTGTTATTTTAAGGTCTCTGGTTACAACCATTCAACAGCGTGAAACTTTTCCGCTTAAAAAATTGATGTCATAGATTTTAGAAATTCAACCGGGACATTCAAATTTCATTCAACTGGGAGGTGGTTTTTTCTACAAATTAATACGTGATCGGCATATTTTAAAATTAATTTAATAAATTGGATCATTGCGAATATTTATCATTCAATCATTCAATTGTTTATGTAATTGATAAAATAAGTGGGAGTAAATGAAATAAATGAAGATTTTGCATTAGAAGATGGGTGGGTGGATGTGTTAGGAAGTTGCACATGTTAACAAATAATTAAAAAAATGACAACAATAATTCTATTGTCCACGTTTTGCATGCCAGACGTTATTTAGTTTTCTAAAATATTAACAAGAATTATGTTTAGAATATTTTAAGCAGCAAAAACAGCGTGTTGTTGTTCAGACAAAACTGATTATTCGCAAAAAACTAGAATTTTCAAAATGTTTAAAAAATATTTCTTGAAATTAAAGAACATGACATAAATATGTATGTATATATTTTATAATACAGTAAGTACAGTAAACTCTCGATATGCATGCATACATCTCCATTATTTCCAGAAACTGTCAACTTTATTCACAGTGGCGCATCTTTTTGAAATCCAAATTGAAATTTTTGATTAATTAACAGTTCATACATTACGCTGGTTATTAAATTTTTATATTGTGCATTAGCGCTTTGGCCTCCGTCGGAGGTATTTGAGCAATGAATCGTCGACGAATACCACATGCGACGTGCAAATGTGCTTTACAAAATAGCAAAAACGCAAAACTGCAAAGTTTTTTTTCTTGGACCAGTGCTCTGATGATATCTTCTACCCATGCAAAGCATTGCTCCGGAACTAGGTGAATAGGTAAAGTGTAGAGAAGAGATAAGAAGTGAAGTGATACAAGCATAGAGAACTTATTTCTTGCACAACCCTGCAGTTGGGATTTTCTTTAGAGAATTTAGAATCTAGAGTTTCTGCGTCTTTGATTCCATTTTGACGCGTTTATTTTTATACTACAGGAGCACATATCTGCTTTTAGTGAGAACAAAAAAATTAAAAATCTTACACAAACTTTTGATCATAATAAAATCATTAGCTAGAAATCTATGTCATGCGAAAATAGTGAGCGGCGGTAGCGTTAGCGGGCTGCAGGTAATATCTTAGAAGTGCAATAGATAAATATGCCTAAAAAAGAGCTTTGTATGTTTAATAGCAATTATGGAAGTACATACATACATATATATCATGTATTATTATTTAATGTAAACACAACTTTTTCGAGGTTAGAGAAGAAACACTGAAAAACTAAAATCAGTACATCTGTACTATCTGTACTATTAGTACAGTAAAAGTTATTGTCGGAAGGTTTCAGTGGCGAAGGCATAGTCACTGGTCAGTGAACAGTAACGGCTTCAGCTGTATCCAATCCGCAGGCACATCAGAACGCCCTCCTTCGTCGGTATTGCGAAGCAAAATAATTACTAAAAATGGTTACTAACAACGAAGCTTCAAAATTTAATAAGTCTCAAACAAATAACGTGCAGAAGTTGTAAGATAGTGAAGGTTTACCTTCTATTATTTCTCCAACTATCCCTTTCCTCCAGTTTCAGCACAATTCAGCGCATGTGTAGAGATCATCTCCTGAGTGCTGGTCCAAGACAAAAAAAAGGATATGATCTCCTGAGAAATTTCAGGATTGACTACTGTACCAAGTTTGACAGTTCCAAAGTTATCATATCTGGCGTGGCATAAAGCCGCACAGTCCCCCGAAATATTCTCTCTCTCTCTCTATGCAAATGGCGTGATTGTTGTTAAGTCAAATTCATACGACTTTGTAATAAAATAATGACTTCTTTTGCAACCTTTCATGGACGACGGAAACAAAATGTTATGATAATCGCATGATGTTAATATTCTCGAAAACGTCTATTGTGGTTGTCAAAAGAAGCTCGCGCTTACGAAAAAATTAGACTAAATTATTAACGCCGTCAAAACTCTTTGGTATTGTATATCACTTAATAATTCATAAGCATTCTATTTGATTATATTCCTAATTGGAAAACTCGTAAAAATGGAGTCTCTGGAACATTATTTAAATTAAGAGTAGTGACTATTATTTTAATTTTAAATTAATTTGTTTTTTGTTTCATTGCTGTAACACTCAGACATTGGAGAAACTGTGTGTTACTTTCTTTTTGGTAAGGAATAGTGTAGAGAAGATACTAATGGGAAAGTTATAGAATATGTAATATGTAGGCATATGTAATTCTTAAACAATTCTGCTTTTCATTAATTTGTAAAGCACAGTAGAAAAATACCTAACATTAAATGAATACATTCACTCATATCGCGAATAAGAACTAAAATTTTTGTTCACTTACAATTTTCATTCTCCTCCAAGTGAAACTTGGTATCATGAAGTTCAAGTGAAATTTTTTCTTAAGTGTTAAAATTGTTTTTTTAAGACACATAAGACATTTTGATGACTGGAGTACAGTTTTAACCTACTGCTTTCTGGCGTTTAGAATCATATAACATATTATGGGGTGTAAATTATTGTAGGATAGGGTGACGACGCTTTAGCGACGACATAGCTTTAGTTCACACAATTGTCAGATTGTGCAATATTGTAGGATACGGCAATATGGTGGCAGTGCACTAAAATGAAGAATTGTTACCATCTGGTAATTTAGCTGTTCACACTATTGAAAGAAAACTATACAATTTCATTGGCACACAGTTCTGCGACAGTAAATTTTTCCGCCAATAATAATTGTCTGTTCACACGGTTGTCTGATTATTGTATGGCAAACGTTGCCAGATCCGACTTTTAACATTGTATCTAAATATTTATGGGCTGTAAATTGTGTGTCAATGGAAATGACGGGTGTTCTCACGATTGTCAGAATTGTGACAATATTATTGGCATACAATGCACCGACAATACATTTTGTGACGATGTTGCCACACAAAAATTGTGTGTTCACACGGTTGTTGCACATTTTGTAACAATTTTTCTGTCAATATTGTAGTAAATGACAATCGTGTGTACATACCTTATGAACTGTCTAGAAATATTTTTAAGCAGCATTTTAAATTTTAAAAAAAATTGTTTTAATATTTTATAAATAGTAAAATTGTAAATATATATTTTTTATAGTACCCACTGCCAAGTGAAACCAGTAAATATTTTTTTTATCTTCTGCTCCAAAATAATCCTGCTTTGAGCAGTTTTTCTGTTTGTGTTCTGTTCATATTTTCTGTTCTTAATTTTTGCTACTTAGAAACAAACAAGCAAAAAAATTTGAATATTGAATGTTATTTTTATCAATCGCACAACTTGTAGCATTAAACAATATTCAAACTGATATTGTTTTTCGTTTTTCCTTTGTGAAATATTCTTCCATAAAACATAATCAAATCATATTGTGTTTGTCGAAGCAAAACATTATAAAAATAATTTATTTGTTTATATGAGAATATTTGAATGGAATTAAATATTTCTTTTATAACTACTGAAAATTTCCGAAAAAAAGCAGACTGAACTGGCCAAAAACTGGTACTTGCGTCGCAGTGTTCGTTAATATTCAACATCATATTTTCGAACTAAGTTTGTTCTTAAAAATTTTAAATAAAGGAAAAAAGCTGTTTGTTGGCTGACGTTCTCGACAACAAATGACTGCATGAAATTAGAAGAAATCAATCAATTATCAACTAAACATTTTAAACATCTTATTGAGTTAGATACCTCAGCATCGGGAACAATGTCATTTAAAGAATAAAAAAACAAGTGTTTTTTTCGGTTTGGATAAAAGTTTAAAAGCTTTTTCATTTAAAAAAATTGACCTGTGTTCCCATTTTAAATTATTAACAGAACCTTTTGATAGATTCCAGACACGTCATTCAGAATTATCGTATTAGATTTTTGCAATCGAATTGATGTATATGTGTGTTTCTTTTATAATTGTATTGCTTTTTTATAAACCAGCAATAAAAATTTGACTATGTACATATATATATACCACGGCTATTAAATCTAACCAGTTCTGGCCAAAAGCAGTAAGTCGTCTTCGGATAATGCACAGTATGGGCAATTTTCATACATCATCAATTTTCTATACATAATTTATAGTTTTCAAGCAAATTTTCTGATTTTATAGATATTTGTGATTTTTTTCTATTATTTTTTTATAAATATTTTTTAAAAGATCTCTCCATTATCTACATGTATCTTTTTTAAAATATAATGCTACGATTTGCTGTTTAAATTTTCATTAACATGAATTCTGAATACACGCGGCGTTCAATAACAGATTGGAAACATTGAAATAGATTCGAAATGCTATTGAAAAACTAAAAATTAGAAAGAAAAAATGACGGCTCCATTTGCTTTATAAAAAGTATATAAAAACACGATTTTCTATTTATAAACCTTTGTTTTTTGATATTTAAAAGCACTGTTACAGTCTGTTTGTGGAACACAATATAACAATAACACGCGTATAAATGTGAAAATAAATCAAGTTGTACATCGCGAATATCATTTTATTTTTGTGAAAAACGTAACAACTGACAGCTATTTTTTTGTCAAAAATATAAAAAATTGTCTTTCGTCGGTGGAACTAAATTTCGCAGTAAAAACTTTAAGGGGCAAAGTAATGACTTGAAATATGAATTATCATCATCTTCACTACTTCAACTTTGGCTTTGTACTTTTTCAAAAACATTCATACAAACACAAAATGTTTCGTTCTGGAATATTCGATTATATATCAATACCAAGTTTTAAGCAATATCGAAAACGAACATTGTTAACGATATTCGCTAAATATGCGATAAAAATATAAAAGGGATCTACTCACTCTCTAAATTTTTGCTTTTTGCTTTTGTTTTCTTATTTATGCATATTATGTGGATTTTTTTTAATCGGCCGGGAATCGAACACGCAACCTACAGATTGAGAGTCTAATGCTCACGCACTATCTAGGCACTTTCATAGAAATAAAAAAAATTTAATATTTATTCGTCATGTAAAATTTGCATTTTCAAAATTTCCGACAATTTAGCGATTGTTTATTTCCGAGACCTCATCGCTAATAGTTCGTTTTTCCGAATGTTCGTATTTTTAAAAATTTCCGACAATTTAGCGAATATTTGTATATCGAGAACGCTTTACGCTTTAGCGAACATTCGCCTAAAAAAATCTTAGGTCAAAGGGGTACCTTGGTATTGTAATTGAAAGCGTTCAAAAATAAATAATTAATGTTTTTAATATGATTAACTATTTTACAAAGATGGAGGCTCTCAATTTAACTGTACTTGTTTTTATGTATGTTATTTCAGAACTTTTTACTGAGTGGACCGATTTTGATGATTCTTCTCGTGAGTCGAAATGGAACACTGAAAAGTGTGAAATAAAAAGTTGGCAGCCTTAAGTTTTTTTTAATTTTTTTAAACATTCGAATTTTTATAATAATTTTTATTTTTATAAATTCATTAATGAAATTTTTATTTGATAATAAAAGTTTGAAAATACACGAGTTTGAGCTTTTTTATGAAAATTATTTTTAAGCTTGAGAAACACTTAAATTTCAAATGCTTGAATTTCCTTTTAATGCGCCATTAAAATCTAGTTAACCGAATTATCATCTGTACGATATGCTCAACATGCTAAACTAGCAAACGTAGGTTTTGGTTAGAAATATAAAAAATGGGAACCATTCCACCTTGCTAGCCATCAATGAAACTTATAGCCTTAATGGTTAAGCCTTACGATATCTCGGTGAGCTCAATGCCTTTAGAATGCGGCATATTTGGTACTGACCGGCTAAGCTATTTTACTTTCTTGATTTCGATTCCCGAAAATTGAATTGCACTTTTCACATTATTTATTAAAAATGTGTACACTTTATTGCTATATTTTAAAGTGATGTAAAATGACTTTTTTAGCGGCTTTACTAAAAATGCAAATATTTGAAAATGGGTCCTAATGCAACACACTTTCATTTCGTTGCAATTCAATTATACCCAATAAATTAGAATTTAGATAAAAGCCGACATGTCCCGATGTTTCAGGCTGATTTGGTTACGGAAATACCGGTATTAAAGTAGAGATTTTTTGTACAACCATAAATACTTCTGTATCAGCGATGGCTGAACTAGTCTGTTCGTTGACTACAAAACCATAAAGTCCTGCATTCGACCCATAAAAATATTTCGCATTTTTTCCGATGTGCATTAGTGTGTCTTTGTGTCAGTTGTTGTAGGAAGGTGTTAGTGGCGAATACATAGTCACTCGCCACTGAACAGTGCTGGCTTCAGCTGTAACCAATCCAACCGCACATCAGAGCGCCTTCCTGCGCCGGTATTGTGTAGCACCAGTAAAGTAAACGGGCAAAATGCAAAGTAGTTTGATAGTCAAGCACCACCTCCTGTCACCTCTCACTATCCCTTTCCTCTAGTTCCAGCACAATGCAGCGCATGTGTAAGGGTCATCCCCTGAGTGCTGGTCGAAGATAAAAAAGTGATAATCAGGTCTCTACTTAATTGCTTCTAAGTAATTCAGACGGTTTTGTATCATTAACACATTCCCTGGTTTTTGCGGCCTTATAAATTCCTTGTAAAAGTTCTTAATTATTTTTAATATAATGAAAATGTTTGCAAAAAAATTAACTGTTAGTTTTGACACCATCCCTACAGGTGCGTCACATGACGTAAGACGGACGAAAAATAACGAAACAACTCAGGCAAACGAAAATTATTACATATTCGCGCATGTGGCTTTCGGAGGTGATTTGATAGTGACAAGTTCTACAAATAGACTATTATTTCGGAATAGAAAAAATGTTTAAAATTATCTTGGTGATGTTTAAAGTTCCGCAGTTAATGCCTACAAGGTAACTTGGATTAATTATCGTATTACCTTCTTATTGAAAAAATGTATTGTAGTAATTAAAATATGTGTTGCATATGATTAAACAGTCGTAATTCTTATAGAAGTCTGCAACTGCGAATTTCATTAATTTTTAAAGCAGGATTCCAGCGTCACTGGTGTTAAGTAGACGCTATAGAGAGAGATTTTTTTAACAGTCCCTAGAAGTCAAAAATAAAATACGTTCTAGTAAATGTATATGATTTGTTTCCAATTTTAAAACTGCATTTTGTTATTTCTTAATAGCTCAATATTCGAGAAAAAAATAGAACACATGGCATACGTCTAGCAACCTTGTATAACACCACAACAATAAAGCTTCCAGGGCTGATTGCTTTACTTCCCGCACGGTTCAATGCTGAAATACAACAAAAATTTCTGCCGGAAGAATAGAACTCAGCGAGTCATCAATGGATCTTTTCTAAACATTTCTTTAAAAGGTACTTATCGAAAAGATATTTTTCAAATGCACTTTTAATTAAAACTTTTTTTTAAATGAACATATATTTAATGCAATCTACTTTTAAGTAAAATGTAATTTAAAACAAAACGTACTTTTTATAAAATAAATTAATAAAAGATAAATTTTTCCAAAACCAAATCTACACAAAAGGTGATTGTTAACGTTTCTTTTACTTTGAATCAAAGCCAATTTGCATTAAAGTCACTTTTTATAAGTTGCATTTCACACAAAAAAAAAATGTATTTTTAAAGCGACACTTGTAAGTGAAATTTTTTTCGAAACGAAATTATGAAAAAGTGTGTATTTAAATTCAATTTTTTTTTTGTAAAAGCGGTTTTAAAGAAGAAATTTTACGCGCAGCTGGTTTTTTGTTGATTGAAAAAGTCTTTTTATATTTGTTTCTGTTTGTGCACACAATAAATATTTTAATAACAAACAGATAATCTATGTATATCACAAGGACAATAGCGGACAATCAATAGAGAGTAATGAGAGAATGTGTGAATAAGGAAAAAACGAAAGTAATACCGTGTAATCCTGCGAAGAAAAAAAAGCTAAGAAAATAATAGACTTTATAACGAGGCAATTGAATAAAGACACTTAACACAAATCTGTAAAAGCAAACATGCGCTTAAAATGTTATAAAAAAAAACAAATTATTATTTATTGTTATAGTCTTAAAGAAAAATGATTTTCATGACTTAAAGGGTTAACAATTAATTGTTGTTTTTATATTTAGTCAGTCTATTTATGGTCTGATAATCAATTTCAATTAAGTCTCGTTATACAAAATTTATTACGACCAATTTGATTATCGTTGTTAAAACAAATAACTGTTCGCTGAATAATAAAGCGAAACAGACATATTATACACATAATTCTGTAAAATGATATACATATATTTATATTTATGAGAAAAACGTATGTTTATACCTGATGTGCAGGATTTTAAATTAAATACAGTACATAATGGATATAAGAACATCTCCTGTGAGATAAAACAAAGTATTTCATAAACACCATGTCCATTTCAATATCATTTAATAGGAAAATAGTTGCACATTAGAAAAACGCTTATAAGAAAAACACTGATATAAGAAATAGACAGCCATGCATCACAAATTAAAATACATATGAAAAACATTCATTATAGAATATTTTTCTACACGGCAATGGTAAATTTATTTTACAATGCGCAGTTTTACGCTTTTAAATAAAAAATCGATCTCTAAAACTTTTTTTTTACTATGAAATTAAAAAAGTATTATTTACATACTGTTGCTTTTTTTTTTTTCTTTTTTTTTATCTGGGACCAGCACTCAGGAGATGACTCCTACGCATGCGAAGCATTGTGCTGGAACTATACGAAAGGTATAGTAGTAGAAACGACAGGAGGCGAAGCCTAATTAATTATTTTAGCTCAGCTTTTGCACGTTATTTGTTTATACTCGTAGCAGTGTTGAAGCTTCGGTTTAGTAACCGCCGGTGCTACACAATACCGACGAAGGAGGGCGTTCTGATGCGATTGTGAAGTGCTATCAGCTGAAGTCGGTTGTTGAACCCAGAACTGTTTTTGGATTTGTAGTCAATGTGCAGACTACCATCCATCGTGCCATCGCCACCCTCAAAAAGGGAAGTAACACTCAGGCAATGATTGCCTACCAGGTGTTAACTTCTAGTGATAGAGATTGCAGGTGGTGAAGGCATAGATAGAAGAAGGCTTCATTATTTTCACAATACTGCTATTGCACGTTTCTTGTTTAATAGCAGTGTTGCAGAGCCTGTGATATTAAGGAAACGCATTACATTTTTTAAGGTGTATTTGGTACACATTTTATTATTATTTTACTTCGCCGATGATGCTACACAATACCGACGAAGGAGGGCGCTCTGATGCTACTTATGGATTAGTGTCAGCTGAAGCCGGTACTGTTCAGTGACCAGTGACTATGCCTTCGCCACGGAAACAGTTCGACAACAACCAACACAAAGCCCCACTAATGCACATCAGAAAATGCAAAGTGGTTTTATAATTCAGTCTGAAACTGGGGTTGAACCCAGGACTTTTGGTTTTGTAGTCAACGTGCTAACTACCACAACCATCGCCACCCTCTTATATAAGAAATATTTTCTTATATCCATATAAACCTTTATAAAAAAAAATTAAAAAAAAAATAAAAAAATATAAGAAAAAGCACGCTTATAAGAAAATATTTCGTGCAATTTTATGACTGTTATAGCCGTTATGTACTGTAGATTGCAAATCGAGTGGTACGAAAAACTGTCCACAATCAAAACAGTGGATTTCCATTGTTTAATTCAAATAAGTATGGGTGAAAAAGAGCGTAAGAGTGCAGTCCCTCATGTCGATGGAGTACTGTATTTTAAGAAAACATTAAAATTATTTAATAATTTGGTTTTTTTCAGCAGCAAGAGAGAAATAAATTATAAGATTTACAAATTTATTTATTAAAAATGTATGTATTTAGTTATGCATACACTCAATGTAAATAAGGGATTATAAATTTGAAAGTCGACTTGTTTTCTTCTAAAAGTACTCATAAGCAATAGATATGATAAATAAATAATAAAAAATGTGAAACATATTTGAATGATACATTTACGATTTGCTGGAGAAAATTTATGTTTGAGTTGAGACGCCCTTTCCCTTTAAAGAGTTCTGTAGAATACTTCGATAGATATAAGAATTCTTTTTAATGAGGTCAATTTGATTTATTTAATTTTTTCATTTTTGGAAACACAAATTCTTGTAATTGCCTTGGCAAAAGACGAATCAAACGGAGTTAACAAAGAACTTTAGAACTTTTAAATAATTAGTCAACTAATTATGGGTGGCAATTAGTTAATTGGACTTCACCAGGTCCACGCACAATTTTCATGTCGAACTGGAAGGCAGTGAAGGCGAGTAGTTAATGTGTTGGCCGTGCAACCAGAAGAACGTGGTTTCGATTCTCGGTCCCATCAAAACAAAAAAAGGGCGTTTTATAGTTGCTAGAGATTTCGATATAAATAATAATTCTATAATAATAATAATATGCTACAAATATAGTTCTGTTCGCGAAACTCCTAATTGTCTATGAGAGTGGCTAATTTGATTAACTGTGAATAATTTGCTACAACGTGGATTCTAAATAAAAGCACGCATTCTATAAAATGTTAAACAGTGCAGAACTGACAAATGAAATTTGTGTAGAATCAAATCATTCAATTCGATGTCGTTCTCAGCAGTTGCGATTTCTTCATGAGCGCTGAACTTTAAGAAAGTTAAGAACTTTTAGAAGAACACCTTGTAGTCATTATTTGTGGCAAACCAATTGAGTTTGACCCTTCTTGCCACTGAGTAATAAAAAACTTAATATCTTTTAAAAATACCAATGAAGAATAAGAATTTACATTTTAATTTAACCTCCCTGTTGACATAACGATTACTGATGACGTGTGTAATGGCATAGCAAATGTGTATATACGTGCTCTACTCAACAGGTGTTGGAGATTAATTGTTTTTTTCACTTTATTACTAATCAAAAGTAATTTTCACATTATTGAGAGAAATTAACTTTGAACTGAAACAGAACTAAATTTTCATTCATTCATTAGTAATAATTGTAGTTCAAATAGGTATCACTAATTCTAAATATTTTAATTATTTCAAATCAGATTGTTCTCTTGCCCGATTTTGCTTTATTCATTTAAAACATTTGCAATGTATTGTGCCATTATGCAAATATTTTCAATAAATAAAGTGAAAAGTGCAAAGCACTTTTTGGAAATCAAATTAACTACAGGGTGGCCCAAAATCATCGAAGGGGTTTGAGTTAAAAGAGCCATGGCGTCCCTCGCAGTGTGCGTTGGGGCGCCATCCTGTTGGAACCATACTTGCGGATGGTTCTCCACGGCTGGCCTTTAACAATTTTCCAACATTGTCCGATATCTAACACCTGTGATGGAAACAGCGACATCGTGTACATTTGCAAAAAATATGGGCCAATTATACTTTCCGACGAAACACCTCTGCAAACGGTGCACTGAAGCTATTGAACTGCTCTTGGATTTTCCGTGGCCCTTTTTGCCTATTAACCAACATATTCAAATGGAAATGGGCTTCGTCGCTCATAATTAAATTATGAACAAAATCATGATTTTCTTCTGCAATAAAGTTCAACGATTTCGGCACGTTGTTCAATTGTGTACTGTGCCATTTTAAATTCCCAGGTCTTCTTTACAAAATCCTGACAATAAAAGAAAATATTATAATAAAAAAGGTATAAGGAATTCAAACACTTTCGCTCCTTTTGGTCCACCCTGTATAACTGTTATTCATTTTAAATAACAATTAATTTTTACCGAATAAGCCAGCACATCAATAGGCTATTCTATGTATCAATTAGCTAAATATTTTATTATAATTTCCAAAAATGTTCACCCTTATAAATGTAATATAATATTTGCATTAAAATGGTCAAGAGAAATAACACTCAGGGCCATTATTACAACTAAGCAATAAAGTTACTGATAGCTAAAATTAACTTTAGGTAAAATGAATAATAAAGTGATCTTTAACTTGTTTTCATTATTACAACTGTTCGATAAAATAAAATTAATATTTTTAAAAATATGGCAGTACCAGAGTAAATACCGACTACTTTTGATAAACAAAAAAAGCTACTGGCAACGACAAGGTTTTATTTTATTCTTTATTTAAAAATTAATTTGTATACATTTATACTTTCCATATTGCCATATTTAAAGTGCATAAAATATGGCAGCTTCAAATGCTTTAGTCCACTTTAAAAGTTACAGGTAGGATGAACTTTCCGTTAGCTTATCGGTCACATTAGGTTAAACTAAACTTGTAATAACGAAAAACTAATTATTTGTCCGATAGCATCCCAACTTTAGCTATCGGCAAGTTATAATAATGGGCCTCAGACTATTAAGAAGCCTACCGAAAATGATGACATTGTACCTTCTAACAGCTTCCTCCTTCTTCGGGCAAACGTTGGCAAAGCCAAACAGTATAAAAGTGGTACTCTTTTAGCTTCAAAATTAATGCGTAAAATGCAGATGACGCTGCAATTCCAACTTGTTCCGGTGCATGCCCTGCAAGCGTAGGGGACATCGCCTGATCACTCGCCCAAGAAAACAATGTAGTGAAATAATTCATACACAACTCTGTTCTTGTGAATTTTCTTAATTTAAGTTGAATCGCCTCAGTTGTACAGGTCAACACGTTCACTATTGCATTATCAGTTTGTTAGCAGCTGAAGGGACATTTTCCCTAGCGTACATATTTGTACTATATATTGTTTTTTGCGCCTACCACCAATTTTTGTATGCAGTTTTTAAATTATATTTCCTACAAGCATTAAGTATTTCTGCCACTTTATTTCGCATGTCATTTTACTTCCAATTTTAAAAAAAATGGTAAAAGTATTAACAACTGCTCTCATCAACATGTATCTACACTAAGCGCAAAGCAATTGAAAGCATTTTATTAGAATTACGTCAAAAAAGCATTATTCTAGTTCATTTAACAGACAATACAAAAACGCAAACGGTACGTTTCCAATGCAAAAGTTTTTTTCTCAGGCGATTAAATAAAAAGATCACAACCAACAATCATATTCCAATGGCAGGTAGAGCAGATATTTATCCACTTTTCACTAAGAAGTAACAGCCTTAAATGCAAGTTTTTTCAAGTGCCCCTAATAAAAACACATTTAATTGGATGTTACGCTCAATGTCGGTCCGTCTGGCATTCAAACTTGTTGTTGTTTTTGCAATTAATAATTATTTTGCTGTCATTTAAATAAATGCCTTTTAATAAAAGTAAAATAAACAAGAACAAAACTTGAAAAACTTTTGTAAACATTTTTGTTTTATAAAATTAATCAGTTGCATTTTGATAGAGGAAATGTATTAGAATGATTACACTGTCCGACAGTAGAATATTAAGTTGATAAAGTTATAATGCGGGACATATTTTAAAAATTTTGCATAATTATGCGAAATATTAAAATGTGGATGAGTACCCGTAATAATTGAAGGATTAAAGTTACCTATTTGAAGTACTAAATCCTTAAAAAAAAAACTTCAATGCCAAAAATAAGTTTATGTGAAAAATACATATATTTGCTAAAAATTTCTAAAAAAAAAATAAATAAAAGCAAAATTGTACATATTAGATTATTTAGATAATAAGAGTGAAGCTTCGCTATTTACAACACTGCTTTTTGCACGTTATTTGAAGCTTCGGATTAGTAGCAATTTTTAGTAATTATTTTACTTCGCCGATGCTACACAATACCGATGAAGGAGGGCGTTCTGATGTGCATGTCGATTGGATACAGCTGAAGCCATTACTGTTCAGTGAACAGTGACTATGCCTTCACCACTGAAACTTTCCGACAACAACTGACACAAACACACACACAAGCACAACAGAAAAATGCGAAATATTTTTATGAGTCTGAAAAAATTTTTCTTTTTGTAGTCAACGTGCAGACTAGTTCGACCATGGCCACCCTCAAATTTGAAATTGAAATCTTTCACAAAAATTCTTTTATTTTTTGTAGCACTGTGTAATTTATTGTAAGAATATTAAAAGCGTTTTCATTGCCGGCTTAATGCTAACATACGAATATGTTTATTTTTGTGCAAAATAATTTAAACCTACAGCAAGTTGTTGCAAAAATAAAAAAATTTAAAATTTGCTTACATTTGTTAATTCACTTGCTTGTTGGCTAAATATTACAACATTTTAAATGAAAACTATGTTATCGCCAGCAAATTGTAGTTGCGCATTCATCAATTTAGCCGTTAACGGGTTAGTCGGGGGAAATATTGAGGGAAGCTTTTATTATATGCATTGTTGTTGCTTTCAATTGATTGAAAATGTAAAACAAAAAAACAAAAATTAGAAACACTTAACATGAATCATTTTAAAAAGATCGTTTATAAATAAACGTCTACGATCTGTAAGTAAATAAAAATTAATATGGCCACATTCAAATATTAACAATTAATGAAAAACTTGTTTGTTATAACTCAAGTTTAATGAATATTCAATTGTGGAAAAACAAAAGTTGCACAAAAGGTACACAACTTGAAATTTAAATAAAGTAGAATAAGGAAAAATATTTTTAATAACATTGAACGATACTTGTATGTCATTAATGTTTGAATATATTTTAAACTTTGTGGAGACAGTGGGTGGTCATAATGTAAGTGTGCCTGTGTCAACATTTTGAATTTATTGATGGGGGGTTTTCTGAATGCAACGCCGGGCAAAGCATTTGATGATAACAGGTATGACAATCCCGCAGATACCAGTTGATAATATACTCCTAAAAGTTATGACGTAACAGACTGGCGAGTTTAGTGGTTCATTTCATTTATTTCTTTATTAGGTTTATGGACGATAAAACCTTTCCTTACTGAAGATATACATAATATAAATTCTATAAATTAACCATTCAAATGGAAAATTATTTTTCTTTTCATAACATCATTACTCTCAGAGATATCTAGTATAACATTCGTTAAGATTAAGACATACATATATAAAGGAATGGATCATTGTTAGCATAAAGAGATGTATGGTATCTAAGACTGATCAGTTGAAAATTACGAGATGGTCTGTTTGCAAAGCAAAGGTAATTTTACCAAGCAAGAACTCAGAATCAACAGGAAGTAATGAAAGTAGAAAACTGGCACACAGCTTAATAAAACCAATCCTAACATATGACATATGACGGCACTACACACGAATTCCATCTAAGGCCTCCTGGACAATATATTAGAAACTGTTTTGCACTTCTTCAATACTATTTTTATGGATGCTATAGCAAGGATTCCTTGTAATTAGTCCATATATGAACATTATTGAAGATATATTGCTATTCAACTGACAGCCTTGGTTTTGTTTAACTGTGTGGCGATGGCTGCATGTTGACTACAAACCCAAAAAAAAACTCCTGGGGTGGATCCCAGTTTCAGACTAAATAGTCACGGGCCATTGTACAGTACCAGCTTCAGCTGTAACCAATCTACAGGCACATCAGAGCTCCCTCCTTCGTCGGCATTGTGTAGCACCAGCAAAGTAAAATAATTATAAAAATGGCTACTAAAACAAAGCTTCAAAATACGAATACGTCTCCTTGACATGAGAGGCGTTGCAACACTGCTATAAACAAAAAAAACGAGCAAAAGCACAGTTCTAAGATACTGGAGCTTCACCACCTATCATCTCTCTCACTATCCCTTTCCTCTAGCTCCAGTACAATGTATCAAATGTGTAGTGGTCATATCCTGAGTGTCACTCGAAGATAAAAAGTTTAAAAAGCTTTAAAAATTTAAAATTTATACATCGCCTTCATCTGAACAATAAATTTTCATATTATTCGCACGTCTGTAAGGACATAAAACCGTATAAAAAACTTATATGTATGTAATTTCAAACAGTGTTATTGTTTTGATAGCAATATAACTGGACAACAAACACATTCAGAGCTTTCTCGAAAACGCCTAAAATTACCATTTGCGCAAATGTGCATATTTGCAAACTAGTATCATGTAGACCTTTTTAAACTTACCAGAAATACACTAAAATGTACTGGAATTTAGGTAACTGGAGAAGTTGCAGGGCCGATCTCCATTACCATTTTCAGCAAACGTCAATATAAAAATAAATTAAATAAAATACAAACAAATCTAAATATTTGATTAAATATTGTTATTTGCAGAAATTGCTTTTTTTCTTGGACCGGCACTCAGGGGATGACCCCTACACATGCGGTGCATTGTGCTCGAACTAGGCAATTAGGTTATGGGAAGGAGGATAGAGGGAGTAGTGTTTATTGTCATTTGATTTAAATTTTCTCACGTCAAAAGTGACAGGAAATACCTCTGTGATAAGTTAATACTAGAATTTCTTTTGAAAAAAAGTGACGACATGCTAATGCACAATTGAACAGCGCAAGTTTGCGAGTCAAAATTGTTGGACAAGTTTAAAAAGTTTAAAAAGAGGGTAAAAATGCACAGTTTGTGAGGCTTTTAAGTGTTTTCATGAGGACAACATCAGAACTTTAAAAATATTCACCAGAAAGGGACAACTATAATGTGCATAGAGTAATGTCAAAACCGAACGAAAAGTCTGTCAAATGCTTCACAAAATTATTGAAGCTTTCGAATAGCTAATATACCATTAGCAGGCATTTTTGAAAGCAAATTACAATTTTTAGACACAAATTTTAATTTTTCGTATTTTATTTAATTTCTTTTTATGTTGACGTTTGCTAAAAATGGAATGCATATGGACCCTGCAATACTTCTAGTTGCCAAATTTCCAGTACATTTTAATGCTTTTCCGGCATGTTTAAAAAGGGGCTTCATGATACAAGTCTCGCAAATATTCACAATTGCGCAAATGGCAATTTCAAGCGTTTTCATGATTTTTATATTTTTTTAAAATTCAAAATGTTTGATTTTATTCCCAAAAATTCTTTAAACAAACGATGATAAGTGAAAAGTATAAAATCATTATTTTATTTAGTTGTTTTTGAGATGTAAAATGTATTTACTAAATTATTTAAATTAATAATTTGGTCTTACCAACCATTTAGTAATTTTTTTTGTTGCCGAAATAAATTCGTGCGTCTGTCCCATTTTCTGGTATGTCGTGTAAAAATACAAAAATTAAATTAAATGCGCACATTTTATATTTATGCTTACACATCGTTACATTAATACAGAAAGGCCCTAACTAATGTTTTTCTTGCTGCACAATAGAAGGCTGAAGTTAATAAAAATTTTAATTTTGTAGTCACCATTATATTTGCAAAGCATTTTCTATGTTAAATTCTCTCATCAAATGTCAGTCTTGGAACACTAATTTGTTTCATCAAATATGTAAAAAACTTCTTTTGAAGTAAAATATGATTTAGAGCCTTTCTATATTAAAGTAACGATATGTATGTATTTACCCTGCCGGCAAATTGGTAGTCGACTATAAATAAAATTAACTTATAATTCACTTTTATAGTGCAACTACAAGTTAGCTGCAATGTAGTGCAGAATTTTCCCAAATCTAAATTTGTGCATTTTGTGCAGTTTTTATTTGCTTTTGGTTCATTTTTATGCGTTCTTTTCCTTCTCTTTCTCCATTAACCAATTTCTTCATTTATTTCAATGTTTTTCTTTCCTCTTAACCCATCGTTTATTTAAAGACGTTGTCGAAAGACAGTACATCAACTTTAAGTCACTTAATTAAATTTTCGAGTTCCGATTTCTTCTCCTTCTCAGAAATGAAACTATTTTATTAATTTATGTACATGACAAAAGATCAGAAGTCAAGATACGAAAATTTCTTAGAATTTTAGTCGTAAAGACAATAAAACTTTTTGTTTATCCTAATCAGCGTGTACATATCTATGAATGTTTTTTAGATATCACACAAAGAGTAATCAACTTATCTGGCCTTGATGTTGATTTAATTTGCAAGCTTTAATAGAGATTTTAGTGGAAAGTAAAATTACGCAAAAGTTAACTTAGTCATTCTAAATTTATAAATATTTTAAAAGGCAAACAATGACGTGAAAAAGACGAAACTAAAACGACTAATTAAATAAGCTTCTGCCTCTCCTTAAAAATTTTAAAATGTCACTTATGTTGTTTTGTCAGTATTCTTCTACATATATATATATATAAAACAAAGTCGTGCTTGTTCGAGCGCTCTAGAAAGGCTGGACCAATTTTTGCTGATATTACCACAGATATATGTATGTATAACTTTATCCAATTTAAAATATAGACTATATTGATTTAAAAAATTCTTACGAAATAAATATTTCTTAGCTTATATCTCAAAAATGTTTTTGCTTCGTGCACTTTCATTAAAGCTACAGAGTTGAAATTCGGATACGGGAGAGTAAAAACTGGCAAAAATATATAAACTGGCAATTTTTATCAGGGGAATAGTCAAAATTTTTATTTTGCATGTGGCACTCCCATTTGATATACTGGTGCGCACTCTTCATAGAGGCAGATAGTTAAAATTTGGCACACTTCAATGGAGAGAATTAAACCGATTGTATCTGATTGGTATACTTAATTTGTATACTATTTTATTTTTTTTTCTTACTATCATAAAATCATAAATTAAGTTCATATTTATTTATATTAAATTAAGAAAATTGTGCAGGAAATTACAACATTTCGGAAAACTTAAGGACTGTTATCCAGTTTTCAGTTTCTTTTTAAGAAGTGTGGTCCTTGGATCGCTTACTTTTAAAATTATAAGATTTTTGCGTACTGAACTGTTAAGCCAATTTTGAGTTGGACAAAACGCAAATTGCTGGCTCCTCTATATACAAAGTGGCGCAGAATGACCTACATATATGGTTTGAATTCTTTATAACTTTTTTAATTATTACTTTTTTTTGTTTTTGTTCAGCATTTTGTGAAGAAGACTTGAGAAATTAATTATGAATCATTACACCATCGAAGACAGCACATACTGCAGGTGCCTCAATGGCTTTGTTAAGGGACATATTCGGCGAACGAGTTATTTCGCGCACAAGCGATTTTAAATGGCCTCCACGTTCACCAGATTTAACAGCTCCTGACAGTTTTCTTTGGGGATATTTGAAAGAAAGAGTGTACGTTAACAAACCAAGAACCTTATTCCAACTAAAAACCAACATTCGAAATGAAATCATGGCCATTACACCCGAAATTTTTCGATTACACCCGAAATTTTGTGAAAAGTTATGGAAAATATGCTAAAAAGAGCACGTATGTGCGAAGCAGAAAATGGACATCACTTACAGGATATCATTTTCCAAAGCTAATTGCAAAAAATTCCCCAATAATATACTGTATTTAAAAAAAAAATTATAATAATCGCATAAATAAAAAAGTTATATACTTATAAGCATATGCAATATGAGCAATGAAATTTATTCCTTTAAAGAGCCTAATGTTGTTTAATTAGGTTTTATTTGGAGAACAGACTTAATGCTAATAGTTGAATGAAATAAAGTTAAATAATTAATATTAAAATGCAACTTTTATCAAAAAAAAACGAACTTTAAATTGACCTAAAGCTTACAACTTAGTAATGAAGTTTTAAAAGTCAACTTATAACTAACTGATAAACAGTTAGCTTCTGGGTAGTTATTAGTAAGTTAATTATAGGCTAACTTTTGGGTTAGTTAAAAGTAGTAGACAATTAACGAATTCCTAAGACATCGGAAAGTTATAATATCAAGTTATCTTTCTCAAAAATAATCTAATGGCGTTTCCTTTTCAACCAAAAGTGCATTGCATTTCTTGCCCGATTTTCTCCTATGTATACATTTAAAACATTTGCAGCTTATTGTTCCACTAGAAATCTATTTTATATCAGTGTAAATGGGAGCAAGGAAGTGCACATATTTTTAATAAATAAAGTGAGAATTACAATGCACTTTTTGAGAATCGAAATCACTATAAGAGTCAACCACCGTCAGTTGTAAAAAAAACTTAAAATTCTTTGCAAGGTAACTCACTTGACGGCAGGGTATTTACTTTATAAAAAAACAAATTTAAAAGTGCAAGTTATTAGCACACTTTACCGTTATAGCAGCAAGAAAGAAATAAATGCAGTTTTTTATATAGCGAGAGAGAGCGAGAGTAAAAGAGAATGAGCAAGAATTAGCACCCATTGATCTAATTTAATTGCAATGTTTTCTCAGTAATTGTCCATAGACAAAAATGGCATTATGCAAATAACGTCATATTTTAAGATTCATCCGTCTTACCCAGGAATAATAAATACAAGTATGTATACATATAGAATTTTTAATTTTTCTTCTATGTCTAATAAACTTATGTAAATAAATTTTATGGGCGGAAAAAAAATGTAAATAATGTAAATATGAAATTCTCAAGTGTTTATAAGTTTATTTTAAGTTATTACAAACGAATAATATAATAATAGGGAGATTTTTTTTATGTAATATTGTTTGGGTTCTGTCCCACAAAATCAGTATGTAAAACATGGGGTATATTTAAAGTTTTCTCATGCGAAAGTAAATTATTTGACCATCTCAATTAAGTGTGTGTTTTTTTACATGCCAGCAGTGATGCCAACTTTTCCAGAGCAAAGACCACTTTAAAAGTAAAAAAACACAATTATCATTTCAGAAAGGCACTAAAAAGCACCATGAATATTTTTCTCCTAATTGATTCGAAATATAAAGAAGGAGATACAGAGTAGGCCCAAACGGACCGAAGGTGAATGAACTCCTTATTACGTTTTTATTATAATTTTTTTTTTGTTTTCAGTGTTTTGTAAAAGGCTTTTCGAACTCAAACCCCTTCGGCCATTTTGGGCCACCCTCTACAATAAATTGCAAAAATCAATTTTCATACACTTATAAATAAAGATCTATGATATATCTAAATATGAAAATATGAAAAAATTTTTATTAAAAATTATTATTTTCTTATATATAAAAATTATATCACCTGAATCATTTCTATTTCAAGTCAGTGCTTAATATGAAGAATCGAATTAACAGATTACAATGATAATTGGTTTCTGATATTTTAATTTGATAAATTTAAACATGGATTTTTTCCTACTGAATCTCTGAAAACGTTTACTTTACGTTTACCAAAAGACATCTGTGCGTTGTTTATATTTCCAGTCATAATGCTTGATATTTTCTAAGCTGTTTTCTATTTTGAAAACAGTCTCCATGCTTTTAATAAATTGTTTTCCAATTTGTATTACAAAATTTTTATTGATGTTACAAAAGACATGGTCAACACTTAATAAAGAAACTTTTTCAATATTTCCAAATTTCCAGGTTAGGTTAGGTAAACAGGTCGCCGGTGAAAATAAAGAGCACAGCCCACTTGCCAGGTAGACTTGCTCTAATTTTGTATATAAGGTGCTTCATAAAGTGAACATTTTTATTATGCTTATAATTATTACTGGACTTCATACCAAAATTTCTTGAAATCACTAACGAAAAATTTTAAAAGTCTTAGAAAATTTGGCACTATAAAAAGCACCAAAAAAAAAAAGCCAAAAGCACTAAGTTAGCACTGCTGCTTGCTAGAGACTAACTTCATATCCAGCAATTATTTTATATATACAATAGGCGCGAAAATTTTGTTGCCACAATATGTAAAACTTATAAAAAAAAATTACCCTTTCAATGTCACTATTGTTTACAGTACTCTAGAAACCTAAAATAACATCATCGAGTTTTTTTTCCATCTGTGCCGTTTTTAATGGAATAAATTATTTTTGAATATTGAAATATTGTAAAAATATTTTCTCTAAAAAAATCTAAAAATAATCTAAATTATGAAGAAATTAAATTTATCACTTAAAAGGGCATAACACTTTTATCCAACAAGGGAATGTTTTTACTTTTAACCACAAACCACAATAAAATATTTATTTACTTTTTTAATATATTATACTTATTTAAAAGTTTTTTTTTTTTATTAGAATTTTTATTAAAATTTCCTCCAAGTTTGTACGTTTGTAATAGAAATAGAAACTATTTTTTTAATACACGTTGCAAATACGTTTCATTTATTAAACATCAAAATATTGCTCCCAAAGCAGTGACATTCTGCAAATGTTCTTATAAAAAATATAGTCAAGCAAGAAATATTACGAAATTTATTTAATAGATAAGACACGCCGCCAGTCACCTATACAAACTTTAGAAAATCAAAAAAAAAATTGTTTTAATTAAATTTGATAACCGAGTGGCAGTCACACAACTTTGCCCTTCAGAATTTCGTTTATAACTGAACAAAATCGTTTTACTTAAACGACAGCAAACATTTCGATTTCCCATAGAAAATATTTCTGTTTTTAATACGTACATGGGCACCAAACAAACAATCAGCTGAATAGCGACAAACAGCAAGAACAAAATCAACTCCATCAGCTTGGAGAGGTGGAGGCAAGTGAGTACTGAAATAAAAATAAGCTCACTATCGACAAAAACGAAAACAACAAGAACGAAAGCAACAGTATTCAATGATGGAATCTCATCTCATTAGTGATGAGCTTTGAGTACGTGGTACATGTGTGTGGGTGTGTGGGTGTGTGGGTGTGTGGGTGTGTGGCTGGGTGTATTATCTTCTTTAATATTTCCTTCATTCATTCGCGCAAAAGTGCGAGTAATTAGAGAGTGTGATGAATTTTTTTTAATTTATTTGACAGCAAACTTCTCATCGCATGTGCTCACTAGTGTATACTCGCGTAGTTGATGTTGTTGTTAAATTACATTTATATTTATATAGTACATGTACTTGTTTCATACTACTTACCCAGCTTACATTTTTGTGATTCTTTTTTCCAAGAATCACCTAAAAGAGTCTTCACTTTTGAGATGATTAAAAACTGATTTATCAGCATTCACATGTGATTGTAAAAGGATTCACATGTGATTTATCCATATGATCAAATAATGATTTCTTGTGGTCAAATTGGGAGCGAATCGCACTATCCATTACAGAGAGAACTCAGTTTTCGGCCGAACTGCGGGTGTGTGGAATAGACTCACCGTAGAGCTATTTCCTGGCACTTTTGACGAGGGAAAATTTAAATCAAATGTCCATAAACACTACCCACTCTATGCTCCTTCTGATAACCCCATTTCTTAGTTCCCTCAGGTCATGCCCTGACTGATAGTCCAAGAAAAAAAATTCAACAACGAAATGTACTGAAACATCATTTTCAAATCCCATTTTGTTCAGCTGGACGATGAAGAATTTTTGGCAATGCTGTTCAAAAATTTATCAGAAAATCTCATCATAACTGATTCTTTGAGATGATTCATACATTCGTTATCATTTTCTCACAACGAGAGTATCATTTATGATTGAAAAACGAGCTCATATTTGCTTATTTTGCCTGTGATGCTGATTCCCAAAACATTCGTTTATGATACAAAATACTAGCTGGGTATGTATGTACATAGTTATATGTACGTATATATCTATAAACACTATCTGCCTGTTTATCTAAATGCTAAAGAAAACTTCTATTGAATTATTCTATTGTTTTACATGTAAATTACTGATGCGTAGATCTTATTTATACGCAAACATTGCGTACTACTGTAAACTGTATTAGTTACTGCTTCAAATATGTAAAAGTTTGTAAATGATGTTGTTACATACATAAATATTTTATTTTAGAACGTAATATCACTGCAGTGAACTCGCGAGAACGTGCGCATTGTATAACCTAAATAGCGATTAGTGTGAACACATCATATTTTACACCGACTACTGCAAAAGATCAATAAAGTATACAGTAATCAGTTGAGTACTGTTATTAATTTGTACACGACAGAATTGATAAATAAAATTAATGAATTGAAAAAAAAAAAAAATTATTTCGTCAAGATACATACCCTGAGTACGGGTCAAAGAAGCAAAATGGACGTGCTCATTTATTTCAACTACATACAGATGTAAATTATGTAATGTATTGTGCTTTCATTTCCTATGATCCGACATACATATGTACATACAAGTTGATTATTGTATAGTTGCAGCCACAAAGCGAAAAAAAATTCAATGTAGATATCGTCCCAGGCAAAACTTATCCGAAATGCGTAATTCGGCGAAAGTTAATTAGCCGTAGATTTTATCTGTTTATTTTTTTTGTTGGACCACTGCTCAGGCGATGTCTCCTACTTAGAATGAGTTTAGAAGAGGAAACATTTGGAAGGGAAACATTCAGTTTGGTTGCATATTACGGGTGGGGAAGGGAGCATGGCTTATGTATTCGCTACTGGGCTTTGTTCTCATTTTCTTTGCTTATAAAAATAAAAATAACAATGGAACAATATTAACAATAAGAACAGAATGCCGCCGGCAAAATTGTCGTCTGCGTGACCGCGAAAGAAAAAACAAAAGAGAATTCGAAATGTTTTCTCGTACAAACTCAGACTTATTTATGTTTTGCACGGAAACTAGGAACATGTAAAAAAAACAAACTGATGCTTGTTATTTAAAAAGAAATTAAACATTTTTTTTATTAATTTTGTTTTATTTAGTATTTTTGGAAAATTTAATTTGGAATAGATTTATATACACAATTGGGGTATTCACAATGACCGTTATTAAGTCATATTGTCTTAATGTTTCCAAATAGTTTAAACAAATTGTTGAGCTATCCGCAGAGCATAATCACCTTGCGCAATTAGTGAATGAACCAACAGACATTTCATGCGTTGACGGGCATCAACACAACACCCTCGACCTTTTTCTCACTTCAAACCCTGACAAGTATGAAATGAATATTAGCGCACCTCTCGGAAATTCGGATCATTGCACCATTTCTGCCTCGTTTTCGTTTGCGGAACTTCGAGGCGTTTCACGGCCAGCTACGAAACGTCTAAAATATATTTACGAAAAGGCACGTTGGGCTGAGCTCAACGATATCTTTCGGCATTTTAATTGGAGGCTCTGCTTCCTTGACAACGATGTCAATGCCACGGCTGAAATGGTCCAAAATATAATATTGCTTTGTATGAAAACATTCATACCATCGAAGTAAATTTCGATTAGGCTTAGACTGAAGTCTTGGTTCAATCAGACGTGCAGACTTGCAGTCAAATCCAGAGAAGTAATGGAGAGTATGCTAAATTTCCATCTTATGAAGTATCTGGAGTCCAATAGATTACTTAACGACCTGCAATATGGCTTCCGTGGACGACATTCCACGGGAGACTTATTAGCCTTCCTCTCGGAAAAATGGTATCGATCCATCCACCATTTCTGCGAAAGTAAGGTAGTGGCTCTAGATATTTCCAAAGCATTTGACAGAGTGTGGCATGGAGCACTCTTGTTCAAACTTATTGCTTTTGGTGTCGGTGATATCTTCTCTCGATTTATATTGAGCTTTCTCAGGGATCGCGCAATAGAATTGTTATAGACGGGATCTCATCTAACGAGTTCGAGATTAATTCAGGGGTACCACAAGGCTCCATTCTTTCTCCTACCTTATTTCTTATTTTTCGTAATGACCTTCTATTTGAAACTTCCAACCCTATCCACTCTTTCGGAGATGACAGCAGTATCTGCTATTCATATCATTTAATCATAGGCCTACGTCGAATATGATCACGGCGACGAGGCAGAATGTGAATAATTCGCTAAATGGTGACCTCACAAGAATATTGGAATGAGCTCACGCGAACAGGGTCGATTTCAATGCTCAAAATACCCAATGCTGCATGCTTACGCATCGAATCAGAAGCTCTCGATATTCTCGGCATGAAAATTCAGTGCGATGTTCGATGGACTGAGCACATTTTTCAGGTCTCAAAGGAAGCATTCCAGTGCCTCGGTTTTTTAAGACGGTGTAAGACATACTTCACCCCATCTGATCTCCTCTCTATTTATACCGCCTACATCCGACCAAAAATGGAATACAACTCTCATGTATGGGCCCGTGCTTCAAAAACTATTTTGAAGTCAGTCAACCGTGTACAGGAGAGAGCAAAGAAACTCATAGGAGACAGTAGGGTAGCCAACTCTATTGACTCTCTTGACCGCCATGGCAACGTGGGGTGCGTTTCGTTCTATCGTTACTATAATGGGATGTGTTCTGATGAAATCAGGGAAGTTGTTCCCGAAACCCGGTTTTTCACGCGCACGACGCGTTCATCATTAAGAGCGCATCCATTTGTGGTAAATTGGCAGCGAACCGCACTACGCATTACAGACAGAATTCGTTTTTTGGCCGAACAGCACGTATGTGGAATGGACTACCCGCAGAGGTCTTTCCTGTCACTTTTGACGTGGAAAAATTTACATCAAATGTCAATAAACACTACTCTCTCTATCCTCCTTCCCATAACCTAATTTTCCAGTTCCAGCACAATGCATTGCATGTGTAGGAGTGCCGGTCCAAGTTAAAAAAGAAAAAAAAAAACAAATTATTTTGTTTGGTGATTCAAACAAAAAAGTCATAAAAGAATAAAACGTTTCGAGCTATGTTTATTGTTTTGTCATAAAATAACAGTAGAAATCTGAGACGTGCACTAAAACTCTTCAGTAGAGCCGGCGATAATAATTAGAAGCAGCCGCTACTTATAAATGAAATAAGATTAAAAAATTATTTAAAAAATTTTCACTTTTTTATAACTTTATATTAAATTATTTTTATAAGAAGAAAGAAAGAAAAAAACACCAAAATGTAATGAAATACAAGTGAGCAAATTTTGTTTGTGCAACTCATCTGGCCGCCAGCCACTTAACATATATCCACAAGCCGCCGTGCAACAAATTATTCAACTCTTATCACTGTTTTCGATTATATTTGTTTCAACAATTTTTTGTGTCAAAAGCACAATTTTACAATTTTAAAGAAAAATGGAATTATTACAAGATTTACTTGTAAGATATTATTTACTATATTAAAAAGTGGAATTATTTTAGTTGCGTCACATGTTTTTAGCATTTTGATATCAAGCATAAATAAGTGTTTTTTTTAACATCAGAATGAATTTTTTGAAATAGCACACTAAATTCTTATTATTTCAAAACATATCACTGAATCCCTCAAATATGTAAAATTTTTGGAAATAAACAAGCATATGATTTAATGGTATGTATGCATGCACATTCTAACAACACTTTAAACACCACATACATTTTGTCGACAAAATAAACAGAACATAAATTATTGACGCAAACTTAACGATAACAGGTGACTTAAAGCGAATATCGTTCAAAATTTTACTGAATTGCAAATTCGATAAAATTTGTAGTCAAAAAGATTTAGATATGAGACAGCATTCCGGCTTGCCTATTAACAACGCAGCGGAAGTTGTGTTTGTTATAAATAATCGATTTACTAATTACAAAAGTGAAAAAATATTGTAGTAAGAAATAATAAGAGCTGATTCACAGCGGCTGTAGCTTTCGTGTAACATATTACGGATGACAAAGGCTGGTATGGAGAAGTATGTAGTCTTTTTTTCTTTTCTTTTTTGTGCGTGACTTTGTTTCAGTGGCGAAGGCATTGTCACTGGTCACTGAACAGTAACGACTTCAGGCACATCAGAACGCCTTCCATAAAAACGAAGCATCAAAATTTAATACGTCTCCTTGACATCAGAGATGCTACAACACTGCTATAAAACAAACAACGAGTGAAAGCAGAGTTGTTAGATAGCGAAGCTTCACCTCCTATCATTTCTCCTACTATCCCTTTCCCTTAGGTCCAGCACAATGCACCGCATGTGTAGGGGTCATCTCTTGAGTACTGGTCCAAGATAAAAAAGACTCGTACTGGATGTTTGTGAATTAATTCTAAATTAAAATATTTCTGTATTCCTAAATTTTAGTTTTTACTTTCGCAACATATGGTTTACCTCATTAGCGGCAAAAATTTTAATGACTTTACTTTATTGCGAATGCATTCTATTTCAAAAATTTTTATTTTCCAAAAATATATGTGATTCCTTTGGATAATTTGCCGGCGGAATTTAAAAGCTACCCATATGCATACATAGTTTGTTTGCCATTGTGACATGGTAAGAATGCAAATTTAATTTTAAGATCTTTCAAATCTGAATTCTATAACAAAAACCTGTGTTGGATTGGTCATCTTATACAGGTTTTACACGACATGTTTCCGTTATGTTTTTCTTATGTATTTTCGACTTCAAATTCATACATCTCCTGTGACCCTTTTGAAACATAGCATGTGTAAACCTACTGTGAATATACATATGAGTATTTTTTTTTTTTTTTTTTTTTTTTTTTTACACAATATATATTATTTATTGAATCTTCAAAATCAATTGAACTAACAATAAGTATTCAAATCTTAAGAACTAATTGCTAATTATTATTAAGTACAGCCTAGCTGTACAAAATTATTTATTGCTCGTATAGTTTTATTTCCGCGTCTACTACGTTCGGGCTAGGGAAAGAGTATCCCTTCTTTTCAGTCGAATGAAGCCTCTTTCGCTTAAAATATTTCGGGCTAGTATATTTGGATGATCTTGGAGTTTGGTTAGGTATGACGTTGCGTATGTTGTTATCTCTTGTTTGACTGTCGGAATATTTAAATCCTTGTGTATGTTAGAAACATATGAGTATGTGTAAAAATTTGAGTTCGATTATTTTCTCTTTTCAACAGACATATCATATGTTCTCAGCTGTTTTGGTATGACCAGAGAGCAGAAATGTAGAAAAATATTCGTCGAGGCTGAATATAGAATATATTGGAGGGATTTTTAAGCCGCTCACAACCTTTTTTTTATTATATTCAAAATGGTATGTTTTTAAAATATTTTATGGCATTTCTAGCATATACTTTAAAATAAAAAAGCATCTTATTTTGCTCAACTAATGTGGTAATAAAACGAAGAATTTCCAGTGGCAACACCAAGTCGATTTGCAACAACATGACTAGAGCCTCTGGGTATACCGGTATCAAAAAATAAAAATTATTATAAAGTGGAAAATCTTAAAATACCGGCAAAAAGAAATAATGCAGAAAGAACTAAGAAAAGTAAGTTTATTGAATTTATTTTTATAGACATACATTATTTATTTCTGGTTTAGATTGAGTGACCTAAGAATACCGTTTTATTACACATGTTATTAAAAATGTACAACATTCGAAAGCAAAAATTATAAACGTTGTGGAAAATAACAATTTGGAGAGACATATAGATTTACACAAGGGCCAGCCACCTGAAATGTCGCATGTAAAAAACATCTCATGTGAAACCAGCTTTAGCATTTTGATATTTTAAAAACTTTTTGACTGGTTTATAAAATTGCTAAATCATGAGAGAAAATATTAAAATCTTTTTGATTTTTAAGTGTTTTATAAACCAATAACAATTTGACGGATACAACCACATTCTTACTTTCTGGTAAAAATAACATTTTTTCTAAATAACAGCGTAATAAAAGTATGTCCAAACAAAATCTTGAAAAAATTAATTCCACTCTGTATACTGACAAAAAAAAGTAAGTTTTTTTTTATTAAATGGAATATATACATAAATCTATTATTACGTTTAATTAGAAATATGTTGTCTTATACCAGGTTAATACGCATGCTATTTCCAGGTAAGCATGAAACACATTCGTTTGGCGCTTTGTTTTACTATGTATAGTTCACAATGGAATCACTTTTTCTACAATAAACAGCTGTTCATAATTTTCAATTGTTTCTTTATTGTAATTGGTAACTACTTTATTTTTATTTTTGCTTTTAAATAGTATAAATTCAGGGTGGCCCAAAATTACCTAAGGGTTTGAGTTGAAAGAGCCATTGTGTCCCTCGCAGTGTGCGCTGTGGCTCCATCCTGTTGGAACCATATCTGCGGATGGTTTTCCAATAAGTTACTCAGAACAAATACAGAAACTTTAACTTTAACCATTCTCAAGATATAAAGAAATCAATATTTAGTTTGTATGGGAGGTATCACGTCCCTCGTATAACACGGCGATTTCTTACGTTACATTTCCTACCGTGAAAGTTATTCGCGTACATCGCGTTTTTTTATAACACGGAAATAATCTGCCGTGTTACTGGTGGTATTATTGTACTAAGATATTTGCAAATATTTTCTAATAAATTTGAATTATTTCAGTATTTTAAGTATTGGAATCAAGTAAATATATTTTGACAAAACACTGCCACAATTAAACATACAACAAACAGAGTACTATTAAAAAGCAAGTATTACTTGAAAGTTGCACAGAAATATTTTATTTAAGCTTTAAAACTAATTGAGTTAAATATCTGAATATTAGTTTGCACATTATTCGTACAATTACCACGTTCTTGTACAGCAAACCAATCCACATTTACTCTGCACACAATGAAGATCGACAGATCCGGTCTATTTATAACAGCAGCAATTTAAATTTTTGGGTTTTTAGCGAACAATTTGTTTGCTGTTGTGTTTGAAGTATGTAGATATGTATTTCTAAGGCCACCTGGTGCAGCTTTAAGTGGATCTATCACAACAACAAATTACACAAATTTAATCAAATACGAGCTTAATTTTTTTTGTATTGGTCAGAACACCTACACCACCACTTTACAAAATCTGTTCGATCCTATTTAGTTTACGCGTCACTTTATTGTCATATTTCCATAGTGTAAACATTATCACACGAATTGTAGTTGAATGTTACCTGCTGGTGGGAAACAAAAATTCAAAATATTATTTTCACAATTCGAATATAAAGAAATAAAGAACTTTCTGATTTCATCAGCAAAGCACATCGTGTATTTAATATTTTGAATTTACCATCTGATATGATTGCCGCATACAATCGCATTAATTATGTGTATGAATGAAAAAAGGGGCGCTGTAAACGTCGTTTTTATAACGACGGTGGATGTAAGAGAAAAATAAAGTACATTTGTATAATATTTGCTACCCGGAAATGCATAACAACTTATAAAACTTGTAAAATTGACATTTGAACTACTTTGTTTATTCAACATTGTTATTATTATGATTTTTTTAATTTGCACATAATTTAATATTTTATTTAATAAATTGGGATAAAATGTACTTTCAAATTAACTGTTACTCAAAAAAGCCCATTGAAAAATACTTACAAACGAACTTCTATAGAATGAAGTTATGCAAAACTTATGAATTGATTTCGAAAACATGTTCACTGTACATTTTTCTTTATACTGAATACATTTTGATTCAACATTTTATTCGTAACCTTTTGGGTCTACAAGCATACTAACACTAGACTAACTCGATTTCCATAAAGGTGAAGTTTATGCTGGAATTATCGAATTATTTCCTTAGCAAACATCTATTGTTTTTTTGCGAACTTTAAATTTCTGACATTAGGGAGGTATAAACAGAGATGTGGTTCCTAAATAATAGAAGGGGATACTGGAAGTCAATGACCATTGATGCAGAATATAAAATAAATAAAAATAAAAAATATAAAAAATACCCAGATCTTCACCTGGGTAGTTCTTGAACATTTTTTTAATAAATTGAACAATTGAAAAGTTAACACAAAGATGTCGTACATATATCTAAATACGTATATACATACATACATATACAAAATATTAATGAACGTATACTAAGTATGTATTATTTTTATGTTTATTTGTTTATTAAATTATTAATTCTGCATATTAATTTATGAACAGAAAACGGAAAATAAAAATAAAACACAAAAAGATATACATAAAAATTATAAATTTATTTACAAAAACATTTATTAAAATCAAAAAGTAATGTTAAAATGCTAAACTTTTCTCAATAAATTCGTATAATTTCATAGATATTATGAAGCTTTTCATTAAATCTGTCATACATTTTCATTCATATTGTGAACACTTTCTAAAATTTAAGAACAATAAAACACTATTTTTCATATATGTATATGCCATAAATCATAAGTAGTATGAATTCGTACATTAGCAATTTTACCAGGTAAATTTACATAAATCGAAAGAAATTTTTCATATATTTTATGTATTATTCGTAAATTATTCTTGATATTTTCATAGAAAATTTTTCAGTATTTTTTTAATTTTAAGACTTTCTTCATGTATAGTATTAAAAATTTCATAAATATGAGAAAATCGTACATTGGCAAATTTTTCATAAAACATTCATGTATACGAGTATTATGATTTTTATTTTTGTGTGTGGGATGCCGAAACACGGTCATTCGCGAGCATAACGCGAACATCATTAGCAGCGCATCCATTTGTGGTCGATTTGGCAGCCACTCGCATTACGGAGAAAACTCGTTTTTTTTTGCCGAACATCACGTATGGAATAGACCACCCACAGAGTTCTTTCCTGTCACTTTTGGCGTGGGAAAATTCAAATCGCATATCAATAACCACTACTCTCTCTACCCTTTCTCCCAAAACCTTATTTCATAGTTCCGGTATAATGCACCGCATGTGTAGGGGCCATCCCCTACATACCGGTCCAAGAAAAAACAACCAAAATTTGCTCACATGTATATTGTTATATGTTTTGATTTTTGCTCTATTATAAAAATTTATTGTAATGTAAAGGTATAAAAGTGTGAATGATTTTTTAACAATGTTGTAATGGACAATGGACAAAACACGAAGAACGCTGATGATGAAAGTATAGCAACTTTCATAACGGCATGTTGTTCCGTTGTGCTAGTGTTAGTCAGTGTAATTTACAATTTTGTTCTTTTGATTTAGTTTATTTCTGACTATGTAACTATAGCATGTAATTCTCATTGCCTGTAAAGGTATCAATTATCAGTTTCAGTCTATTTAAATTGAAGAAATGTTTATCTATATTAACTGAAGGTTTTGCATACGTATGTATGTATGCATTTAAAATAATCAAAAATAAAACTAAGAACGTAGAAAGAAAAAAATTCATGTGTGTTTACTTGGTTTATTATTAAAATTTTTTAAAGCAAACTGTTAAATGTTGTTTATGAATTCAGTTTTAGAACATATATTTTTAAGTAAAATATGTAATTTTTCTTTTGAATGTGAGTTAATTTAACTTAAAGGGTGCCCCGGTAGTCTAGTGAGTATTGTGCTAGTTTATCAGTTGGGAGTTCTAGGTTAGATTCCTAGCAGAGACTCTGCTCTATATCACTACACACGTGAAAGTTTTTTCACAACAGGTATCACAATGGGACCATAATAAATTGGACCCAAGTGAGATAGGACCTTTCTTTACCTTTACATCCAGCAACCTGCCGACCTAACCTAACCTAACCTAATGTTAATAAAATAAAAAAAACAGTTATTTTTCGTGTCTTTGTTTTATGAGTTCCTTTTCTAAACTGAATTACAATTATTATCTTTATATTAATTACAACTATTATTTCTTAAAGTAGGTTACAAAATTTGCTTAATCCGTACTAAATTTATTTTATTTAAATTACAATAAATGCTTTGCAAGCGGAAGAATATTTGCTTAATTTATTTGGGTCCAAATAACTGCTTTACAAGCGGAAGAATAATTGCTTATTATATATGTATTTAATGCATTTTATTTTATTTTATATTTAAATTGGGTCAACATTATAAAAAGTTAAATAAATCGAAATTGCAAATTTTTAATAATTAAAATTTTGTGTCTTGAACTTTTGTTTCGTCAACTTTAACTGTAAAATTTCCCTTATTTCTCCTTTAGAATACATTTTTATTGAACGTGCTAAAAAAGAAACAGCGACTGTATATGAATCTAATTTGCAGTAAGTTCTAACAGTTGACGTTTGATGGCGCTGAGTTTTTTACTTTTAGAATCTGTTTTTCTGATGGTTTTGTACTTGGTTGAAATGTCTAAGTGCGCGGCAACAAAGAAGAAATACGCTGTATTTATATTTTCACTTCTAATGAGGAGTCTGAAAATATAATACTGTAAGAGGCATTCACAGTCAAAGCAACGATAATTTTATATTAAAGAAATATTGTATAAAATAAAGGAAATTGTTTTCCCCACGTACTTTTATGTACTTATTTCCCGCCATTGGATAAGAAATTTCAAATAAATGGATAATGAAACTGCGGTGCAATTTTTCTTTTCATTGTCAGTAAATGTGGTTCTTGTCTCTACTCTATCACTTATAATATTTAAGACAGTAATGCCAAGTTCCGGTTGGTTTAAAGCAACACATGGGAATAATAAAAATAACCTCAAAATATTACAAAAAGCTAATTTTTACAGTCGAATTTCTCTATAATGTAGAAAGTGCAAAACAAAGAATTTCTAGTACGTTATAGAGAATATTCGTTAGAGAGAAGCTGCCCTCTTTAAATATGTATGTATGTAGTTTGTATTCAATGAAATAATTTTTTTTATTACAATTAAGGGTTGCTTACATCAAACCAAATTTATATGAATAAATCAAATTATATATTTAAGTGCACTCGCAATAATATGACAATTCCAAAATATGAACACTTTTGTCTTTCCATAGACTACTGTAAAATATGAACTTGAGCAAAGCTCTAAAATATGAACAGACTATTTAGTTAGTCTTTTAACGAGTTTCAGCTCGACAGTGAGGAAATCTAACTCAAGAGATTAGTGGTTTAATTCTGACTGAACTGCATAATACAGTGCACTCGCGATGATATGAACTAATTAAAACAAGGCCAGATCACTTTTGCAAGATTGTTCATATTTTCGAAGACCATCTAATTCTAATTTAGAAACGGTATTTCTATAAAAAGAAACGTTTCTTATGTTAAATTTTTTATTTTTATTTATTTTGGTTAGAAAAAAAAACTTAAAACTGTTATGTGACAAATCTGCAATTTTTTTTATTCTTGGACCAGCATGCTTTTTGTTTATAACAATGCTGATGCTGATGTTAAGTAGACGTATTAAATTTTGAAGCTTTGTCTTAGTAGCCATTTTTAGTAATTACATACATATTTCACTTCGCCGGTGCTCCACAATATTATTACTTAAGCTATCGCCAACTTTAAATTTCAACACTGCGTCGGTAGATAAAATCTGTTAAAAATTACAAAATTAGGCTGTTCATATTTTAAAAAAAAGTGTTCACATTTTGGGGTTTTCATATTGTAGCGAGTGTGTGATATTTAGAGTAACGTCTAATAATCAAATATATTTCCATTAATAAGATTTTACTGTTTATTTAAAAATTAAAAAACTATTCAAAATAACAAATAAAAAAAGTAATAAGAATAAAAAATTAAAAACTAAAAAACTATTCAAAACTGTTCAATAAGATACAGGCAGTCAAAATTACATGTGAAACAAACTAACGGCCCTCTTCACAATGTACGATTAAAGCTTAACGTGAGCTTTAAATGCAAGTTTTGTATGCCAAAGTTGACGTTAAAGTCCACGTTAACTTTTAATGACTTAAAACTTCAAGTATTTTGTATAAAGAATTATATTGCTAAATACCTATAGTTTTCTATGCGTTGCTATTCAATTGATTGAAGAAACTGAGGTCGTTAATAGACTATATTGATATCTCGTTTTATTATATGTAATTCGTTTTATGCAGGTCCATATACACATACATAAATATATATTCTTATGTTTTCCCGATATATTGTATTCCGAATATAGCGCCGACTTCCAGCTGTTCAATAAATGGGACCACACTGTAAGCACCACCTTTCCAATGAAAAACAAAATTATCCAAATCGGTCTACCGTGCAAAATGTTCTACTTAGGGGGAGTTGTATTCTCCCGATCCTCCTGCCTTTAAAAAGGAGCCACACGTTAAACGTATCATCATAATCGGTCCACCCAGTAAAAAGTTCGGTGGTAACACATATATAAAAAACACTCGAATTGTGGACCTGCTCCTGTTTAAAGTCAGTTAAATATTATGTTTGCGCACGAGCGCTCTTTAACTTCAGTGTACAGCTGTTACTGAATAACTTTGACTGCCTCTCGCAATGGCAGTCAGTGTGCCTGCGTATCAAAATAGTTAGAAGGTCTTGCTAGATTGTGTTTGTAAGGTCCTGTTTGTGTCAACCAACATTGGTTTCATATTGACACACACCTACTCCCCTCTCTATCATTCCCTTGTTTGTAATTGTATTACTCTACAAATTCGCAAATCGATTGACATTAAAAAGTCTTTAAATAGTGGTCGTTTAGCTCATCAGATTTTTGTTCAAGTGTTACTAATTGTCCATTGAAAATAAAATTTTTGTCAATGATGCAAGAAGTATTTAACAGTTCATCGTTGACATGTCCAAACACCTTTTGTTTAAAATAAAAGTAAATGCTTTTCAAATGTTTTTAAAAGATTTTCTGAGTACAGAAAAGGAATAAGTGACCTTTCTGCTATAAAATGCAATAAAATAAATATTCCCACTAATGATGAACTTTTGATATGCTTGTCATTTAAGAGAGGCTCGCTCATCAGCCTGTAAAAATGTGATTTCATGTCAATGTCAATTTTTAATCATTAAAGAGCCATTGTGCGATGAAATGTAAAGAATTAACAAACGCTGGCAGTTTGCTGGAGAAAAACGTGAACGCTTCTGAAGTACAAATAAATAATTTTTAGTCAATGTGTGAAAATTATTTGTCTTATAAAACTTCAAAATTTTTTAACAAAATATTTAAGGAATTTGGACATGTGTATTGTGCATACATATGTCATATATATACAGTAGTGTTATGTGCATGATGTTTTTGACAAAAAAAAATATATTGAAAATTTTACCAATTTAACGAGTAATCTGTTACCCAGTGCAATTAGAACTTAACTATGGATTTATAAAATTAGATTTCAACTGAATTTTTAATTTCACTTGCTTCAAAAATATTAAAATGGGCTGACTTCCCAAACGCAACGTAGCAAATCAGGTATTAGCTGCAACTCTGTTTTACAAACGGCGTTTAGGAACGCAAATCATACAAAAAATATATGTTATTATAATCCTTGTGCCAATATGGCCTTCTAAAAACAATAATTTATTAATTGTATTGGCAAGTGTTAAAGAATTAGCTGAGCCAATATTATTGAATGCACTATCAACTTCAATAATTTCTCTTAAAATGGTTTCCAAACTGCTACTTCTCTTTTGTCAATAAAATCTAGTTCATGCCGAAGACTGACCGCAATTAAAAATTTTTAAGCTGGAGAGTCCATTTTTTGTTGCTTTCTAAAAATTTGTTGTATTTTCTCTGTAATGCGTAGTGCGATTCGCTGCCAAATTTACCACAAATGAAGCGCTGCTAATGATGATCGCGTTATGCGCGCGAATGACCGGGTTTCGGGAACAAGTTCCCTGATTTCATTAGAACCCATCCCATTATAGTAACGATAGAACCATAGAACTTTACGACGATACTCAAGACTGTTAATAGAATTGGCTACCCTCAGTCTCCAATTTGTTCTTCGTCCTTTCCTGTACACAGTCCAGTTACTTCAAAATAGTCTTTGAATCACCGCCTACTACATGAGAGTTGTATTCCAATTTCGGTCAAATGTAGGCGCTATAAATAGTAAAGAGATCAATGCCAAAGATTGCTTATTTAAGTTCAATTTAAATGTCTCTCAAATTTATACTGTAAAAACAAATTTGCTATTTAAATAGCATTGAAATATGAATGACCTATAGGAACATTCGGCATTGCCATACATTTCTTGTATGAATATAGGATTGTATGAATTGAAATTTGCGTTTCCAAAGTCGGCCATACACTTACAGTAAAAAATCTTTCAACACTTTTTAAGAGTTGAGTGTGCCTACATTTAATTGATATATAACAGTACCTCTATCCCTGGTTTCACGCTATTTTCGTTGTTAAATTATATAATTAATTTATTGTCTGTCATTACTATTTCAACAACAAATTAATTTATCATTCTAGAAAACAATTAAATGTGCAAATTTGCGAATACTATATGCAAATTGTCCATAGAACTTCATAAGAAAATTTTCGCAATAACAAAAAGCATTCAGGAATGATTAAATTAAATTAACAAAAAAAAAACACCCGAAATCAAAAAACAAAAAAAGTTATCTCGCGAATATTGAATTACAGAAAAAACAACAAACAACAAAGCCATAAAGAAAAAAAGAGCAAAGAGTTTACAACTAATTTGCATAATGCGATAATAAACAAACGACTTACAACAAAACAAACAAAATAAAGCCTACAAAGTCAAAATAAAATAATCAGAAAAACAAAATAGACAAATCCCTCTCATTAGCATATTTAAATTATTATTGAACGCATACAGAAGCAAGAAGCAGCAGCAGTATTCAGCAATAACAATACCAAACAGCCAACAACAAACAACGGCATGCAAATTATTAATCCCTTTTTGATAGTCGCTCTTAGAAACATAATGAATTTAAATGTGAGTAAAAAAACTGTGAGAGGAGCTGCATCTTTATTTTTTCTTTCTAACTAAATGGTTTTACCCACGTTATATTTATTACTCGTACCAATAGACAGGAAGCACACGTTTTTTATTTGTTGTTGTTGATTTTTGATTTATTGCAGCCCAACACATTTATTTTATCTCCACTCACACAAATTAACATAAATTCTGAAGTAATAAAAAGAGAAATGAAATCAAAACACACATAAGAGTGTGTCCTTATTATTACAATTACCCTGCCGGCAACTCAGTTAACTTGTAATGAATTTTAAGCTAACTTTTCTACAACTGATGGTGGTTGATACGAGGAATATTTTTAATTTTTTTTATCTTGAACCAGCACTCAGAGAGAGATGACAGGTGGTGAAGCTTTACTATCTTACAGCTCTGCTTTTGCACGTTCTTTGCTTATAGCAGTGTTGAGAAAACGTATTCAATTTTGAAGCTTTGTTTTTAGTTGCCATTTTTGTATTTATGTTACTTCGCTGCTGCTAAACAATGCCGACAAAGGTGGGCGCTCGGATATACCTGTGGATTTGTTACAGCTGAAGGCGGTACTGATCAGTGAACTGTGGCCAGTGACTATGCCTTCACTACTGAAACCTTCCGACAAGAACTGACACAGAGACACACTAATGCACATCAGAAACAATGCGAAATGTTTTTAAGACTTTCATGAAACTGGGGTCGTACACAGGACTTTTTTGGTTTTGCAGACTACTTCAGCCATCGCCACCCTCATTACTTTTAACTGAGTTAACTGACTATTTTAACATTGGGATGTCCTAGGAAGTAGTCAATTATGCGACTCTGCATTACTTTTTAACTAACTGTAAACTAGTTACACAAAATTTTGCTTATAATAATCAATAACTACCCAGAAGCAGTTGATATTAAGTAGGTATGTAACCGATACCGATATAAGGGGGTACTTCAGGTTAGCTAATATATTGGTATCGGTGATATGTTAAGGCGACATTTGATTGTCTTAGTTTTTTTTAACAATTTAATTAAAACTAAGAGAAATATCATATTAGAAAGCATAGCATAAGATCTAAACAGAATAATGATATTGGTTCTTTTAATTCTTACAACTTTTGCTGTGTACCATAGTAGTGAAATTAATTTTTTGTTAATCTTACCATATACTCTAATTCAATTCGTTGTTTTTTTAAATATTATTAAATCGCCGATACTTTTTCAGTTTCAGTATCGTATCGGCAAAACGGCATATCATTCCATCCTTAATTAATTACCGCTCCCAAAAAGCCAAATTTTTGGGTAATTATGCGAGGAAAGCTTTCAACACCTCATTAACCAAATACGTTTATTTACCTCATTGGCTAACCAACGTTAAAACCAACTATTAAAACCTGGTTTTGCCATATAAAAATATTTTTTGAATTGGTTTTAAATTGATTTAATGAAATACAACCTTGATTTTCATTTACATGGCAGTGCTACAAAGTTTAAAAAATTAAAGCATTGGCAAGTATAAATGGCGCTCAATGAAATCAAAAAAAAATTGTTAAATAAAGTCACTACAATAATTTAAAACTATGGACGCAGCAGCAACAATAAAAAAATGTAAAAGAAAAAGAAGCTATTTGGTAGAGGATAATGAATATGCTTTCAACATTTAGTTCCATACATGCTTAGGAATTTGTATGCGCATCAGGTAAATCTAAACCAGGTAGCAATAAAAAACTTTGTAATTTGCTGTCTCGCATTATATCTGTACTGCTTTTTGAAACGTCTGGTCATATCCAACTAAAAAAAGTGTATGCAAACCTACATACTTCTCATACTTCTGATTAACATGTGTGCTGGGATGCATTTCTTGCAGTTTTGCTGTCAATTAAACGAATGTAATTTAAGGAACGTTTTATTTTGGGGATTAACCTTTAACTGAAGTAATTACCCGAATTAAGTAATTAAGCAGAGGGGGATTTAAAACTCAAGGTAAATAGGCGTGAAATATTTTTAAGCGCGGGGTAATTAAACGGGATATACTCTAAATTAATAAAATATTTTTATTAATGAAAACGAGGACAAATCGGATAATTTAAATTTGGATACTTCATATAACAGTAGTTTTATTGAAACGGAAATAACTCGAAAATAAATTAATTAGGCGACGAATTAAACCGTCGCCAGTGTCTTTAAAGAAACGATGTCTTAACAGGAAAGAATTATATTGATATTAATATGTAGAGTAAATCAAAGAATTGACGAATGGAGAAGCAAAAGAAAAACATAGCATAAAAATTAACAAACATTAAATAATATAACTGCACAAAATATACACACTGTGATTTGGGAAACTTCTGCATTGCGATGGTTTTAGCTTGTACTCGTATTTAGACCATAAAGGAGGATTTAAAGTCAATTTCACATATAGTCAATTACCAATTTGCCGGCAGGGGACTTTTAGAAGAGGATGTATTTATGAGTGTGTTGTTTGTTTTAATAAAATCTAAACGAACACTTCTTTTTAAGTGCATAAAGCTAACAGAAATACGAGTGAGAATAACTTAGTCACAATCCTTTTTGTTTCTTCCTTTAAAAAGAACTTTTAGCGTGTGTGTAACGTGCGTAATTTATGCAAATATTTTTGAAAAAATTAAAACATTTAGAAAATCAAAACATATTACACTGTGTTCTAATGTTTATTTTATGCAGCTTCTGATTTTTTTAATGACCTTGATTTGAGTTTTTGTTTTGCAACAGTCAGGGATGGAAAGTGGAAGTTGAATAAATGTATGCAATTTAAATAAATATATATTAAAAAAAAAATTAACACTGACTTTATGATTGGCAAAACAGAAGTAATAGGTTCTGGCATAATCCTGAGTGAATACATAACAATAGAAGAACTATAGGCACTGCGTGTGAAAAATGTTTTTAAGACAGCTTCTTTGTTGCTTCTTATAACTACGTTTCTGAACAAATAAAATCAAGGACAAAAACGCCTTTAAATATTCAAGAAATTCTTCATACAATATATATACGACAGGTGACGAAACTGAACGAAAAGATCTTTAAGTACAATATATGTATGTAGTTTGCGACATATGAATTGCACGTATTCGCGCACTTGCTTAACAGATCAAAAGTGATGGTAATTTAGATATTTTCTCGTCAAATGTAGTGATTTTAAAACTGATTTAGCTGTAAAGAAAGAGTTTTAGCTGTAGCGGGAAATTTAAAATTAATAAGTGCTTCCAGATAGTGTCTTGAGAAAAATTTCTACTAATGATTGATGATTGGACGGACATATTCGAAAGATTTTCTAAATTTAAATTGTTAGAAAGAGTAGTTCGCCTTCGATAAATATATAAATTCTTGACTTATTCATAACTTGTACTACGGTTATTTAATGTGTATATCACGCATGTTCTGAAAATCACAAGATTTCAAATCACTTTGTGATTTCATGGTGTTCTGAAAATAACAATAATTTTTACTTTTCGATGTGTTTTTTGATTTTCGAAAATACAAGAAACCAGCTGACTTTTGTCTTGATGGGGCGGCATTGAAAAATAATTAGTGGTTTTAATAAAATATTTAGTGAAAATAAAACAGAATATAATTTTTTTATAACTAAAATCAATTGTTCATCTAAAGAGAAAACAATTAAGAAACTATAAAATTAACAAAGCAAACAAGAAGTTGCCACACACTTTATAAGTTATTATTTGACAAATTAGGCAAAGAATTTATTAATATTTATAACAACTTGCAATAAGACTTAACAAATATTAATAAGTTTTATTTAAAATAGTTAGTTTTTTTTTAAAAGGGTCCCGTGTAAAATTTGAAAAATGTATGTCCGCTGATCTGTTGTTTAGACTGTTAGAACTGTAAGGGCGATAACGCAATCTTCGTCGCACTAATTGCATTAAATCAATTAATTCATCACGAAAGGAACCATTTCGAGCTGCACGAGTTCTCCGTCTTCCAGAACGTCTTCCACTGAAAACCATTTGGAAACAGAAATTTTATTTCCTCTTTTAATCTAATTTTCCAAAAAAAAAAAAATTCACAGATTATTATGAATTTAAAAAAAAAAATTTACGAACTAAAAAAATGATTTATTGTCAAATCAGTTTTAAGAAAACTGTTTTAAACTGTCATTTATTGACATTTTACACTTCAACAAATTATTTAAATTTTGTTTGAAATCGTTTTTAACAAGTAAATAATAGAGTTCTGAGCTAGCTCAATTGAACGATTCAGTAAACTGAGCGAAGTGAGCGCTCACTTTTTTTGATGATTCTAGTTCAGTGAAGAGCGCTTGCCATGTTTTTTTTTCGTTCATTTTATCGGTTCTTCAGTGCTACCAGAACCAAAAAATTTTCTTAAATAAAATTTGTATGATGCCAGATGCGAATATTGCACGTCATTGGCGATTTAGTGCAAACACTATTTTTTTTGAAATAAATTTCTGTCTTGTAGTTTGTATTTATTAAATTAATATTAAATAAGTATGTAATAATAAATTTCACATATAGTTTGTAAGAAAACAAGCACAATTGAAATCATATATATAAACAGATATTCCCAAAATAAATTCAGTTAATATTAAATTAATAAGTTTTATTTAAAATAGTTATGAACAACTGTTTATTGTAGAAAAATTTATCACACTTTGAACTATAAATAGTACAAAAGCGCCAAAAAAAAACTTATTACGACTAAATAATGGATAAAGGTAAACTGTAAATTGTAAATTGTTCATTGTATGAAAGAAACTTTACCTGATTTGTTTAGTAAATAAATGCCCATTGGTACTTTTATACTTTCAGAACCCTATAACTCGGAAATTATGAGTCGCCCAAAATTCTTTTACTAAATTTTTTCATATTTTTAAGTTTTTTATCACGTGAGGAATTTTGTTCCGTTTGGAGCAGCTTCTGTAAAATAAATTTCTTCCCCTTTTTTAAGCTGTTATTTTAGTCACTTTTCTTTTTATACTTGCAACACTGTTTTTGTTTTGTAGCCAATAAAAATAGAAATTAATTTAATTTGACTACAACGACAAAATCAGCTGGTATTTATTTTTGACATCTTGAAGTTGGTAGCTTGCTGTGGCGAATGTGTTTCATGCTTGTCAGTTTTCTGCAGCCAACTTCAGCATCTTACGCGTTGTCAAAATCGAATTTTCCAATTGCAAAGCCTCGACGCCGCTCTATTTGGGTTTGCTTCATACATTTTGTACGAACATTAATGTATTAAACATATATTAAATTTGTGCTGCAGTGTACTTGCCAACTATAAATCCAACTGCGGCATTTAATTTTATAAAATAAGATTCATAAATGTTTTACATATTGAGTTTACAACTCACACCAACTCTTCATCCCTGGAAATATTTAAATAAAAAAAGAGCAATTGCAAGCATTTTAATGAATCCTTCCATATATGTATGTACGTAAGCGGTAAAATAAAAAAAAATAAATGGGCGTTTTATCATGGTTAATTTAAATTCGAAAAATTGATTGAAGGGTTACATACACACCCTAATACTTTTCGTATTAACGGGATACCGTTGAGCAAAATTAGGCATAAATCCTTCAACATCCTTCGATTATAAATAAAAAAAAAACTCCATAATCCGCTTATAAATGTTGGAATTAAAAACTATGAACCCTTTTAACTTGTAACTATTTTTTAATTATCGGTAATTAAAAAATATTTTTTTTCAACGTACTTAATCCACTCCAAAGTGTTTAAAAATTAAAAACATCTTTATTATGCCATTAAGGTTTTATTACAAATACGAGTAGAAAGATGTACATATATTCTACAAAATATAAATTAAGCATCATTATCCTGCACGGTTTCTGGATTTGCTTCATTATTAGACACAACACTCTTGTTGTTACCAGCCATCATGTTTAAATCGATTTCAACATCTACCACGTTATTATGAGCACCGTCACCACCAGCTTCGGTGTCCGAAGTTGTTTGTTGATCATTCTCCAATAAGTCACTTATGCAAATTTCTATAAATTCGCCTTGCGAAGGATTCTGATGATCGTCTCCAACCGTCGAAGACACTGTAGAAGGCGTAGCTTTTCCATCGTGATCGTTATCTATGCCAGAGTTGCTTTCATGAGCATTATGCTGTACGGAATTGTTTGATTAAAGTTCGATTAAAGAATCTTTGCTTAAAGGCGTATTTAGATTATTCGTAAACAACTCAGAGAGAGTATTTTGACTGCCTAATGACTCATCTTCTTCTTTAGTATTTGTTCCATCTTGCATTCTACACAGTGATGATTTGACAGTGCATAAATCAGCATCGGAGTTACTCCTAAGATTGTTGTAATCTGCTGGTAGAGCACTTGGAACTTCCAATTCTGGTGCTAGAACTGTAAAATCCACAGATGCTGGTACTGTGTTACCACTTGCATTTGCAGTGAACTGTTCTGAACTAGAATTAGTAGAATTATTGCACAACTCAGAAGCGTGGTCAGTGATTAGGCTCTCATTTTCCGACAAATCGTGTTCATTTCCTGTTTGTTCCAACGCTTCCGCTGGAGAATATGAGTGTGTTGAACAATAGCGAATTCCGGTATTGTAGGTCATATCTTGGCTTTCTGCTCTATCAAAAGTATTGAATAATGGATTATACTCTTGAAAAAGTTCCCCCGTAAAATTATTAAGATGCCTTAAATTGCTTCGGGTATGTGACGTATCGTTGTTTCGCGTAAAGAACGGCTGAGGGTCCCGTGTAAAATTTGAAAAATGTATGTCTGCTGATCTGTTGTTTAAATTGTTAGAACTGTAAGGACGTTAACGGAATCTTCGTCGCACTAATTGCATTAAATCAATTAATTCACCACGAAAGGAACCATTTGGAGCTGCACGAGTTCTCCGTCTTTCAGAACGTCTTCCAATGAAAACCATTTGGAAACAGAAATTTTATTTACTCTTTTAATCCAATTTCCGAGAAAAAAAAATCCCAGATTATTATGAATTTTTAAAAATTAAAAAAATGATTTATTTTCAAATCAGTTTTATTTCATTCATTCGTTCATTTTATTAGTTCATCGGTGCTACCAGAACCAAAAAAAATTTCTTAAATAATATTTGTATGATGCCAGATGGGAATATTGCACGTCATTGGCGATTTAGGGCAAACACTATTTTTTCTTAAATAAATTTCTGTCTTGTAGTTTGTATTTATTTGATTTAAGTTTAAGATTAAGTGAATAATAATAATATAAATTTTATTAAAATTTTTTATATATTTATATTAGCCTATGTAAAACATTTCACAAATTTCAGCACCAAAAACATATTTACTCTTTCTACTACTGATGAAAGCTGCCTTGGTGCTGTATTTCATTGAATCAAATGAGCTAAAAAATCAGTTCAGAAACAAAATCAACTGAGCGACAAATTCAACTGAGCATCAAAATCAAATGAGCTAAAAGTCAACTGATACTACTGAGCTACTGAACGAACTAAACGAACCAGCTCACCAAAAAGAGCTGAACTGCCAAGAGCGCTCACTTCAAAGAGCTCATGAACCCAACTCTAGTAAATAATTAAAATACGATTATTTTTTAAATTCAAATTAGTACGAAAATGAAGCGTTCGGTAAGAAATTCTAAAAAAGAGGAAATACAACATGTGATTTCACTTTTCTAAAGCCTTTTGGAATATTTTATACATGAAGAAAAGATCTAAAGCTTACTTTTTGTACTTTTGTATACTTTTTGTATAAAATTTCCTACATATAAATTACAAACAAAAATGCGAACAAAAACATTCAAAAGCAAATAATAGGTCGATTATGGATTGCAACCGAACTTCAATTAAGTAGTCAAGGGGCCAACTACAAAAATTGTGGTTGCCATAAAACACTAAAAAACAACTGAAGTTAATACAGCTTCGATCTGCATTATTATTTTTATGAACTGGCAACTGAACAACAGTTCGCTAGCCATGCATAATCGAGCCATTAGTTACACATACGCCTCTCCAAAACTCTATTTTGCTTACCTGAAATAAATAAAAAATCAGATATTACTTTAAATCTAATAAGAATTTGTGTGCTGCAGTTTTCCAGCAGTTTGAATAATGTTGAGAGATTCTCTCTCAATTGACTGAATTTAACAAATATTTTCTAGAACACATAAGGCTTGCAAATTGTTGACCTTGTAGGCCATCCGTGAAACTAGCTGCTCCGTTTAACTCCTTCAAAGCCAATTTGCAGGATTTGGCAACATTTTGAAGTCCAGAAAAATTAATGCGCATCGAAAAGAGGTTTCACAAGAATTTATGGAGTAATTAAAAGCAAAAAAATTTCCAAAATCTTCGACATAAATATCTTTTTGTGAAATTTGCACACACGAAATTTTTCCTAGAAAAAGAGATTACGGAAAAGTGCTTTGTTCTATGCCCAATACTTTGGGAAATATATGGTTGCAAAGAGAAATAACAAAATAATTTTTTTTTACTTTTACCCACTAAAAGTGAATTTGGAAAGAGTGCGAAACACATGTCCGATTATTTTTCAGCAGCATTTATATGCTTTTGTAATATTTATTTTATCTGTTTTAGTTTAGATAGGTTATCGATTTTACCCCTTAACATTAGAATATCATACAATTCCTTCTTAGTGGATCTAAACATGGAAAGAGGAGTCTACATTTTGAATTCCAACCGATGATGACGGGTGGGCGGGTACTCTGCCTTACTCCCAAATTTAAGAAAAAAGTATTTTAGAGATTGGTTCACAAACAACGAAGTTATTTGATACTCGCATTCACTCATTACAGTCGGGCACACAGCCCCCATACCTTTAAAATTTCGACAATAATGGATATGGAAAAGCTCCATTAATGCGAATGAATTTTGAAGATTTGTCCACAAATGACAAAAATATTTGATATTAAATTTTTAGGACGAACACTTTGCATTACCACCACGCTTCCCAAAAAAAATTAGCGGACCTTTTGCACATGCAAAAATAATTTTTAAAATTGGCCCACAAATGGCGAAGTTATGCTCGTTTATATTATAAAATCTGTTAAAAACTATGTGGAAGAAGTAACACAATTTAAAAATGTAGGCGTAAAAGTGGGCGGGTTAACAAAAAAAGTAGTCTATAATTCATTCAGTTAAATGTTGTGAAAATTTCAGGATGATCGGTCCAGCGGTCTGTGGTTCGACACAACTTGGCCTCTCACGAGGGTCGTTCGGAGTATTTTGCATACAATAACAATGTTTCCCTACAAAATACTCACTGCGAGGGACACAATGGCTCTTTTACGCGACATCTTTTGGTGAACGAATTTTTTCTCGTACAAGCGATTTTAATTAATTTAATTTAATTAGGCAAGAGTCCGCCGAACAAATTTTGTTAACATTTTTTGATTTTACGATTATTTGTCTTATCTATTATTATTATTATTTATTATTATTTCTATTATTCAACGGTATTCAAAATTTAATACGATTATTTACCTATGTTTGTTATATGGTTTAGATGGTCTCCGGGTGTCGTGACCCATAGATCGGAAAGAGTTTTATACAGACTGCGCTTCTCACCAATCGGATGGTCTGGAATAGGTGCTGATGGGGAAGCATGTTCGCAGAACACCGTCAGGTTGGGCCCTATGGGGAGGTACTGATATAAATCTTGGACATATCTGTACACACAACCTTACTTACCCTTGGAAACTCCAGCACAACTTATTTTGCGTTCCGAAATCGTAATTTTCAATTTCATGCATTTTGCAGTTATAAATTTAATTTAAATTGCTTTTTTTTTTTAACTGTGACCAGCACTCAGGATATGAGTCCTACACATGCAATGCATTGTGCTGGAACTATCGGAAAAGGATAGTTAGAGCAACGACAGGAGATGAAGCTTACTTAAATATTTTACAGCTCTGCTTTTTGTACGTTCTTTATTTATAGCAGTGCTGAAGTCTCGGGTTAGTAGCCAATTTAATTATAATTTTACTTCGCCGGTGCTACACAATACCGACGAAGGAGGGCGTTCTGATGTGATTGCTTTCAATAAAACTACATTTTATTTTAGATTTAATTTAATTTTAAAATATTTGTTTAACTAACTTAATTTAAAGTAAAATTATTGACATGATCGGTTTGTATTTTATTGTTATAAAATTTTTGTTCCTGATTACTGGATTATAAATCTTTGGCTTAAAAACTATTTTAAGAAGTTTTAAAACAATTTATGCTTAATGCGTTATTAACTCTAAACTAAAACTTAAACAAACTGCTACAGTACGGTGTATTGGTAATACTAGTTAGGAAATTGATAAAAATAAATGTTTAATAAAATTTTCGCATTCGCTAGAATAGACAAATAATTTTAATTTATTTGAATATTTTTAATGAAATGAAAAGAAATTCTTTATTTAATTTTTGTGATTAAAAAAAGCCGTTGAATGCTTTCCAAAATAAAAATTAAATAGTGCAAAAAATTTCATGAACATAAAGTCACGTGATATGCAACTGTATGTGGTATTATTAAGATGGTGGGGCAACTGTACTACCCAAATATTTCAAGCGATTCTTAAGAACTTTTTTTTAAAGCCGATTATTTCTGGGCACGTTATCTTTGCCAATGCCAAAAGTTGCATGCCACAAAACGCATACTGGGGCCAAATTACGGCATTCGATTCGAATCGAAATTTCAAATAAAATTTTATTAAAATGTATAGGAATTTCGTTTGATATCGAATCTCATAATTTGGAACATGGTATGAGATATGTAGTTCGTTTTGGTGTAGTTTCAGGCCTTGCGATCTGTTTTGAAAATCATTTTGGATCCACTTGATATTGAAATTAAAGAAAAAACAATTACATTTGACCAAAAAGTAAATTATTTTTTGAATAATTATGTATAGGAAATGTGACTTTCAAAATCTATCTATAATATTAGAGCACTTGAGGACGCACGTTTTGAAATCTACGGATTCCTTCAAAAATCTATCTGAAAGTGTAAATTCTCTGTGTGCATGCAACTTTTGGCATTTACTGATGGAAATTACGAAATTTTTAAACAGGTATCAATTAATACAGTCCACAGCCTTTTTAATGAAACTCTTGCTGCAAAAGTTGAATTGAAATCGCATAAATGAATGAATGAATTAAAATGAGTTCGCCTTTCTGCTCATATTAAGTGTCTATTAGACGGTCATACTTGGTATGTGGGAATGGTATGTCAGTGTAATTGCGAAAAATTCGTGTATGTCAGAAATCAAAAAATTTTGATGTTCTACTTTCTATCAACATACCATGTATGATCGTATAATAGCCGATTTAAGCAAACGCAAAAATTTTAATCCAAAAGTTTCGTAGTCTGATCGCATTTCGAAGAAAAAAAAATTCCCAAAAACAAAACAGGAATCGAATGGAAAATACTTAATCTAAGTCCACTGTTGGTGTGAAACAACCTTAAGTTGCAAAAGGTTAACGCTGCACAAACGTTTACATAAAATTTCACTATTGCTAGAAAAATAAAGGAGAAGTAGGACACATGTATACGTGTACATACATACATACATACATACATACATATATACATATGCATATTTAAAAGTGACTAGACGAGAACAACGCTTGATGGACTACATACATACTTACGAGTAAATGCGGGGAGGACAAGGCTACTAACTTACGGTAATAACGCTCTTAAAAACTAATTAAATCGTGGTGAACGTAACACAAAACAAGAGAATAACAAAACATTCGAAATTGGTTAAATGTAATATATGTGTGTGTGTGTGTGTGTTTGTGTGTTACAGAATGGAATTTTATTAAAAAACTCCCGCAGTGTTCGGTAATATTTGATTTTGCATGGTTGACGGCAGTGGCGCATGAGTTGAATAGAGAGATGCATTATTAGAGGAATCCATTTGTATATTCCATTCACCATTATCACCACCCGAATTGCTGTAATAAAAATCGGGGCCGCCGTCGGAAGTATATGCAGATAAGGTTTGGTACTGCTGCTGTGGGTGCTGGGGCTGCGTTTGCGACTGCGACTGCGACTGTTGTTGTGGATGATTGAGTATGTTATCGCTGTAGCCAGCCTGGGTCTGGTAGTTATCAGTAGCTGCGTACAAAGATGTGGTGGGTGGTGGTAGGTCGGCATTAAAAACTGTTGTATAGATATCGGCCGTTGTAGGCGAGTCAATAGCTGGATTAGAGTTCGTGTAATATGGAGGAGAATTTTGTTGTTGGTGATGTACAGCGCCATTGACCACGGAGGGCATGCTTGCATTAACTTCAAAACTATTGACAGTTGAGGAAATAAAGCTGGGAAAGTAATAGTCATCAGAATTGTAACCCGAACTGCTGGTGAGACTGGAAGTATCATCGCAACTTTCATACATCCATTTTTGATTATCCTGTGCGGAAAACTCATGATTTAAAGTGTGCGCATTGGACTGGTCATAAATGTTGGTCGAGTGTTGACATAAAACCGAGTCCTCGAACTTGGAATTGTTGACTGAGTAGTGCGCAGCATAATTATAGTTCGTTACAGTTGCTGTATTTAAATATTGTTGGTGTTCTGGACTCTCATAATGAATGCCATATGACATTTGCTCCAAGGCCGCAGCATTGTGGTTGTTGTTGTAGTTAAACTCTGCCAAGTCAGATGTGTAAGTAGGCGCCAGGATTTCTGTTGGCCATGGCGGATTGTGCATAGAATTTTCAAGTTGTCGGTTATCGTTCGAATAGTTTGCTGTTGCATTATTGTTAACATTGGTCAAGTCTTTCAAGCTGCCTTTCTTTTTAGATGTTTGTAACATTTCCATTTTTGTGTTTTGTCTTTTGGAGGACTTTAAACTGTTTAGTTTCTCATTTAAGGCAGCATCTCTAGCCAAGATTACAGCCAAACTGCGCGCGCGACGACCACTACCCAGTAAACGTCTGGCTTCTGAAGAGCCTTTAGCTTCTGGCTTAGGATGGTCGTGGGTGCCTTTAGCTTGGAAAAATATAGCATTGCCAGAACGACGCCAAAAGTGTGTTACAGGGTAACCACAGTGGCCACGGCAGGCTTGTATCTGCAAACGACCTGTACAATTTCTGTAATAGAATATTATTAAAGCAAGAAATAATGCGAGTTTTCTGTCTATGGTTTATTATAATTTATTTGCTAAATGTCTATTCGTACCTGTTAGGACATTGTTTTCCTTGTTGTTTGCGTCGTGCTTTATCGCATATTGCTGGCCTGAGGTGAACACTGTTGCCATTTGGCAATTTACATTTAGCGGAACACAAGAGCACTCCAAGACAACTTTTTTTCAAAATGTTAATGTTATGATTATTCGTATTTCGCATAGCCCAGCCCGAAGAATGCTTTTTGGCATCTTCATTGCTGGCGGCATAGACCAAACGGCAGTGACCGTTGGCCCAGTCATGGAAGTTGTCAAATTCATTAACCATGGGTATGACAGTGTCATTAATATCCCAATCTATCTGAATACGAGATCTGGTAGCCGGAGGGCTGGACGCACCACAAGGCACTTTTATTGGAGTATTAATAACCATTTTGCAATTAATTTTATAATTCAAATACGTTTAAATTTTTAACACCGTAACACCTTTAAAATATTCAATAGTTTTTAATTTAATTTAATTTTTTTCTGATTTCTTTTTTGTGATAATCTTTACAGTCTCTTTACAACCACATATTTTTTTTATCTTTTCTTTCTTCAAAGTTCTTTTTTATTTTCAACTCTATCGGCATTTATGCCGAATTGAAGTGATGACTTGTGTTCGAAACGACTGCGCAATGATGACTGACTTCACTCTGTACATGCCACAAGCCTAAGTTCCTTGCAACCAAATCGAATCATTCCGTTCATGGTTAAACATTGAGGGGTTGTTTGATTTTCTTTCTTCACTGCGAACAACAAATGGTGAACTTTAATCATGTTACACGCACACAACAATACCTGCTCTACTCGGATTGGTTGTTTTTGGAGTGGATACAAATTATCCGCCGTTATCCGCCTTCATTTACAGAGTGAGTAAATTTATCCAGAAACTTCTTTTTTTGCCACAGAGCACGTACTTGAGCACACACATATGCATGTGCGTTTAACTAAATGGGAATTAGTTTGAATGTGTGTGTTTATCAAAAACCGTTTACCATTCGTACAAGAAGTGGAAGGTTTGTACGTCTGCCTTCATACTTGCGTACACGCGATACCTTCAATAAGGAGTTTGTGTTTATCGTTTGCTTCTGTTTTCTCTTTAATTTAATCTTGTGGGTTTTTCATTTACACTTACGCAAGCAGTTACAGTTACCACATTTCAATTATCCAGTATCCTATTGGAAAGCAATTATTTACAGTTTCACTAAGAAATTTACTAATTCATTAGTAAAGAGGGCATACCGAAAATATGTAAGTATGTATGTATGTATGTATGTACATCAAATGTGCAATTCCCTTTAAGTAATTCATTTTGTTGGAGATGTTTTACTGCAGCAAATTTTTAGAGATTCATGTCGAATCCCTTCTTCTGTTCGAAAAAAGACAAAATCCCAAAATTAAAGGAATTAAAGAAGTTTAATATACCTCATGAGCAATTAAACTTCAAAATAAGAGCAAACGTATTCAGTAATGGGTAAATAAATGCATTCATATGTAATACATATGTATGTATGTACATAAATATATTCTAAGTAAAATAAAAAGTAAATTAATAAATAAGAGAAACTATGTATAACGGACTAAAGAAGACAATAAATAAATTATTTATTAGTGGGAAATGAATAAATATAAAAATAAATAAAGAAAATGGTAAATAGAGAAGAGAATAGAAAAAAATAAGTAAATAAAATAAAAGATTAAATAAATAAATAAAAGCATTCATAATTAAATATATTATTTATCTAAGTTTGTTATATTGAGGGTGGCGACGTTTGAAGTGGTCCGTACGTTGACTACAAAACGAAAAATTTCTGGGTTGAAATCCAGTTTCAGAATCATGAAAAAAAACACATCTTCTATTTTCTCTGATGGGCATTTCTTTGTGCCTGTTGTTGTCGGAAGGTTTCAGTGGCGAAGGCATAGTCACTAGTCACTGAACAGTAACGGCTTCAGCTGTATTCAATCCACTGGCACATCAGAACGCCCTCCTTGGTCGAGATTGTGTAGCACCGGCGAAGTAAAATAATTACTAAAAATAGCTACTAGAAACGAAACTTCAAAATTTAATACGTCTCCTTGACATCAGACACGTTACAACACTGCTGTGAAAACAAATAATGCGCATAAAGCAGTATTGCAAAATAGTGAAGCTTCACCTCCTACCATTTCTCCTACTATCCCTTTCCTTTAGTTACAGCACAATGCATCGCATGTGTTGGGGTCATCCCCTGAGTGCTGATCCAAGGTAAAAAAAAAAAACACAATATGGCAGACTACTTTTTTCCATAATTTCATGATATTCGTATAAAACGAAGAGATTTTTTGAGAAGAAAACTAAAAATAAAGTGGAATGAATACTTTTCGGAAAAATAATAAAAAAAAATAATGGAAGAAGTAAAAAAATCAACAAATAAAGAAGAAGAAAAACAAAAAGAACAACCAAATAAGTCTAAATAAATGAAACAGTAAGTGGATAAAGAACTAATAAATCAATAAATAAATAAATTAATTAGTAAATAAATAAATTTAAAAAAACTTTGCTTATATATTTTTCACACGAAACGCTAAAAGTGAATGTGTTCACTATGAATTGATATTATCATGATTTCTTAAGGAGTTTTTTATCTGAATTTATTTTTAATGCTATCTTAAATATTGATAAGGTTATCACTTTATAACTCATAGAAAACGCATTTAACTCCGCCCATTAATTCATATAAACAACTAACTATTTATAAATATGATTCGTAATTTATTAGAGGATCATCATTATTTAAGGTTTTTTTTTGAGATTTCTTCACCTAATCCAGTACTCTGTGGAAAAATGTACCTTCCCACAATATGTTTGTGGTAGTTTCCATTTTTCTTGTCTTGCTTTGAGGTAACCATTTCAATGACGTTGTTTTTAGGACACCGCGCGAAATTCGTTGTTTAATTAGTGAGTTTCTCGACTATCTATTTTTAATACCGCAATACGTTCCCTGATCGTATCGCTCACTCCGTTAATAAACTTTATCTAGGCATTTGTGCTTCTTCATATGATTTATTTCGATGATTGTTTTGCAAAAGCTTCAGAGGTGTAACTATGCTGGTAACATAATTGAATATGGCAAAAGTCTTTCTAATTTAATAACATTTATATATGGAAATCTGTGAAATGTTAATCTTTGATCGAGTAATTATCAAAAATTTTGGGTGTGGGTGCGATGAGAGACCTTAACATACAGTTTAAATTGGCGGTGAGTGCTAAGAACTCAGTGATAAGGAGGGAGCTCGATAACTACAAGTCGAGTTCTCGAAAAATCTGGAGCTTAGATCACATATCAATGAATGGGGGATATAGGCCTGATCTAGCTATTCCAACAAGCATTGTGACATGAAATTGATAGAAAAGTCACCCAGTGCGGCGGTGGTCTGCTACATTTCTTCCTCTAGATATTAATAAACATATTTCATAGAAATCCTAATGTCAATCAATATTTCATGCCATATGTAAACATGAAACTGGTTCACATTTCCACTTGGGTTACAATTCCTTAAGAAAACTCTTAATATTTCTCACGCATTTAAATAAATGTGTCGTCACCAAATCTTTAAAATTGTTAACACCATCAGATAAACTATTGCCAACAGCAAAGATCGTCCAAGATATGGCACGTTACAACCCCTTCAAGGCCATTTTCTTCACTACAAAATAAAAATCAAGGTGTTAAACACAACACCAAAATAACGTTCATAATTTATGTAAGTCATACAAGCAAAAGATCTCTTTAAAGTGATAACGACGCACTGATGTTAAGGAATCAGCCAGTAAGGAAATGCATGCAGTTAAGAGAGAAAAAAAAGCAAGGACCTTTAACACTCGTCTCTATAATTTAAGCAACTCTGCAATTAGAGGTGAAGAAAAAAGAAATGCGCAGACTCATTGAATTTGTCAATAGAAGAAACTATTTCCAGGGTGACATTCAATTTTATTAGAAGCTGTTAACAAATGATTGTTGCTTTGTATTTTTTTTTTCATTTAACAAGCAAAGGATTAATAGGAATCACATTAATTCTATTATTTACTTAAAGTGAACGTCTTAGCAAAAGAACGTTTAACGAAATTAAACGGGTTGTTAGAGCACCATATTGCAGTATTTCAAAAGTGATTTCCAAAAAGGAGTGTAGCTTGAAAGAAATCGAAAGCAAAGTAAAAGAATAGAAGTAAATAAAAAGGTAAAAGTAGGTGTGGTCGTTTAATTATGCCATACAAATACCATTTGACGTAGTCGTCAATTAACAAATGAAGAGCTGTTAAGTTCAAAACAGAGAACAATGAACCATTAAACAGTTTAATGCCAGCAAATAACTGACAGTATTAATTAGATCACACAAATGAAACGAACGAGTTCATGATTTTATTATTATTATTATTTTCTTTTATCATCACAATAGAAAGGGATCCTCATAATAATCATATTAATTTCAAACAAGTAACTGTTAAGTGGTGGTGGCTGAGTTTCGAATATTGCACTTCTTTGAAAGACAATCAGGAATTGGAATTTAAAATTTAAAACATAAATGTCATCATAAATTTGAAGAAGTTTTTTGATAATTTTAAAACCGCAACAAAACGAATTCCGGCCATAAAACCGCCTTGTTTTCAGACTTCAGAAACAAGGCAAGTTGCTAACACGATCATCAACACCAAAACAGCCAATTGGCGTCATGTGGTGTTTGCATAGAAATTTTTTTGACCTTATCTTTTCACAGGATATCATAACTTATCGCTATAAAGGGATTTTTCTTTTTATATTTTCACGTTATTAACATTTTCATCCTCTAATACCATCATATTTTTGCTTAATTAACTTTTAAGCGAAATGGAAAAATTGAGTGCAGAATATAAAAAGTCACTGAATGCGCTTGCATTTCACCAGTCAAGAACAATTTAGAAACAAACAAACGTTATTAACTACCGTTTTTTCATTTGTTATTTAACTTCTTTCATTATTTTAAATATTAATGTTCAAAAGAAAACAGAGATGATCATCACTGATAAGCCAGAAAAGCCATCACTGTGATCGCGATCACACAGTTTACAAAGTGATACTCTGTTTTGTCAATGTTTTATTTTTATTTCTGTTTTTTTTTCGCTCAGTACTCTCAGCAACCCTGTCTAATATGCTTGTCTAGATTTGGGAAAACTCGGTCTTAATTATTGTCAAAATCCTTCGTTGCAAACATTAAACATTTCAATAATTTTCTTTTGTTCAAGAATTTTGAACATTTTTCAATTTTCTATCAAACTCATGTTGATAAATGAAATAAAACACACACTAACACACATACATACATGCATACATACTTTTAAAATGTTTGTTGTTGTAGCATTGATGATGATTGCAAGTACGATGGTCGGTCGTTCGGTTACATCGTAAGTGTTGCTGTGCACAAGACGCAAACAATAGACGCAGCAAACAACCTCATAAAGATTTACAGCAACTGATAACCACAAAAACAGCAAGGAAGCCAACAAGAAGAATGAGCGTAGAATAACCAACTAACAAAGTCCGCTTTGCTCTACTCGGCAATAATATCTCAGTGAGTGGGCATTAACCCTATAAAGGGGATTTAGGGTTATTTTTGATCAAGCTGATATTTTGGGTACAAATTACTTGTTAGTCTTATAAAATAAACAGTGTGGCAATTTTCTCAATTATAAAACAAAATTTTTAGTGAAAAACTTTAATACTTGAAGTTAGTAGCACCGTTGCACATGGGGTATTGTGCAATCTAGGCGGACAGTACTTTTTTTTTTAGTTTATATTGCTTTTGAAAAATTATTGAGTACTCCTAGATAGATGAAACTCGGCAGAAAAATGTGTTATGGTCCAATGTTGATAAAGTTTGCAAATAAAAAAGTTCGAACCATGGGGATAAAAGTTCGCCTTAGAACAACTAGGAAGATCGTAAAATGTAATTTTTCCGTCCCCGTAACTTTTGTGGGCCTATTTCTTAACCTTTTTAGTGACCTTCTATGCCAACCTTCAAACCCTATCCATTATTTTGCAGATGGCAGCAGTATCTGCTATTCATATTCATTTGATCGTATGCCAACATCGACTATGATCGCGGCGCCGAGGCAGAATATGAATAATTCGCTAATTGTTGACATCACGAGAATACCGGAATGAGGTCACGCAAACAGGGTTGATTTCAATGCTCTAGAGACCCAATGCTGCATGTTTACGTTTCGCCGTAGGTACGATCACGCTGCCTCATCTGTAATTATGGGCGGTATAAACACCGAGGAATCAGAAGCTCTTTATAATCTTGGGATGAAAATTCAATGCGATGTTCGATGGCCTACATCCGCCTACATCCGACCGAAAAAGGAATACAACCCTCATGTATGGGCCGGTGCTTCAAAGACTTTTTTGAAGTTACTCGACCGTGTACAAGCAAGAACGAAGAAATTCATAGGATACAGTAGTGTAGACAACTCTATTGACTCTTTTGAGCATGGTCGCAACGTGGGGTGTCTTTCGTTGTTCTAGTTATTATGATAGAATGAGTTCTGATGAAATCAGGAACTTGTTTAGAAACCAGGTCATTCACGTGCACAACGCATGCATAATTACGAGCGCATCCATTTGTGGTCGACTTGGCAGCGAATCGCACTACGCATTACAGAGAAAGTTCGTTTTTGGCCGAACAGCACGTATGGAATAGACTTCGGGCAGAGGTCTTTCCTGTCACTTTTGTCGTGGAAAAATTGAAATCGAATGTCAATAAACACTGTTCCCTCTACACTTTCTCTCCCAAAACCTTATTTGATAGTTACTGAACACTGCACCCCCAGTCCTCCCCTGATCACCGCTGCAAGAAAGAAATATAAATAAAGAGCCTTTAGAGGTGTTAGCTGTTTTGCTTTAATCTCTGGTACAACTTTATAACACTTGCCGGAGAAGATACAATTTCTTAATGCACACTTGAGGCATCTTTTTCCACACGTTTGGAATTGTGTTTGGGCAGCATACATCAATAAATCAGCATCGCACTGGTTTCGCAGGATATCAGTTTATCTTCTCTTACTTCTTTCGGTCAATTCAACGAACGGCTTTTATAGTCGTTCTGAAGACTGACTGCCAAATACAGGTATTGCCACTGTTCCTTCCAGCCATGTGGTATGCATAGTTAAAAATCTGTATTTTTTCTTTGTGCTGATTGCCAATATATTTAGAAAAATTGATACATCACCTTGACATTTTGAAATTTCATAGAATTTTGTAACTGAAAATTGTAAATTCTCTTCAACAGGCTTAAAATTAGATTCCTGTACTGTATTTGGAATAACTAATCTTGTATGCACTTTTTTTCATTTTACTCTCGATGCTTCAAAAGGGTTCTGATAAGAATTTTGTGCAATAACCACAATATAATATGTATAGTAAAAACTGAGTACCAGCAGGCCTGATATATTTGTTTTTATGGAAGATGAGCAAAAAAAGAAAAAAAGGTGAAATTTGCAAAAAAATCACTGAAAAATAGCGCAAAAACCCGCAATGTTTTTTTTCTCCCGTCTAAAAGTAGAGATATTGAATTTTATAGAATATTTTTTTTATCATAAAACTTTAAAATGAATTTTTCTCAAAATTAATATAAGGAGGGAGCTGTTAATATAACCCTTTACAGAAAAGAAAATCAATGTAAAATCTTTATTCGTTTAGCTACAAAAAAGATATATTTTAAAGCTCTTAAAACCGTAAAAAGTCAATAAAAAGGTATGCAATTTACAAAACTTTTCTCACTTTAACAGTGTCTGGAGCAAAAGCTTAAAAAAATTACTGTACGATGAAGAATTTTGTTGCCTGTTGAGCTGCTTATTTAAATTTCTACATTTCTTAAATGAAATTTTAGGCGTAATGTCCGGCTACATTGGCAAAATACCGCTATGTACATGGTATTGAAATCGTATGACTCTAGAATAATACTTTAAGTCGATTCGGACATAAGCTACATTGCAGTTGGAGGAGCAGCGCCTTGAACTGCCGTTGCTAGTAACTTTCACACTGGCACTAAGGATACCGTTAGCCCCACGAATGCTGGATTCTTCAGGAGCCCAGATCGTTGGCAGATACTACAGAACTTAACGTTGTTTCACTGAATGCGCCATTAAGAATTTTAATTCTCCTTGTTGTAAAGACAGCAAAAAAATGTTTTCATTGATTGAAGAAAAGAAAATAGTCATGGACAGTCGCAGAAGAGGGATTGCTCTGCCAATAAAAATAAAATTTGTAATTGTTAATTTTTCCAGTCTACTACAATATCCCGATGATGTTATTATTATGATTACAATTTTTCATTTGTTTAATTTACTCACTTTTATTATTTTATGTCTAAATCAGCTGTTTAAGTATCTGGTGATATCTCAAGTTATGTACACATAATTGTCAGATATTACAACATTGTAAGATATGGCAATGAAAAATTGTCACCAAAAGGTAAATTGATAGTTCAGACTATTGTAAGAAAACCTGACAATTTCATTTGCACGCAGTTGTACGACAATAAACTCCAAAGCAAATTCACACCAGGTAAACTTACTAGTACAACAACAAACAAACATCTTTGTAAATTATGAAATAGTCCAAAATAGTCGGCCAGCTGGACTAGCAACTTCACCTGTTATGAATTCGTATTGTAAAATTCGTAGCGAAAAATATTTTATTATATTTAATTTTTTCCGTATTTTTGATTGCTGAAGCAGTCTGCAGTTTGAATACAAAACCAAAAAATTCATATGTTCGACCCCAGTTTCAGACTAAATCATAAAAACATTTTACATTTCTTCTGATGTACATTATTACTGTGTCTTTGTGTCACTTGTTGTCGGAAGGTTTCAGTGGCGAAACCATAATCACTGGTCACTGAACAATACCGGCTTCAACTGATAGCAATGCATAGGCTCATCAGAACGGCCTCCTTCGACGGTATTGTGTAGCACCGGCGAAGTTAAATAATTACTAAAATTGTCTACTGAAACGAAACTTCAAAATTTAATCCGTCTCGTTGACATCAGAGGCGCTCCAACAGTGCTAAAAAAACAAAGAAAGTGCAAACACAGAGTTGTAAGATAGTGAAGTTTCACCACCTGTTTTCTCTCTCACTATCGCCTTCCTCTAGTTCTAGCACAATGCATCGCATTGGTAGGCGTCATGTCCAAGATAAAAAAAATGCTCGTCTAAAATAATTCTTTTTAAATTTTTTGTTTTCAAAATCATTCCGCAAAAATTTAATTAAATATTTCGTCGATACGAAGAGTAATCTCGATATAGTAAAATTAAGAGTAGCCAGCCAGCGTTAAAGGTACTTTTAAGGTTTAAATGAAAATTTCAATTCGATTTAACAACAATAAAGTACTTGTGCGCATTCGTAACTTCATTGTCCACTTCACTTGAATTCCAACCTAACACAGTCATTATGTACCAGAGTATCCTGCAGGGTTTTACAAACCAAAAAACAATTTAAAAAAAAACTATATAGGCCATTGAGCTGATGTTTCACTGTAGATAAAACACCAAAAAAAAATTCAACATAAAGACTTGGGAACTTGGGAAAAAAGAAAAACTAAAAATTATTTGTTTAGACACATTTGGTTGCAAATCCATTTATTTACAAGAAAACAGTAAAACGAATGTTAAATATTGTTTAAACTAAACCGAAGCAAACAATGGAAATTGTGTAAAATCCGATTTGGCCAGGTTGCACATGCAATTCCCTATAAACGATCACAGAACTAAAGAACCTGCTAATATGAGAATAGTGTATTGTAATGTAATTTAAATCGCCTATTTAACAAGAGTTAATACCTTACGAGCATTAAATAAATTATAAGCAGATTAATTTTAATATTCACATATTCGTCGGTTTCTCACGTTCACCATTTTTAAATTAAATTTAAGGGAGACATAATTGCTGCAGTTTAAAAAATAGAAAAACTAAAAATATCAGGAATAAAAACAGTATTAATATTCATTTATATTTGAATGGAAAAGAATTTTAATTGATAAACAATGACCATTCGTATCAATCAAATTCCTCTCAGTACTTTTAATGAAACGGATGTGATTGATTCTATTAAGTCGTAGTTCACGAATATTTCAAATATGTATTTTTCTCATTTTAATTTAATTAATGACAAGCGGGAAACTGTGTATACTCTCACACCCAAAAATTCCAGTACCAAAAATATTGTAAATAGATGCATGCATTGTCCGTAATGACGATATTTTCAATGTTACAATCGAGTGACAAGTACTTAAAATATTATTTTGTGCATTAATAAGGAAATTCATTGAAATCTCTACACCCAACAAACTCTCAACACAATAAAACAACGATGAGAACCAAATAATTAAATGAAAAAAGATTTAAAAAAAAGCTGCGGGCGTAGGATCGAAACTGTTAAATTGCAAAAAGAAACTGAATTAAATGTCAAAGATTTTTATTCCACACAGGGTGTCACAGCAAAGTTGCCAGATTAGACAACAATACACAAGCAATGCAATAGAAATTAGTTTCGAATAGCACTGAATTAAAGAGACAAGACACCAATCATTTTTATGTAAATTACGTGTCAGCTCAGAACTTTTTACTGCTCCACACATGCCCACGATGATTATTTTTCCTATGGAAAGCTTGTGCTTACAATGTGGTACCATTTTAATGATGGGCGTATTGTTGGAATTCAGCTGTCCCTCTTCAGAACTTTTCACTGGGTTAACCGATTTTGATGATTACTTTTTCATTGCAAAGCTTGTGCTTTTTAAATATGGGCAGATTGGAGGAATGCTAGACAAAAATTAGTTTTTTAGTAGGTCAAGAATAAAGACTCCGTACTTGCTACCGATCCCAATATTATTTGCAGGGCTGGGGACTACGTACGAGTATGTGCAAAATATTTTAAAGGCAAACTTAATCATGGGAGCTCATTGTAAAATTCACGGCCTAATGAATTATCAGTTGGTGATAATACCACAGCTGAGATACTTTTTCTAAATAATTGCATAAATGTCAAAATTTGTGTATATTTATATAGAGAAGGAAACGCGAGTTGTTGTTGTTGCAATGCTGTACTTGTTGTAGAAATAATGCCACCTGATATGTCATTACCCCTTGGTCAAATAGTTAAAACATAAAAACGATAGTTAGTCAGGGTGCTGATGGCGAGTAGTCAACATGTAGGCTCTGCAACCAGAAAGACCCAGGTTCGATTCCCAGCCAGGTCAAAACAGAAAAAGGTTTTTTCTGAGTTTTCTGTGCTACAGCACCCTCCTTCGTCGGTATTTGAAAAATAAAACATCGGCGAAGTAAAATAATAAATAAAATGGCTCCATTAGCTTAAAAATAATGCGTCAAAAAACATCATAGACGCCGCAACTTTGCTTTATAATTAACACGCAACTGCAGAGTTGTGCAAGAATTAAGCTCTATCTTCCTACCACTTTCACCACCTGTCTATTCTCTACCCTATCCCTCTCTCTAGTTCCAGTGCATTACATTGCATATGTAGGGGATACCCCCTGAGCACTAGTCCAAGATAAAAAAAAATGTCAGAAAAACTTCATGGTTTTATGCGTTTTACTATTACGAAGAGCCATTTTTCCCAAATTTTCTTTCATCTATGCACAATATTTTTCAACGTATTTTAAAATAAATAAGCTTTTTAAAGATGCAAAAAATTATAATTTTATTTAAAATGGGCATTTCACATATTTTGGTTGTATGCAATGTGTATGTCTGCTGCATATTTTTATCAAAAAATTTCTGAATATACATTTCTTTGTTCAAACGAAATTTTTAAGTAAATTAACATGCACCAGCAGTCAATTAAAGATATGGAAATCAATTTTATTCGCTGGAAGAACTTTAAATTCGAAATTTTTTTTAAAATAAGGTCCATATGATTTTGACGATTTTTTTTCCAACATATGATAACTTTTGCCGCTAATTTATGTGCATGTAAGGCTCGCAGCCAGACACCAGCAATGAGAGCATGCGTGGTGGGTTCATTGAGAATCAAAATCTGCAATATAGTGATACTTTGGCGCACTCTGCTGTGGGAATTAAATCGTATTTGTGAGTGTGTGCAATGGAAAATCGTAATGTTGCTGCATTATACTCGCAACCGTGGTATTATATGATGGTTTTGGCAGTTTTATTTTCAATTAAAACTATGTTACGTTTATTTTTTTTTTAATTTTCATATAGATTTTTAGTTTTAAAGAGTTGTTAGATTTTGTAACTACGGACGAAATCTATTTCTTTTTTTTTTTAGAAATATTTAAACAACCCTTAAGAATATCTTTATTAATTCTATGCAATTATCAGTTGTGGGGTCTTTTGTTAAAGGAAAAATTAGAATTTTTTCTTTAGTTGAAGTAGTTTTATTAAAATATATTATGATTTCATTCAAATATAAGTCGTATTATGCGGGTTTTGATAATGTGATATTTGACATGTGAAAGGACGATTAACAGCAAAAAATATTTTGTGAAAAAAGATTATTTACAACAATTTGCTTGGTTGCTTTTTTTCTCCCGATATTATTAAGAAACATAAGGAGATAATAATTATTATTATAATATTAGTTATGCATTTCATTTATATATATAGTTATTTATTGTTTGGTTTAACAAGTCTGTAAGGCAACTAATTAGTAGACCTTGAACTACATTTTAGCTTAATTTACAAAAAATAAATTTAAATAATAATAATAATAATATTGTTTCACAAAAGTTTCTAGAAATGTCATCATAAATGGTATGATGGTACACAAAATAAAAAGCTAGTGCTAAATTTAAGTTTTTGCATTTAATATTAGTACTACTCTTGCTAAAAGAATTAAGGGGCCAATAATACTCATATGCAGTTAAAACTTGCCGAACAGAAGATTAAGAACACCATTTCTGGAAACTATTAAAATTAGTATAAAATTTTTAAATCAAGAAAAAAATCTTTACTTACTCATTGGCGAATATCATGATGATTCATTGTGAAAAATCCTGACAATGTTAAATCATCAATGAATTTTCTTTGGCGTCATACATGAATTGTATGTATGTCACATGTTACACTGAAAAACTAAATAACAAAAAAAAGCACAGGTCATTTTGCAGAAAAATTATTTTCTTTTTTTGTTCCATTGATGAAAGCATATTTTCGGTTTTTAGAGCTGATTTGTGGTGAATAATGGCAACTTTTATTAATCCCCTTGACCTGAGATTTGCTTTTAAAAGAATGTTCACCAAGGCGAAAAATCCTCGATATAAAAATATTTGCAAAAACTACCAATTAGTGAAGATATCTTGGAAATAAACATTCTAAATTGTGTAAAATTTTTAAAATGCTATTGGTAAATAAAGACAAATATTAACGTTTTTTTATTTCTATGAAAGTGCCCCCGTAGTGAGCATTATAGTGTTTTCACAACAATAGTTAAAACCTGTGTATTAAATATCATTTATTTTCTCTTCCCACAACTCAATGAAAGCATTATCTTTATCTAATGCCAAATAACTTCATTTTCTTTTGCATTTTTTCATTGTTGTTGCTGCTGCGTCCATTGTTTTAAATTATTGTAGTGACTTTATTTACCAAATTTTCCTTTATTTTTTTTTTATTTCATTTAGCGCCATTTAAATTCCCAGCTGTTTTCAATTTTTTAACTTGGTAGCGCTGCCTTTAGGTCATGAAAATTGAGGTTGTATTTCATTTAATCAACTTAAAACCAATTCGAAAAATTATGAATGTTTTAAGAGAAATGTTTATATGGTAAAACCAGGTTTTAATAATTGGTTTTAACGTAAAACCAAATTTTGCTTTAAAACCAGTTAGTGTGAAAACACTATTGGACTATCAATCTGTAGGTTGCGTGTTCGATTCAACATGACATGAACAAAGAAGAATTTACTATAAAAAAACAAAAGAGAACAAACAAAACATAATGGACTCTGTTATCATTTTTAGCGAATATCGTTAATAATGTTCCTTTTCGATATTTGTATATAATCGAACCTTAGAAATCAAAACATTAGGTGCCGCAAACTGAGTAACGGGTGATGTTTAATGGCGATATTACTTTCGTCTGCTGTGGTCAAGCGGAAAGGGGGCATTTGACCCCTAAACGAATTTTTTTTTGTGTGAACTCAAAGTGCTACATGTACTATGTACGCGTATATGAAGATACGTACTTCTGCAGTCACACATTTATACTTTTAAACATAAAAATTAATTTAAATTTCAAACATTAACTTTTTTAATGTGTTTTCACTATGAAGTTTGTAACAATAGAGTGGAATAGAGTGTGTGTGTGTGTGTGTTGCCTTAATTGAAATTAATTGAAAAAGTATGCGTTAAAATAAATAATACATAAAAGGCAATATGTACATAATCTTATACGTACATACGTACATATTTATATACATATGTATATATACCCGTAAATGCATACTTACGCTAGTGTATATACATACGTATGTATGTATGTATGGGGACATTGTTGAAAATGCATTAATATTTTTACACTTGAAAAGTGTATTTATAACATTTTATATTCTTTTCTTTTTTCGGGCAACGAAAGTCAGTAATTGTTAATAATTTTAATAAGAAGCTGAACAATAAACAAACAAAAGTTTAAATTAGAAATGATTGCGTTGAAAAAATGCACCCTAAAACATGCACATGAAATCTTTAATTAAATTTAATAAAGTGAAAAAAAAAAAACACACACACACTAAATAACCAAAATAAAAATAATAAAAATATGTAATAATAGATCTATTAAGGAAAGTTCTGTTCATATACAACAAGAGTATTAACCATGCGTCTTCGTTCAAGCACATTCCTGCAACAAAATTATGATTTAGTGAACTTTGAAGATAGAAAAAGAGAACGAACTGTGGGGAGGAAGTGACTTGTTGTTGGTTTGTTGTTAATGATGATTCAACAAAATAATCGTTAAATGTTAAATAAATTATTGTTGAAGTTATTTTTATTTTATTTTTTTAATTTTTTTATTTTATTTTTCTATTGGTTTGTGTTGAATGCAAATCACACAACAATGAATTTCGAGGTTAATGCACTTTTTAATGTAGAATATATTGCATGTGTATGTATGTATGTATGGGATGCATGTATTGATGTTTGTACGAGTATATTTATGTATAAAAAAATCTAATGATTTCTTCTCTTTGCCAATTAAAAAAATATCAAAGAACTATTAAAAGAACAATAAATTTGAAAAAGTCCACGACAATAAAAAGGCCTTTAAAAATATACAACTGGGTTCATAATAATAAGATTTTCAGAGCAAGATCTTGAATTTGGCCAAGCTGACTTTGATATGAACTGAAATAGTATGAATAATATGAATACTATAAATGATATGAATGGATATGAAATAGTTAATTGCATAAACTGAGATTCCAAATAAGGCACACTATTTAACAATTGATATAAAACAATTTCCGTTTTTGTTTCAAAATTAAGTGTATTTTTCCGTTTAATTGTTTAAGTAATACGAATTCAAAAACTTTGCTACTGCAGTCCAGCCAGTGGTGGTACTCTACATTAGTTCCATGCTTATTATTATTTTCTTTATATTAATTCGACGAGGTTTGGCACTCGAACTGTTAACAACTGCACATCAGTTTGGCAAACAACGAAGCGGCTAACGACAGCATGCTTGTTTTCAGTTTGTTAGATTGTTTACTCTCCTAGAGAACGAACTTCAACCGTGAACAGTTATTTCACCATTCTAGAAAAAGAAAAACTAAAAAAAGAAAATGTGTATGGATCTGTCTTTAAGGTGAAAAAACAAATACCTGGGGCATAACCCAACAATTCTTCGAAAGCTAAAAAATATAATTAAACGTAACAATATTAAATAACGTAACAAAGGTCAGTCCAAATGGCCCAAAATTGAAAAGAGCCTACTCATAGTATGATATTGGAACTCGATAAAAATTAAAAAGTACAAAACTGCAGCAGATAGTGAGATGGGCACAGCTAGAGTGATTATTGTGATTGATTGTGGCCCTATTTTAATATTTTGATTAAATATTAATAATGTGCAGTTCAAAGGGCAGTTAGGATAATTTAGACCACATAATCGGTCTAACAATCCAAATACGTGCATCAGTGATAATTTAGACTGCGGCTAGTATCACAGAACGGTTACCACTCAAATAAATTTCATACAATACTAGCAGATCCTAGCCCCCGACACTACGGGGTCGAAATTATATACCTTGCTTAGACTTCAGAAGCAATCAAGTAAAAAAAGTAAAATTAAAAACGAGAAATTTTCCTACAGTGTACAATTCCAAGAAATTCCAGACAATGTTCGGCCTTTAGCTGGGAGACAGCGGTATTGCAACATCCGTATCCTCCGAAGTGGACACCATTCGCGACAGTCAGATTTGTAGACCTTTAAGTCTTATATATATATCCAACAACCTAATAAACGGATGCGGGATTTTTCTATTTAGGGCGAAAACCTTAATTATTAGTCGCTTGTACGTTCCTTTTTATGTATATAAAAATTTTTAAATAAAATAAATTAAATATTTTAATTAGTAAGTAAGAACTTGATTACTTATCCTATACTTACGATGCGAACAACTTATTAAATTAAGAATAATTCCTTCATAAACATCATCGCTCTCGTTCCACTGATACCAGAAATTTGGAGGTCCCATATGAGTTCGACGGGTGATAGAATCAAAGGTTTCATCTTCAAACTATTCATATACCCGAGCTAAAGTACGCGGGATTGCTACAACCGCAATCATAAATGATGCTTTATTCCGTAAAATGTTTGAAAGGAAGAGTAGATACCCAATCGGATCAAAAAGCATCGTATTCTTTGAATACTACCTTGTAAGACATACTCCACTAATTGTTCTTAGAATTACAAAGTTCACTCATATGAGTTTTATGGGTAAAGCATAAAAGTTTTACCATCAAATCGTACCAAACACAGACTAGTGTTCGCGGATCCGTCATACCCGTAAGTCAATTGGAAGGAAATAACTTCCATTGCATCACCATCTCCATTCCATGGTGACATTGAGTATTTCTTTCTCTTTGGAAAGGCCTATTGTAGTGGGTTGAGCGGAGAAGGTGAACTGATAGAGTAGGGCTTAACTAATGTTTCCCTGCTCATATGCAGACGAAAGGGGCGCTATAAAGTGTGTTAAACATATATACCAATCTACCACAGAAAATTTGTAGATGACCGAAGTAGAGTTTGGCCCACGAATTGAATTGAATAGAATTTAATTAAATTATAAACTCAGGGAAATAAGCATACTGCTGCCTTAAAGACCTATTGTATGCCCTGCCGTGTGTCAGAGCATCTCATCTGTACCAGCCCTCCTGAGGAATGTCAGTATCGCCTTCTTTTCTAGCATTGGAAGTTCCCAATCCTCCAAACGCTTCTTCCCCATTTGGACATATCTCCTGTGGCATAATGCCTACAGTCCCCCAGAATGTGCTTCTTCCTCATACTCGCAAAACCTGCACCGACTGTCACTCCCAATACCCGTTCTGTTGAGGGTGGTGTTTTCTCAAACTACAATCGCAACCCAATGTGTTTCTTCTTGTAGGGTTAACGCGCTAACACCAAAGCCTATACCACACCCTCAAAATATCTAAAATCTCGGCGTTCGAGTAAGAGCAGGTGGCAAATCATTCGTAACATCACAAAAAAGGAAATTAATATTTAAAGTATTAAAGACCATATAAATTTCCAATTAAAGCCTCTCATCAAGTTTAATATTGTGCAGTGCATATAAATTTTCATACTCTTGTGGAAATTTGCTTCATTCAGTAGTTTCTAAAAGACTATTTTGATTTGTTCTAACTACTGTTCAACAAAAAAAAAAAACGAAACGTTTTCTACAAGTAGCTTCTATTGTGCCTCACAAATTAAGCAACAATCTGTTATGCATAAATGAAAGTATGTAAAAAATAACTACAAAATTGGTTACACACTTGAGTTGCACGATTGCACGATGGCACGATAGTCGAAGCTTGTTGCTGCTGCCTGGAACTCTTGTCCGGGATGTTGCAAATTTATAAGAGACCACTTGACAGATACAACTGCAATTCACATTAAAGCTGCCAACAAATCATCCCTGTCTTTGCAAACTAAATAACTATTCATTGGCAAGCATTGTTCAAGTTTATTTAAAAAGAAACCCAGAGACCTCAAACACTTGAAACGGCGTGAGCAAAGAGATTCCTACGGACAGCACAGCCGAAAGAAAATAATAAAAATAATAACATAAGTATGGGCATATGTACATATGTATGCAGTAAATATTCTGTTCGTATAGGAAATTATTTTATAAATTGTTACTCTTTCAATATTTAGGGGTTGTAAGTTTAATTTTTTCAATATAAAATATTTCTTGTGGGCTTTGCGTTGATTCAACTCCTTGCAACTGCAACTTAATGAGAAACAAAGTTCTCACGCATCGCTGAATGTTTAATGACAGACATGTTGTTTCATTTATGAGTGTGTGATAGATTTGATCACTTTTTGTAATTTTTTTTTTATAAAAATAATTTAGAGACACAAGCTTGTTGTTGTATTAACCCTAAATTTAATAAAATTTTGTTGTAAATGGTTTCAATTGAATAAATCCTCAAAATATCCAGCCGATTTTGATAATGCTTATGAAAAACTACACTAGCGATTTTCATCAAATTAAAAATTTTAATTTTTTAAATTGTAAGATATAAATAAACTAGCTTTTACACGCGGCTTCGCTCACACTAACAGTTTCGGAGAGGCATATATTACCCTTTACGGCTACTCCTGGTTCTGTATAGCCACATAGGCTTTGTAGATTCAGAAATACATATGTATGTATGCATGTTTTAAATTTGAGTTATATATTAAACACCACGTTCCCGTGCTGTCATATTTAAAGAACGAATAGGGCAGATCTATTATTTTTAAAATTTTATTAAAATCTGTTAGACAGTCTAGCGGACGCAAAAATTACCCCTGCCTTCCCTCGTGATCATTGTGCTGAAAACATGTACACTTAATTACATATGTACATACCATCGGATGGAGGTGTGCCGCCGTGGTCGCGGCGCCCATTTGGCCGATATTTTGTTCCATACATAATTGAGTAATACCAATATATCATAATAAAATAAAATTACAATAATTTCCTAAATAGTTTGTGTTTTATTCAAAATCAACATCGGCCCTTGAAATTTAACCACCCTTTATATACAGGGCGCATTGTGATGTCTTGTTCCTTGACTTGGATTAGCTGTCATGGTCAGTTTCCTTTAAAAACACAAGTTTTTGTTGGTAATTATTAGTTTGGATTCATTTTAGGAATGGGTGAACAACGGAGCTTTAACGCCTTTTTCAGCATTTTTATTTCTATAAAGTAAAAAACACAGCTCAGGTTGCTAAAATGGTACGCCATGTGTATTGTAACGAAGAATTAGATGAAAGATGCAGACTTCCTAAACGCATTAACCAATTTTCTGGCAACAAATTAATTGCAGTAAATGATTTCTAAAAATATTTTATTCAAAATGATTGCAAACACAAATGATTGCAATTTTTCTTTCTTTTTCTTTTTTTTTTTTTTCTTTTGGAAATCCGAAATAACTTTGGAATCACAGAATGAAATCAGTTTGATTGAAATCACTCTGATTGCAATCACAATTGATTGCGGTTTTTTACAACTCGTTCAGACAGTGTCGCCACTTACGTAGATACTACACAGCAACAATTATACAGTCAGATGGAGAATACATAAATGTATGGCAACATCAAAAAACCTTCTAGAAATGTTTACAAAAAAAATTTGTTTGTAGACAAACAATTTTATAACAAGAAATCCAAAAGTTAAAGTTTTTCAAACTGGCAACGTTTCACAACTTATTTGCAAATAGTGACGTTATTCACGACTTATTTTCGTCGCAATAAAAAAATATACGGCAATATTTTACGTTCTCATTTTCAAATAAGTCGCACGTATAAACGTTGTAAATATTGCCTTCCGGAGATATTCATTCAAAAATGAGCCATGTACACATTTTGACCTCCAACGCTTTATAGAGTTAAAAGCGAAATAATTACTCGCACTAAATGTGCACTCACTTGAGAAACCACATAAAAAAATTAAATAATTCCAATAACGCATGAATAACTACTACAAACTTTTATAAAATAACAAAAAAGGAATAACAAGAGAAAAAGTGAAATCTTTTCACTTGATGAATATTCGAGTGGATTTCGTATAAAAGATGAATAATTTCTTTATTAAACAATTTTCAGAGAATTAGCATTCGCATACACGAAGACATGTGAGGTCCTTTTGATTTCTTTTGTTGTGCTTTGGGTAGAATTGTTTGATACAACGACATTTGAGATATTTTTATTTGTATTACTTCTTTTATTTTGTTTAGCAAAAGATCGTTTTCGTTTTGTGTTGAAAATAAAGAAAATTTTCAAGTCGTACACGCACTCTCCTCTTGGTCACACACACACACACACACATTCATCTGTTGTTGAAGTAACAAATATTTTGTGTTCTTATTTTTTGGTATTTAGGGGATGCTGACTCAATTGCGGTTTTATTAGCACACTTCATTACTTTTATTTTGTTCTTAAGGTTATTTGACCCAAAGAAACTTGTTTTAAAAGGAGTTACAAGAGCTTGAGGATTTTTACCCAGACATTCCGTTCAATCGGCATACGAACTGTTTGGTGAAAATTAACCATTTTCTCTAAGAATACCAATAATATAGCGAGAACCATCACGATATTTTATAATACGTTAATACCAACGATACGTAAATTGTACGTATATATACATTTCGTTTGATAAATTTCAATAAATGACAAATCTTCGGTAGGATTTCATTTCAATTGCTTTTTTTAATTCATTAAAAATATATATTGAAATTACTTTCTTATAAAAAGTAAAATAATTTGCAAATATGTACATTTTTCTCTAAATAATACCTCATAGTGCATTGATGACAGCAATAATACGTTTTTATTTTTCATCGGCATAAAAGAGACTAACGTCATGTTTTCATCATAAACACGGCGCGATGATCCACAGTGCTGCAAACCGAGTAGCTCGAGAGTTATCTCAGCCTTGTTCTGTCGTAGTTTGCTAACGTTACGAAAAAATTATGTGCAAGAATTTAACCTTTATTACCAACGATACGTAAGTTTTACGTACTGTCTCTAAGTGTGCATACTGTGAATTCCTATAAAACATTAAATATGTGTTGCTTTAACACTTGTAAGCATAGCAGCACAATTGATGAGAGCATAGCTAAAATAAATTGGCGTTATAATGCCGATCACTTCTTTTATATACATGTGAAAAATAAATGAACGTAAAATTTACGTACATTATGGTTCTAGGGTTAAGAACGAATAATATAATTTCAAATGACTAGCCATAACATGGTGGATGTTGCAATGGAGTATCTGTCATCGACCATTCCTGTACGTGCTCGAATAACATTAAAAAAATGGTTTGAAGCCCTGCCTCATTACTACATGGATGCACTGTATGTTTAGTGAGTTCTGAGAACCTTAAAGTAACTGCAATATCTAAATAATGTCTTTGAAAAATTTTTTACACAATTCGCATGTCATTAAATTTGTATATGCATTGCATTAATAGCAGCCCCTACTCCTATGCAATTGATATTGCGAAATTTATGATTTCACAGGGGTAAAGAGTTAAAAACAAAACGAATATATGGAAAATATTTTTTTTTATCTGGGATCAGCACTCAGGATATGAATCCTACACATGCGAAGCATTGTGCTGGAACTATAGGAAAGGGATAGTAGGAGAGACGACAGAAGGTGAAGCTTAATTAATTATTTTACAGCTCTGCTTTCGCACGTTCTTTTTTTTGTTTATACTCGTACCAGTGCTGAAGCTTCGGTTTAGTAACCATTTTTATTATTATTTTACTTCGCCGGTGCTACACGATACCGACGAAGGAGGGCATTCTAACGTGATTGTGGATTGCTATCAGCTGAAGCCGGTATTGTTCAGTAACCAGTGACTATGCCTTCGCCACTGAAACCTTCCGACAACAACTGACACATAAAAAGACACACTAACGCACATCAGAAAAATGCGAGATGTTTATTTTTATTTTAAAATTTTATAATTTTTCAAAGCTAATTGCAAAAAAAAAATTTCTCCAATACTGTATTTAAAAAAAAAAAAAAATTATAATAATCGCATAAATAAAAAAGTTATAAATCATTTAAACCATATAGCTCCTTTTGTGCCACCCTGTATTTCATACGCCGACGAACGACAAACAAATTAACACAGAGTTACCGTTTTTCATTTTTGTTTTCAATTATATTAGTAAATAAAGTTAATTTTTCTTTTAAGAATTGTTTAATATGCAAAGTGCATCATTTAAGTTAAATATACGCAATTATTTACCATAAAATTGCGTTTTAATTGTTTTTTGTTAATGTTTAATTTTTTCAAGTACCTTTTTTTTATGTTGTAATACAGCCAGTACACAACTTTGCTCATTATGACAGCTGTAATATTTTCGCCGCAATTGTGCGCCACACTGTGAATTTACGCACCAAATTGTTACCGACGAATTCGTTGTGCTAGACCAAGGCGTTTGAAAACAAGGTGGGGTTGTTAAAACAGACCACAATTTTTTTGCTGTACCTACGTTTGTACAATAAACGTTAAAAATACATTGTTTTTGTAATATTTGCATTAGTTGTCATTGATATATCTCGAACAAACAACGTGTTTGGTAGTTCAGAAACTCCATTCAACACCACCTTATTAAAGACACCTTGTGCTAGACGAAATTCGTCGTTCGTTCCACTTGTGTTCCTAGCATTACACAGCACTGTAGATTTTGTAAATAATTTTTGTTCTGCATCGAGTACTAACTGTAACAAACACAAGTGTGAGCGCACTATCGTATGGATAATTTTTTAAATTGAGAATTTCTTCTGAATTTGATAAGATTATCAAATAAGCATGGGACAACAATTTATACACGCCTGTGCGAGTAGGCAATGTAACTGATATAATAGTGCATGTTACAAAACGCTTCAATAATTATACACATTGTATGCATGCATATATTTTTTTTCAGTTATTCACAAATACGAGTATAAATTTTCTAAGGATATTCCCCGGAGTGTATAGATTACAAAATTCCTTTGACATTTATACAAAAATCTGCTCGTATTTACTAAAAATTTCCTACACAATCCACAGCCATCATACGTTTCAATTCTTGATTCATGCACACGCACACACACACACACGCATTCATTCACAAAAGTGACGAATCTTAAAGAAAACCTTTTGTTTGGCAAATTTGTTTGTTAATATTATCAACAGAAACCTTCCACAATAAATATTTGTAACAATGTGCTGTATACGAGTGAGTATTGTTGATAATGTTAAGAGTATAATGTCGCCTCGTATTGTTTCACAATTGTTACTGGGTCGTCCGTCTGGGCGTGTATGCAAATGGGTTTAAAAATGTCTGTATTGTTCTTTGATCTATGTGTCCTTTTTTGTTCGCTCCGTATTGTTTTTATATCACTGAGTCTTAAAGTATCTTAAAAATCATTGCATTTCTTATGTTGCTGCTTCATGTAGTGGTTAGTTACTTATGTATGCATGCATGTGCACACATCGATACATGCGACTATTTGCTTTTGTTCAAGAAAATATAATTTTGATCGATTACAAACGCGCGCTTTACAATTATTCAAATGCAAAAAATTTGCTCTTAATGCAATGAATTGTATCCTGGAGTACTTTAATTATTTTCTCATACGTAACGCCTTGAGGCGTTTTAAAACCTTAAGTATTTATTTGGTATGGTTATATTATTGAGTAATTTACATGGCGGTCACTTGAAAATTCAAATTGAATATTATTTAAATGATTGAAAGTTCTAATGGGATTTATAGAAAAATAAAAGAACGAAGAAAGCAGCTGCCTATTAAAACGATATTGTGGGTTTGAATTCAATAGGCAGTTATGCACATCCATGCATACATACACACATACATATGCATATTGTAAAAGGATACGTTAAAGGTAATTTATTTGGAATTAAGTACTAACAGATTTATATTATGCTTTAGAGATGTTACGAATATTCGTATTCGTATCCCCGAATATTCGGCCTTTTCATGACATTAGCATTGCTATTCGCCAAAAGCAAGCGAATATTTAGCACTAAAATAGACAGTGTAAAGAAAAAATTACACCAATACCTCGCTTTGTGTCGCAAATTGGGACCGAAGAAACGCGACGCAAATCGACAAAACGAAGCACGATTTTTCACACATTTTGTATTGATTTTCATTTAATTGGTTCCTGGCTTCATAATTTTGGTTGAAAAAATTTATTTTTCATAAAAAATACCAAATTTTTTTAAACAGTTCTTATTATAAAATAAAAAAATAACAATGAATGAGAAAAACAACAAAAATATTAAGATTAAAATTAAAGTTAAGAAATTTTTTAGTACACATTAAAGAAAAAGTATATTTTCATGTGTTAATACATGAAGCAGACAATCTTCAGATACATATTCGTATTAGATTTTGATGGGGATTCCACTTTTTCTGTTTTAGCTTTGTATAAACATTTTCACATTAACGACGCAAACTGAAACAAAAACGACCATACTTCGAAATCACAGAAATTTAAAAAAAAACGCAAGTTCGAAACATCGCAAACCGAAACGACGCAAAAAGGTCTATTGGTGTACTTAAAATTGATAAAACAACAAATTTCACAACTGGAATTAAAATGTTATAAATAGTCCGTTTGGAGGCCATTCTCCGTCAAGACTATTGACCTACGGTGTTTAAATAAGCTCCGCCTCACAAAACATACAATCGCTCGGAGGCTAGTTGTTGGTGTCACGAAATATTACCTGGCTACAGGTGAAAAAGCTCGTACTTTTGCTTATTTAGCTTCCAACAGGCCAGTGGTTCGACGTCCTTTGCCACTCGTTTTTCCGCTAAATATTCCTCAATAGTTTTCGATTTAAAGGATGTTTAGAAGCTTGGAAACTAATATGAGATATGTTCAGCTTTCGTATAGAATGAGAATACTACTTCCCACTGTTGAACTGGCGCAACTAAAGGAAATATCTAGCCTTTATTGCAATACCGTCGTAATTCAAAAAATCGTGAACTGAGAAAAATGCATTTAAAGTTTTGAGCCATAGTATTTTCGTTTATTAAAGTTTTTTTTTTAAGTTTTTAAATAAAGAGGCATGTTTTGTAATGTTTTCTGTTTGTAAATTTCTTGTCATAAAGGAAATATTTCATTATTGCAAATTGAGGGTGGCGATGGCACGATGGATGGTAGTCTGCACGTTGACTACACAACCAAAAAACAGACCTGGGTTCAACCCCAGTTTCAGACAAAAAAATTTTTAAAATAAAAATAAACACCTCGCATTTTTCTGATGTGCATTAGTGTGTCTTTGTGTGTTAGTTGTTGTCGGAAGGTTTCAGTGGCGAAGGCATAGTCACTGGTCACTGAACAATACCGGCTTCAGCTGATAGCAATCCACAATCACATCAGAACGACCTCCTTCGTCGGTATTGTGTAGCACCGGCGAAGTAAAATAATAATAAAAATGGCTACTAAACCGAAGCTCTTCAGCACTGCTACGAGTATAAAAAAAAAAAAAAAAAAAAAACTAAAGAACGTGCGAAAGCAGAGCTGCAAAATAATTAATTAAGCTTCACCTCCTGTCGTTTCTCCTACTATCCCTTTCCTATAGTTCCCAGCACAATGCTTCGCATGTGTAGGAGTCATCTCCTGAGTGCTGGTCCTAGATAAAAAAAATAAATAAATATTGTTGGAAATAGCTGGAGGCAATAAAGACATTTGTAGCTATAGAATCTGAACAGTTAGAGATAGAACCATAATCTTTTTTGTTTTAGATATATATTTCCCCAAAGATCATTTCTGCATACCCAGCTCAAAAAATTCAAATTTTGAGTTACTGCGGTATTTCACCAAAGGCTCGATATGTTTCTTTTAATATTTTAATATCTCCTGGTAAACTTCTCAACTTAAATTTTCGCCAACAAACTTGGATTGGAGATGTTGAAAAATTTTTTAATAATCGTACGAGTATATCCGCAACTGATTGTATTTTAATAATTTAATTTCATTCATTTTACTTCAGATTAAAACAAGGAAAATTTTAAAATTAAAAAAAAAAATTATTTGAAACAAAATCTTACCCGCATTTCCCACTGATGAGAAAAATTGTGCCTGTACAATTCGTGTACTCGTACTGCGCGTACGAAATACAAAACAAACGACTATTTTATTACTGAAACATCTCAAAATATTTCTAATGTTTATTTTATTGTACTATGCAATTCTTCAAACATTATTGGCTTTTAGAGTTGTAATTCTTTTTATTTTGACTTTTAATTTGAAAAATTCTGCTGTTCATTTTGAAAACTGAACAAAATTTTAAAATTTTAAGCGCGTGTCGGACTTAAGTTTTTTCTTCTATTGTGCGAATATTTTTGCTGAACACAATGTCAACACTTTGTTCGTTTCCGTTTTTTTAAGTGATTGTTTATTTTATTGTTATTCAATGCCTTCTGGTTGAGTTAATCTATCTTATTGACAATAAACGTGATTTTTTTTAACTTTGTTGCCAAAGTGATTCTTAGTTTATTCCATTTACCAACCTCGACAATCCCTGTTCTGTTTTTTTCTTATCATATGAGGACAAATGCACAAACAAATTTATTGCCGTGACAGTGGGATAATGCGATCCGATCAGTATTGCAATAATAGTCGTAGTCTATTGCGTTTTCCCGTTATATCCTTCCCAATCATACGGATTTAAAATCAACAAAAGTGTTGTCTCTTAGTGTAAACATGCGTTGAGCATTAGCCACGGTGTTTGGTTGGTCCTGCGCATTACAAGAGACAAATACAATTCGTTGCACACTTTAAAATGACAATTATGTGCATGAGTTTGGCATATTCGTTATTGTTGTTGCTTTCGTTATTTTGTTTTTTAATTATTAAAAAAAAAAATGTTGCTTATTGTTAAAATTTTAAACTTTTTGCGCTTGATTACACTTGGGTGCTAATGTCCTTGTGATTAGGAAGGGGTGATATTGAATATCAAGGGATAAATTTCTATTGCCTTTTTCGGTGACAGTTTGTTGTAAAAAAAAAAACTTAGTCTTTCATAAGAAGAATAAAAGAATTAACAGTTTTATTTTTTTTTAAATTAACAAAAAGAAACTGCTAATTGTTTTTTATTGCTTGTAACAAATCCATTGCTTAAAGGTGTGAAAAATATCGAACAACCATAGATTAACTCTGGTAGTGAGTGTATCGAGTGCAATATATTTTTGTTTGCTTTTCACATTGTAGAAATGGAAAAAAGGAAATAACTTAAGCAAAATGAAAGAAAAAATAATACGTTACTGTTACTAAATTATTGGAGGGGTTTGCCAATTCACTTCCGTATTTGTCACTGAATTTATCAAAATTTTCGAAAATCGAGTTTTCCTGAGAGTCGATTCTGAATATTTTCGCGATGATGTCATTATGGATGTGTGTGTATGTATGTATGTAAACATGTCATAATTTAAGAACACAGTGTGTCGCATGCAAAAGATAGTGAGCACACTCAGATATCGTGAAATAATAAACCAATTCGGTTTAGTAGATTTTCCCTATATAATCCCTATACAATTATAGTATGAGGAGTTTTGTGCTGTTTAACACCATAGTACCTACAGAACTGAAGTTCCTGTTTCAGTGGTTTATAGTTACTATTATGCGATGTTCTCTAATGAAAGCAGGGAACTTGTTCCCGAAAACCGATCATTTCTGCGCACAACGCTTTCATATTTAAGACCGCATCGATTTATGCTCAAAACATTATTTCCTGGTTCTAGCAGAATGCATTGCATGTGTAAGCGTCATTCCCTGAGTACTGGTCCAAGCCAAGGATGGCGATGGCTGACGTAGTCTGCACGTTGACTACAAAACCAAAAATGCCCTGGGTTCAACCGCTTCAGACTAAATCATAAAAAGATCTCGCATTTTTTCAGATGTGCATTTGTGTGTCTTTGTGTCAGTTGTTGTCGGAAGGTTTCAGTGGCAAACGCATAGTTACTGGTCACTGAACAGTAACGGCTTCAGCTGATAGCGATCCACAGGCACATCAGAGTGTCCTACTTCGTCGGTATTGTGTAGTACCGGCGAAGCAAAATTATTACTAAAAACAAAGCCTCCAAATTTAATACGTCTCCTTGACATCAGATTCGCTACAACACTGCTATAGAACAAAGAACATGCAAAAGCAGAGTTGTAGATAGTAAAGCCTCACCTGCTGCCATTTCTCCTACTATCCCTTTCATATAGTTCCTGAGTGCTGTTCCCAGATAAAACAAAAGAGAATAAGCTAAAGAAGAGGCATTTTATTTTATATTATTATTATCAACAGTACTTTTCGAGTCAACTTCATTTCTTTACGCACAGTCAAAATTGGATTTTCCAATTGCAAAACGTTGACGCCGCGTTATATCGTTTGGTTTTATACATTTTGTGTGGGCATGACCAATTTTGACAGTCAGACAACGCTTTGCTTCGTAATTTATGTTGGTCTGAAAATGAGTTGAAGAAAACTAATAATTTTGTGTACAAGCTTCGTAAAGTTTTTCTTGTGCGCTGTTAAGTCAGGACAAACATATATAGTGATGGATACATATGTATGTGTACCCATCAATAGCAATTAAATGTACAAAAAAATTGGGACTTGCCAAACGTTGTGGCATATAAATTTTACTAAATCGTTAGTTAATTTTTATTGCAATATTAAACAGTGATAACAACCAAAAAGGCTGATGTTTAATAGTAGCAAAATAGTGTCATTAAGATTAAATAAATGTTTGTTATTCTTTAATTAATCAAACACGATTTAATCACGCTAAATAAGCTAAAAAGAAACACAGAAAATAAAAAGAAAAGAAATGCAAACATACGACATACACACATTCAAATAATAATGCTGTAATTAGTTTTTGAGGATTAAGAACTTTTGCTTCTTTGCCTGTTATTTCTACAACTGTGTTTACACGACATGCACGAGTGTAATATTTGCTCTACTCGCAATCTTGTGCATTTGAGATTGTAAATATATGCAATAGCAAATTTGTGCTATCAACTGTGAATGACATTTTTAATTTATTATGCACTACTCATTGCAAGAAATAAATTCACAGCTGATTAAAAAACAAACAAATTTGCCAAAAAAATATGTCCAATAAAAGCTTTAAGGAACAGTTGCTGGACTTTTTAATAGAAAAAGCTGCTGAAGAGATTATTCTAATCGTTTAAATAGTTATAACGACATTTTACGGACATTCTTTAAAATGTTTTACTGCAGTTCTTGTCGTAAACTTAACAAGAAAATTTTCATGGTTTGTTTTGTTGACACAAAGTTTTTTATATGTGTGTAAGGTTGTAGTTCTAGTTTATGGGAAAATACTGTGGTAAGTTTCTTACGTCACCTTATTTGCTGGAGTGGCCATTTAATTCTCAGAACTGTATAGTATTGTTAAAAAGAAATTACAGAATCAAAGTACCGACATTGCAAGTGAAAATAGACATCGACAAATTGTCGAATCGCTAAAAGTTAATGAATCGCACTACTGGTTTTTTTTTGGAGGAAAATAAGCAGCGGCAAGTATGCGGCGATTACGATTTGATTGGCTTGGATTATTGTTAGTCAGCTGTTTATTTGAAATTAGGTGTTGCATACTCATAGCAAATAAATCCTATTGGTTTTAAGTGTTGCATATAAATTTAAGTCTAGCATGTGCATTGCTGTGTATTTTGTTACTGTAGAGCAAAAATATGCTATACCTTTTTGCAAATGCAATGATGCAACACCATATGCACAAGATTGTGAGTTGGGCTATTGATTTTGCTAAATACAGTGCACAACAATATTTGGTCAAATATTGCCTCACGAACGATATTCGTACTCGTTGTCGTATTGAAATATAAAATATTGAATGAAAATTTAGTTGTTTTGTTCAAGTTCATAGTTGATTTATCACAATAATATGAAAAATTACTTTCCATTTTTAGAATAAAGGAAATAGAACTATTAATCTCCTCCAACACCAGTTGAGTAGAACACGTATATACATATTTAATATCATCTATTCAATTTTCAATTTTAAATTCAGCTTTAATAATATCATCTATTTAACCCGATAGAGTTGAAGAAAATGTATACGAGAAGAACACTATTATTATCCACATAATACGGGTGGTGCAACCATAATGCATGATGTTAATTGTGAATCATACTTTAACGTCAATATTTAGCCCAACTATAATTTGGTATTTCTTTGTTTGACCAATTCAACAATGGAGAGGTGGACAATTCAGCAGCACATTAAGATTGTTGAAGCTTTTTACAAAAATGGGCGTGCAAATCAAAATGATTTTTATGCATTTCGTAACGTTTTGGTCAGCATATTCGACCAAATGTATCCACAATCGGGGAATTTGTGCGTACATTTCGGCAAACCGGGTCTTTGGGAAATGTGAAAGAACTGTTGTATGTTTTCCTGACGGTTTGGTGCAGTTTGTGGCTTGGCGACGTCATCGCGCCGTTTTCTTCGGAAATTAGGTCGGGCAAGCGGTCACCACAAATGTTGTTCGCTATTCCGAGATGACAGCGGACTCCTTGTGGCCAGAAGTTGAGAATCTAAACCTGAACGATATGTGGTTCCAACAGGATGTTACCACTTGCCACATATCCAACGATAAAATGGCTCTTTAGCGTTAACAATTCAATGGCCGTCCTATCTCACGTCGTGGCGATCTTAATTGCCCGTAACGATTATTTGCTTTGACATCTTTCTTTGATGTTATTTAAAGGAAAAAGTGTACGTCAATAATTTAAGAACAATTCAAGAGCTAAATGCTGAAGTTATTGGGCACATTAACGACATTGAACCTCAATCATGTCTCAGAGTCATTGACAATATCGACCATCGGATAGAGGTCGGCCAACAAAGGCGTGGCGAACATTTGGTCGATTTTTTGTTTCACACAAAATTGTCATAGATCTTTCTAGCACAATAAAAAGATTAAGATAATTTTCTGAAAAGTCTTTGTTTTATTGGCAATTAACATCGTGTGTTTCGGTCGAACCACCCTTTATATTAATAAAGGCTTAAAGGTTTGTTGTGTCTCTTTCAGTATATCCCCAAAAGCTCAAAGCTCGGTTTTTAGTACAAGTGAGGACGAGATTAGCTTTACTGAAACAAAGAGAACAAACCTTTGAGCCTTTATTAATATAATATTTGGATAATAATAAGTTTTTCTCGTATATACATTTTCTTCAACTCTGTCCGGTTCTACTCAACTGGTGTTGGACATAAATTGCTCTTTTCGTTTATTCTAAAATGAAAAGTAATTTTTCATATTATTGTATAAACTGAATTTATTTTGGGAATATCTCTTTATATCTGATTCTAATTTTAAAATTGTGCTTTTTCCCGAAAAAATATGTGAAATGTATTATTGCATACTTTATGCTATTCTCATAAAATATTTTTTATAAAAGCAAACTCAATAACTGAGGAGGAAATCATATCCATATAGTACTATTTCGCTAATGCTTACTTAGCTCATCAGTGGATTTTTCCTAATTTCTGAATACAAATCCAAGGTTCTTATGTTTAAAATTCAACTAATCAATCGAGAATTGAAGTTGAATACCGAACACAAAACCAAAAATCTATAAACAAAAACATAACAATCCATGAGTTTATTTTTTTTTTTACACATACATATTTCTATTTTTAGATTTTTCTTATCATCATATTCTTGTGATAAATTAACTATGAATTTGTACACAACCAAATTTGCATTCTTAAATAAATAATTTTATCGCTAACCTGGTAATTTATAAGGGAAACTTATAAATTATAAGCTCAAACAAGTACAAATTGCCCGTCGTATATTTAATCAATTAAATAAAATTATTAAAAAAATAAAAAATCATTAAAGTTTTTACAATAAATCAGGTTTCTTGAATTTTAATTTGTTGTCAAGACTTTAGCGTTTTTAGATCACGTGATTTCTAAAATATATTCATATCATACGAACAAATATATATTGAAACCAACTAAAGGAAAAAGGCAAGTACCTTCACGCATCGTGTAAACGCAGCTTAAAGCTACTTACATGCATTCGTACGTATTTTAAATCTCCGGTTATTTGTTTTCCGCTGTGTTGTTATTTACTTAAGTATTTATTTTGTTGTTTGTGTTTTTGTAATTGCTTCCTTAATTGCCTTTGTAAGTCGTCGTCGTCGTCGTCGTCGTCGTTGCCGTTGTCGTACAATCGCATTCTAAAACATCCTTTTGATGGCAATACGAAAAGTCTCATGCGTACAAAACATACACTGTTGTACAAGAAGCAACATTTGCTGCTGTGTAGCAAAAAATGCGTATGTACATCGTAGAGGATGGATGGGCTGATGTAGTGTTATTGACATTTGAGATTAACATCGCATTATGCTATTTGTGTAAACACTTTATAAAAGGATTATTTATCCCCACTTCTAGAATGGTGCTTTACAAAGGGGAAAATCCCACAATGTAAGTAAGGCATGGGGAAGATAAAACTTAAGGACGACCGACCGACCACCCATGTTAAATGTGCTTTTACTCGCATATGAAATGTGTTTTTGATGACGAATAAGATTGCGCATGCATACCATTTTTCAGTTTGCTGGCTTGCGATGGAAACAATTTGTTATGACATCAAAAAAAAAAAACAATTAATTTAATTTTCCAGCGTTTGCCAGTCAACGAGTATGTGAACACACTTGTACGAGTTGTGCACATTGCATATGCCTGAGCAGATGTGTGTGTGAGTCTATCTGGTTGTCATTTGTATTTGGCTTTGTGCTAGTTTTTTCTGTTGCTGTTATTTGGTTGATGTTGTTGTTGATGTTGATGATGTTGTTTGTTTTCTTTTGTTTTGTGATTAGCCTTTTGTTTGGCCTAAACTGTTCATTATCCTGTTACCCAAATATAAATACAATAGGGAAAGGACTCTTCCAGTTATCAGTAAAACGAAATTCTGTTTGAAGTTGTTTGTATCTCTAGCTGTCCTATTGTTGCCTGTTTGTTAATTTTATGGTAAAGTGAATGAATACAGTATGTGATAATTTTCAAATGCTTGAAATGTTCATTAATATAAGTTTTATCGTTTTTGGTTTTTTGTCAGATACTGAGATTTGTTCTATGGCTTGGATATCATTTAAATGATTAAATCGAAAAGTAATTAATCACATGTTTCAAATTATATTTTTATATAAATTATTTGAGTAGCATAAGACGACCGATTATCGCCTATTGGGTCGGTTTTCTCTTAACAAATTCTTAATATCTTTAAAATATGTATGTTTTTTAAATAAAAGAAAGAAAATTGATTTTATCGTTAACGATATTCCATACAATGTGATATTAAACACTGCAGAGTAGCAGCAACAAATTAAAATAGTAAACCATTTCTTTAAATGCATGGAAAACGATTTTTTGATTTGTTACATTTTATTGAACATTCAAGAACAAAACAAGTAAGACTTTAAAGAATTTTAATACTGATTGAAACAATGTTTGTTGTTGCCTAAAGCGAGTAATGCTGGGAACAAAATGGGGACAAGCGACGAATTATTCGTTGCCAACTTTCGCCATCAGACATAAAACACATTTGTGCATATGAAAATGAACACAATATCGCCTTCGACGAAATTCGTGGCGCGAGACTAAACGGCGTGTTCGCTTTGCGTGACGTATTGAAGTGTGATAGAAAAGTGTAAAGCAAAATGTGTATGACACAATAAAAACTTGAACTACTCTTGCGTTTGTTTGTTTACCAAAAAAAAGTGGTTTCTAATTTTGATAATTATTTTTTTATTATAAAAATAAAATAAATAATGTTATTTGACGATATATTTTATAATGTTCTTCTGTTTTAAAAAGAAAAGAATAGAAGGGAAGACACGAGTAAAGAAAATTATCCAAGCTGACTGCCAATTAGATTTGTATTCAACATACATCATTTAAGTTAAATAATCGCAATTATTTACCATAAAATTGCTTTTTAATTGCTTTTTGTTAATGTTTGATTTTTTCAATTAATTTTTTTTTATACGGTAAAACAGACAGCAAACAACTTTGCTGATTATGACAGCTGTAAATTTTTCGCCGCAATTGTGCGCCACACTGCGAATTTACGGACCGAATTGTTACCGACGAATTCGTTGTGCTAAACGAGGTTCGTTTTTCGTCCCTATTGTGTTCCCAGCATAATTCTTTCACTACACGATTCAATTCCTAACACTTCGGTTTAAAATGTAAACAGCTGTGCATGTTTACATTTTTTAAATTAAGTTTTCAAACTGTTGATTGGTAAAAAATTGCATCAAAGGAAAAAGAATTTTTTCAGAAAATCATTTATAATTAAAATTTTAGTATACCGGATGTGTATACTTCAAAAAAAAGGTGGAAATATTTTACTAAATGTTTGTATTATTTTGTGTCAAATTTCGTCTTTTTGTATGTGGGCCATTTTCTCATTTTTTTTCTAAATGAAAATCTTCGATTCTGTTTTTTGATTATGTTTATCTGAACCTTTAGAATTTTATTGGTCAAGTCGAGAAGATGATATTGGCCAAATGGGCGCCCTTACAATTGATTGCTATACGGGCTCGTTTTACGGCATTTTTCATCACTTCGGCGAGAACTTCAGGCGACAGATTCTCGTACTCGTGTCGAATGTTATCTTTGAGGGCTTCCAGGGTCTCGGGCTTGTTCACGTAAACACGGTACTTCAAAAAAGCCCACAAAAAAGTCTGGAACGGTTAAATTGGGCGATCTTTCGGGCCAGTGCAAATCGCCAAAACGAGAGATGAGGCGACCCGGAAAAAAATTTAAGTTTTGGCAATAACTTTGCTCATTTAGGTACCTCACATTATTTTAATTTTTCGTAATTCTTCCATAAATTTTAAAAATAACGATTTATAACTTTTAAAATTTCTATGAAAATGAAAAAAACTAATTAAGCATTTTGCAAGATGAATTAATTCTAAATTAATTGGATGTACCAATAGAACTAAATCGTTAGAATTCCAATAAATGATTTATAAATAAAGCAAAACAAATGGTTGAATTTATATTCATCGGGTATTTTATTGTTCACTACGAATTAAACCCCAAATATTTCTAAATGTAAAATCACCCAAAACAAACACAAAAATTTTTGGGCGATTCTTCATTTCTACATTTTTAGCGATTATTCGTACTGTAACTGTTCATAGCGACTAATCGCCCATAATTCTGGGGAATTGTTTATTTTTCACTTTGGGGTATTCTTCATATTTTTTTCGGCGATTTGGTAGTGTTGTTTAGTTGCTTCTTCACAATTTTGGGCGATTCTTCATTTCTGCTTTTTCGGCGTTGGGCGATTATTCTAGCCTCCAGCCTCACACAAATTCAAAATCAACAATGGAAAAATTGTTGAGGTGAATTCACATTTCTTTAAAATTGGACATTTGGGTATTATAAAAAAAATATTAAATATTTCAAAATGTTAAATTACCCAAAGCCAATGAACAATGGCCCAAAATGTTTGGGTGAAATTAAGTGATTTGCCAAGAATTTTGATGGAAGTAAAACAATTTCACGGAAATATTGGGCTAAATTAATAGCACTTGTTTCCAAATGAAGTGCAGTTGAGTCAAAACCGTTATAATAACTGACTGACTCTGAACATGATTTTAAACAAGCACAAACGATCCAGAAAATATTATATTGGCAAAAATATTAATGCTTTTAAAACGTGAAGTAGTCTGGGCGATGACTAAAAACCAAAAAAAGTACTGCGTTCGAGCCCAGTTTCAAACTAAATCTTAAAAACATCTCGAATTTATTTTTTCTGATGGCCATTAGTGTGGCCCATAGTTGTTGTCGGAAGGTTTCGGTGGCGCAGGTATAGTTTTTTTTTTTAACAATACAAACTCTACGAAGCTCTTAAGCTTGTCTGTAGAATCGAACCTGCACCTCCTAATGCTCATTGACTAGACTACGGATGCACTGGTGACTAAAGAGTACCGGCTTCAGCTGTAACCAATCCACAGGCGCATCGGTGTAGCAAGACGGAGTAAAATAAATACTAAAAATATGGCTACCAAGCTGAAAAATACGGCTCCTTGACATCAGAGATGCTGCAGCACTGCTATAAACAAAGAACGCGCGAAAGCAGAGTTGAAAGATAGTGAGACTTTACCACCTGTCATTTCTCTAACTATCCGTTTCTTCGAGTTCCAGCTCAATTCAACGCACGTGCAGGTCCCAGTGGCATTATAAATTTTTAAAAAGTTTAAATTAAAAAATTTCAAAAATCAATAATATCTTCGATTATGGATTTCGGTTTTGTTTTCCTAAAAGAAAAATACAATCCCTAACACTTAAACTATCGCAAGGGATAATCAAAAACTTCCACGCGTCATTTAAAAAACCACTAAACAGTCATTACAATGTAACTGCACTACATGCCACAAAATCTTGATGACTTTTGATGGGATTTTTCGTTACTATTTGTTTGAATTATTTCTTCTCCATTATTTTGGGAAAATAAATTATGGTATTAATAACAACAATCAACCGGTAAAGACTGCTGCAGCATAAAAATCATGACAGAAATTTACACACCACTCGGAGGCTTGTACTGGGAACTGGTGCGACAGTCAATAGAGTTGAAGCCAAAGTGGCGATGGTGGTGGTGGTGGTGGCAAAATTCTAAATCGAAACACTTTATTGTCACATTAGATTAATAATGTACTTTTAATAACAGCAAAAAGGATACAGAATACAACAACAAGGCAAAAAGCGTATGCTTCGTGTCACAATCATTATGAAGTGTTTTTTTTTTGTTTCTTTCTAATTGCGAGAAATAAGGGGAGTGAGTGTTACTCGACTGCTTTTAATTTTGCTGTCTATTTCATGGATGAGAAAGGCAAGAATAAAAAAAAAGTTGTAAACTGTTTGAAAAAAAGAACTGAAATATTGAAATTTTACACAAGGGAGAGATGTGAGAAGCAACTGCCAAAACGACAAAAATATGAAAAGCATTAGAAGTTTTGTAAGTGTTGGATTTTATTAAAATTGTAAAAACGTGTTTGCTAGAACAGTAGTGCCGATTCAGTTAAAGATGTATTGAATTTAGCTGATAGTGATTGTCATAATCATAGACCATAAACACTCACGGAACAAGAAGGTCATAAGTGTTTTTATGTTTTTAAGGGAGACATTAGAAAAAGCTTGAACCAAAACGTTCTATCTTACACTAGATATGTTCGGAAAAATTATGCACAATATCTGGTGTAGGATAAGAAACAAAGTTCATAAGGTACCGACTCACAACTTTGTATGGTTTTCATAAACATTTTTTAACAAATAGACTGTTTGTATCGTAAAAACTACAACTTACTACGAAGGACAAGACATCAATGGTTGAGCCACATGGACAAATTCTGCAAAATTGTAATACCTGAATTTTTACAAATGTTTCGGGATTCTTTACCTACGAATCTTAACCTCCCGCATTTGGATGCATGCAGCTGTTGGCTGAGTAGTTGTCTCTACAGTATGTAGATCGTGGCTCCATCCAGCCAAAAATTTTTCTCATGTGCATATGCTAACAGCGCTCTTTTCCATTGCCAGAAATTTTGTTTAAAAATTAATGTAGAAAGCAACTACAGAAATCTAATTTCTTTTCAAAGTTCTACGTTGGCGCAGCTGCTAAACATCATAAAATAAACAAACTCTAAAGTTTCTTATACAGCTAAACTCCTTTTAAAAAGCCTCCGTTAGTGATTTATTTCAGATATCTTCCGGTTAACAAATTTAACTACATATGTTTCTGATGTTTGTAGAGAAATTGTGTTAAACTGGACGATTTCGTGATATACTTTTTAAGTTAATAATTTTTAGCCTTCGAGTTACTAATTTTAAAATATAAATTTTAACATTCAACATGGGTTCCTTTTGTACTGTTGTATTTCTCCTTAAATAATTGAAAATTAGCAGCTGTTTAGGGTTTAAGTTTTCACAGAAACCCAACTGAATTAAGACAAGTTCGTTTTTGTCCTTAAACTCACTACAAAAAGGACAATTATTCCGCTTTTATTTCTAAGAGTTGAATAAACACCTTTTGCTGTTCATTTAATTACGTGCTTAGAAGAACAAATGTATCTGTTTTTTTTTTTAATGTGGAATAGTGTTTCCGTTTAAAAAACGAAACACAAAACCACAACTAATGTGAGATGAGCCTTCCGGCCGCAATTAATCGTACTCAATCGTACAAGTCTGGGCTTGCCAGATGGCCTGGATTCTCCTAGATTTTCCAGTTTTTTATGTCTGCTCCAGTTTTTTCATATTTCATATTCTTTTATAATGAAATTAATATTTTGTACAGAAAAATTGCATTCTAAACACAGTAAAATTTCAACTATACAGTCAAACTTCTCTATAACGTAGCAGTTGGGGACCGTCAAATTTCTACGTTATAGAGAAACTGCAGAAAATTTTGACTACATTTCTTTTAAGTAGAAAATATATTTATTAAGACAAAAAAAAATTGTTTTTACATGAACACATTAATTTTTTTTATGAATATATACATACATATGTGACTAAATTGATGCAAAAAATCGATTGCTAAAAACTTCGCAATAGAGAGATTATTTAGTGTGAAAAATTCTATTTAGGTCTTAAAAAATTGTACGTTACAGAGAGAACTTCGCTATAGGGAAGTTCGTTATAGGGAGATCAAAATGTATGAAAATACTCACAAAAATGTTGTGTTCGCGAATTTTATTTGTTATAGATAAGATTTCGTTATAGAGAAGTTCGACTGTATTTGCAAATGTTTGGATTATTTCTTTTTCTAACTCCAATTAGTACCATTTTTTGTAAATAACTGACAATTTATAAAGTATAATAAAAAATAAAATTTCACTTTTTGGCACAATAAGTGCATTTTAAAAATGGTCCAGTATTTTTTCTAAAATCCAGGCGAAAATTTTACGTTTTCCAGTTTTCAGGCTTTTGGGATCTGGCAAGCCTATACAAGTCACATAATAAACATTCAAACATTCTTTTATTTGGAATAATTATCTGTAGCAACAAAGCAGTAGTAGTTGGATGTTATGACTTCCAACTGAAACACAGAAACACTCGTTAAGTCTAGTCCAGCAGAAAGCAGCGCAAAAGTATAAAACAAAAATTACATCAACTACAGCTAAGGAAGTTTTACTCACCCGTTACAAGGCGGCTGACAATGATGATGATGATGATGAAGATGATGATGATTACTATGATCAACGCTACACCATGACGATGATCATTATGATGATGTTACGACGACGTGGGAATTTCTCTGAAGTGGCATGCGGGTGTGGAGTTGGTTGTTTCAATCAGCTTTTTCGTTTGTTTTTATAATTTTACGTCATATTTTTATACTCTTTAAACATTTTTTTTCTTTTATTTTGTTATCTGAAACAATTAAGGGAAATGAGGCTGAGGTAATTTTATCTTCTATTATTTACTTAAAGAAATCATAATTTTATCCATTAATAAATAAATAACGCAAAAACTGGACCAAATGAAATCTGTAAATAATTCTCTTAAACAAGCTATAAAAGATTGAATTGCAGTAAAGGATGTATTTAATTTGTTGATTTATTATTCTTACACTATAGTCATCATTATCCGTTTCTGAATGGTTGGTTCACATCACTCAAGTTCAATCGTGAGATCTACTTGCCTCAGTCCTAACTTATGTTAGGAGATGGGCCCAGAACAGAACCCTGAGACATCTCTGCTGATACCGCATTTGCCTTCATGCCATCTTCCGTGTCGTATAAAAGCACTCTGTTCTTAACATAGTTCGCAATCAATTCAATCAAGTATTTGGGTATATTTTTCCCATTTGGAGCGTTGTGTCCCAGTCAGCCGAATTAAATGTGTTTTTGAGATCCAAGGTGATAATAACGCAATATTCCTTATCTCCCTCCAGGTAGCGGTCAATTTTGATGGCATCCTTTGCAATAGTCTTGACCGCTTCTATGGCATCAACTGTAGAGCGTACTTTTCGGAAGCCTAATTGGTGATTCGATAAGCCTTCTTCCCCTAAAGCCAGTTCCAGTCTTCTGCAGATTATCATTTCCATTAGTTTACCGACAGTGTCAATCATACAGAGCGGACGATATCCGCGTTATTGCCCTTCGGAATGAGCACCAGTCTTTGTCTTTTCCATATTTTAAGAAATGTTCTCTCTTGGATGCAGGCATCAAACACTTTTCTGAGCGTGTGTGTGTGTATATATATGTATGTAAACATGTCAGAACTTTCTAACGGTTCAACGTATTGGAACCAAATATGTCGCGTTCAAAAGATATTAAGCTCACTCAGATGTCATGAGATAATCAACTGATCCGGTTCAGTAAATTTCGACGATAAAAATTTTCGAAAAATTGCTTTTTCGTAATAAATTTAAACTAATATGCCGACCAAGTTCAAAATCTAAACAGCTCTTAACCTCAGAAAGAGGCGTCGATTGCCGTCAACAAAAATGATTCGTTCGAGAGGTATCTTTTTTTTCTAATAACTATAAAACTCTTCTTCAAATCGGGTTTATATATTCAGCGAATTTTATGAACTTGAAAAATATATAGGATGCCGCAAATTTGACAGAAATCTGTAAAGGGAAGATTCAAGGATGGCCTTGAATTTGGCGAATACGAATATCATGAAATAGGCGAAAATTCGGTTATACGAATACGAATAAAAATATTCGTAACATCACTAATATGCATATTTTTATATTTTAAAATGACATTTCGAATTTGTATTTGACAGATAAATAAAGCCTTTGAAATGGATTATCAGAATGGTTAACAAATATGTTCATATTCTCTCTTTTGTTGCGTATAGTAACTAATAAATATGGAATCTTTTTAAATTAGAAATTTAAACTTAATTGATGGTTTGAAGTGAGTCGTTGCGGTGGCCACAAAACAGCACTGTTACTGTGTGGAATAGGAAAAGCGCGATAAAACAATTAACACCAATCAACCCAACATCTGACCAACCACTCGACCATCCAACCACCCATTCATAATGTGTGTTAATAAGTTAACGTAAATATTATATCTATTTTTTTTTAGCAGTTAATACTAATAAATAATTTTAATTATAATGTACATGATGACACCCTAGAAAATTAAAATTGAAAATTTCCATTAAAGCCATGTTCCTATCGGGAAAAAATTGAATTTTTCTTTCATAGCGTGATGTCCATTTGCGTATGAGTTGTACATCAAATTGAAATTTTCTGTGTTTTTTCACTTTTTTTCTTGTTTCAATATTGCAATACGAGCTGTCTAAACTGTTTCTGTTGGTTTTTCCATTTAGTTGGTGGCACGCGACATTTATGTTGTTTCTTTTATTAGAAGAGTCATGATCAGGGCACCCGAAAATATATCATACTTTTTTATGACCATCGCGAGGCATTTTGCAAAGACCAAGGACGAACTAGAAATTGTAAGACAGGCAGCTGTTGTTGTATATTTCTGCATATTTCACTTTTAGAAGCACATTATGGCCTTATCTCACGGTGAATTTTGTAGCAAGCAATACCGGCCCCAGGGACACTTAGAAAGCATATTGGAAATACCAAGAACAACCGCAGCACCCTCCAGTGGTTACCGTTGAATGACATCAGCAACTATATATATATATATATATATATATATATATATATAAAGAGGGAACATTCCATACAGATGACAATTTGTTACAAGAAGCCGTGCAGGCTTACGATTCCGGTAGAAGCGGACTTAACTCTCCTATAGAACTTTGAAATACAGCCGGGGGTTCCTTCTATCATCTTTGAACGCAGCGTGTAATTACCCTTGCCCATCATACAACACCTTATCCAGTCACGTCTACCCTTTCCCTTAATATGCCAGTTATCAGTCCATGGTTTTTTTGGTTGCTCTGGACATCATCATTGTGTTGATGTTGTTTATACAATCACCGAAACAGCATTTGATGTTAAAAACCTTCGGCTGTTTATACATTGGGAATGTATACAAGAGATCACATTCAGAGCTGTTAAGATCAGCTCAAATTACATGTCAACAATTTGTGATAAAGATTGTAAAAACTTTTACAAAAAGAGTCCATTTTTAAATTAATATTTGTAAATATGGTTTTGTATGTAATTTATGACTGCAAAGGCCAGTAAGGGAAGAATTAAAAAGCCGATATTAGAAATATCTTTCTACAACATAAACAAATTTGTACAAATAACATTTGTTACAAGAGAATATTTATCAAAAACTAATGTGGTAATCAATGTTTTGCTCAATCTTCAGTATTTTAAAAACAGTTTATTAAAGATTCTATGGAGACTCAATTGCAGTTGAATCAACAATAAATTTTAAAATTAAAAAAAAAAAATTTACACTTCACTTGCCTCAGGCATAAATTTATATCCTTTGAATGGAGAGAAGAGCTGCCGTGCCACTTATTTTAGTCAAATGTGGCCAAAATAATCCAAGATATTGCGATTCGCTACAGCTTCTTTGTCGACATATTTTGTGATTTCTAATCATGACATATTAAGATTTTTCAGATAAATAAGCCACACTATATATCACTAAGAAGCGGGTTCGATTCCCGTCTAGAACCTGCGTATTTCTTGTAGTATCACAATGAGCCTAAGCTCTGGCCTAAGTGGGGCGTTCTCGTTCGGGTTGGGTCCGTCACCTAACCTATCACTAAGTAAACCTCCTTTTAAACTAGACCAATTTTGAATTATTTATTTTTGTTTTTTTTTGTTGATGAGATGTACCTAATTGTTGGCCGTGATTACAGATCATCGAAAGAAAACATTTACGCTTTTTTAAGCCGCCGACAAGTATTCAAGAATTGTATCTTTAATGCGTTTTCAAAAGAAACCTGCAGACATTTTAACCAACAGAAAGCTTCTGAGAAGAAAGAATGGTTTTTCTATCTGGTCCTTAAAACTAAATTTATCTATAAGTTTTAAGCCATTTCGTCTTTGAATATTGTTATGATTGGCATGAGCTTTGTTATGCTGAGGGGAGATGTTTGCTGAGTTATAGCGTTGACTCTACAACCAGAAGATCATGGGTTTATATACATATTCCTGCATTATGAGACACAGCCTTTGGAGACTTGGATCGACAATATAAATGATACACTGAATCTCATAATAACAAATCTATATTGGTTATATTTTACTATACAATCGTAAATTAATGGAGAAACGGGAATGCTTATGTTATTTTAAGCAACTAATAAGTATAGTATCGGTGAGACATCAAATGAAGCTTCCAGGAGTTTAGTCATTAAAATTGTCATTAAAGTCGGTATCTAACCCATGATGTTAGAAGACTGTCGGGAACAGCATTTCCCCTGTTGGGCCATTTGGCACTGTGGCCTTCCGGTTTTTTTTTTATCACGGTGCTCAGGAGATGACCCCAACGTATGTAATGCACACACCGGAACTAGTGACGTTCTGCGAAAATGTTATAGAGCTTGATTTATACACAACTCTGCAATTGCATGTTTTTGAGAATTTCTTAACGAGAGTTACTGCGTCTCAGATGCTCAGCAAGCCATAGACGATACAACCGTCGCACCAACTTTGCTAACAACCACGTTGTATACAAATTAAATTGCGAAATTCTCATGAAGTGAAGCTGATATTTAACATTGTGGCGTATGTTAAATGACGATGTATTTCAGCAAAAAGATCCATCACTTTTAACTTATTTTGCATTCAATTAACTTGTATAAAGAATGTTTTTGTTTCCGATCTTTTGTATAACCTATTCAAAATGTACCAACTGTTGTATCGGCTTTGCAGAACACATTAATTTTTAAGTTAAAGAAGAGCTATTTAATTTATTATTTTACTTCGACGACTTTCGGTCTGATCGGGAATTTAAACTAGGGATCTTCTGGTTCAAACGGCACTATGTTCTGATTAACCGTGTGACGTAGTGTACCATATAAAGCAACCCACTAACCAAACCTTCTCAGTGGAGGATGAATCCGTAAACAATTACCGACGACATCCCTTTCCTGAGATGGTCCACTTCGTGTGTAAGAACTTTCAAACAGTAACCCAGGTGAATTAATTTAGTTTACTGTTACATTTAAAAACACTTGTTTCCCTCGACCAACGAAACTTTAATAGATTGTTTGCAAATGAAAGCAGAGAACGAGATTCGATAGCCGAGCATTGCAGTCTCCATTAAGAGCATATCCGCTTCCGGTCGACCTATCAGTGAATTGCCTTACACATCGATAACCTAGCATATATAATATAAGCAACATAAATCATCATAAGTCTTTAAATACATATTTTCCAAATTCTGACACCATGTATTGATAGAGTTGTGCTAATTTTGTTATTGGTGGCCCAAGCAACATAGTAGTATCTCATGTCAAATACACATACACACACACATATATATATATTTATGTGTAGAACATATGTTAAAGTGCAAATAGTCAACAAATAAACTACATGTTGGTATATAATTATTTGTTGGTGTTATTATTTGTTGTATAGGAATATCTATGGAAATTCAACTATCACGGTTTATTTAATAATATTGTTGGTATTCGTTATGCTTACAAATAGTCGTATGTAGTTCAGTTCCAATTGATAATATTCTAATTAGCGATGAACAAAGTAATTTAAGCTTCTACTGCCAAGTTTTGATGAGCGAATGCACGTTCCCTAGCATACGGGTATGATAATAGAGCACGAGCTAAATGTGATAAAAATATTTTGGCATTAACATTCATTAGTTGTTATGTTACTTGTAAGATAAAAATGCTTTACTATAAACTCTTGTTGTTATTAAATATCCCAAAGTAGAAATTCAAATTAATGCTTTCACTTCATATAAGATTTACATGGACTAGATAAAGCTCGAAAATTAAACATATAAATCTCGGTAGCGAAACGAGTTCCAAATCGCGATATTGCAGCGGCAAATAGATGACCACCAAACGAGAGATACCGTAGTTATAAAATGTTTACTACTTTTCACTTTGTTTTGTTTCAGAGGAATGTAGCATTGCCTTGTTGGAACCTTCATTCTGAAGGAATGCTACATCAAGAAGAGGCTGCTGATAGAGATAGAAAGTTTAATCCTAGTTCAACTATGCAGTTGCTCATTTAAAAAACTAATAACCAAAATTTTATACAAATGCAAAATAATGCCTTCTTTCTTGAATACGCATCAGAATACTAAATAAAAATTCGTGCTATAAACTAATTATACGACAGTTCAATATGTATATGTGTGCCATTATGCACCGCACATTTTAAGAGCGTCACGCAAAATGTGCAGCGCACAAAATGTGCTGCAGTAATTGCCACATCCACATGTGCTAATATACAATTTTGCCACATGTGCTGCACACTCACTCTCAAATTCATATTCTGCTTTCTTCACCATCATATTTAGGTGTGAAAAGTTTAACATTAAGCACAATAGCAAGATCAAGGAAGGAATTTGCGGTCCATCAGCTTCACGTTATACTAATTATAGACATTGTCAACATCATGTTGTAAATATAAATAATCTGATGTTCTATTGTACGTGCAAAATATTTTTACGTCATCGGCAAATATGAGTATATTGTAATACTGATAGTTTGGCAGATAGTGAAGGTTCACCTCCTATCATTTCTCCTACTATCCCTTTCCAAGATAAAAAAAAAATCATTTTCAAAATATATAAAAGTATATAAATTTGTAAATTATTTTAAACCAAAAAAGAAATGGTTAATTTTTGGAGAAATAAAATAAAGTTCCAAAAAATGCATATTATATAATTTAATTGAAGTTAACAAAAAATATTATGCCTTATAGTAAATAATTTCAGAACTATTAGAATAATTAATTTTAATTAATATTTATTCGAAATACATTAATAATATAATTTTGTTGAATTAAGTAAAATATTTACTAGTATTTAAAAATATATAAATATTTATATTCAAAATTTCATTTCAAAGTTTCATTTATACACGTGAAATTAAACTATCTCGATTACAGCTTGAACATTATTCATGTCTGCAATTCGAATTTGCTTCAGAATACTGAAATAGCAGATCTTTTTCATCTCAAAGAAGAAAAAAGTAAATTTAGTTATAAGAACATTCATTTCGCACAATAAAGAAGTGATAACTTCTCAAGAATAGATTATTTTAGTCTCACGCCTTGTTGAAATCATTAAGTTGGTAAACCAGTTGAGAGTGATTCCACCAAAAAAAACTCGATTAACTTTTTTAAAATGTTTTGCTGGGATCGGTAGTTGGATTATGGATCTGTAGTACTTAACCTTCGCATTATATGTTTTTCTACTTTGGAGATCCGATATTGTTATATTTTAGTCAATGTAGCTGTTCACAATATTCCTTCGAAGATATAAATATTTTTATTGTGGGTTTAAATTGAAGCAAAACGAAATTGAAGGTGTAAGTTGTCAGAGTTTATTGTTAAATATTTAAGGGTTTCTTTTTTAATCTTATAAATTATTAAACAAATAAAATATTTGAAACTGATGTTCCCAGAAATCGAAACCCAAGCCAGATACTGTTTTACAACGAAATTAAGACCAACAGCAGACAACAGACAGACGTCGCGACGTACGGACACAACTGACAAAAGATGTTCGCTCCTGCGTTGATTCGTTTTTTTTTAATGCATCAATTTGTATTGTCATTTGTAGAACTGATTCATTCTAAATACTAAATAAATACATAAATTGAGAAAACAAGATGCGCGAACGGGTGTGTGTGTGTGGGTTTTTGTGAGTGTGTGCCAATGAAATTTGATATATTTACGAAATATTGATGAAACAGCCTTTAAAGCAAGCAAAGCTGGGAAAGATACACAACCATACAAACAAACAAACAAACACAACCAATAATCGAACAACAAACAATCAAGCAAACATACATTTCACTTTTGATGTTAAATAACGAATTAAAAAAATTTAAAAAAAAAGAGAAAACAAAAGGAAAAAACTTTTTATAAAATGTTTTGGGACACAAATACTCGTAGTTGTGGCTTCGATTCAGTGCGAGTGCATGCATTTAGTTGTTGGAATTGTTGGTATTATTTACTCCTTTTGCTCTTGAAAATTTCATCTGGTAGTCTGTTGTGTAATATTGATTCGATTTGCCTGGGTTGCTAGATGTCCTTACAATGAAAAGGATTTACTGGAAAAACGAAATCAAAACCACCGTCCTCAATGTTTATGATATCAAACTAAAACGAATTGAAAATACTTTTGTATGATTATTGTACATATAGAGAAATCACTCTCGCAAGATAAATCGTTTAAGAAAATGTATTCTGATCACGATGATGATGATGATGATTATGATGATTGTGAGGTTAAATGTGAATTGAGTGGATAAAGAAGGAATGAAAGACAGAGGAAACAATAAAACGCCTTTTGTCCAGAAGCAGCTGTAACTGTCAAAGCAAAGTAGAGCTAGAAAACTCATGGTATATTCATGCCACAAAGAAATATGTACATATTCCACTCACGGACTAATACGAGTATGTGGTACTCAACCAACCACCTTGCTTTACGCCAAAGGGGCACACAACATAGAAATCGATGGGTATATGAAAGGAACAAGCCACAGTTAAACAGACAGACAATCAGACAATAAGAAAGACGATGATGACGATGATAATGACTGAAAGTCAAAAGGCTCGTGCTTATATTCCTATTAAATGCACATTTCAACGTTTGTTCAATTTCAGTTTCGTTTTACATGCAAAAAAAAAATCCTCTTAAAGCAGCACAACGAATAAAAAGTAAAATAAATAGTCGCTGATAGCAATAAACCATTGATTGTAATGATTTTTATAAAGTGTTAATAGACTTAGACGAGTTGC